>OX451738.1:204569847-205177347 GCA_948472305.1 Vicia faba
GTTAAAATTAATTAGGTTTTTTAGGTTATTTTTTAATTAACCTTTTTTTTTAAATTAACCTTTTTTTTAATTCGAACTAATTAGGATTTAGGTGTTTTAATTAACTTTTTCCAAAATTAATATTTTTTTACTAATTAAAATTAATTAGGTTTTAGGTTTTTATCTTAACCTTTTTTTCTTTCAAAATTAACATTTTTTTAGTAATTAAAATTAATTAAGTTTTTAGGTTTATTTAATTAATTATCATAAATCATTTTTTTCATAAAAAATCACCAAAACATTTCTCTTTTATATTGTCATCTTATTTTTATTTTCCTAGATAAAGTGTATAGGGCGGCGCGTTCAATTGTAATAGCGTAACTTTATTTTTCCCGCATTTTTTTAATCATTATCACGTAATTGCTTCCGGGATGTAATAGTTTTAGGATTTCTTTTCCGCACTCTTCACAATTATGTAACTGCCCCAAAGCTTTGTAATAGCTTAGATTTACGTTTCCGTCTTTATGTCCTGCTACTATATTTTATGCAATGTTAGATTAATATGATTGTATGGAAAGATAAAAATGAACGATAGAAAACCCTAATTGCAAGATAAATATAACTGAAAAAATACACTGTTGCACACTTGCACCCCTAAGGTACTCCCCACTTGATTGCCTCGGAAACAATGGTCATGTCCCTCGAACGTAGGGATATCTTAGAAAAAGACCCTCAATCTAAAAGTCATCATAAAGATCATAGTTCCTTAACGTCCCTCGAGTTGCCTACCAGAAATGATCTTGTCCTTCGATGTTGCCTATATGATGACAATCCCTTCGAAATGCTAAGGTATCCTTACATGTTGCCTTCAATGACCATTTTTTCCCTTTCGATAGTCCCCCAAACATCCAACGACTAGGATTACCTACTCACTAATAGTAGGATAACACAGTCTAAAGGATAGGAGGAAAATAACTCCTTTTTTCGAGTAGGTAGATAACGGTTAGGTACTTGCTCAAAATAACAAATCTTTTACACAAACACTTTTCAAGCAAAGTTTTCAAAATCAACTTCGTAACACTCTTGAGGGCAGAAACAAGGGTTAAAATGAAGTAAAACAAAACTTTTCAAAGCAAGCACACACAAGCAGTTTTCAAAATGAGTAAGTGCCTAAGAGCCCGTGGAAAACCACGGATAGAAAGGGTGCTAATACCTTCCCTTTCTATAATCTACCCCCTGTACTAAGAAACATCTTGAAAAAGGTTTTTTTTGTTCTTTTTCCTTTTCCTTTGTTGGATGAAATAAAAGTCGATGGTGACTCTTGCTTACCGCGACTTTTTGCGAACAAAAAATGCAAACCAGTATTAACAGTCGGTTCTGCCACCGTATCACAATGCCGAACTTTGGTTTTCCCATTAATGCATCGCATATGTTTGTCTTGAATGATTTCATTGTCATTTTATTTAAACTGCTTCTTGCTTCCTTTACGAGATATTCGACTCTCCATTAAAAATCTATAAGCCTTTAAAGGGAGGATGATAAAAACGATACCACAATCTCACACAATGTGCTTTTGAACAGACCTTGCTGATGATGTACAGGCGTTGTTTCAAATCCCAAATAGTAGAGTTATAAGGAAGATAATCCCTAGTCAACCCCTTTGAGCCAAAGAAGTAGGAGTTTTTCTTTTCACATAAATTAAAACCCTTAATCATAACCTGGGGCAGGGTAGTTTCTCAGTTAATTCAGACGCGCATTCAGTCGCAATCTTCTGCTTCGTACACAATGAATGGCATCGAAGACGTCCTTCCAAATCAAAAGAAGGTGATAGGTTCCGTGTAATCATCAAAATAAGCAGTCATTATCTCTCAAAATAAAAGCTCATTAAGTCAAAACCTATGAAGGAGACTTAAGAAAAATTGGGGCATCCCGCTGACTATAATCACAAAAGAAACAGTTTAGGCAAAAGTAAGGATAACAAAAAAAAAGAGGTCCTACAAATCCTCAACAAAAGAAAAGGTTACAAAAATGACTGCCTTCTCAAACAAACGTCCAATTTTGGAACCATCACCAAGTATCAGAGCAAAGATTCCAGACTCAATTGGGATCTAAACGCACAATTAACTGAGCATAGGATTGAAGAACATCACAAAGAGCGGGTTGGGTACAAATAAAATTTGAGCCTTTATCCTTTATTTCTTGAACCGTGAACCAGGCCACGCTACAACCCTTAAAAGTCCTAACTAAAGCATAAGTTAGTTCGGAAGCATACTGTTACAAAAGGTATCCTGACTCC
Source organism: Vicia faba (assembly GCA_948472305.1). Taxonomy (NCBI): domain Eukaryota; kingdom Viridiplantae; phylum Streptophyta; class Magnoliopsida; order Fabales; family Fabaceae; genus Vicia; species Vicia faba. The sequence goes on from OX451738.1 coordinate 204,572,123, forward strand.
TGTAGGACTTGCTATAAATCCTGAGTTGATATCACTCTCTTGTAAAATTTGTTTTACTGAAAAAATGAGTTTTCAAAAACATCAAGACAAGCATAAACTTTGAATTATTTGAATATCGTTGTTTGCATATAGTTATCTGTTTGACAACAGAGAAATTCACATGACAAATATCTAGTGAACAAAAACATTCTCAGTGAAAAGGTTCACCTCAAGTGGAAAAACACTTCCAACCTAGGGGCACGGCATGATCATTGTCCATCATCTGGGGCAGTGAAGTCAAGATTCAAGGAATCTCTCAAAAATGCCAAATAGCCAGGGGCAGATCTCCATCTGAATCACTTGGGGCATTAAACATGAATTCCAGTAACGAATCATGTACAATCAAACGAAATCAATGTTCCTTAGCGTATTTCTTCACAAAAGCAATTGAACAGGAATTCCCAACGGAAACATTCTAAATAAACTAAGTCCTCTTCTAGAAATGGTTCAGGTACGATCTAGAGACGAATATAATCCTTGTACTTGTTCCAGATCTATCTTATAGCAACAGTTTATGTACGATCCAGAGACAGATGTTATCCCGGTACTTATTCCAGATCTATCTTCTAGAAACAGTTCAGGTACAATCCAGAGACAGATGTCATCCTGATACTTATTCCAGACTATCTAATAACAACAGTTCAGGTACGATCCAGAGACGGAAGTTATCCTGGTACTTATTCTAGATTTCTCTTCTAGAAACAGTTCAGGTACAATCCGGAGATGGATGTTATCCTGATACTTATTCAGATTCTCTTTAATATAGTGCAGATACGATCCAAAGACGGATGTCATTCTGAAACTCATTCAAAACATGTTTCAAATACAGTTCAGATACAATCCAGAGACGGATGTCATTCTGACACTCATTTAACACATGTTTTAAATAAAGTTCAGATACGATCCACAGACGAATGTCATTCTGACACTCATTCAACACATGTTTCAAATACAGTTCAGATACGATCCAGTGAAGGATGTCATTCTGAAACTCATTCAACACATGTTTCAAATACAGTTCAGATACGATCCAAAGACGGATTTCATTCTGACACTCATTCAATACATGTTTCAAATATAGTTCAGATACGATCCAGAGACGGATGTCATTCTGACATTCATTCAACACATGTTTCAAATACAGTTCAGATACAATCTAAAGACTGATGTCATTCTGAAACTCATTCAACACATGTTTTAAATACAGTTCAGATACGATCCAAACACGGATTTCATTCTGACACTCATTCAACACATGTTTCAAGTACAGTTCAGATATGATCCAGAGACTGATGTCATTCTGACACTCATTCAACACATGTTTCAAATACAGTTCAGATACGATCTAGAGATGGATGTCATTCTGACACTCATTCAACACATGTTTCAAGTAGAGTTCAAATACGATCCAGAGATGGATGTCATTCTGACACTCATTCAACACATGTTTCAAGTACAGTTCAGATACGATCCAGAGACGGATGTCATTCTGACACTCATTCAATACATGTTCAAGTACAATCACGACATAGATCCATCCATAAAATCTCCATAGGTACTTTCTCCAGCAGATACAGGGGCAAAAACGTCCTGATGTGAAGTCATTGTCGTATCCTCAGCATACGTCCTAGTGACGTCTATGTTCCCACATAGTAGAAACAACCAAACTTTTGGTCTCTTCTTCCCCAAGAAGGAATTACATTCTCCAGCAAAGTTCCTTTAGAGAGCTGAAATATATGTTCCCCAACCGAGATTTATAATATTAAACAATTTATAAAACCTCCTCCCGAGTAGAGTTTGTTCCTCAAACTGCGGAAGATTATTCCCTAACAGAGTTTATTTCTCTACATCGAAAACATCTCTCAACAAAGAATCTCCTTCCCTAAAGAGTCATTCTCAAGCAAGAGCCAAAGAGCCCCGACAGAACATCCTCAAACAGGAAGAGGAAATCCCCGACAAATTATATCCATCCATCATCCCCAGCGGAAATGAAGGATTCAGCCTCCTTATACTCTTCAGTAGTAGTCCGAGATTTACTTTCCCAGACTAAGAAACATCACAATAGTATTCCATAATCATACATTATGGCATGCACATATACATTGCATACGACATAATCTCATCTATTTTTGAGAACATCACCATAATGCCTTTCATGCATCATGACATTGCATATGACTAACACTTTTCCTTTTTCAGGGAAAAGATAAAATCAATAAACACCGTTGGCTACTTATGTGACCTGGTAGATTTCTAAAAAAACTATGCCTGATGAAAGGCTATTTCATCATCTTCCTCGGAACGACGTTCTCAGAAGACCTTCTCTGGTTCAGTCAGATCGCCACCAAGATCTCTGTGATTCCTATTCCAGTTGAAGATATTCCAAGACTTTTGTCTGGTTCAGTTGAATCGAACCTAAGATTCTTCTGATTTCCGTTCTAGTCAAAGTTAATTAAAGACCTTCTCTGGTTCAGTATGATTTCCACCAAGATCTCTGTGATTCCTATTCCAGTTGAAGATATTCCAAGACTTTTTCTGGTTCAATTGAATCGATCCTAAGATTCTTCTGATTTTCGTTCCAGTCAAAGTTAATTAAAGACCTTCTCTGGTTCAGTCAGATCGCCACCAAGATCTCTGTGGTTCCTATTCCAGTTGAAGATATTCCACGACTTTTCTCTGGTTCAGTTGAATCGAACCTAAGATTCTTATGATTTCCATTCTAGTTAAAGAAACTACAAAGCCTGAAGCACGACCAGATAACAGTTTAATCTCATTCCCCCAGTAAGTCGCGACGAATGCAACCGGACAACAGTCAACCTTATTATCCTCAACAAGTCATTGTGAAGCCTGAATCCTGACCAGATAGCAGTTCACTTCTGCCTCTTCAATTAAGAGATGACTCCCCAGTAGAGTAATAGACAACCGAAGCTCCCAAACTCTATTTCCCAAGCGGAGACCAGCATTCCTCAGCGGAGTCCTCCTCAATAACAGGAATAAGGATTCTCACAAAAGAGTATCTCATCAACATTGTTCCGGATGGCATCTTCAAGCCCATGTCCGACAACTCTCCATCATATTCTCTAGATGGCATCTTTAAGCCCATATGAGATGATCTCCTGTCACTTTCTCCAAATGGAATCTGTAAGCCCATTTCTGATAGTATCTACACAGTCAAGTATCGTTTTATACGAGCGCAAATTTCTGGGCACTCTAGTGTTCAATAATCTTCCACCTTCAGATCACGAAAGGCAAACCATCCAATCTACATCTTTAGATTTAAGAAGATTGAACAGGGGCAACTGTTGTACCCCAAAATTTTCCCTTATCATCTCGCTCAAGACATGCCTCTAGAGATCCTTAGTTGCTCAAGGATGACTAAGAATTGACTAGGCAAATTCCCCTCCTAAGGCAACAAGGCTCAAACTAGGGTTTCACTTCCCATTAAGATGGGTGATCCCCAAGAGTCCCAAATGTTTTCCATGGCCCTAATATATCCTCAAGATCACCCATACCAAATTTCATGCCTTGAATGACAAGTTTGGTCAATTAAATGCTCAAATGCCTAGAAATTAACTGTACTAGGTCAAAAGTCAACTGTGGCCCAAATACAGTCAAACTTCATGATTTTTGGTCAACATCAATACTTTGAAGTAATATCCATCATTTGATCAAGGGTTGATCATGGTTCCTCAAGAAATACTCATAGCTCATTAAAAGTCAAAAAATGGCAAATTAGGGTTTCAATAAGAAAAGTCAACCAAACTCTGACCAGGCATAACTTTTCATACTTTATCACAAATTTTTCCTCCAAGGCTAATTTTGAAGAGAATCCAATTCCCTAAAACTTATCCCCAGCCCTTAGGTTCAAGAAATTCCTCAATCAAAAGATACAAGCTCAAACATTATAGGTCCTTTCAAAAAGTCAACAAAAACACCTTTTGGGTCAAAGCTACTTACATGAACATGGAAGATCCAATTGAGGTGAAACAAAAAGGGTTGTTTAGAGGACATCCTAAGCCTCTAAAAAAGTCCAAGGACACCCTCTTAGGTTTAAAAATGAGAGAGATATGCATTGCTAAAGTTGACCAATTTTTGGAAATATGCATGAAGCCAATATTGACCAAACTTGATTTTTTTTCCAAATGGGCCCATGTTTCCATGCTTGAAACTTGTTCTTAACATGGCCCACGACCCCTGAGCTCACTCATACATTATTTCATTATTTTTATTGTTTATTTTGATTTTTGATTCATTTAAATCAAAATAAATCAAATAAAATATTGAAATAATGAAATAATGAAATAAAATCCAAAGATTTGTTTTAGGGCCATATAATGAGTTTAAGATCTGATAAGAAAGTGAAGATTTCGTGTAAGGACTGATTGGAATGAAAAGAGCATGTTTTGGCAAATTTTGGAAACTTAAAATACAAATTGCAAATCAAATATTTTTCTCACAAATCTTCAAGATTGCATCCAATTTTGTTAACCTAATACATTCTCATATATATGTATAACATTTGCAGACCAAAAGAAAAGGGTTGGCTGCACGAAACTGACATTAGAAGCTCCAAATTTTTGACAAAAAGTGGCAATTGGATTTTGGATTACAGAGAGATTCAAAGACTTTGGACGTTTGCAATCGATTCCTGGGAACATTTGTAAGCTAACAGGATCAATCTCATGCATATATGCATCTAGAATCAGTATTCACATCACCATGATTTGTATTTATTTTTTAAAATTTGATTTCTAGGGTTCTTGAAAGTTTGGTTGACTTTTCCTATAGAAAGCCTAATTTGCCATTTTTGACTTTTGATGAGTTAGGAGAATTTATTGAGGAATCATGATCAACCCTTGATCAAATGATGGGTATTACTTCAAAATGTTGATGTTGACCAAAAATCTTGAAGTTTGACTGTATTTGGGCCACAATTGACTTTTGACCTAGTATAGTTGATTTCCAGGAATTTTAGCAGTTGACTGAGCAAACTTGTTGTTCAAGGCATGAAATTTGGCATGAATGATCTTGAGGACATATTAGGAAAATGGAGAACATTTGGGATCCTTTAGACTCAGGCATCTTGATTAAAATTGAAGCCCTAATTGAGGTTTGTTGCCTTAGGAGGAGAATTTTTCCGGTCAATTCTTGGTCATCCTTGATAAATTGAGGACCTCTAGAGGCATGCCTTGAGTGAAAATGGGAGGGAAAAATTTGGGGTACAATAGCTGTTCAATCTTCTTAAACTTGAGGATGTAGATTGGATGGTCTGCCTTTCGGGATCTGAAGGTGGAAGATGATTAAACACTAGAGTGCCCATAAATTTTAACTCATATGAAACGATACCTGATTGTGTAGATAATATTGGGAATGGGATTACAAATGCCATTTGGATAATGTGACGGAAGATCGTCGGAGATGGGCTTAAAGATGCCATCCAGAGAAGGTGATGCAAGATGGTCGGAGATGGGCTTAAAGATGCCATCCAGAGAAGGTGACGGAAGATCGTCGGAGATGGGCTTAAAGATGCCATCCAGGACAATGTTGATGAGATACTCTTTTATGGAAATACTATGCCTGTTATTAAGGTGGACTCCACCAAGGAATGTTGGTCTCCGCTTGGGAAATAGAGTTTAGGAGCTTCATTTGTCCATTAATCTACTGGGTAGTCATCTCTTGATTAAAGAGACAGAAGTGAACTGCTATTTGGTCCGGATCCAGGCTTCACAGTAACTTGCTGAGGATAATAAGGCTGACTGCTATCCGGTCGTATTCGCAGCGACTTAATGGGGGAATAAAATTAAGCTGTTATCTGGTCTTGCTCCAGGATTTGCAGTTTCTTTAACTAGAATCACAATCAAAAGAATCTTAGGATAGATTCAATTGAACCAGACAAAAGTCTTGGGGTCAATCTTCAACTGGAATAAGAATCAGGGAGATCTTAGTGGAGATCTGACTAAACCAGAGAAGATCTTTAATCAACTTTGACTGGAACGACAATCAGAAGGATCTTAGGATCGATTCAACTGAACTAGACAAAAGTCTTAGGTCAATCTTCAACTGGAATAAGAATTAGGGAGATCTTAGTGGCGATCTGATTGAACCAAATAAGGTCTTTAATCAACTATGACTGGAACGACAATCAGAAGAATCTTAGGACTGATTCAACTGAACCAGACAAAAGTCTTGGGTCAATCTTAAACTGGAATAAGAATTAGGTAGATATTAGTGGCGATCTGACTGAACAAGAGAAGGTCTTTAATTAACTTTCACTGGAACGACAATCAGAAGAGTCTTAGGATCGATTCAACTGAACCAGAAAAAAGTCTTGGATTAATCTTCAACTGGAATAAGAATCAGGGAGTTCTTAGTGGCGATCTGACTGAACCATAGAAGGTCTTTAATCAACTTTGACTGGAACGACAATCAGAAGAATCTTAGGATCGATTCTACTGAACTAGACAAAAGTCTTGGGTCAATATTCAACTGGAATAAGAATCAGGGAGATCTTAGTGGCGATCTGACTGAACCAGAGAAGGTCTTCTGAGAACGTCGTTATGAGGAAGATGATAAAATAACCTTTCATCGGGCGTAGCTTTTGATAAAACTACCAGGTCACATAAGTGGCCGACGGTGTTTATTGATTTCATCTTTTCCTTGAAAAGGCAAAGAGTTAGTCATATGAAATGTCATGATGTATGAAAGGCATTGGCGATGTTCTCAAAATAAATGAGATTATGTTGTATGCGATATGTATGTGTATGCCATAATGTATGAATATGGAATGCTATTGTGATGTTTCTTAGTCTGGGGAAGTAAATCCCGGACTGGTGCTGGTGAGTATAAGGAGGCTGAATTCTTCGTTTCCGCTGGGGATGATGAAAGGATATATTATGTCGTGGATTTCCTCTTCATATTTGAGGATGTTCTGTCGGGGATTAACCTTGCTTGAGAATAAACTCTATGGAGGGAGATGTTTTATTGGAAGATTCTGCCGTTGTAAAGAAATAAACTCTGTTGGGGAATGAACTTCCATAGTTAGAGAAATAAACTCTACCTGGGAGGAGACTTTATAACTGTTTGAAGTTATAAAACTCGGATAATATAGGTTGCAGCTGGAGAAGGAACTTTGTTGAAGGAGATAATTCCTGCTTCGGGAAGAAGAGATCGAAACTTTGGTTTTTTATACTCTGTGGGGAACATAGATATCACGAGGTCATACGTAATGGCGACTTCGTCACAAAACTGTTTCTTCCTCTGTACCTGCTGGAAGGAGTAACTGTCGGGACTAAAATAGTTTTTTAGACTTTGCCTCGTTCCTTAAAGTCATGAGCAACTGTCTTTCTGTTTCTTATGCAAATATTTGTGAATAACAATCATGTTCAAATACATATGTCAAGAATAATTCATTGGACGTTTTTGCAAAACAAAACAGAAAAAAGAAAAACAAACAGGTTTGTACTTCTAAAGAAATGATTTGTATTGATTTATGAAGTTTGCCTATAACAAGCATTTTGTACAAAGAGGCTGACGCTCTAGTAGGAGAATGTCGCCGTGAGAGTGAAAACTATACAAAATAGTGTACAAAGAGAAGAAAACAGCTATGTGTAATAATCCCATTGAGTTTCAATTATGCTATTGCCCCTATGTCTTCGAGCGTCTTATCGCTTTGCTACTTGTCAGAAGCTGCCTGGATTGGTTGGTACCGTTTGAGCTTGATAGTTGAGACTAAAGTCTGATTGCAAGGTGATCCAATGGGACATAGTGATACGCTTCAAATCCCTAATTTTTGCCTGGACCTCCCTTTCGGGTTTTCAATCCACCGGGATACCCTTTTCTGCCCAAGCCGCCTTTGCGGGTTTTTGACTTGCCGGGTGTACAAATTTTTTTGTTTTTACCCCTAATTTTTGCCCGAACCCTTTTGGTTCACTGGGATGCCGTTATTGTTTCCTACGCCAGTCAACCTAGCGGGTCTTTATTCATGCGTAGTATCTTTTCACTATGTCCGCATTAACAGGGTGAGGAAGTTCGTCACCATCCATGGTGGTCAGAATCATGGCTCCACTAGAAAATATGCTTTTAATCACAAATGGCCCTTCATACGTGGGAGTCCATTTTCCCCTGGGATCACCTTGTGGCAGTATGACACGCTTGATCACTAGATCACCGACTTGATATACTTGACGTTTGACCTTTTTGTTGAAAGCCTTGATCATCCGATTTTGATACATTTGACCATGACAGACATCAGTAAGCCTTTTCTTACCAATCAGATTCAGTTGATCAAGTCGAGTCTGGATCCAATCGTCTTCGTTCAAACCCGCATCCTTCATGATCCTCAAAGAAGGGATCTGGACCTCAATAGGTAGGACAACCTCCATACCATATACCAGAGAATAATGTGTTGCCCCTGTCAACGTTCTTGCTGAGGTGCGATAACCATGAAGAGCAAATGGTAAAATCTCATGCCGGTCTTTGTATGTCATCGTCATCTTCTGTATGATTTTCTTAATATTCTTGCTAGCAGCCTCCACATTGCTATTCATCTTCGGCCGGTAAGGGGAAGAATTATGATGCTGGATCTTGAATTGTTTACAGAGTTCGGTGATCATTGTATTATTGAGATCTGTACCATTCTACGTAATGATTCTCTCTGGCACACCATACTGGAAAATTAGGTTATGCTTGATAAATCGCGCCACAACATTCTTGGTAATAGTGGCAAAAGAGGCGGCCTCAACCCACTTCGTGAAATAATCAATGGTCACTAGGATGAAGCGATGCCCATTAGAAGCGGTAGGTCACTTCCATATCCCTAGCAAAGTCGCCAGTTCTGTGATACGGTGGCAGAACCGACTGTTAAATACAGGTTTGCATTTTGTATTTGCAAATGTCGTGGTAAGAAAGAGTCAACACCGACTTTTCTTTTATCTGACAAAGGAAAGGGTGAAAAGAATAGAAAAAGACATTTTTCGAGATTTTCTGAGTAAGGGGGGTAGATTATGGAAAAGGAGGGTGTTAGCACCCTTTCCATCCATGGTTTTCCATGGGCTCTTAGGTACTTGCTCATTTTTGAAAATTGTTTGTATTTGAGTGCTTTGAAAAGTTTGTTTGAAAATGCCTTAGTGCGGCGATTCGCTTTATGATAACTCTTGTATTAGTCCTCAAGAGTGTGATAAAGCGTTTTGAAAACTTTGTTTGAAAAGTGTTTGAAAGTGTGGTGTGTAAAAATTTGTTCTTGAGCAAGTACTTTAGAATTATCTACCTACTCGAAAAAAGTAGCTGTTGTACCCCAAAATTTTCCTTCATCATCTCACTCAAGACATGCCTCTAGAGATCCTCAGTTGCTCGAGGATGACTAAGAATTGACTAGGAAAATTCCCCTCCTAAGGCAACAAGGCTCAAACTAGGGTTTCACTTCCCATCAAGATGGTTTATCCCCAAGAGTCCCAACTGTTTTCCATGGCCCTAATATGTTCTCAAGATCACCCATGCCAAATTTCATGCCTTGAATAACAAGTTTGCTCAGTCAACTGCTCAAATGCCTTGAAATTAACTATACTAGGTCAAAAGTCAATTGTGGCCCAAATACATTCAAACTTCAAGATTTTTTGGGCAACATCAATATTTTGAAGTAATATCCATAATTTGATCAAGGGTTGATCATGATTCCTCAAGAAATGCAACTAACTCATCAAAAGTAAAAAAATGGAAAATTAGGGTTTCTATAGGAAAAGTCAACCAAACTTTGACCAAGCATAACTTTCTCATACTTTATCAGAAATTTTTACTCCAGGGCTCATTTTTAAGAGAATCCAATTCCATACAACTTATCTTCAGCCCTCAATTTCAAGAAATCCCTCAATCAAAAGATACAAGCTCAGACATTATAGGTCCTTTCAAAAAGTCAACAAAAACACCTTTTGGGTCAAAGCTCCTTACATGAATATGGAAGATCCAATTTGGGTGAAACCAAAAGGGTTGTTTAGAGGACATACTAAGCTCTCTAAAAAAGTCCAATAACACCCTCTTAGGTTTAAAAATGAGAGAGATATGCATTTCTAAAGTTGACCAATTTTGGGAAATGTGCATGAAGCCAATATTGACCAAACTTGATTTTTTTTCCAAATGGGCCCATGTTTCCATGCTTGAAACTTGTTCTTAACATGGCCCACGACCCCTGAGCTCACTCATACATTATTTCATTATTTTTATTATTTATTTTGATTTTTGATTCATTTAAATCAAAATAAATCAAATAAAATATTGAAATAATGAAATAAAATCCAAAGATTTGTTTTTGGTCCATATAATGAGTCTAAGATCTGATGAGAAAGTGAAGATTTCGTGCAAGGAATGTTTGGAATGAAAAGAGCATGTTTTGGCCAATTTTGGAAACTTAAAATACAAATTGCAAATCAAATCATTTTCTCACAAATCTTCAAGATTGCATCCAGTTTTGTTAACCTAATGCATTCTTATATATATATATATATATATATATATATATATATATATATATATATATATATATATATATATATATATATATATATATATATATATATATATATATATATATATATATATATATATATATATATATATATATATATATATATATATATATATATATATATATATATATATATATATATATATATACAACATTTCCAAACCAAAAGAAAAGGGTTGGCCGCACGAAAGTGACATTAGAAGCTCCAAATTTTTGACAAAAAGTGGCAATCAGATTTTGGATTACAGAGAGATTCAAAGACTTTGGACGTTTGCAATCGATTCCTGGGAACATTTGGAAGCTAACAGGATGATTCTCACGCATCAACCCATCTAGAATCAGCATTCACATCACCACAGTTTGCTCTTCTTTTTTAAAATTTGATTTTGATCATACACACGTTATAAATGAATTTTGAGTATGCATCCATGTTTGTATGAGTATTTAGAATGTGTGTGAATGATTAATTGCTTGTTTTGATGCATATATGACCAATTTCCATTGGTAGGGTTTTGAGGTTTGTTTTAGGGTTTTCTAATACAGGTAAAATTAGGCCAAAAGAAGAGTACCATCGTGCTCACGAGATCAAACCCAATTGATCCATGCCTTTACATTGAATTTATGTTTCTTGGTTAAGATTTTGGAAATGTGCAGGTCCTGTAGTGACAGCGTTGTCCGTAGGTAAAAGTTCTTTGGCTAAAACGACAGCCCACTGGGGAAGACGATGGCATGGCATATCAGGATTGGATCATTTGAATTGTGCGCGTTTTTGTCTTAAATACTGACCATTATCCAAATATATTATATTGTGCTCAATTTATGTAACAAATGACAAGCTGGCTCAGATGGCAAAGGTGAAGGGCTTAAGGCGCGCGTGTGTGGGAGGTAAGGGGTTCGACCCCTGCCTCCTGCATATTGTTTTTCTAACAATTTGTTTCCTTATCCAATGCGCTTCTTGCCCAACGTGCATACCATGTGCCTCAAATTCATCACCCTTAGATAAATCAACACCAGATCAAACGCTCCAGCTTCAAACGTACATGGTGGACCTCCAAGCTTGCCCCATACTGAATCACACGCAAGGGCAATTGGACTGGCTGGCTGGGCTTTGACAAATTCAGCAGCATACCCCTCCAATTGGATTCACACCTCCTCAGACCCATTACTTTCCTTTTCTTTTTAATTTCACTATTTTATTTTGTTTAATTATTTTATTTGTTTTTTTATCTTAAATCATTTTTTTAAATCATAAAATCATAAAATCATCAAGAAAATTAGGACTTAGTTTTTTTTCTTAATAAATTAATTTTTTGCAAATTAATTAATTTAATTAACTTTAATTATTTTTCCTTAATTTAAAATTAATTAGAGATTAGGTTATATTTCAAATCTTTTTCATAAAAAACCCCAAAAATACTTTAATGGTCAAATTAGATTTTTAGGGTTTAGAGGCTTTTTCCAGTTGTAATTCCCGCGCGTTATTATTTTTCCATACAATTATTTTTTATTATTGATGTAACTGCGCCCAGTTTGTAATAGTTTAATTAGGGTTTATAATTTCCGCACTTTACTTTTCAGTCATTATTTATGTATCTACACCAAAGCCCTGTAATAGCGTAGGAACTTTTATTTTTCGCTTTTATATTTCTTATATGCTTGTATATAATTGTTAATAACTTAGGCGTGCATGACAAGATTAATCAATTAATCAGTAGATCACTAATTGCAAGATAAAGATCTGGGAAAAAGCACAATGTTGCACACTTGCACCCTTAGGGTATACCTCACTTGGTTGCCTCGGAAAATAACGGTCACAATTCTCGAAACGTGAGAATTCTTAGTGTCTGTCCTTAAGTCTAAAGAGATCACTAGCCCCTCGATGACCCTCTCGACTGCTCCCTCAGTTAAAAAAGTGATCTTAGGGATTTAGGACAGTTACTAAGAGTTTTTGCCCAATTGCCTTTAGTGACCGTACGTCCCTTTCGATAGCCCCTCAATATCCAACGACTAGGGCTACCTACTCACTAATAGTAGGATAGCACTGTCTAAAGGATAGGAGGAAAAGAACAAACTTTTTTTGAGTGTGTAGATAATTCTTAAGTACTTGCTCAAGAACAAATTTTTACACACCACACTTTCAAACACTTTTCAAACAAAGTTTTCAAAACACTTTATCACACTCTTGAGTACTGATACAAGAGTTACCATAAAGCGAATCGCCGCACTAAGGCATTTTCAAACAAACTTTTCAAAGCACACAAATATAAACAATTTTCAAAAATGAGCAAGTACCTAAGAGCCCATGGAAAACCATGGATGGAAAGGGTGCTAACACCTTCCTTTTCCATAATCTACCCCCTTACTCAGAAAATCTCGAAAAAGGTCTTTTTCTGTTCTTTTCACCCTTTCCTATGTTGGATAAAAGAAAAGTCGGTGACGACTCTTGCTTACCGCGACATTTGCGAATACAAAACACAAACCAGTATTTAACAGTCGATTCTGCCACTGTAACACACTTTCCATCTGAGGTGATTATGTCCATTGAGATGATTTCTGTTCATTGAACATTCGTCGTGCAAATTTCTCTGTTGTTGAACAAATAGTCATATGCAAATAATGGTATTTTAAGAATGAAAAGCTTATGTCTATCTTTAACTTTGAAAACTCATTTTATAGTAAAACAAACAAGTTTGTAGGAGTGTGATATCAACTCTGGATTTATAGCAAACCTTACATGAGTCAGGATACCTTTTGTAACAGTATACTTTTGAACTAACCCATGTTTCAGCTAGGAATTTTAAGGGTTATAACGTGTCCTGGTTCACGGTTCAATAAACAAAGATAAACGCTTAGATTTTATTTATACCCAACCCGTTCTTTGTGATGTTCTTCAATCTTATGCTCAACTAATTGTGCGCTTAAATCCCGATTGAGTCTGGGACCTTTGCTCTGATACTTGGTGATGTTTCAGAAGTTGAATGTTTGTTTCAGAAGGTAGTCATTTTTGTAACCTTTTCTTTTTTTGAGGATTTTTAGGACCTCTTTTTTTATTATTTTGTTATCCCTACTTTTTCCTGAACTATTTCTTTTATGTTTATAGTCAGCGGAATGCCCCAGTTTTTCTTAAGTCCCCTTCATAGGTTTTGACTTAACGGGATTTTATTTTGAGATATAATGATTGCTTGTCTTAATGATTATGTGGAACCATCACTATCTTTTGGAGATAATCTTATACACTATTTGTCATGTATGCAGGTAGAGCTTGCGACTGGATGCACTTCTGAATTAACTGAGAAAGCTACCCTGCCCTGGGTTATGATTAAGGGTTTTAATTTGTATGAAAAGAAATACTTCTGCTTCTTTGGCTCAAATGGGTTGACTAGGGATTATCTTCCTTATAACTCCACTGTTTAGGATTTCAAACAACGCCTGTACACGTCAGCGAGGTCTGTTCAAAAGTATATTGTGGTATCATTTTCGTCATCCTCCCTCTAAAGCTTATAGCTTTTAACCAAGAGTTGAATATCACAAACAGGAAGTAAAAGCATAGTTTAAGTATAGTGACAATGAATGAAATAATTTAAGACAAACTTATACAATGCATTTATGAAATAATAAAGTTTGACATAAATAAATGTTTGAACAATCAAAAGAAAATTACAACTTGGAAATTCTAATGAATAAAGGCCTCTTTGTCTGAACTTGTCACTTCAGATGATGTGCCTTCGAGGGATGGAAGAAGAATTTAGTATGGCCATCTTGTGTGAACTCTAGCACTCCTTCATTGATCAAGTCCTGAATCTTATTTTTCAATGCCCAATAATCATTCGTATCATGTCCAAGATTATTGGAATGGTATGCTCATATTGCACCAGGACGGTAGTTAGAGGAAGAAGTTTTGGGGTTTGGATGAGGTCTTATCAACGTAACTAAATTCATCCTCAACATATGTTGCAATGCTTGAGACAATGGTATATTGATTTTGGTAAACTGCCTCTTAGGCTTCTCTTGCCTTTGCTGATTACCCCGTTGTGGTTGGCGGGGTCATTGTTGGACCCTTGGCGTAGCAGCCATTTTAAAAGGTGTTTTTTCAACCAAATCCTCTTGTTTCAACTGAGGCTGATTAAAGACTCGATCTCTAATTCTCGTTGTTTGCTCCATATGATTGCATCTATCTTGATGAAACTTGTTGACTAGGGCTCTCAGCTCTTCTTGTTCCCGAGCTATGTTTTTTATAAGAGCCATTTGACCGATAATCTGGATTCTCATCCCTTCCATCTCAGCTTGCAATTGTTCCAACCGGTCATCCTTGTTGTTGTCAGGATTTTTCTTGGTCATAGTCCCAATGAGGAGTGCTTTCAATTCTTCTTTCCCCTTGGATAGACTCAGGAACATTTCCTTGAGTTGAGCATCTGGAGTTTGGAGATCTCTGTCAGTCTGCTCGAGAGCCATTTTTGTTGCTGAAATAAATAGAGGGAAAATGAGAGACCTGTAATGGAAGACCTGTTATGTAATGACATTCATGTAATGTTTTCAAGGATCTCGCGGGGTAAACAATAAAATATCAGAAGTTGAATTTTGCAGCTTTGATTGAAGAACTTTCGTATCGCTGAAGGTCCTTCAACAAGAATCAAGCTCACCATATCGAGTGGGTCGTCGCCTCTGACTCGAGTTATCGTACCTTGGTCTTTTGACGACATTGGCTAGAGGAAAGTAAATCCCCTTACCCCTTATTAGACGCCTGGTTCATCATAACCTACATCGCATACCCTTGATATCCTTGAAATGGTTAAGGAGATGCTATGTGATGATGTTATAATGTGTATGCTATGCATCAAGCAAAACATAGGGTGATGAAGACAAGTATGTCTTGTAGGAAATCTAATTTATTGGATAATGACTGTAAACAAATCCTGCAAGGAAATTGTTGTACCCAAAAATTTTCCCTCTCATTTCTCAAAGGATCATCCTGGACCCTCAGGTTTGCTTCTATCAAGTTTCAAGTCTTGAATCATAATTTTCCAAGAAAGTCATTCACAAGGGCAAAATGGTCAGAAGCATACTGAAAAGTCAAACTTTGACTTTTTGAGAAAAAAATCAAGTTTCAACAATTATATTTCATCAAGACATGAAATTAGTTCATCAAAATCAGAAGTCATAAATTACTTTGGAAAAATCAAGTTTTTAAACATTTAGAAAATTTTCTAAGTGTTAAGAGAATACGATACTTCAGAACTTCTGGGCCAGCCTCCATGCAAGTGCAATCAGAATTTGCAAAGACGGTTCAAAATATAACCCTTCAGCCAGAACATATGGAAGCATTGTTCTTCGGTTATAACATGACTCTTCAGCATATAGAGGCTACGTTTATGGTCTTCTGCAATCAGAACATCACCAAATCCTAAAACCTTATTTAAGCAGCCTGCTGCCCTGCTGTAGCATAGTCCTGCAACCAGCTGCTGATCTTGTCCACGCCTGCACTTTCACAAACCCCATAATTGCATCAAATTAGCATAAGAAATCCGTGTTTAAAAAGCAATGGAACAATATGCCAAAAAGGTTTAGATCCCATTTGTTTTCCCCCCAAAACCACAACAAACTCACCTATAAATAAGTTGCTCCAACACACTTTCAAGGGGCTAGCTTTTGAAAAAGGAGAATTATCAAAGAGAGAAAAGAAAACACTAAGACATTCGTGAACCCTGGATTCCTAAACAAAGCCAAAACCTTTGTTCTTCCCTTTGAATCAGAGAACATAGCATTTTCTATTCCGTTGTTCTTGCTAACCCCAGAACATCTGAAGGTAGCAGCTCAAGTCCCAAACACACGTTCCAGATTCAAGGTATATCTTTCTGACTTTGAATCTTTTCATTTAGAACATCATTTAAGTATGTAAATATCATAGTATTGATGATGTCCATATCATTGCATAAGTAGAAAAACTTTGGATCAGAACTTCTTGAATAAATCTAGGCTCAGAATTAGGATAAGAACTTCTATGAATTGTTGTGCTTTTATCTTTCTGATTTGCTGTTGTTAAGAGCTGAATAAGTTGCTGATGAGCTGATTGATGTAAGGAAGGAGTTGAAGTGTAACACGAAACTTCTGGGTCTTTCTTTCCCACTATTTTAAGCATAACACATAACTTATGATTTCTCCTCACCGTTTTAACACACAAAACTTCTAGGATTTCTCACTGTTTAACACAACACAGAACTTCTTATTTTCACTCTCTATTTAACACAACACAGAACTTCTGATTTTCAGTCACTGTTTAACACAACATGGAACTTCTAATCTTCACTCACTGTTTAATACAACGCGAAACTTCTGATTTTTGCTCACTGTTTTAACACACAGAACTTCTAGGCTTTCTTACTGTTTTAACACACACAAAATTTCTAAGATTTTCTCACTATTCTAACACTCAGAACTTCAGCACGTAGCGAACAAGAACTTCTGTTTTTCCCTCTAACGTTTATTTCAGGATCTCAGAGTGCATCAATCCATAACTTCTGATCTCCTCTGACTTTTATTTCTGAACCACAGTGCACTTGGCATCAGAACTTCTGATCTCCTCTGACTTTTATTTCTGAACCACAGCGCGCCTGGCATCGGAACTTCTGATCCCCTTTATTTTTATTTCAGCAACATGTTGATCCTACTCCTCATTGTTTTTCCTTTTTCACTATTATTTTTATAAAAAAGGACATTAAAAAATATTTTCTTTTATTAAATAATTATTTTCCTTTTAATTCGTTAAGACCAAAAACCATTTTTTTAAAACAAGTCTTTTTCTTTTCTTATATTGTACAATTAAATATGTTTTTAATTGTTAATTAGGATTTAAAATTCTTGCAAACCCCCATTTGTAATTTTTACCCCCATCCCTAAATGATGTAATAGCGTAGGACTTTACATTTCCACATTTACCGCTTTTCAAATATAAATGCTAGTAATTAGGGTATGTATGGCAAGACATGAAATCAACAAATAGATAACCCTAATCAAGACTAAAAGCATGTAAATCAAACACACCATTCACACTTGCACCTTTAGGGTAATCCCGCTTTGTTGCCTTTCAGAAAATAGTCATGTCCCTCGAATATGGGCGTTTTAGCAAAGACCTTCGATAAAAGATCGTAGTCCCTCGATGACCCTTAATGTTGCCTTCGATAAACGATCTAGTCCCTAAACTACAATTGCTAAAACGTCCCATAGGTTGCCTTCTATGACTATACAAAAACATTCAGTGCCCGTCCCTTCACATCCAACGATGGGGTTTCTTACCAAAACAATGGTAAGATAATAACATCTAAAGGAGGAGGAAAATAACATTTAAGACATTTTGAGTAGGTAGGTTACTCCTAGTTGCTTGCATGCTCACAACAAAAACATCTTATACACCCACAATTTCACTTTGAAATATTTTTTAAAAGACAAAACACTTTGTACGCGTTCTTATAGAGACGAGAACCATTACAAAGACACTCCTTTCCAAAATACTTTCAAAAACCACATCACAAACACATTTTCAAACAAAAAGCATGTGATCTAGCAAGCAACTAAGAGCCCGTAGATAACTACGGATGAAAAGGGTGCTAACACCTTCCCTTTTCTTAATCTACCCCCCGAACTCAAGAAAATATCTCGAAAGGTCTTTCCTATTCTTTTCAACCTTTCCTTTTAGATAAAAGAAAAGTCGATGGCGACTCTTGCTAACCGCAACAATTGCGATCAAACATAAAACACCAAGTCAATTCTCCCACCGTGTTATAGAAATCATATTGTTAGATAATCAAACCCTGCTAGTAGTTCAGTTGAAAGCAAACAAGTCACACAAGCAGCCTTAGGTTTAGGCTTGCATGGGGTTTGTAGGTAAGTACCCTCTTAAAGTTTAGTTGGCTCAACCTGTCTTAGTAATAGTAACCGGGTCCTAAGGGATCTCAATATCACTTATTTTTCCCACAAGTTTCGTTCTGATCGGCAACTGACTTGCCACCAAACAAAACTCGAGAGTCAAATCTCAATGAGTGTAGCATCAAGTATCAAACAATCCCCAGCTTTACACCGAGGCCGGCTATCTCACTACTTTCTAATGGCCAAGTTTGTTTAACTAAGGTTCTAAGGTCTGTTAATGCTTCACGAAACCACGCGGTGACCATGTATTCTCCTTGATTCAACACAAGGGATACTAGTACCAACCAAAGTGTCAAACCAACACAGTTATCGCTTCAACCATATCGTTCTACGGTGTATAGTCTCCACGATCTATTGTTGTTTACCTAAAAAGATGCCACCAGATCCGGTTGTAGGATCTATAGTAACAATCCAAACAACCCTCCAAGCATACAAAGCACAAAAAATAAGTTTAATAATGAACTAACTCTAAGGTAAACCCCACTTTTTATTTGATCCCCAGCAGAGTCGACAGTTCTCTGATACGGTGGCATAACCGACTGTTAATACTGGTTTTGTGTTTGTGTTTGCAAATGTTGCGGTAAGCAAGAGTCGCGATTAAATTTTCTTATATCCAAATTAAGTAAAGGGTGAAAAGAACAGAAAAAGATCTTTTCGAGATTATTCTGAGTAAGGGGGTAGATTATGGAAAGGGAAGGTGTTAGCACCCTTTCCATCCATAGTTATCTACGGGCTCTTAGAGTTTTTCCCATTTTGAAAGTACTATGTGCTTTGTGTGTTTGAAAAAATGTTTTGAAATGCCTTAGTGCGACGATTTTCTTTGTGTTTAACTGTTGTATCAGTCCCCAAGAGTGTTAACAAAGCAAATGTTTTTTTGAAAAATTGTTTTTGAAAAGTAGTATTTGTGTATGTGCAAAATGTTTTTGAGCAAAATTCTAGCAGCTATCTACTTTGTACTCGAAAAGGTAGTTCTTTTCTTCATATCCTTTAGATAGTGCTATCTGTTGTACCCCAAAATTTTCCCTCCCATATTTCTCAAAACATTTCAAGAAAGATCCCTAAGTTGCTCAAGGTAGTCCAAGGGTTGGCCAGACAAGCTCTCTCCTAAGGCAGTCTACCTCAAATTAGGGTTTCATGTTGCATCAAGATACTTGAGTCCAAGGGACCCCAAATTCTCAACTTTGTCCTAATATGTTCTCAAGATCATCCATGTCAAGTTTCAAGCCTAGCAGAGGAAGTTTGCTCGGTCAATTGCTCAAAGGCCTGAAAATCGATTGTGCTAGGGCAAAAGTCAACTGTGGCCCACATATAGTCAAACTTCAAGATTTTTGGTCAACATCCTCATTTTGAAGTATATTTCATCATTTGATCAAGGGTTGATCATGATTCATCAAGGATTGCTCATAATTCATCAAGACTCAAAAGTTGATAAATTAGGGTTTTGTAGGAAAAGTCAACTTAACTTTGACCAAGCATAACTTTCTCACACTTTATCCGAAATGACCCATCCAAAGCTCATTTTGAATAGGATGTAATTCCCTACAATTAATCTTCAGCTCCCAAGTTCAGAATATGCACTCACAAGAAGATATAAATTTGGACATTATAGGTCATTTTGAAAAGTCAACAAAAACACCTTTTGGGTCAAAGCTTCTTACATGAACATGGAATATCCAATTGTGATGAATCCAAACAGGTTTCTTAGGGGACGTCCTAAAATTTCTAAAAAGTCCAAGAACACCCTCATAAGGTTAAAATTGAGAGAGATATGCATTGTCAAAGTTGGATAATTTTTGAAACAATGCATGAAGCAAATATTGACCAAACTTGGAATTTTTTCCAAATGGGCCTATCTTTTCAAGTTTGAAACTCATTCCTAACATGGTCCACGACCTCTAAGCCCACCCATACATTTTTCTACTATTTATGCTATTTATTTTGATATTTTATTCATTAAAATTCATAATTAAATAAATAAATAATAGAAATAATGTAAATTTTGATGTGAATCTATTTTGGGCAAGTTTTATGCTGGTTTATGTCAATTGATTTCGTGAAATAACCTTTCAAATGTGTCCAGGTTCATCCACATGTGAAAATGGCATAAAATTATCAAATATGGCATTTTTTTCAAGTTTTGATCATGGTCTTAAAACACAACATTATGAGGGAGATTTTTTCCATGCTTTCTTGTCTCCTCATTCCCCTCTATAAATATAGAGCCATACAAGCTTGAAAGACACGAAAATCCTCTCTAAGAAATCTCTCAAAAAGCTCTTCAAAAAGCTCTCTAAAAGCTCTTCAAAAAGTTCTCCAGAAATCAAAGAATTGGTGCAAGTCATATCTCAAGGTTCCGGTCTCTCTCAATTGACATCAAGCCTCAAACGATCCTCTTGAAGTCCTCAAGAGTCTTACAAGGCCCAAGAGCAATCCATCACACGCCTAACACGCCCCCCATTTGACAACACCGGTTTGGTAAAATTTTAAACTTTGAATCTCTAATTTTAATCATATTTTATGGTATGCTAATGTTTGTTTGAGTTTATATAGAACAGTTATGGATGGTTGAATCATAGGTTCCACGCAAGAATAAAAAAACACCATAGTTAGAGCATGAAGCTTTCGAAGATTCGGGCCTAGGGATTTCTGATTATTGCACCCCCTGTTTACTTTTGCTACTAGGCCCATCTTTATTTTCATGTTTTATTCGTTTTATTTATTTCTTTTAATCCCTTTTATTTTTTTATCAATAAAAAAATATAAAAATCACATAAAAATAGATTTAGGATTTTTTATTAATTAAATTTTAATTTTAGGTAAAACTTTAATTTCTTTTTGTAAATAACTTAAAAATAATTAGAATAAATAGGATTTATTACTAACTTAAATATATTTTATTTTTTCCTAAAATAAGCAAAGAAACCAAAATAGGTCATGTAATTATTTTTATTAATTAATTTAATTAACTAATTAATTGCATATTTAATTTAGAAAACTTATTTCTTTTATTAAAAACAACAAAAAAACAAATTTTCTTTTAATTAGGTTAGAAGGGTCAAAACCTTAAATTCTCGTCGATCTTAATTCTTCTCGCGCGCTTTATTTTTATTATTTACCATATTGATGTAACTGCCTACAGTTTGTAATAGTTTAATTATGATGTTTATTTACATTTATCGCTTTATTTTCAAAGGGTTTGTTTTTGGCTATGTAAATACCCGAAGCCTTGTAATAGCGTAGTTTAAATTCCGCACTTTAAATTCCGCAAATTATTAACTGTTAGATGTATGATATAGGGATGCATGACAAGAATGTATGATTAATTTTAAAACAGTTAGATCACCCTAAATGTGCAAAGATAATAACTGAAATCAAATCACTCGCACATGCGCACTCTTAGGGTATACTCCCACTTGGTTGCCTTCGATAAATGGTCATTGAGTATAGGATGCTTTAGTGGTCGTCCTTTTGTCTAAACAAAGATCAAAGTCCCGATTCGGAAAAGTTGCCTCGGAATGTTTGCTTCGGAACTGTCGCCTCGAATAATTGATCTAAGACATTAGGGTTATTACTAAGACGTCCTAACATTGCTTTAGTGACCGTACGTCCCTTTCGAATTGACCCTCAAAACTCCAACGACGATGCTACCTACTCACTAATAGTGGGATAGCGTTGTCTAAAGGAAACGAATACATAACGGTTCTTTTTTCAAGTAGGTAGATTAGTTCTTAAGTACTTGCTCAATTAAAACAAAAATTTTCACACTTACACTCCTTTATAAACAAAGTTTTCAAAAACACTTCATTACACTCTTGAAGACAGAAGCAAGTGTTAAATCGAAGTAAAAAATAACTTTTCAAAGTGCACAAACACAAAGAAAACAATTTTGAAAATGATGAGCAAGTACCTAAGAGCCCGTAGATAACTACGGATAGAAAGGGTGCTAATATCTTCCCTTTCTATAAATCTACCCCCCGTACTCAGAAATATCTTGAAAAAGGAATTTTTCTGTGCTTTTTTCCTTTCCTTGTTGGATAAAATAAAAGTCGGTGGTGACTCTTGCTTACCGCGACATTTTGCGAAAATAAACGCAAAACCCAAACCAGCAAATTTCCTTAACGAAATAGGGAAACCACATCCTGGTTTTGGCCACCGTATCACATTATCCTACTATTAGAGAGTAGGTAGCCCTATCGTTGGACTATTAGAGAGAAGGGACATTACAGTCATGAAGGCAACTTGTAGAGACGCTTTAGAAATTTTGTTTAGGGACTAGATCATTTACCGAGAAGGCAACTGTAGGGTCATCGAGGGACTGTGATCTTTTTGATTTACGGGTCTTTGCTAAAGTGTCCCCGTTTCGAGGGACATGACTATTTTCCAAAGGCAACCGAAGTGGGATACCCTAGAGGTGCGCATGTGCAATTGTGTTTGATTCATGTTATTTATCTTGAGCATTTAGGGTTTGCTAACGTTTTAATTTCAGTCTTGCCAAACATACCTAATTACTAGCAGTAAATATGTACAAAATATAAAGTGCAGAAGGTAAAAACCTAGAATATTATATGGCTTCGAGGAGGGGGATTTACAATGTACAAGAATTGGGGGGAAGAAAAAAGTAAAGAGAGCTGATAAAATCCTATTAACTATTACATCCAGTGTACAGGTACAATAATGTAAAAATACAAAAGAAAATAAATAACGCGTGAAAGTTAAAAGACGTCTGAAAATTCTAAGGTGTAAAAATCTTATGTTTGTTTTTATTTATGAAAGAGAATAAAACTTAAGTCTATTTAATTTTAAATTAAGGAAAAGGTTAAAATACTTAATTTATTTATTTATAAATTAATTTGATTAATAAAAACTATCCTAATTTTTTTTTGTGATTTTTGATTTAAAGTTAATTCAAATGATAAAGCCAATAAAAAAATAACAAAAATAAAATATAAAGGGGGGATCCTTCGATCCAGGGAGAATCATGGTCTTTTCAATTCAGAGGGGAAGCAACCTTTCGATCTAGAGATAGATGGGATTTTCGATTCAGGAGAGATGTTTGTCCTTCGACCCAGGGAGAGATAATTGTCTTTCGATCCAGGGGTGGATGCTGTGAGGACACTGAATCTGCAAATGTATGTTAGCAAAAACGAAAAGCATGACATGGATGCCAAGCCCAGATCCTTCGATTCTGTGCGCATTGGCCTTATTTATGTTGGATCTGCAGCAAGTGTTAGAAGCAAAACAAATGCATACCTGGGGTCAAACCCAAGTCTTTGGTCTTGAATAAAAAATCGAATGAAACTACAAATGTTGATGTGTCATGCAAATGTAGAGATTGATCTTTTTACCAATTATTACCAATAGTTGATGGATGAATCTGTGGTGATGGGTGTGGGTACCCTTACTTGAGGATTACTTCGATTTGGCTTCTGGACATGGGTACCTTTGTTTAAGGGTTGATTCGATTTGGAACTTCTGGATGTGCGCTTACTTAAGGGCTGGTGATGATTGGAACAGCTTCAGGAGAACTTCAAGAATGTATTTGCAATTTCGTGTGACTCTCTCTCCTGTTGTGTCCAGCTCCCTTTGGAGCATTCTAGTGTCTTCTTTATATAGAGGGGATGGAGATGACAAGAGAACAAAGGTTTAAACATCCATAAACGAGTGTTTTCAAAGCCATGAATGATGTTTTGTAACATTGCAAAAGTCATGGAAACTTGTCCCTTTTTGAATTTGAATGAACCTGGACATGCTTGCCTTTTGAATGCTTTCTAGTGTTGCTCTTCGATTGGCCTATTGTCTCCTTCGACTGGACCTCTTGTATAACCTTCGAATAGGCCTTTGGTTTCCTCCTTCGAAGGGGTCTTTTGAATGGACCATTTGTGTATCCTTCGAATGGTTCTTCTGCATGCTTCTTCGAATGTACCTCTTGTGTACCCTTCGACTGGCTCTTGTTCTCATCACTGGGGCTTCTTCGTTTGAACCCTTATTCAGCTAGCCCAAACAAAAATTCTTTCCTGGCCAATCAAAGCTTCTTTTGGCATGAATATGCTTGTGCACGTTGGCTCAAAACTGGCAGTATGTTGGCTTTTGAGCCAGCGGGCCTCTTTGAATATTTTTCTTTCATTTTGGCTAGCAATATCCATCCTTCGACCAGACCCCCTTTTTAGAAAACAATATGTGTTTCCCGTCAAAGTATCATTCGAATGGGTCCTTTGTGTATTCTTCGTTTTGAACCAAATGTGTGTGCTCTTTTGAAGGGATCACTTGCATGCTTTGTTCCTTCTTCGAATGACTCTCCAATGTGTGTCCTTCGATTGGACCTTTGGAGTGCTCTTTCGAAGCGGTCATATTGTGCTATAGTGCAGAAACTGAGTTGAGGAGTCTTGGCCTTATGCATTGAAGGAAAGCACAAAGGAAGTCTTTGTCTTAGTGAATCCACGGCAAGCGTGAAGGGGCTTTTGGCCTGATGAATCAAAACACACTTGTAGGGGGTTCTTGCCTTTTGCATAAAAGGAAAGTCGAAAGAAGCCTTTTGCCTTGTTCGCTGAAGGCAAGCTGAAGAGGGATTATTTGCCTAACCGAAGCAGGAATTAAGCATGTATGCATGTAGCCATTGCATTGTGAATCAAGCCAACATGCAAAGCCAATGGTACAATCGAAGGAGCACTAACAGGAGGCCTTTCCCCTTTGGATCAAAGGAGGCTGTTTCAAAGGAAACACATGCCCAGTCGAAGCTTGTATGCAGCAAACAAGCAGAAGGCCAAGGCTTCAAATGAAGCTTGGAAATTTGAGGCAAGCTTGGATGAGGTTAGGCGCTCAATCGAATCCTATCAAAATGCCAATCGAAAGACACCTTGTTCATGCCAATCGAAATACCTTGTTAAAACGCCAATCGAAGACTTCTTGTTTATCTTCAAAAAAAATATTTTTCTTTAATCAAGTGTTTGTAATCACCTATGTAAGAGAAAAATCTTGGGAAAATATGAGAGGGAAAATTTTGGGGTACAACAACATGCTATATACATAACAAAGTCACTCTAAGGAAAGGAACTTCAACCACCTTGTATGAAATATAGGGGGGAAACCAACTATTAAATACTTTCATGTTTTTGAAAGTAAATGTTACATCTTAGCTGATCATGAACAAAGGAGGAAGATGGATCCCAAGAGTGATGAAGTAATATTCCCGGGTTACTCTACAAATAGCAGAGCTTACAGAGTTTTTAACTCCATAACCAAAGTTATGATGGAGTCAATAAATGTTATTATTGATGATAAATGATGGAATGTTGAATAAGATGTCTCAGAAGATGTTGGAACATCTTTGTCTGATATTCCAACAGAATCAAATGACAGAAGTATTGATTATAATCCACCTCAAGAAGATCCTAAGCCTAGTCATCTCAATAAAGGACCTTTAATTATAACCCAGAGAGATAATCCTAAGGAGCTCATCATAGGAGATCTAAATAAGGGAGTTACTACCAGATCAAGAGATGGGATATAAAACTCTTTCTTTGTGTCAAAAATTGAGCCTAAGAATGTCAAAGAGGCCCTAACTGATGAGTTCTGGATTAATGCTATGCAGGAAGAGCTAGAACAATCCAGTAGAAATGAAGTTTGGGATCTAGTTCCAAGACCTGAAGGGACAAATGTGATTGGCACTAAATGGGTGTACAAGAATAAATATGATGAAAAAGGGGTGGTCACTAGAAACAAGTCAATATTAGTTGCACAAGGGCACACTCAAATTGAAGGAGTTGACTTTGATGAAACCTTTTATCCTGTGGCCAAACTTGAATCAATCATACTACTCTTGGGAGTTGCATGCATACTGAAATTTAAATTGTTTCAAATGGATGTAAAGAGTGCTTTCTTAAATGGCTATCTAAATAAAGAAGTCTATGTGGAACAACCAAATGGATTTGTTGATCCAAGTTTCCCTAAACATGTTTACAAACTGAAGAAAGCTATGTATGGATTAAAGCAAGCTCCAAGAGCTTGGTATGATAGATTGAGAAAATTTCTTGGTGATAAGGGATACATGAAAGGTGGAATAGACAAAACTCTTTTTGTCAAGGAAGAAGAAGGGAAGGTCATAATTTCACAGATTTATGTTCATTATATTGTGTTTGGTGGAATGTCAAATGAGATGGTTCAACATTTTGTCAAGCAAATGCAGTCAGAATTTGAGATGAGCCTTATTAGTAAATTAACCTATTTTCTTGTTCTGCAAGTTAAACAAATGGAAGGTTCCATGTTTTTATCTCAGAGCAAGTATGCCAAGAATATAGTAAAGAAATTTGGGATGGAAAATGCCAGCCACAAAAAAACTCCTGCTCCCACACATCTGAAGTTGTCTAAAGATGAAAAAGGAGTAAGTGTGGATCAAAGTCTTTACAGAAGTATGATAGGAAGTCTTCTATATCTCACAGCTAGCAGACCTGACATTGCCTTTGTTGTAGGGGTGTGTGCAAGATATTAAGTTGATCCTAAAGTTAGCCATGCCAACCATGTGAAGAGAATTCTTAAATATGTGAATGGGATAAGTGACTATGGTATGCTATACTCCCATGGATCTAGTTCTACCTTAATTGGTTATTGTGATGATGATTAGGCAAGAAGTACATCAGAAGGATGCTTCTTTCTGTGAAATAATCTCATATCTTGGTTCAGTAAGAAGCAAAATTGTGTGTCTCTGTCCACTGCAGAGGCTGAGTATATTGATGCAGGAAGCAGTTGTTGTCAATTGGTTTGGATGAAACAAATGCTAACAAAATATAATGTCAAACAAGATGTCATGACACTATTATGTGACAATCTAAGTGCTATAAACATATCAAAAAATTCTATTCAACATAGCAGGACCAAACACATTGATATTCGTCATCACTTCATAAGAGAGCTTGTTGAAGAAAAGACTATTTCCTTAGGACATGTAGCCATTGATTTGCAACTGGCTGACATTTTCACCAAGGCTTTGGATGCTAATCAGTTTGAGAACTTAAGAGGAAAATTAGGGATTTTCCTGTATGAGGGTTTGTAGCAATTAAAGGCGCGTGGGAATATCATTAAAGTGATATTATATTATTTATGTTTCCAACAAATCAAATTTAGAAAGCAATCATTAAAAGACTGTCTTAAATTTTTTTCCACACACTACGAAATCACATATCTCTACTTTCACAAACTCTTCATTCTCCTCTACAGAAAAAGAACCCTTATCATTCTTCATCTATTTACTCAAAAATCTTCAAAGATGTCTCAACATTATACATCGTCTTCCTCAAAATATGTCAACCTCCCTGAGAAACTCTCTCTTGACAGAGTACTTGACATTACTCCTCTATCAACTATCCCACCGCTTGAGAAGAAGGTCAAGAAACCCAGATCATCACCTGCAAAGAAATCCAAGGTTGATAAAGGTAACACTTCTACTTCTACTGATGATAGGATAGAAGAAGAGATTGTTAATGTTGATAGAAGAATTAGAAGACTAGTAGATAGTGTGTTAAATGAAGGTTTTGTTGTGCCTGGAATTTCTACCCCTCTTGCTTGTATACCTGCTCCAGTTAACAAAAGAAATGACCCTAAAAATGCTGATGAATCATCCATCTCTAAGAAAGATGCTGCTGAAAGCAAACTTGATAAGCTTGATGCTTCTGCTCTAAAGGAAGTGAAAGAGGATGTTGAATAAGATGTTGAGAAGAACTCCCCTGCTAAGGAAGATGCTGCTGGCTCCAAGGTTGAAGAAAGTCAAAATGCTGAGAATGTGGTTAATGTAGATGAGCTACCTGACAATAAGCTCATTACTAATATGGTGCCTCGAATTGCAAAAAGGCTCAAATCCAGGAAAGTGAAAAATATAAGTGTCACACCTCCTTCCAAGACTGCCAAGAAGAAAATCATGTATGGTCCCTCAAAGCCCGAAAGTAAAGTGGTTCCTCCCTCTAGAAAAAGAAAAGCTAGACCTGATAGCTCTACTGATGATGCTGATGATGATGCTGTAAGAAGATCTAAAAGTAAAAAGTAAGTCGTGTTAGTTGAAGAAGCTGACTCTGACTATGATGTCAAGAAAGGTGTCCAGGACATCTCTCCTATCAAAAAGTCTGCAAGCAAGAAAATTTCTGTTAGGGTTCCTGATGCTCCCCTTGACAACATTTCCTTCCATTCTGTTAGGAATGCTAAAAAATGGAAGTATGTTTTTCAAAGAAGAATTGTCTTGGAAAGAGAATTGGGAGTTGGTGCTATGGAATGTAAAGAAATCATGGATCTGATATCTTATGCTGGATTGATGAAAACTGTTACCAAGTTTTCCAAATGCTATGAGACTCTTGTTAAGGAATTTGTTATTAATATTCCCGTTGACTGTGCTGATCATAAAAGTAAGGAGTATAGAAAGGTGTATGTTAGGGGTAGGTGTGTAGAATTTCCCCCTGCTATAATAAATAGATTTCTGGATAGGTCTGAAGATGACTTTTGTGACCGGGAAGTAACAGATAATCAAGTATGCAGAGCCATCATTGCTAATCAAGTGAGTGAGTGGCCCATGAAGAACAAACTTCCTGTTAGCAAGCTAAGTGTGAAATATGATATTTTGCATAGAATTGGAGCTACTAATTGGGTTCCTGCTAATCATACTTCAACCATCACTATTGGCTTAGGAAATTTTATTTATGTTGTTGGAAACGAGAAACTTTTTGATTATGGTACTTACATATTTGATCAGACTATTAAGCATGCATGAACTTGTGCCATTAAGATGCCCATTACATTTCCTTCCCTCATCTGTGGGATTATTCTTAACCAGCATCCTGGAATTCTAAGTGGTAATGATTAAGTGTGAAAGAGGGAGTCGGCTTTGACCCTTCACTTCAAGCTTTTTTCAGGAAAACATGTCCCAGACATTGTTTTGACATCTACATCTGCTGAAAACAAGACCTCCACCAAGGATGACATGATCACTGAATTAAGGGAAGCATGCAAAGAACTAGATGATGTGATCAGAGTTAGTTCAACAAGGAAGCTAAATTTTGAAAAGATGATCAAGGATCTGCAAAAGGACAACAACTTTGATGATAGAGTGAGCTCTGAAGAAGAAGATTCTAGTGAGGAAGGAAGTTCTGGCTCTGAAAAGTCTACTGGTCCTCAAGACAGTTAGACTATTTGCTGCTTATTTATTTGACCCCTTTGTTTCTATTTGGAACTTGCATGTTCTTGACTTTTTAATTCTATGGTCTATACCTATATTACTGATACACTCTTGAATGCATCCTGTTATTTCGCATATTATGACTAAAAAGGGGGAGAGAAACTGACTGAGTGACCACTGATTGAGGGGGAGCTTAATACTTGAGGGGGAGCCTAATGTCTCAGAAGATGTTTTAACATCTTCCTATGCTAACATCTAACTGCTAACTGAGTTTTTGTTTTGCTTGCTTTGCTCATGTTGTTGCTCTGATAATGTTCTGATAATGCTCAAATAATATTTTAGCCAAAATTTGCCAAAAGGGGAGTTTGTAAGTGTTTGTTGGTAGCAATTTTGGTAAAACAATGAATTGATAATGTTTTTCTAAATGTCTTGACATTTGAAGTAAACTGTTTTGAATGATGTTAAAGCAGATGTCTTGACATCTGGCTCCTGAACTAAACTCATCCCAATATCAGTTTAAGTTTTCTATTTCCTATTTACATGCGCGCCATAATTCAGAATTTGTGACTCATAGGCTGCGAAAAATATGGAGGAATATTTTTCTTTTTGAATTATCTATATGGATTATATATTGACCTATTTTCATGGAAATATTCAAAAGATTTGAATATTTGTTTTTCAGCCCAAGCCCACTGTTGCGCATATATAAGGACATGCTTCCTTATTCAGAAAACTGCAACTTTTGAAGAAAAATACTTTCTTTCTGGTTTAGAAGTCTAAATCTTTTAATTGACAAACACTCTAGTATTAATTTAATACCTGTGTTGTTATTTGAGTTGTTAATTGTGTATCATTCATAAGCTTTTAAGCATTGAATGATTGAAGTCTTTAAAACTTATTAATTATGTTGTTTCTTCATTGTAAGTGATTGAAGGGATTTGAGGAGGGCCTCATACCTAGGAGTGTCTTAGATTGAAGTGTAGCACGGGTAGTGATTAAGTGATTAGATCGTAAATTTGTTGTTTACTGAGGGTCTATGAATTGATACTATTTAGTGGACTTGTCCTTGGCTTGGTAGCCCCCAGAGTAGGTGTTGTTGTACACTGAACTGGGTTAACAATCCCTTGTGTTTTTAATGCTTTTATTATTGTTGCACTTTACTTGATACCAGAATTTCAGGAACAAATAATGTTTTAAGAAAATTAGTCAAAAATCCACCCTAATCCAATAATCACCAATGCTCAAACTTAAGTGACTTGAAATGAGCGACAATCAATCAAAGAATCCCAAACTCAATATCTTAGGTCATGAGCGATTTCAACATAAGAATTAACACCTTCGAGAAAACAATTAAGGCATGAATTAGGAACATTCTAAATCAAAATGACCTATAATGCTTCAATAAATATTACGGCCTTCTAAGCTCAATTTGACTTTGATCCTTGAAGAAAACTTATGGATGACTTCACTTATGACAATGTGCAAAAAGAATTGCCTCAAAATATTGAGAATAGAAGAAGTTATGATCCTTGAAAGTCAGGCAACATTTACTTGAGATTAAGTCAAAAAATCACAAAGTGACCTCTAAAGTATTTGAAGTCTGATGATCCTCCATGCATAATTAGTTGTTGACTTGTAAAGAGAAGTTAGAGATGACGTCAAGGAGAGTCATACACAAAAATAACCACTCAAAAATGTTGAATAATGAAGAATCATTTGAACTTAATCTTGAAAATTTTTACTTTTGGTCAAAGTGCATTGAATCGACTTGCAAATTTGGTCTTTCCTCGCATTCCCAGACATATTGATACACGTATGGACCAGTGGTGATGAAATCTTGACTGTGCTTTTGGTTAAAGACTAAACTTTGATGAAGTAGTGTTTGAGAATTGGTGATTCACCATACTTGAACACTTGAGGGATCTAAAACCTTAATTGAGGCGTAACACCTGACACTCTTGATTCATTCCTGTCTCTGCAGTTGAAACCAAAGAAACACAAAGATACACCTTTGTATGGGATTAGAAGTTAATGAAGCATAAAATAAGATGTTTGCAACAATTGATAATCTCTGCATAAGAAATGCTCGAAGGTGAATGGATTAAAAACCAAATGTACCTCATGACCTTGATGATATATGAGAATTTAAATGAAGGTGGGATCTTAGGTCAAAAATTGGGGTATGACAACTAGAAATGACAACTGTTTGAAACCTTTTTCAACTTATACAATTGTCATACAAGCATAACATTTAATTTATATTGTAATATGAATATATAGTTCATAAATTTTGAAATAACATCATTGTAACTCCTTTACAATGATTATTCACATCCACTCTCAAGAAAAAAAACACCGAGTCCTTTTAAGATATCCATAGACCTTTTTGATAGTGATCTAGTAATGAACACTTAAATCATTTTGGCACTTATTATTTATGCTCATAGAATATTGTGCATATAGTGTAGTACATATCATGGTGTCCTTTTTCTCATCCAATAAGATAAGATATTGTCCATTAGACAAAACATCTTGCCACACATGCAATAATCTTAATGTGAGATATATGCATATTAGGTATCTCAATACTTCATCGAAATATGTACTTGGACTAAGATTGAGATTCATCAACCATCTATCTCTATAGATTCTAATTCCTAACTATTTAGGAAACCTATCCTAAGCATTTCATCAAAATTGTTTCCTTAACCATGTCCTACATTAGTGTTACAGGTAATTTGTTTTGATGATCAATATGTCGACTACATACTATACTAGATTAATGCAAATACTCCCACTAACCTTCTTGTGTGCACAAGATTTAAACTTGACATTTATTAAGCCAAGTTTTCACAAAACTTCATTAATAAAGGATTCAACTTCAAGAAGTTTACTATAATCCATAATTGGATTTAAACAACTTATACTTCTTTTAGAATCAAGATCATTTATGATCTTATTTAGATCTTGTGCTACATGAACCAATGGTCAAACTAACACTGCCTTGTTGAATTGGTTCATATTCCATTCTCATAATATATGTATTTTATGGTGCTTGAATTTCTTCAAGTTCTACATTACTCCCACTGGTTCTTTTAGATACACAATATCTCTAAAGGAAGACTTCAAATCTATCGACAAAACAATTTTGTCCCATAACGTGTTACAGAATATGCGTCCCTTATTTCCATTGGGATACATCCATAATTATATATTCATCTATATTGTAATCAAGTTTACTTAATAAAACTTACAACCCAAATAACCATAAAGACAAACTAGGTACTCTTACCTCCATATCAAATATGGTATCTCTACGACTACTTTAAATGAAGTTGGTTATGGATATAAATAATTGTATGTAAAACAATTTATAAAAGAGTTACAAAGATATAATTAGAATATCTTAAATCGATCAATGTCTGTTGTACCACAAAATTTTCCCTCCCATATTTCTCAAAACATTGCAAGAAAAATCTCCAAGTTGCCCAAGGTTGCTCAAGAGTTGGTCAGACAAGCCCTCTCTTAAGGCAGTCTACCCCAAATTAGGGTTTTGTGTTGCATCAAGATACTTTACTCCAAATTACCTCAAGTGTTCCCCAATGTACTAATATGTTCTCAAGATCATCCATGTCAAATTTCAAGCCTTGCAGAGGCAGTTTGCTCAGTCAATTGCTCAAAGGTCCAAAAATCGACTGTGTAAGGGCAAAAGTCAACTGTGACCTACATACAGTCAAACTTCAAGATTTTTTTGTCAACATTCTCATTTTGAAGGATATTTCATCATTTGATCAAGGTTTGATCATGATTCATCAAAGATTTCTCAAAATTCATCAAGATTCAAAAGTTGCTAAATTAGGGTTTTGTAGGAAAAGTCAACTCAACTTTGACCAAGCATAACTTTCTCATACTTTATGAGAAATGACCCATCCAAAGCTAATTTTGAATAGGATGTAACTCCCTACAATCCATCTTCATATCCCAAGATCAAAAAATGCACTCACAAGAAGTTATGAATTTAGACATTATAGGTCATTTTTGAAAGTCAACAAAAACACTTTTTTTGTCAAAGCTTACAACATGAGCATGGAATATAAAAATGAGATTAGACCAAAAGGTTTGATTATAGGACATCTCAAGCTTTCTATAAAGTCCAAGAACACCTCCAAAAGTTCAAAATTGAAGAAGTTATGCATTGTTGAAGTTGGACTTTTTTGCAAAATTGCCAAAGGTCAACTATCCCTAAAACTTCAAATTTTGCCAAATGGGCCCATTCTTTTCCACTTGATTTGAGTTTGCATTATTGCCCACGTGCCTTAACTTCAGCCATGTGTCCACATCACATTTTTATTATTTAATTTGATTTTTATTTGAATTAATTTATTTTAAATCAAAGAAAATCATATAAAATCTAAAGCTTTGATAACACATGATTTTTTGGCTATTTCAGGCTGCAAGTACAGCTATTATCATCATCAAATTCGTATCAAGTGAATCATGTGCAAAAATATTGAAATTAAGCAAATTTGGCAAGTTTATAAATGGAGATCAAATCAAATATCCAAACATCAATGTGGAGAGATTTGGACCAAGTTTGTAAACCTAATGCAATGTATAATACTTAAGCAAGCTGAAGGCACGGAAATAAGGGTTGGCAATCACTTGTAGAGGCAGAACAACTTTGCAAAAATTCACAAAAAAGTTGGAAATCAAAATCCAGGTTAGAGGCAGTTTCAGGACGCGAGAGTTGTCTCAATCAATTGCTGGCCATCTCCAGAAGCTATTACGATCCAAACCACGCATCCTTAGGCATCCATACGCGCTATAAGTCTCACGCAACTTACCCATGTTCTTGAAATCGATTTGAATTATTCTGGCATCATTTGAGAAAACTAATGGCATATTTGTGATCACAAGAACATTTTCAAGCTTTTCATAATATTCAATTGCATTTATCTGGCTTATATGGAGAACCACCATAGTTAGGGTTCTTGGAGTTTTTTTGGGGCTTTCTGTTTCAGGTATAATTGGCCCATAAGAAGAACATGGTTGTGATCAGGAGGCCATGACGAATTGAACCATGTTCTTGGAATGTATTTATATAGCCTGGAGAGGATTTTAGAACAAGGCTGCTCTTTTAGCTGCGGATACAAATCCGCAGGTAATTTTTATAGGTTTTGGAGGACAGGGATGAATTCGTGTCATCCGTCCATTAGGTGGTTCAAATATTACGCGCGTTTTTCTTCTTTTCTGGAAATTGTTTTATTTTTATATAATATATATTATTTGCATTGTTATAACAAAGACAACAACGCGCCCCAGTGGTCAACACGTCATCATCCAAGGCATTAGTGGCTGGAGGTCAGGGGTTCGATCCCTGCCTCCAACAATTTGTGTTTTCTCATTGTTTTTCAGATAATCACATGAGCGCTCAGGCTTGGACTATACCATACTCCCTCATCCATCCAAGCGCCAGATGGCCAAGAGCCAGATATGGTGGCCAAGCGTTGAAGGTCCACCAAGGTGCCAGTCAACGTGTGTGCACCAGATCCAAAAGGTCAAAAGGGCCAGCTTCTAATGGGCCTACCAATTGCTCCTTGCACCTCCTAATCAGGCCCAACTCCTCTCTCTTTTATTTATTTTGTTTTATTTAATTTAATTGTTTATTTCATTTAATTATCTTTTTAACCAATAACAAAATTCCTTTTTTTAAATAAAAATCACAAAAATACTTTTTTAATCCAGAATTTTATTTTTATTAATAAATACTAATTAATTAAATTAGGTTTTTAATTCTAGAATAACCTTAACTTATTTTGTAAAATAAATAAAATTAATTAGATTTAATTAGGTTTTAACTACTAATTTAATTAATTTTATTTTCTTTCTTAAAAATAACAAAAACCAAAAAATATGCCATAATTTATTTTTCATTAATTAATTTATTTTATAATCAATTTAGTAATTAATTTAGGACTTAATCTCTTTTCTCAAATAAAAACAACAAAAAGATGGCATTTTCTTTCAAAAGGGTCAAAACCTTAAATTCTCGTCGATCTTAATTCTTCTCGCGCGCTTTATTTTTATTATTTACCATATTGATGTAACTGCCTACAGTTTGTAATAGTTTAATTAGGACGTTTATTTACATTTATCGCTTTATTTTCAAAGGGTTTGTTTTTGGCTATGTAAATACTTGAAGCCTTGTAATAGCGTAGTTTAAATTCTGCACTTTAAATTCCGCAAATTATTAACTGTTAGATGTATGAATAATTAGGGTTTGCATGACAAGAATGTATGACTAAATTTAAAACAGTTAGATCACCCTAAATGTGCAAAGATAAATAAATTGAAATTGAATCATTCGCACATGCGCACTCCAAGGGTACACTCTCACTTGGTTGCCTTCGGTAAACGGTCATTGAGTATAGGATGCTTTAGTGGTCGTCCTTTTGTCCAAAGATCAAGTTGCCTCAGAAAGTTTGCCTCAGATATTTTTGCCTCGGATAAATCATCTAAGACATTAGGGTTATTACTAAGACGTCCTAACATTTCTTTAGTGACCGTACGTCCCTTTCGAATTGACCCTCAAAACTCCGACGATGGTACTACCTACTCACTAATAGTGGGATAGCGTTGTCTAAAGGAAACGAACATAGAATGATTCTTTTTTCGAGTAGGTAGATTAGCTCTTTAGTACTTGCTCGTCCCAAACAAAATTTTCACACTTACACTCCTTTACAAACAAAGTTTTCAAAAACACTTCATTACACTCTTGAAGATTGAAGCAAGAGTTAAATCGAAGTTAAAAAAAAATTTCAAATCCCACAAACACAAAGAAAACAATTTTGAAAATTATGAGCAAGTACCTAAGAGCCCGTAGATAACTACGGATAGAAAGGGTGCTAATACCTTCCCTTTCTATAATCTAGCCCCCCCCCCCCCCCCCCCCCCCCCCCGTACTCAGAAATATCTCGAAAAAGGAATTTTTCTGTGCTTTTTTCCTTTCCTTGTTGGATAAAATAAAAGACGGTGGCGACTCTTGCTTACCGCGACATTTTGCGAAAACAACCGCAAAACGAAAACCTGCAAATTCCTTAAGAAAATAGGGAAACCACGTCCCGGTTCTGGCCACCGTATCACAGAACTGGCAACTCTGGTGCGGTATAATATAAGTGGGGTGTACCTTAGGATTAGTTCATCATATTGTTTTCAATTGTTTGATTTGTTTGCTTTATATTTATGGGCTTTGTATCGGAGTTACTATAGATCCTAACCCGGATCTGGGGATACCTTTTAGGTAAGTAGCAATAGACTGTGAGCGAACTGTACGACGTAGACTGATACGGTTGAAGCAGTAGCTACGTTGGTGTGGCACTTTAGTTTGTACCGATATCCCTTGTGGTGAAACGAGGAGAATATGGGTCTTCTAAGGGGTCATTAAGCACCAACTGACCTTAGAACCTTTAAATTGACCAACTTGGCCATAGAACAGTAGCAGTATGCTACACTCATTGAGACCAAACTCTCGCAATGATTCTGGCCGCAAGAAAAGGTTACTAAACTGGAATTATGACCGATCGAGGGTGGTCAGTGATATTGAGATTCTCTAGAACCCGGTTACTATTTCTAGGACAGGTTTGAACCAACTGAACTGAAAGAGGGTAGTACCTAAGCTCCTTGCCAGCCTGAAATCTAAGGGTTATCTGTGTGACTTGTTTGCCCTTACCATATTTGCTACTTGTGGATACTTGTGGTGTGTTTTCTATCATGACATCATGCATCATGACATTGCATGCATC
This sequence comes from Vicia faba, assembly GCA_948472305.1. Taxonomy (NCBI): domain Eukaryota; kingdom Viridiplantae; phylum Streptophyta; class Magnoliopsida; order Fabales; family Fabaceae; genus Vicia; species Vicia faba. Next base: position 204,609,552 of record OX451738.1, read on the forward strand.
GTGCATTGGACTAACCCATTTCAAAGACAGAGGGGATTCATCTTTGTTCTGTTTTGTAGGTCATGGCACCCATGCGTAGAAACACTATTCGGATCAACTTTGTCCCGATTCCCACTCAGCTTAAGAAATTGGTTGCAAAGGTTCCAGATACTTCCTCCTTTATCAAAATACATGGTCACCTCTTGGGTTTGGTCACTTCCAGATTGGATGAACAGATGATGAGTGTCTTAGTCCAGTTCTTTGATCCACTGTACCATTGCTTTACTTTTCCGAACTACCAGTTGGTCCCTACCTTGGAAGAGTTCTCTGATCTACTTGGTATCTCTATTCTGGAGCAGACCCCGTTCACTGGTTGGGAGAAAGTCCTTAGGCCGAAAGAGATTGCTTCAGCCCTCCATCTGACAAAGCTGAGGTAACGTCTAATTGGGAAACTCGTAGTGGGACAAAAGGCTTATTGGCTAAATTCTTGGTTGATCGGGCTAATCAATTATGGGACAGTCTAGACTTTCAGGCATTTGAAGACATTCTGGCTCTTCTCATATATGGTTTGGTGTTGTTTCCCAACTCAGATTCTTTCTTCGACGTGAATGCAGTGAAGATTTTCATGGCCGGTAATCCTGTGCCCACTATCTTGGGTGACATGTTGCACTCTCTTTATGCCCGCACTGCTCGGAAATCGGGAACCCTTATGTGTTGTGCACCATTGCTGGCGAGGTGGTTTATTTCTCACCACCCTAAATCAGTTTTGAAGAACAAGGAAGGCATGGGTTGGGCCTACAGGATTATGTCCCTCTCTCACATGGACATCATTTGGACTATTAAGGGCATGGAAGATGTGGCTATTATTGATCACTGTGGGGAATACCCCATTCTCCCACTTCTAGGAATCAATGGAGGGATCACTTATAATCCATGTTTGGCCTTACGTCAGTTTGGGCGAGCTAGGAGGGAAGGACCCCATGAGTTTCTAATGCCAAGTATTGTCTTTGACTTCCAAGGGGATAGTGACGAGCAACGGCGCAGGTTCATACGAGCCTGGGATAGGGTGCACAGGTCTGATCCGCACGAGCTAGGGATAAAGACCTCTCTTCTGATGGAGCCATATCTCCGATGGGTTTGAATCCGCGCCCAAAAGTTGGGAATGCCGTACGAAGTGTCTTACCTGTGATTGTTAAAGTTGCTGATGAAGAAGGGGTTCCACCTACCATCCTCCACCAATACATGCCTACTGACATTGGGGCATTAAAGAGATCTTGGATGCAGCTGAGAGAAGAGCAGGATACTTACAGAGAAAAGTATCACGAGCAAGAGCAGAAGATTCAAAAGTTGACAAGGCAATTGGAGAATGAGAAGATCCTCAACGACTATGTCCGCACCGATGGGAAACGACCATGGGAGCGCTGATTATCTTTTGTTATTTCTAGTTTTGATTTACTTTTCAGTTTTTCTTTCTTGTAACGCCTTAAAGGCATCTGTTGAACAATTGAATTCAAAGTTTATCTAATAAAATTGTGTTTCATTTTGGTTTACGAATTTGAATCTCTAAAGTCTTTGAAATCATATCATGCGCATTTCATTCCCATGCACCTCATAACAGGTATCCTTACAGGTTTCTCATCTTCTTCACTGTTTATTTCAGCATCATGTCTTTTGAAACATCAACTGAACAAGCCATCAAGGCTCTACAAGCTCAAAACTCTCAATTCCAGGAAATGTTCATGAACTCGGCTAAGGGTCAGCAAGATCTGAAGACTCTTATTTTGAAGGATAAGAAGAAGAAGAAGAAGAAGAAGAAGAAGAAGAAGAAGACGGTCCTACTGAACATGGATCGTAGATTTGGTAACAATTTGTGAGATGAAGTCAATTTATCCCACTCATCTGGAGGGGGAGAAAACCAAGAAGAAAGGAGGGCTCCTAGCCCCGTGGTTTCAGACAACGAGACTGACTTTGACGAAGACCAGTATCCTCCGGCTGAGGATAGGTATAAACAGCTTGAAGACCGGTTGAGCGTGATGGAAGTTCAGAAAGTGCCTGGTCTAGACTTTGGAGACTTGGGTTTGTCATTTGGGGTGGTAATTCCCCACAAGTTTAAAGCACCAGTCTTTGCTAAATACGTCGGGGTTTCTTGCCCAATGTTGCACCTTCGTTCGTATGTTAGGAAGATTCAGCCATACACCGCATACAAGAACCTCTGGATCCATTTCTTTCAAGACAGTCTCTCAGGGACTCAACTTGAATGGTTTTACCAGCTGGAAGGAGCTAGTATCCGTAATTGGGAAGATTTGGTTACTGCTTTCTACAAGCAGTACCAATACAATACCGACCTCGCTCCCACGCGTACCCAACTTCAGGGTATGTCTATGGGTGCGAGCGAAGGTTTCAAAGACTACGCTCAAAAATGGAGGGACCTTGCTGGAAGAGTGCAACCCCCGCTGGCTGATAGGGAGTTAGTAGATATGTTTCTGGGGACCTTGACTGGTCCATATTTCAACCATCTGATTGGAAGTTCATCGTCCGGGTTTACTGAGTTAATCATGACTGGGGAGAGGATTGAAGCTGGTATCAAGAGAGGTATGATACAGAAGGGTGCTTCATCAAGTACCAAGAAGAAGCCTTTTAAGAAGGAGTCCAACGTTGTTTACAGTTCAAAGAGCCATAGTAGACCTGAGCGCCGCCAAGCAGCAATGCAGTTGTTATATCAAGACCTGTTGTTGCCTCACAACACAACAATCAGCCAAGAGCCGAGAGGCCGCGAAGACAATTCACTCAGCTTCATATGAACCTGTCTCATATTCTATCGCAGTTGTTAAAGACCAACCTGGTGATTCCGAAGGAAGCCCCGAAGAATCCTAATACAACATCACTGATGTACAACCCGAACGCCCGTTGTGCTTTTCATTCTGATAGCCCGGGGCATGATACGAATGATTGTTGGGTCCTGAAGAATAAGGTACATGATTTGATTGAAGCTAAGGAAATTGAATTTGAAGCGCCGGGAAAGCCTAATGTCATAACAGCTCCTATGCCGAAACATGATGCGGGAGTAAATACTATTGGGGATGATGATGATGAAGAGTTTGACATTGACAGCTGGATTTATCCGTCAGCCGACGGTGGATTGAGAAATTGGACAGCGAAGGATTATATGCCTGTTTCTTATGTTACCCAGTAATGAGACTTTTGTTTTGAATTTGTAACAGACAATTTTTAAACTTTACGGCCCAGTGTCTTACCCGGGGCACCGTGGTTTTGTTTGTGAGGGCTTTATGTGTGTCATTTTCATATATCATTAATAAAAGCATTGGATGTTTTCTTGTATTTCAAATTTTGTGCTCCTTGTTTTTCTTTTTTATCTTGCAAAACAAATATTTTACACACACTCACATATACAGGTCTACATCCACTCTGGATTCCACTGATAACGACTCTGCTACTGCCGGTTATGACTTCGAAAATCCGATCAACTTAGCTGAAGACGAAGGTGAACATGATTGCGAAGTGACTGGTGAACTTGCTAGACTGTTACTTCAGGAAGAGAGGGCCATACAGCCGCATGAAGAGCCAGTGGAAACAGTGAATTTGGGTACATAGGTAGACAAGGAAGAGGTCAAGATCGGTGCAAATCTGGAAGCTAGTGTTAAGAAACGGTTGATTCAGATGCTGCGTGACTACGTTGAGATCTTTTCCTGGTCTTATGAAGATATGCCTGGGTTGGATACCGATATTGTGGTTCACCGCCTGCCTACCAAGGAAGACTGTCCTCCAGTGAAACAGAAGGTTCGCCGAATGCGCCCAGAGATGTCTGAGAAAATCAAGGCTGAGGTTATGAAACAGTTTGATGCCGGTTTTCTAGAAGTTACTTCTTACCCGCAGTGGGTTGCCAACGTGGTTCCTGTGCAAAAGAAAGATGGTAAAGTTCGAATGTGTGTTGACTATAGGGATCTGAACAGGGAAAGCCCCAAGGATGATTTCCCTCTGCCTCATATCGACGTTCTGGTTTACAACACCGCTCAGCATAAGGTCTTCTCCTTTATGGATGGTTTCTCCGGTTATAATCAGATAAAGATGGCTCCCGAGGATATGGAGAAGACAACCTTTGTTACTCAATGGGGTACCTTTTGCTACAAGGTCATGCCTTTCGGGTTGAAGAATGTTGGGGCAACGTATCAGCTTGCCATGGTGGCTTTGTTCCATGACATGATCCATCATGATATTGAGGTATACGTCGACGACATGATTGCAAGGTCCCAAACTGAAGAAGAACATCTTGACCATCTTCAGAAGCTATTTGACAGGTTGAATTTGTACAAGCTGAGGTTAAACCCGAACCATCTTCAGGGTGAGATCTGGAAAGCTGTTGGGTTTCGTCGTAAGTGATAAGGGTATCCAAGTGGACCCTACAAAGGTGAAGGCTATACAGGAAATGCCAGCTCCCCGAACAGAAAAAGAAGTCAGAGGCTTTCTGGGACGTCTGAATTACATTGCCCGATTCATCTCACACCTGACTGCTACTTGTGAGCCAATCTTCAAGCTACTAAAGAAAGATCAAGTGGTAAGATGGAACGATGAATGTCAGGCCTCTTTCGAAAGGATCAAAGAATATCTCCAAGAGCCACCCATTCTAAAGCCTCCAGTTGAAGGGAGACCTTTGATCTTATACTTGACAGTACTCGACAACTCAATGGGGTGCGTGCTGGGGCAGCATGACGAGTCTGACCGAAAAGAGCATGCTATTTACTACCTTAGCAAAAAGTTTACCGACTGCCAGACTCGATACTCGTTTCTCAAGAAAACTTGCTCCCCGTTAGCATGGGATGCTCGCCGGCTGAGATAGTATATGTTGACTCACACTACTCTATTGATATCAAAGATGGATCCAATCAAGTATATCTTCGAAAAGCCTGCCTTGTCCGGAAGAATAGCAAGATGGAAGATGATCTTGACTGAGTATGACATTTAGTATACGACCCAAAAGGAAATAAAGGGAAGTGTGTTGGCAGATCATTTGGCACATCAGGAAGTGGACGATTACCAGTCTATGAACTTTGAATTCCCGGATGAGAATATCATGATAATGACTGACTGTGAGACACCTGGACTGGATGAAGGACCTGAGGAGGGATCCCGATGGTCTATGTATTTTGATGGAGCTTCAAACACTTTGGGTAATGGCATTGGCGTCGTGATCATATCTCCTGAAGGCTCTCGTACTCCATTCACTGCCCGACTATGTTTTAACTGCACCAATAACATGGCGGAGTATGAAGCGTGAATTATGGGTCTTCGAGCAGCTATTGACCTAAGGATTAAGTTTCTAAGTGTTTCCGGAGATTCCGCTCTCGTGATCAGTCAAATCAAAGGCGAGTGGGATACGAAACACCCTAATCGTATTCCTTACAAGGAGTATGTGTTGACGTTGCTTCCGCACTTCGAGGAGATAACCTTTGAACACTTCCCTAGAGAGGAGAATCAGTTGGCGGACGCGCTGGCTACGATGTCTTCTATATTCAAAGTCAATTGTGACAACGAAGCTCCCTGGATTATCATTGAAAGGTTGGATGAACCTGCATATTGCTGTGACATCGAGACTGAAGAGGTAGTAGATAAACCCCGGTTTCATGAGGTGAAGAGGTATCTTGAAGCTCAAGAGTATCCTGAGGGTGCATCTGTTAATGATAAGAAGTTCTTGAGGAGTTTCGTGGCGAAGTTCTTCATCAGCAATGCCATTCTTTACAAGCGTAACCATGATTCAACCTTACTGCGATGTGTGGATAAGAACGAAGCAGAAAGGATTATGGTAGAATTACATGAAGGTACTTTCGGAACTCATTCCAGTGGACACACCATGGCAAAGAAGATCCTACGGGCAGGATATTATTGGTCTATAATGGAAGCCAACTGTTATCAGCATTCTAGGACCTGTCACAAGTGCCAAGTCTATGCTGATAAGGTGCACATACCTCCAGTGCCTCTGAATGTCCTAACAGCTCCTTGGCCTTTTGCAATGTGGGGCATCGACATGATCAGCGAGATTAGACCTACTGCATCTAACGGGCATTGTTTCATCCTGGTAGCGATTGATTACTTTACGAAGTGGGTTAAATCAACTTCCTTTGCTACCGTAACCAAGAACGTTGTGGCATGGTTTATTCGGCACAATCTGATCTGTCGATATGGTGTACCAGAGAGGATCATTACGGACAATGGTACAAATCTCAACAACAAGATGATCATTGAGCTCTGCAAGCAGTTCAAGATACAGCATCACAACTCTTCTCCTTACCGGCCGAAGATGAATGGGGCTGTTGAAGCGGCTAATAAGAACATCAAGAAGATTATGCAGAAGATGACGGTGACGTACAAAGATTGGCACGAGATGTTACCATTTGCTCTTCATGGGTACCGTACCTCAGCACGGACGTCAACAGGGGCAACACTCTATTCCTTGGTATATGGTATGGAGGCAGTCTTGCCCATTGATGTTCAGATACCCTCTCTTCAGATTATGAAGGATGCAAGTTTGAGCGAAGATGACTGGATTCAGACCCGGCTTGATCAGCTGAACTTAATCGACGAAAAGAAACTTACTGCTATTTGTCACGGTCAGACATACCAAAAACGGATGATCAAGGAATTTAACAAGAAAGTTAGACGACAAAAGTATCAAGTTGGGGATCTGGTGATCAAGCGCATTATCTTACCTCAAGGTGATCCCAGGGGCAAATGGACCCCTACTTACGAAGGGCCATTTGTGGTTAAGAACATTTTCTCAAGAGGAGCTATGATTCTAACCACCATGGATGGTGACGACCTTCCTCACACCGTCAATGCAAACATAGTGAAAAAATACTACGCATAATCAAAGACCCGCTAGGTTGACTGGCCTAGGCAAAAATAAGGGCTTCCCGGCGAACCAAAAGGGTTCGGGAAAAAATAAGGGATGAAATTAAAAAAACTGTACACCCGGCAAGTCGAAAACCTGAAAAGGAGGCTTGGGCAAAAAAGGGTATCCCGGTGGACTGAAAATCCGAAAGGGCGGTCCAGGAAAAAATTAGGGATTAAAGCGTAACACTATGTCTCATTGGATCACTTTGCAACTAGACTTCGGTATCGACTATCAAGCTCAGACGACATTAATCAATCTGATCTACCTTCAACCAAGTAGCAAAGTGATGAGATGCTTGAGGACATAAAGGCAATAGCAGAGTTGGAACCCAATGTGATTATTCACATAGTTGTTTTGTTTAGTTTTTCACAAATTGTGTAAATTCTATTTGTTCGGCGGCGTTCTCTTACTAGGACGTCAGCCTCTTGTACAAAAACGCCTATTTACAGGCCAAACTTCAAATTAATACAATTCATTTTCAGAGAAATTTCAAACTGTTTTTCTTTTATCTATTTTGTTTTGCAAAGAACGTCCAATGTTCATTTTTGATATATGCATTTGACATTAATTGCTGCTCATAAATATTTACATGCGAAACAAAAGACAATTACTCATAATATAATAAACAGGGGCAAATAAGAATTGTCCAAACTGTACAGTTGCTCTGTCCACCAGGTACAAGGTAAATTCAGCTGAAGAATATGGCCAAGGTGCATTCACTCCCTGCAGAGTAAGAAAGGACAGTCATGTTAGCTATCCCCATCTGAGACTTGCAACTGTGAATGAATCGGTAATATTCTTCCCAAGAAGAGTTTATCTACCAGCAGCACCGAAAAGTCTTAATATTCCCCGACAGAATATAAGATATCCCCAGTGGAGTTTGAAATTTTTCCCAGTGCAGTCTGAAAAAGCTTCCCCAGTGGAGTTTGGAGAATCATCCCCAGTAGAATTTGGAAGATTGTCCCCAACAGAGCTCAAAGGATTATCCCATTAGAGTCTAAAAGGTTATCCCTAGTGAAGTCGCAACTGAAAGATCATCCCCAGCGGAGTTCATGCCTTTCACCAACAGGAATTCAATCCCCGACGGGATTCAGTATCACCAGCAACAGTAATTCATCCCCAGCGGAATTTATCAGTGGAATCCTCTACAGAGCATATCTTCCCCACAGAGTAATCTCCTCATCGGTTTATTCCCCAACGGGGTTATCCTCTCCTGCAGATTTATCCTCACAATCATCTTCATCCACTATCTCCAGCGGAAACAAAGAATTCAACTCTTTTCTCCAGCAACTATCCGGGATTTATTTTCCCCAGCTGAAAACATTACATTTTCATGCATCATGGCGCATGCATATACGCATCATACAACACAATCTCATTTATTTTGAGAACATCATTGCTTGATACATATCATGCATTACATACAACTAACCTTTACCTTTCAGGAAGGATGCGGTTAAATTCTCACAAAATTCAAAGCTATGAAGCTTTTACTCAGTCGAATTACTGACCAGTTCTTAAATCTCAACAGAATTATCCTCAGTTGAATTACATATAAGGTCCTAAATCTCGACGAAGTTCCTCCATTGAATTACAGACAGTTCCTAAATCTCAGCAGAGTTTTCTCAGTTGAATTATGGGCAAGTTCTTAAATCTCGATGAAGATGTCTCCCATAGTCGAATTACTGACAAGTTCTTAAATCTCAACAGAGTTATCCACAGTTGAATTACAGACAAGGTCCTAAATCTCGACGAAGTTCCTCTATTGAATTACAAGCAGTTCCAAAATCTCAGCAGAGTTTTCTCAGTTGAATTACGGGCAAGTTCTTAAATCTCGATGAAGATGTTTCCCTAAGTCGAATTACTGACAAGTTCTTAAATCTCAACCGAATTATCCTCAGTTGAATTACAGACAAGGTCCTAAATCTCGACAAATTCCTCCATCGAATTACAGACAAGTTCCTAAATCTCAGCAGAGTTTTCTCAGTTGAATTACGGGAAAGTTCTTAAATCTTAATGAAGATGTTTCCCAAAGTCGAATTACTGACAAGTTCTTAAATCTCAACAGAGTTATCCTCAGTTGAATTACATACAAGGTCCTAAATCTCGACGAAGTTCCTCCATTGAATTACAGGCAGCTCCTAAATCTCGGCAGAGAAGTTTTCTCAGTTGAACTACGGGCGAGTTCTTAAATCTCGATGAAGATGTTTCCCCCCAGTTGAATTACAGACAAGTTCTTAAAACTCAGCAGATATGTTCTCTCAGTTGAAGTACATGCAAGTTCCTAAATCTCAACAAAGATCAAACTTCCCCAGTGGAATCTTCCTCAACAGTAGGTATGCAAGCTCTCGCTAAGGAATCTCGTATGCGATCGACACTCCTTCAGATGGCATCTTTAAGCCCATCCCCCCGTCGGCAATCTCCAAATGGCATCTGTAAGCTTATTCCCGACATCACAAGGCTGATACCACTTCATGCGAGTGCAAATTTCTGGGCACTCTAGTGTTCAATCATCTTCCACCTTCGGATCACGAAAGGCATGAAAGCCAATCTACATCCTCAGGTTTAAGAAGATTGAACAGGGGAAACTGTTGTACCCCAAAATTTTCCCTACCATATTTCTCAAAACATTGCAAGAAAAATCTCCAAGTTGCCCAAGGTTGCTCAAGAGTTGGTCAGACAAGCCCTCTCCTAAGGCAGCCTACCCCAAATTAGGATTTTGTGTTGCATCAATATCCTTGAGTCCAAATGACCTCAAGTGTTCCCCAATGTACTAATATGTTCTCAAGATCATCCATGTCAAATTTCAAGCCTTGCAGAGGAAGTTTGCTCAGTCAATTGCTCAATGGTCCAAAAATCGACTGTGCTAGGGCAAAAGTCAACTGTGACCTACATACAGTCAAACATCAAGATTTTTTTGTCAACATTCTCATTTTGAAGGATATTTCATCATTTGATCAAGGGTTGATCATGATTCATCAAAGATTGCTCAAAATTCATCAAGATTCAAAAGTTGCTAAATTAGGGTTTTGTAGGAAAAGTCAACTCAACTTTGACCAAGCATAACTTTCTCATACTTTATGAGAAATGAGCCATCCAAAGATAATATGGAAGAGGATGAAATTACCTACAATCCATATTCATATCCCAAGATCAAAAAATGCACTCACAAGAAGTTATGAATTTGGACATTATAGGTCATTTTTGAAAGTCAACAAAAACACCTTTTTTTGTCAAAGCTTACAACTTGAGCATGGAATATCAAAATGCGATGAGACCAAAAGGGTTGATTATGGGACATCTCTAGCTTTCTATAAAGTCCAATAACACCTCCAAAAGTTCAAAATTGAAGAAGTTATGCATTGTTGAAGTTGGACTTTTTTGCAAAATTGCCAAAAGTCAACTATCCCCAAAACTTCAAATTTCGCCAAATAGGCCCATTCTTTTCCACTTGATTTGAGTTTTATTATTGCCCACGTGCCTTAGCTTCAGCCATGTGTCCACATCACATTTTTATTATTTAATTTAATTTCTATTTGAATTAATTTATTTTAAATCAAAGAAAATCATATAAAATCTAAAGCTTTGATAACACATGATTTTTGGGCTATTTCAGGCTCCAAGTACAGCTATTATCATCATCAAATTCGTATCAAGTGAATCATGTGCAAAAAGATTGAAATTAAGCAAATTTGGCAAGTTTATAAATGGAGATCAAATAAAATATCCAAACATCAATGTGGAGAGATTTGGACCAAGTTTGTAAACCTAATGCAATGTACAATACTTAAGTAAGCTGAAGGCACGAAAATAAGGGTTAGCAATCACTTGTAGAGGCAGAACCACTTTGCAAAAATTCACAAAAAAGTTGGAAATCAAAATCCAGGTTAGAGGCAATTTCAGGACGCGAGAGTTGTCTCATTCAATTGCTGGCCATCCCCATAAGCTATTACGATCCAAACCACGCATCCTTAGGCATCCATACGCGCTGTAAGTCTCACGCAACTTACCCCTGTTCTTGAAATCGATTTGAATTATTCTGGCATCATTTGAGAAAACTAATGGCATATTTGTGATCACAAGAACATTTGCAAGCTTTTCATAATATTCAATTACATCTATCTGGCTTATATGGAGAACCACCATAGTTAGGGTTCTTGAAGTTTTTTTGGGGCTTTCTGTTGCAGGTACAATTGGCCCATAAGAAGAACATGGTTGTGATCAGGAGGTCATGACAAATTGAACCATGTTCTTGGAATGTATTTATATAGCCTGGAGAGGATTTTAGAACAAGGTTGCGCTTTTAGCTGCAGATACAAATCCGCAGGTAATTTTTACAGGTTTTGGAGGACAGGGATGAATTCGTGTCATCCGTCCATTGGGTGGTTCAAATCTTACGCGCGTTTTTCTTCTTTTCTGGCAATTGTTTTGTTTTTATATAATATATATTATTTGCATTGTCATAACAAAGACAACAACGCGCCCCAGTGGTCAACACGTCATCATCCAAGGCATTAGTGGCTGGAGGTCAGGGGTTCGATCCCTGCCTCCAGCAATTTGTGTTTTCTCATTGTTTTTCAGATAATCGCATGAGCGCCCAGGCTTGGACTATACCATACTCCCTCATCCATCCAAGCGCTAGATGGCCAAGAGCCAGATCTGGTGGCCAAGCGTTGAAGGTCCACCAAGGTGCCAGTCAACGTGTGTGCACCAAATCCAAAAGGTCAAAAGGGCCAGCTTCTAATAGGCATACCAATTGCTCCTTGCACCTCCTAATCAGGCCCAACTCCTCTCTCTTTTATTTATTTTGTTTTATTTAATTTAATTGTTTATTTCATTTAATTATTTTTTTAACCAATAACAAAATTCCTTTTTTTAAATAAAAATTACAAAATTACTTTTTTAATCCAGAATTTTATTTTTATTAATAAATACTAATTAATTAAATTAGGTTTTTAATTCTAGAATAACCTTAACTTATTTTGTAAAATAAATAAAATTAATTAGATTTAATTAGGTTTTAACTACTAATTTAATTAATTTTATTTTCTTTCTTAAAAATAACAAAAACCCAAAAATATGTCATAATTTATTTTTCATTAATTAATTTATTTTATAATCAATTTAGTAATTATTTTAGGACTTAATCTCTTTTCTCAAATAAAAACAACAAAAAGATGTCATTTTCTTTCAAAAGGGTCAAAACCTTAAATTCTCGTCGATCTTAATTCTTCTCGCGCGCTTTATTTTTATTATTTACCATATTGATGTAACTGCCTACAGTTTGTAATAGTTTAATTAGGACATTTATTTACATTTATCGCTTTATTTTTAAAGAGTTTGTTTTTGGCTATGTAAATACCTGAAGCCTTGTAATAGCGTAGTTTAAATTCTGCACTTTAAATTCCGCAAATTATTAACTGTTAGATGTATGAATAATTAGGGTTTGCATGACAAGAATGTATGACTAAATTTAAAACAGTTAGATCACCCTAAATATGCAAAGATAAATAAATTGAAATTGAATCATTCGCACATGCGCACTCCTAGGGTACCCTCCCACTTGGTTGCCTTCGGTAAACGGTCATTGAGTATAGGATGCTTTAGTGGTCGTCCTTTTATCTAAAGATCAAGTTGCCTCAGAAAGTTTTCCTCGAATATTGTTGCCTCGGATAAATGATCTAAGACATTAGGGTTATTACTAAGACGTCCTAACATTGCTTTAGTGACCGTACATCCCTTTCGAATTGACCCTCAAAACTCCGACGACGGTGCTACCTACTCACTAATAGTGGTATAGTGTTGTCTAAAGGAAACGAACATAGAACGATTCTTTTTTCGAGTAGGTAGATTAGCTCTTAAGTACTTGCTCGTCCCAAATAAATTTTTCACACTTACACTCCTTTACAAACAAATTTTTCAAAAACACTTCATTACACTCTTGAAGACAGAAGCAAGAGTTAAATCAAAGTTAAAACAAAAACTTTTCAAAGCCCATAAACACAAAGAAAATAATTTTGAAAATGATGAGAAAGTACCTAAGAGCCTGTAGATAACTACGGATAGAAAGGGTGCTAATACCTCCCCTTTCTATAATCTACCCCCCGTACTCAGAAATATCTCGAAAAAGGAATTTTTCTGTGCTTTTTTCCTTTCCTTGTTGGATAAAATAAGAGACGGTGGCGACTCTTGCTTACTGCGACATTTTGCAAAAACAAACGCAAAACGCAAACCAGCAAGTTCCTTAACGAAATAGGGAAACCACGTTCCGGTTCTGGCCACCGTATCACAATGTCAAACATGATATGATTTAAATGATCATTATATTCTTTATATAAATATTTACCATAGCAACCAATTTGTATGATCTTAATACTTTTTCGAGTTATTTCCTTCTACTTCACTCTTGAACTCTTCTCAAAATAATTCTAACTCATGTCAAACAAGTTTCAAATCTTATTTAATTCATCCCACATTTATTATAGATGAGCTTATCAATATCATAGAACTCAAATCTACTACTTGATTTAGTATCGTACACGTTGTTTGGATAATCATAACAACAGTTGTTCATTATCAAAACATGCATTCCTCATCTTGTCAATACAAGAATTATAATTAGTGTTTATTACTAAATGAAACTTAATAACAATTATTTGGTTTCATTCTAATCTCTTTAAGTTTATCATAAGATATTATAGTCAATGAAACACATTGTTCCATTCTAGACATAAGTTAACTCAAATTATAATTAATGTACTACTTCTTAAAAGACCATTCACATTCATATAAATGTTAGATCAACATCTATTATCACATACTCAATATGTAGAAGTATACTATTTAATTTTCTATACCAAATTATATGAAGAAAAAGTCTTACTTCTTTCTTCTACTTTGACTCTTTTGATAACCATTAACAGTTTTCTTCTTTCAACACATGAAATCATTGTCTTCTTTTAAAACCGTGTTTGTGTGCCAAAATTCTAAAGAATATAAAATGAATATCATTCCATTTATAATTCATCTATTTATAATTACAAACTACTTTCTTTTCTCTTTAATAAGACAAGGTAGATATATTTAAAATTAATTCATAATGAATCTAATATACCTATATGAGATAATCTCAAATAGAACTTGTGACTAACTATTTGGTCAATAAGGAAATCCACATTTTTAATCTCAAAACTATTTTAGATCTATTTGGATTCCTAACTTGTATAGAAAATATCTTGGAAATTTTTACATTTCTCATATCTTGTATTTAAAATAAAATCCTCAAGGTTAATGATCATATCATTTTCCGTGACAACTACATTTATGAGATATGTTATATTTAGAATTCGATTTGATCCTTCTCATAAGTATCATTCTTTGAATCTAGTTATATTCAGTTGTTAAGAATTGGTTGCTTGAGAACATACAATTTTTCTCGTGTTTGAGAACAATTCTCAATTTAAGTACCAACTCAGAAACTCTTTTCTGATTCTGACATCCTTCATAAGGATATTTCACAGTAAAATATAGAAAATAAAATGCAAAAGAAATTCTAAATACAAAAAGTGTAAAAATATTGTATTAAAATTATTTTAATAAGTTATTTTATTAAAATGTGTTGTACTCCAAAATTTTCCCTCTCATTTTCTTCAAGACATTCTCCTAGTGTTCTAAAATGCTGAAGGTGGCTCAAGAATTGATCAGAAAAATTTTCCTCCTGCGCAATGGATCCATAACTAGTGTTTTGTATTCCTCAAGGAAATTGGATTTATAATGCCTAAAATTGTTTTCATGACTCCTCATATGCTTCAAAGAATGCTCATACCAAGTTTCATGCCTTGCATCACAAGTTTTCTCAGTCAATTGCTCAAATCATAGAAAATCAATTGTATTGGGTAAAAAGTCAACTATGGTCAACATACAATAAAACCTCAATATTTTTGGTTAACATCAAGATTTTGAAGTCATATTCATCATTTGATCAAGGGTTGATCATGATTCCTCAAGAAAAGATCTCAAATCATCGAAAGTCAAAAATTGCCAAATTAGGGTTTCCTTAGGAGAAGTCAACTGAACTTTAACCAAGCATGACTTTCACAAGCTTCGACATATTTTCCCTAACAAAATATAATTTTGAAGGGAATTAAATTCTCTACAACTTTGTATCTCTAAGCTCAAGTCCAAAAAGTGCATCATTTGAGAGATATAAGCCTATACATTACATGTCATTTCAAAAGTCAACAAAAAGACACTTTTTGACAAGGAAACATACATCAAGATAAAGTCTTAAAAAGTAAATATGATCAATATAGAGATTGTTAGGACATCTTGAGCTTTCTAAAAAGTCCAAGATCACCTTCAAAAGATGAAAATTGAGAGAGTTATGACTAGTGCAAGTTGGGAACTTTTGAGAGAATGCATGAATTCCAAATTGAGAAAATTTGTAATTTTGGGCTATTGGACCTAAGTTTTCAGATCCAAATGTGTTCATGACATGTTTAAAGACCAATAAATCCATTCATGCACTTTTATTTTATTTATTTTGATTTTTTATACAATTAAATCCAAAATAAATAAAATAAAATATAATATTAATAGGTTAAGACATGTGGGATTTGCTATGGATCATATTTAAGGCCAAGATTACATGTGTAAGCTGTCAAATTCGTGCAAGGTTGATTGGTGCAAGATTAAGCCAAAAATAGCAAGTTTCCTACAAAATTTCAATAAAAATCTTCACCTCTTAATGACATGATTCCTTCCACAATTGTTGACCTAATCTCATGTCATATATATACCTAACAACATCAGATGCAAAGAGGGGGCGCAACTATCACAAGAACCAGGTTACAAAGTTCCAAATTTTCAAAGAACTAGGGCAAAAGGGAACCCTACTTTTCAGCCGTTCTCAAGAAGTTTTGAGCTTCACATCAGCTTCCTGAAGCTTCCAGGAGTTGATACTAATCCTATCCATCGCAAATAAAACCCAAAACCTCTCCTTGCATGTACCCCGATTGGTAAGTTTGGTGAGTTTTGATTTTTATGGTTTCGCACAATTTCAATTGTTGTTAACATGCCATCCTAACTCATATGCATCATTAGAACTGTTTTAACGTCCTACATGTAAGGTTTTGGCACAGAAACAGAAGCTGCCATTGTTAGGGCATGAAGCTTTTGACGCTTCAGATCTCATGATGCAAGCATTTTTAGACCAAGCTAATTACACCATTGAAATCGCATGACCTTAATTAGTCAATTAGGGTTATTTTCTTTTTCGTTTTGATTGAATTTCACAGGTTTTGATTTTGGTGCAATCAAAGTGGGTGACCGGAACCACCGTCTAGGGTGGTTTGATTGGTGTTTGAAAACGCGTGGCATAACATGATGTCGTGATTGGTCCATTCAAAACACAAGGGTCCCATTCAGGCACACGTTTTTGTGTTGTCTGACTTTTGAAATTTGGTTTATGTTATATTAAATTGTTTGTGTTTTAAATTATGGATGTACAACCGTCCCAGCGGTAGAAGCGCGCACGATAAGTAATTGGTGTCAAAGGTCCTGGGTTCGATTCAGCCTTTTGTCACTTTGTTTTTCTTATATTTTCATATTTTGCAGGATTTAGTACAAAATACATTGAGGCTAGATCTTGACACCAACCAACGTTTGACTCGGTGGTAAGCTATGTGTGGAGAATGCTGAAATGCATGGGTTCAACACCCTCCCCTGGAAGTTTTGAGTTTTCTCTATTGTTTTCTATGTTTCTCACTCTTTTTTTCATCATTTTTGTTTAACTTCACAAAATCTTTTACAAAACCTTTTTTAAAAACATTTTTCTTAGCAAATCCTAATTTATTTTTTAAGTTTTTAATTTAATCAACCCTAATTTGATTATTAGGTTTTTTTTTTATTAAATTAAAATCAAATTAGATTTTAGGGTTTTGTCTAATTTAATTAACTAACATTTTTTCTTAATAAATCAAAATCAAATTAGGGTTTTTAGGTTAGTCGTCAAATTTTTTTATCAAATAATCACGAAACAATTTTCTCTTTTATTTTCCTTTTTAACAATTTCACGTATTTTATTATTGTCGCGTTTTTATCATTATGTATCTGCTAATGGTTTGTAATAGTTTAATTAGGGTTATACTGTTTTCCCATATTTTTTACTATTTTGTACCCCCTTCCCGAAGTTTTGTAATAGCGTAAGACCCTTTAATTTCTGCCTTTACTTTCTGCATTTACCACTTTCCTTATAACTGTCTAGCTTAATAGGTTTGTATGGCAAGACATAAAAACAATCGTAGAAAACCCTAATCGAAAACTGAACATGAATCACTCTGTACACACGCACCTCTAGAGTAACCTCACTCGTTGCCTCGGAAAATAGTCATATCCCTCGAACGTGGGTCGCTTTAGCAAATACCCTCAGTTAAAAAGACCATAGTCCCTCGATGACCCTTTGATGCTGCCTTCGGTAAACGATCTAGTCCCTTACGAAATTGCTAAAACGCCCCTACAAGTTGTCTTTTATGTTTGTACGATGATCCACGCCTGTCCCTTCTCATCCAGCGATAGGGCTTCCTATTAACTAATGGTAGGATGGCATTATCTAAAGGAGAAGGAAAATAACACGAAAGACTTTTGAGTAGGTAGATAGTTCTTAATCATTTGCTCACACTTTTCAAAACATGTTTTTCAAAAAACACTTTCTCTGAAATATTTTTTAAACAAATACTTTGTACGCATTCTTAACTGATACAAGAATCATGACAAAGTACCATACTTAGGCATTTTTTTCAAAATATTTTCAAACGTACACACACAAAGCATTTTCAACTAAAGTGGGCTAGCGATTAAGAGCCCGTAGATAACTACGGATGGAAAGGGTGCTAACACCTTCCCTTTTCATAACCTACCCCCCAAACTCAAGAAAATCTCGGAGGTATTTCCTAATATTTTCACCCTTTCCTTATTGGATAAAAGAAAAGTCAGTGGCAACTCTTGTTATCCGCAACATTTGCAATAAAACGCAAAAAAAAGTCAGTTCTCCCACGGTATTACAAAATGCTCCCACTATTTTTACTTAAACCAAATGACCATCGACATTTGATTCGGAAAATTCTATTGGAAGATTTTCTAGCGGGTCGAGATCCAATTTCAATTTGTTTTAAGTATGCGTAGGCGGATTACATAAAACTCATTATTTAGGTAGGAACTCTTTCCAATTGTATCTAATACAATTCTTGAATTTTATCAGTTGAATAATTAACTCTTTATTCTATTCCATCATATGGGTTGTTCTCAACTCTTGCTTCTAAACATATATAATTATATTATAATTAGTTTAGTTAAGCCAAACCCGAAAATTTAGCAATTGGATATTACATTTATCCCATTACACCTTACTAATATAAAACATGCACCTCACGTTAGGAGAATTTTATATTATTCGATATTAGTCTTGATGAGTGCTAAATTTTGGAAATAAATTAACTTAATATTTAATTGAGGAGATTTTAATTAAATTTGATCTCACTGATTTGTGTATCTCATACACTCACATATTTATGTATCTTATACACGCGCATATAAACATATATTTCATGCATCACATACATACAATAAAAGTTGGTAATATAATTATGATCACCTGAAATGCAAGAATTAAATAAACTACTTTATTACAATTCTTTGACCCACGAGTAAACTTCTCAAGCCTTTCCACCAGCGTCATCGTTTGGCATTGTCTTCTCTTCAACTCTTGAATTTAAACATTTATAATATTTAAGTAAATAAAATAATAATTAATGGCACGACACAGAAGTCGTATGTAATTACAATAAACCAGGACACACAGTCCGTATAATAAATCACGACATGCAGGCCGTATTAACAAACGCCAAAATCTAAAGTCATAATCGTATACCAATTTATTTAATAATAAATAATTAAATAATAAGTTATAATAGATTTTTCAAATTATAAATATTGACGCATCAACTCTTAATGCTTTTTGCAAATCCTAAAGGCACAACTCTTGCGCCGTTACAAACCCTAATGCAAACACGTCCATACTATCAAAACATAATGATCAATTATTCAATATGACTAATGAAATATCATTACTTCACCATACAAATGTCGAATTTCGAAGCAGAATAAACATCAATCATTCAGATGTATAAGAATCATTACACCATTTGAATGTAAGAAACAAAATAGTGTATCAAATACACTGACTTTGTATTATAAATATCAATATCAAATATAAATTTGAATAATAATTTTGTATTACTTATAGATAATCGAAGTATCTCTATTTCACCATACAAATGTTGGATTCCGAAACATAATCAACATCGATACCAAATCATACAAAAACTTATCAATATTTAATTATAAATAACAAACACTTTATTATTTTATTATTATTTATAATAGTAAACTATTATTATTATTATTATTATTATTATTATTTATTAATTATTATTATAGTTTATTATTATTGGAATAAACTATTATTGTTATTATCTAAATAAAACCTAACAAACTTCTTACGGCAAGAAGTTATTGATGCATCCGCAAGTGCACAGAAATATCGAAGTATTATAAAAGATTGTTGAACCCACAGAGACCAATATCAACCTACTGTAATCTATTATCGTTTTTGTAAAGCTAAGGCTAATGAATAATTAATTTGGGGGAAACTAAGAACTAAAACTGAAATAAAATAAGATTAAGGAAATATATATGAAAAGAGAGGCCGAAATGTGTATTTCGCGTACATCAGAGACTCTATAACTCGTTGGCTTATATTGGTGTTTAAAAATGTGTTTAGTAGAAAATATCAATTTAAAGACAATATCTCACACTCTCGTGGTTTTGAATAAAGTCACGTTCCTTAACCATAAATTTTTGCTATCGCTCGCCCACTTGAATCAAGCAACGCGTTTTGAAAACTGAACAAATTCTAATCAATTCTAAAGTGCTCTCGTTGTGTTTAGAATTAA
Source organism: Vicia faba (assembly GCA_948472305.1). NCBI lineage: Eukaryota > Viridiplantae > Streptophyta > Magnoliopsida > Fabales > Fabaceae > Vicia > Vicia faba. The sequence goes on from OX451738.1 coordinate 204,629,448, forward strand.
TGCATAGTTTCTACTATCTGGTTCGACCCCCGCGCTCTCGCAGTGTCGACTCGAACCTTAGTTAATTTCCCACTCTCGTGACAAAATCATGTTAAGTAACCTCTCACTCTCGTGAAACGCTGAATTTTCAAACAGATATTTAAGCCAACTTATTACCGAGTCCCGTCGAGAACGACGGTTCTCACATACGGGACCCAAAATTATTTAGCTAGACATATTGTTAGATGAAAGTGAATTAAACATAACAATTGTAATTAATAACGACATGGTAGTTAAATTAACAATGATAATAATAATAATAATAATAATAATAATAATAATAATAATAATAATAATAATAATAATAATAATAATAATAATAATAATAATAATAATAATAATAATAATAATAATAATAATAAAGCAATAAAAGAAAACTTGTAAAAGTTGGGAATAAATTGCGAGACTTGAAATAAAGATGAAACTGAAGTAACTTCTATTAAAGCGGCAAGATTTGATCCAAACATTACACAAATTATAGGCCTAATACAAAGTGATTTTCTGCCTAAAACTATGAAGCGCTTATGCGTACAAAACTTAGATGCCTCAAACTAATTTTTAAGATCCTATAAATGAGAAATAAAATGGAAGTTACAGCTTTATGTGAGAAGTAGTGGAGATATTGGAGAAAGTGGAGAAAGAAGTGGAAAAATGGGAAGTTTAAAAGATCATGGAGTGATAATGGGAAGTTAAGAAAATCATGGGAGCTTTGTTGCAGACGTGAAGAGAATTTCGTGTTTAATACTGAAATTAGCTTGTGCCGATCGCCATACAATGTGTACTGAGGGGCACACATATTTGACTTGTGCTGAGGGGCACACATACAATGTTTAATACTGAAATTAGCTTGTGTCGATCGCCATACAATGTGTACCGAGGGACACACTAATGTAACTTATGGCAGGCGGCATATGGATGTGACGGACGGCATGGCTTTCTGTCATGATATTTTCTGTATTTTCTGCAAATTTGACTCTTTTCTTCTTCATTTCTTCCTCTTTCATAATATAAGTCTCGTGAAATGTAAATTTCTGAAATGAAATAGAAATACCGACATAACAAGATAAAATGAATAAAAAATTATATAAAAATACATGTAAGTAAAATAAAAAATACGATATAATTTTATGTTATTAATTACTACAAGATTACGGCAACATTATGTTGCTGTTACACAAACAAAAGATTATGCTCTCATTGAAACAAAACAAAAGAGCGATCGCAAATTCAATCAAAGATAATTGAATAGCCTTAAGTAATTATTTTACACATTAGATACACAACTCTTTTGTGAATGCATTAGAAAGAAGAAGAAAACTGGAATAACATCAAAACCATTTTGAATCAAAATCTTCCAGAATAATATATTGGACAACTAATTTTGTCTTTTCAAATTCTATTTTTTTTTATGCATACGATATGATAGCAAAATAATAACGGCGGCATTCAAAGCATGATTACAAATTTGTGTTTAATCAAACCGCTTAATAATATATTTGCAAAATCATCACGATAAGGGTTACGAAAACTTGATCACGGCACGGCAATGGTTACTCAAACCGCTTAGTAATATTGTAACGATTAGTCACAAATTATACATTGCTGTATATTTACTCTAACGATTTACTTCATAAGTAAATTTAACTTTTTTTTATTTTATTATATTTGATAATTAATATACTTAATTTATATTTAAATTAAATATATTAATTATCAAATATATAAAAAAAATCAAATTTATTTATAAATCGTTATGAAAATAATATATCGCAATTCTCAAAACATGTTAAAATTGAACCGAGTTCAATCACAGAATTAAATACATTTTTATCATGCATGTCACTTATATCATTATGCATAAATCTTATTGGAATTTAATGATTTAATCAGAGTCATTCTCTGATCCCACTAAAAGAATTTAAGAGGAATTTTTAAAATTTTGATTTTTTTAGCGGAACAATTCCAATAAACGGATCTTGATTAAACTATTAATCACAAACAAACACATAATAATAATTCTGAATTACCTCTTGAAGCGTGCTTTAACGTTGATCATGAACGTGAAAAATATCAACATCTCTATGAAGTCCATACGAGTATAAAGTGGAACACGGTGCTAGCCGTTTCTTGTTCTGAGAAAATTGACAATTAATTTTAGTAGGGAAAATAACTCGTCTTTTTATAGAGAGCTACTAAAATCCTAATACTTTATTTTAGACTTTTCCAAAATAAGCCCAATCTTATTTAATTAAATTATTTTAATTAAATAAAATATTATTATATTTAATTAAACTATTTTAATTAAATAAAATAAATATTAATTAAATTAAATTATATTTAATTTAATTAACTGTCAATTCTCATTTATTTAATTAAATCATATTCAATCAAATAAATTATATTTATGTTAATTTATTAAATCATACAATTATCATCTAATTAAATTAAATCTTATTTTAATTTAATCATTCGTTTCATTGTGAGTACTCTATGTGTGTGACCCTGTAGGTTATCGTTACATTGACAATAATATTAAATCACCTATTTAATATTATAAACAGTGAGCGATGTCTAACAACACATCACTACTACCCAAGTGACGAGAATGTCATGTGATCTGACATAATCTTTGTGATAATGATCATGTGTAGAATTACTCTTTTACTCTTATATCAATACTGAACACAAGACATAGAATGTTCACCCTTGTATAGTTCAATATTTTATTCCTTGATCCTCGAATATAATTGATAACAACAAATAAACCCAATATCTCATATCGACTTATTTGAGCACGACCATATATTTTTACAGTCATACTCTATCAAGGGACTCACAAATATTACTCCCGTATATGTAGGAAAGACAAATTCTATCTAGGTCACTCATGTCCCTCAGCATGATTTGTAAAGTACCTATCAACCATCTTTATGGTCATTGTGTTACGGACAATGTTTGATTGACAATAAAGTACCTGACTCCACACTTAGGGTCCATAGTGCTTTCAGGTCGAATGGTGTTATACACCACCATCAGTATGAAAATAACTTATGACACTTACATAACAAACTATGTAGTATTCTCATGGTGGGTCAATCCAATATAAATATTACTCCTAACATTTATACCTACATGAAGACTTGATATCTCATATCCATGACTTGTAAGATACAGTCATCAGTCCACTCACATAATAGTTTCTATGCATTAATGTTGTCCTACTTGACAATAAAACTTGACTACGAAAACTTTAAGAATAATGTCCTTATGTTTAATGAGTTCTCACGATTAAGTCACACTTAATATATCATAAATAGACTAATTATTCTAAGGATTTTATTATATCATATACAAATAACATAATAAATACGATACCTAATAAATATATATATATATATATATATATATATATATATATATATATATATATATATATATATATATATATATATATATATATATATATATATATATATATATATATATATATATATATATATAATATATATATATATATATATATATATATATATATATATATATATATATATATATATATATATATATATATATATATATATATATATATATATATATATATATATATATATATATATATATATATATATATATATATATATTAACAAATAAAAAATATCAAGGTCATGATACAAAAGCATATTAAGTCCATATTGATTGGATATTAGGGCTTACTCCAGCAATATCCAAAAGGAATCTTAGAAAATCAAATCAAATCTAGTTAAGAAATACCAAACAACAGCACTTGCTATATCAGACCAAGATGTCATGACATTGCATTCGACATCTGGTTTGAAAATCACATAACAACAAACCTGTTATGACAAACCACATTTTTCCAAAATTTAGCCAATCACAAAACCAGAGTAATAATACTCTCCCTCTTTGAAAAAATTTTGCTAAAATAATTTTAGCACAAAAATTCAGGAAAGAAGAATAAAACCACAACCATGGTAAACCATTTGATTATAAACCAGAATCATTTCTTTCCCTATCACCAGAAACCCAACCAAAAAAAGAATCAGACCAGAACTGAGGAAAACCCAAACGACCTGCATGAGCTATCTAAGTTCACACATCTGATACTCATTCCCTCATAAATACACACATGAGCTATCCAAGTTCATACATAAACAAAATATCATAACATTTTGTTCAACATCTCTGCACACCAGAAAACACAGCAACAACAACAGACCAAACAACATGACATGCTATCACGCTCCCCTAAACAGTTGCAAACAACAAGCAACTGCAACTACAAGACTACTACCCCTTAGTGGTAGCACAGTCCTATCCCCACACAATGTCAAGACATGACATGACACAACACTAAACACTTAAACACAACACTTTACTCCCCCTTTTTAGCCAAAATCTTGACAAAAAGAAATAGAGTAAATGTACAAACTGCAAGATCACACATTGCATACAAAACAAAAAAATTGGAAACACATAATGCTTTAGAACATATTGCACTTAGGCACTACCAAAAAAATGAAAGCACAAATGATATCATCTTTACACTTTTACCCCCCTGCAAATGACCTTTTGCACTCCTTGTTTTTTGTCAAATGTCATACGCAGTATAACGCTGAAGTCACATGACATGGATACACTGGTAAATAACTCAACAAAGATTTTTCTTTAAATTCAGCCTACTCTAAAACAACACTCTTATCTCCTTTAGCTTCCCGCAAAAAAATATTTATAGCATATGCCTTATCCAGGATTTGTTCCTCTTGAAACTTAGCCTATAAGAACTGATTACTAAGCAGAGAAAAAGAGGTTACCTTGCTTGTATCGAAGAGTTAGTCAATGTGAGAATTTTTGAAGCAAGTGTAGTTACTCGTATTATCAATGCACCACTCACAACAAGAGAGAGAGAGAGAGAGAGAGAGAGAGAGAGAGAGAGAGAGAGAGAGAGAGAGAGAGAGAGAGAGAGAGAGAGAGAGAGAGAGAGAGAGAGAGAGAGAGAGAGAGAGAGAGAGAGAATATTTTTTTCTTCTACTCTTCCCAAGCTTTGACTACTGGGAAATACGACTCTAATTGACACAGTTTAGGCTATCCACAACCATAGATGACTAGACAATAAAGTTTACATGCCACTTACCTGTTACTGACCCAATAGGAGAACAATTTCCCAAAACACCCTTTCAATCTGGCTTGAATTCAAGGACTAACTAAGTCCAACTCATAATATCATCTGAGAGATCCCAAGCTGAGGAGAACACCTTTGCTTACAGCAAGATCACCGACAGAACTAAGACCATTATCAACTAGCTTTGTCAAGTTAAACTTGCAAGCTTGATTACTCAGACTGTAACCAACTTGACATACTACAATGACATAAAATCCTCTTTCACATTGCATCCACAACACTAAATAGAAACAATTTCCTTCAGCATTATACTTGTCCTTAGTAAAGACTAGGGTACAATCGAAACTTGGCTGATTCAAGAGATAAGATTTCTTTCTAAGGACAATCATCCTTTAATAACACTAACTTCATCGAATTTGTTCATGGAAGCCCATAACGAGTCAATAACTTTATTCTAAACTACACCTTTTTAGGTCTCCTTAAAATCTAAATGCACGATAGTATCATATTTAGATATAAGAATGGTCATCCTTTCGTAGACCAAACTCCAAATTGTCCATTCCTTTGGCTTAAACCCATGAATTCTAGATAACTTTGAGAAAATTATGATTTAGTGTATGTAGATATTCAAAATCTTCATATGAAGAATCAATTTCCTGAGATGATGTTCCAACATTTGGTTCAACATCCTTTTCTTCTTTAATGACAACAATATCTCTATAAACTTTACTAACAGCTGAGAAGCTCTGACATATTCATTAAGTACAATTAGAACGTATAAAGTTCTTTGAAGACTTCAAAGATGTCTGATTCTTCCATGTTGTAGTCCACCCAGTTCTTTTTCAGAACAATCAACAATCAAGCATAGGCACATGCTTTTATTCACCATTTGGAACCCAACTTTCCTTTGTAGAAGCTAATAAAGACTTTTGATAACTTGAAATAGATTTGATCTTTATCTTTCTACAGTTATCAACAAACATCACGAAAACATACCTGAGTTCAAAAATACTTTCTCCTTGCACAAGACTTCATGAGATTCACAAGAGGATGTTCTAGAATTATTGCAGCAGACTAATGTTGCAACTTTCAGTGAGACATATTCACATCAAATTCCTTGGACATTTAGGATAGTCTTTAATAGAAAATGTCCTTACCCCCAACTTCATTCATCCCAGTAGTGATCATTTATTCATATCAAGACCTTGATCACATAACTGAATCAACTCATCATATTAGATGTCAGACCTTTTCTCAAGGAGAACATCATTAAGACAAGAGAAACTTGAACCGTCCAATTTTTCAACACTTTCATCTTTGGCCACAGTACCAAAGAAACACAACTGGTTTAAGATACACAATGCATAAAAACCACTTTCTAATTTAAATATGTGACTAATGTGCCTTTAATGGAATCAAAATTTGATGCTACATATTTTCCTTGCTTGATAGGACCTTGATAATAGACCCCCATCCCTTTTGCAAACTGAAAAACTTCCTTCCTTTTCAGCCAATAGATAAGTAGGAGATAATTACTGATTACCTCCTTGCTGATAAACCTATTGGTCTTGCAGATACAACAACAATCATAGCACCTTTGTTAGGCCAAGATATAAAATTTCCCTTGAGTTGTTCCTTGAGACAGTAAGAGTATTTTACTCCAACATGCCCACACATTATTTATTAAGAATGTAATTTACAACTGATCCAACCCCTCCTTTGAGCAACATAGATCTTGTTGATGTCAGAGCATATGCTTTAGACATTAGGTCTTAACCTTCTACCTACTCTTTATTGTACATGGTTGAAATTACTTCCCTATTAACACAACAATATAAATTAATCCTTTACCAGAATCCATATCATAATGCTCTCCTCTTTCTCTTATTCCCGACTGATGATGACTTGAACTTATACAAAGGTTGTCACCTTCATGTAAACTCTCATGATAATAGATATGAGAATCTTCCAAAACAGCTATTCTTCTCAAATAAAATTCTCTCAAAGGTCTGAAAGCATTTGATATTACAAGGGAATTCATGAAAGGTCATGAATTTCTTTCATCATCTTTATTCTTCAAGCTTTTAGCATGAGATATAAGCAGCTGGACATCTACACCTTAGACACGCGTAAGAGAGGTCTTAAGAATTTTCCAAGCAACAAAGGCCATAACACACATCCTTATTAGCCTCCACACCTTAATCCTTTATAGACAGAGATATTCAGTTTTTGACAATAGCTCAACCTCTTATGTCTTTCAAAAATAGTCCACTCCTTAGTCTTCACACCAGACAAACACAAGTATGAATTGCCACAATTTATACATCAGAGGCATATGCAGCAGAAGAATTAAAATCAGACTCAATCCACCTTAGACAAGATGTTAGAACATATGGTAGGATATCATGCATAAATACAATCATCAGTAGTTGTAACAACATCAACATATAAACAACCACCAATAATTGTGAAGATGTGAAAAACACAAGAAGGGGGGTTGAATTGTAAATCTTAAATCAAAGGTGCAGACAACACGGTATTTTTATCCTGGTTCGTTTGATCTCAAACTACTCCAGTCCACCCGTCAAGGTGATTTCGCCTCTCTCCAACGAGGTCTTAATCCACTATATTCAACTGAATACAACAACTACTTTAACAACTGTTAAAGCCTTCTTGAGTCTAACCACAAATCGGTTTATCTCAAGGAAATTCTCTTACAGATAAATGAACAAAAGTGTGTTTGATGTTTTCTAATAAAACTATATATCACAACTATCATAATACACAATATTAAGCTTAGAATGAAACTAGACTGCTAATGCTATTGAGTAGGCGTGGTTGAAAGCTTTAGCAAATTGTATGAATGAGTTCGTTTACGTAGGCGTGTATGCGTGAAGATTATTAGCCTTTTCTTTTCTCACACAGTCTTGTTTAAATAGCCACGGAAGAGATACGTTGGTTGTCCATAAATCCATTTCAATGCTAATAACGTTCTTTCCTTTTTGAGAAGATCTTTGTCTTGGAATAAAGCCGTTGGTAATAAATCTGTCTTGAATGTTTAGTAACGTTGACACTTCAGAGTCTTCTCTGCTTATGGTAATCAGAGTGTTCTTTCCTTTATGCTGACGCTTCTGAGTGCTGATGACTTGGTTAGGATCTTGATCAGAATCAGAGTATTTTATGCGCAGATTCTGGTCATCAGGCTTCAACGTATGATCTGGTAACTTCAGTGTGTAGCACATGTTATTTGATCTTCTGATGCTGACATATCTTCTGATGCTGATGTTGATACTGATATTCTGATGCTGATTCCATCAGAGTTTCTGTAAATACACAACATAATTTTCAGTAGCATATATGTCTTATATAAATCTTACAATTTATTTAATCTTGTATTTTGTTATCATCAAAACTCTAACTGAGGGTTGTAGAATCAAACTATGTTCTAACAATCTCCCCCTTTTTGATGATGACAAAAACCATATTTTTTTCAATTAAAATTAAAGAATAAAAGGTATCAGAGATAAACAAATAACGAATAAAAGGTATCAGAGATAACAAGATAAGGAATAAAAGGTATCAAAGTAACAAAGAGAAAAACTCCCCCTGAGTTTATTACTTCCCTTTAATTCCATGAGACCTTGAGCATCAGAACTTTACTTTATCAGAGTTCATCAAATTCTTGTACCTGTAAGCTTTTCAGAAGAAAGAAATTCAAATATATCAGAATGTTAGAATGTTTGAGACTTATGTCTCAGTAATCCGTTATTGAAAAATATCATTCTTTCTCCCCCTTTTTGTCAGTTATCAAAAAGCACAAATAATCAGAGTTAAAATGATCAGAGCTAAAAAGGCGTTTATATTAAAAATAGAAGCAATGATAAGAACGTAAAATATTACAGACAAACATGTAAAGAAAACAAGGAAAACACAAGAAAATTCTAAGAGGGAGGTGGAAGACGTGTGAAAAAGATTGAAAGGTTTTCTTGAGAAAGAAGAACACTGAAATCAAAAATATTGAGAGAAAACGAAAGTGAAGGTAAAAAGTGTGAATGGTGTGAAGTGTGTTTAAATAGATTTCTAAAAAGTTTTTGAAAACGTAAACGTTAAGAGAGAGAAATAAATAATGATTATTAGCATTTAATGATAGCTGATTTTAGGGGATTCAGAAAGATATTTGGAACGGTTACCCATGACATGTGTCTCAATGCATCCAATCAGCGCTTTGCCTTTTTCAAAAACGTGAACGCGTGTTCAGCCTCAGAAAACAGCTGATGACTGGATGACACTTGTTTTCTTGAGTGAACAACACATTTCCATCCTAGAAATGAAGCGCTCAGATCTTCATGGATAGATTCTGATACAATCTGCACTTCTAAAGTTTTGAAGGAAGATTGATCAGTAGTTCACAGAAAATAAACAAAGTTCTGAAGGTTAATATATAGAATCAAAACAATTTTATTCTGGGCAGAACTTCATGATGAGATGTTTCAGAATGAAGTTGAACATATCTTCAGAAAGTGGTTTGTGAAAATATCAGCCCATTGATGGTCTGTGTTAATAAATTTTAAATTTAAAATCCCTTTCTGAATATAGTCCCTAATAAAATGATGTTTTATTTCTATATGCTTAGCCCTATAATGTAAAATTGGATTTTTACTTAAGCAAATGGCAGAAGTATTGTCACAGAGGATAGGAATGTTACTCTCAAATATCTGGAAGTCCTCAAGTTGACTTTTCATCCAGAGCATTTGTGTGCTGCATCCAGCTGCTGCTATGTATTCAGCTTCTGCTGTTGATAGAGCAATTGTGGATTGTCTTTTGCTGGACCATGAGATCAGATTTTCTCCCAGAAACTGGCAGCTTCCAGAAGTGCTTTTACGCTCTACTCTGTCTCCAACAAAATCAGCATCACAGTATTCTACTAAGCTGTAATCACTTGATTTTCTATAAAACAAACCCAGATTAGTAGTACCTTTCAGATACTTGAAAATTCGCTTAACTGCTGTTAAGTGAGATTCTCTAGGATCTGATTGGAATCTAGCACAAATGCATACACTGAATAAAATATCAGGCCTTGAAGCTGTCAGATAAAGAAGAGAACCAATCATACCTCTGTAGACCTTCTGTTCTACCTTTTTGCTTACATCTTCTCTTTCCAGAATGCACGTGGGATGCATTGGAATCTTTGATGGCTTACATTCTGAGAGATCAAATTTCTTCAGAAGTTCTCTGACATATTTGATCTGATGAATGTAAGTTCCTTCTGGGGTTTGATTGATCTGAATGCCCAGAAAGAATTTCAGTTCCCCCATTAGGCTCATCTCAAATTCTGCCTGCATACACTTAGCAAACTTTCTTCCCAGAGAAGGTTTAGTAGATCCAAAAATGATATCATCAACATAAATCTGACATACTAAAATGTCATTCTTAACTGTCTTACAAAATAAGGTTGTGTCCACTTTCCCTCTGGTGAATTCCTTTTCTAACAGGAAGTTACTTAGTCTTTCATACCAAGCTCTGGGAGCTTGTTTCAGACCATACAGTGACTTCTTTAGTTTGAAAACATATTCTGGATTTTTTGAACTTTCAAAACTAGGGGGTTGGTGCACATATACCTCTTCTTCTATATAGACATTTAAGAATGCACTCTTAACATCCATCTGATACAGAGTGATGCCTTTATTAACAGCAAATGAAATTAAGAGTCTGATAGATTCTAACCTGGCGACTGGAGAAAAGGTTTATGTATAGTCTATCCCTTCTTGCTGACTATAACCTTGTGCTACCAATCGTGCTTTGTTTCTGATGACTTCACCTTGTTCATTCAGTTTGTTTCTGAACACCCATTTTGTTCCAATAACATTGAATCCTTTTGGTTTGGGAACTAGATACCATACGCCATTTCTTGTGAATTGATTCAGCTCCTCTTGCATTGCTAGAATCCAGTCATTGTCCAGAAGTGCTTCATCAACTGTTGATGGTTCAATTAAAGAAACAAGTCCCATGAGGGATTCTTCAGAGTTTCTGAAGCTAGATCTTGTTCTGATTGGATCTTCCTTTCTTCCTAAGATTGTTTCTTCTGGGTGATCCAATCTGCTTCTGGATAGTCTTTTCTGAAGTTGATCAACATAAGGTGCTGGATTGCTTCCAGTGCCTCTTTCTGATGTTGAGGGAGTGTTTCTGTTGAGAGCTTCTAATTACTTGTCTTCAGTACCTGTGAATTCAACTTCCATACCTGCAAGTAATTCATTCTGCTTTGACTTTTGAGAGTCAAGCTTATCATCAAAACGAACACTGATTGACTCTTCCACAATCTGTGTTTCTGTATTGTATACTCTGTACCCTCTTGAGCGTTCAGAGTATCCTAACATAATACACTTTTGTGCTTTAGAGTCAAACTTGTTCAAATAATTTTTTGTATTAAAAATAAAGCAAGTACATCCAAATGGATGAAAATATGAAATGTTGGGATTTCTGTTCTTCCACAATTCATATGGAGTCTTTTCCAGAATAGGTCTTATAGAGATTCTATTCTGAATATAACACGTTATGTTTATTGTTTCTGCCCAGAAGATCTTAGCAACGTTAGTCTCGTTGATCATGGTTTTGGCCATTTCTTGCAATGTTCTGCTCTTTCGTTCTACAACTCCATTTTGCTACGGAGTTCTAGGACAAGAGAAATCATGCAGAATGCCTTTGTCATTAAAGAATGACTCAAAATCTTTGTTTTCAAATTCTCCACCATGATCACTTTTGACTTTGACGATTCTAAGATCCTTTTCATTCTGAACTTGGTTGCAGAAGGTGACAAACACAGAGTGTGACTCGTCCTTGTGTCTTAAGAACTTTACCCATGTCCATCTGCTATAGTCATCTACGATTACTAACCCATACTTCTTGCCACTGACTGAAGCAGTTTTAATTGGTCCAAATAAGTTAATGTGCAAAAGTTCTAATGGCTCAGAGGTGGAAACAACGTTTTTAGATTTGAAAGCTGGTTTTGCAAACTTGCCTTTCTGACATGCTTCACACAGAGCATCTGAATTGAACTTCAGGTTAGGAAGTCCTCTGACCAGATTGAGTTTGTTAATCTGAGATATTCTTCTCATGCTAACATGTCCCAATCTTCTGTGCCAGATCCATTGCTCGTTGTTAACAGACAGAAGACACTTTACATTCTGACTTTTTAGTTCAGAAAGTTTTATTTTATAAATGTTGTTTCTCCTCTTTCCATTAAACAGGATAGTCCCATCTTTCTGACTAACAACTTTGCATGAATTTTGATTAAAGATTATATCATAACCGTTATCACTTAACTTACTTATGGATAACAGGTTATGCATTAATCCATCTACTAATAAAACATTACTTATAGAGGGAAGATTTCCATTACCTACTATTCCAGAGCCAATGATCTTTCCCCTCTGATTTCCTCCAAAGCCTACGTGGCCTCCAGGCTTAAGTTCCAGGCGTTGGAACATATGCTTTCTTCCCGTCATGTGTCGTGAGCAGCCAGAGTCCAGGTACCATGATTGGTGTTTCTGCTTTGCTGCTAAAGATATCTGCCACATGTATTATTTTATCCTTAGGTACCCATATTTTCTTGGGTCCTGATTTTTTAGTTTTACCAAAACTCTGGTTGAATTTTGGTTTGACAGAATAATTACTGCTTGTATATTTGATGTCATGTGTGTGCCCATATACAAAGTGTGAATCAAGTGAAGTGCGTTTTATAACTAAATCCATGGCATTTTTTGGTGTAGGTACCTTGCCTTGGTATCCTATTCCTTTTCTTCCATTTCTGCTAACTCCATAGATCATTGAAGCCATTTTGCTTCTATCTATGTTTTTAGCCAGAAACTTCTGAAAGTTGTGATCATACTCCTTGATGATCTCATCAGCACTGCTGGGAGTTTCATGTATTGTTTCCTTCTGAGAGTTTTGCAATAGATTTTCTAATTTTGAAATTTTATCTTTTAACTCAGAATTCTCCAATTTGAGACTCTCAGTCTTATCAGAGTCAGAAGCAAGATTCCTTTTCAGATTTCTGAATTTGACTCTGATCTGCTGATATCTTTCCAGAATTTCATTAAGGCTTTCAGCTAGTTCACCCTTAGTAAAGTTTATAGCAAAGTCAGGAAATACCTCTTCTGTATCTGATTCAGAGTCTGACTCAGAAGATTCACTGTCTTCTGTTATGTTTGCCATGAGAGCTATGTTTGCTCTCTCATCATCTGATTCTGAGTCAGCTTCGGATGTGTCAGAATCATCCCATGTAGCCATGAGACTTTTCTTCTTTTCCTTGCCAAACTTCTTTTTGGGCTTATCCTTCTGAAGCTTTGGGCAATCACTTTTGTAGTGTCCTTGCTCGTTACATTCATAGAAGATGATGTCTTTGTTGTTTGGCTTTCTGATTCCTGAAGAACCTTCAGATCTTCTGTGTCTAGAGGAGGATTCTGACCTTCTGTATCTGGAGAAAGATTCATTATGATTCTCTGATCTTCTGGGATTCCTGAACTTCCTTTGCCTCTGCTTCCATTGGTTCACCCTTCTGGAGAGGAGAGATAGTTCATCTTCTTCTGATGAGGACCCATCAGAGGTTTCTTCAACAACCTGCAAAACTTTGGAGTCAGATTTTTTGTTAGATTTTAAAGCTAATGGCTTACCTTGCTTTTGAGGTTCATCTGCTTCTAGCTCTATCTCGTGACTTCTGAGGGAGCTGACAAGTTCCTCCAGAGAGATTTTGTTGAGATCCTTGGCTAGCTTAAGCGCTGTGACCATTGGCCTCCACTGTTTTGGCAAGCTTCTGATGATCTTCTTAACATGATTAGCAGTGGAATACCCTTTGTCAAGAACTTTGAGACCAGCAACCAGAATTTGAAATCTTGAAAACATTGTCTCTATTGATTCACTTTCTTTCATCTTGAATGCCTCATACTTCTGAATGAGCGCAAGAGCTTTGGTTTCTTTGACTTCAATGTTGCCTTCATGCGTCATTCTCAGAGAGTCAAACATATTCTTTGCAGTGTCTCTGTTTGATATCTTTTCATATTCAGAATAAGAGATGGCGCTGAGAAGAATTGTTCTGGCCTTGTGATGATTTCTGAAATCACGCTTTTGCTGATCAGACATTGCTTTCATGTCAATCTTCTGACCACTTCCATCCACTGGGTGCGTGTATCCATCAGTCACCATGTCCCACAGATCAGTATCATGGGCCAGAAAGAAGCTTTCAATTCTGTCTTTCCAGTAATCAAAGTTCTCTCCATCAAAGACTGGAGGTTTGCCACTGAATCTGTCTCTTTCTTCATTGTTATCATTGCTGATGTTTTGATGTGGTCCTACCATTGTGTTTTTCTGACGCTGGATCTTGTACTGACACGGTTATGTGTTATAAGCTCAGAACCAGGCGCTCTGATGCCAATTGAAGATGTGAAAAACACAAGAAGGGGGGTTGAATTGTAAATATTAAATCAAAGGTGCAGACAACACGGTAATTTTATCCTAGTTCGTTTGATCTCAAACTACTCCAGTCCACCCGTCAAGGTGATTTCGTCTCTCTCCAACGAGGTCTTAATCCACTATATTCAACTGAATACAACAACTACTTTAACAACTGTTAAAGCCTTCTTGAGTCTAACCACATACCGATTTATCTCAAGGAAATTCTCTTACAGATAAATGAACAAAAGTGTGTTTGATGTTTTCTAATAAAACTATATATCACAACTGTGATAATACACAATATTAAGCTTAGAATGAAACTAGACTGCTAATGCTATTGAGTAGGCGTGGTTGAAAGCTTTAGCAAATTGTATGAATGAGTTCGTTTACGTAGGTGTGTATGCATGAAGATTATTAGCCTTTTCTTTTCTCACACAGTCTTGTTTAAATAGCCACGGAAGAGATACGTTGGTTGTCCATAAATCCATTTCAATGCTAATAACGTTATTTCCTTTTTGAGAAGATCTTTGTCTTGGAATAAAGCCGTTGGTAATAAATCTGTCTTGAATGCTTAGTAACGTTGACACTTCAGATTCTTCTCTGCTTATGGTAATCAGAGTGTTCTTTCCTTTATGCTGACGCTTCTGAGTGCTGGTGACTTGGTTAGGATCTTGATCAGAATCAGAGTATTTTATGGGCAGATTCTGGTCATCAGGCTTCAGCGTATGATCTGGTAACTTCAGTGTGTAGCACATGTTATTTGATCTTATGATGCTGACATATCTTCTGATGCTGACATATCTTCTGATGCTGATGTTGATACTGAGATTCTGATGCCAATTGAAATTCTGGAACTGGTACATAACTTGCTTATGCTGATGTTTTCAACATCAGAACATGATATTAGGATAGATGTCACGACACCTATGGACAGACTAAATATCAATATCAAACTAAAATAATATGCTAAATTTTAAAAGCAGAGTGATAAAGACCACAATCGATTGTTAACCCAGTTCGATGCAAATTCACCTACTCTGGGGGCTACCAACACAAGAAAGAAATCCACTATCATTAGTATTAGTTCAAAGCCTAAACAGTCCCAGTTTACAACTTCTCACCTAATATCTACCTAATGCAACTTCTACCTAGGAAGCTCCTAGATATGAGAAATCGCCATCTCACTTCCAATCACCGTAGTGATGAAAGACCTACCCCAATCTCATTGGCAGTCTATAGACTAGTTACAATCACAATAACTAGTACAAGGATAAACCCAATAGAAGATTACACTTCAAATACAATACCTAGTTAAGACTCTTAATTAAGAACAATCTTGGTATGCTTTAAAGCTTCTTCCAAGAACAATACTCAACTTTTAGCTTAAAAGCTTAGAGGAGAACAATACTCATTACCTAAAGGTTTCTGAGTGAGAAAACTAGTTCTACCACCAAGTATCAAAAGATACAGAGGGTGACTTACATCACAAGGAACACGAGAGACTCTCAAACCTAAACCCTTATGTTTTACAATAATATTCAGAACTAATTTTCCCTAGGTCTTGGTCTTCCTTTTATAAGTCATCAGTTGTCAATGGGCTTCGAAGTCTCTGCCCAACTATTCTCTGATCCATGCGCTGATTGTTGTAGAAAATATATCCTTAAATCTTGGAACAAATCTTCAAGTATCCTAAATTAGCTTAACAACTAAATTTAGAACTTTAACGCAAATGGATATTTGATTCACTTGTTCTAGATTGCATCTCCTTGACCTGTGAATATAACTGAGATATATCGAAAAGGAATCTCATAAAATCAAATCAAATGTTGTCAAGAAATACCAAACAACAGCGCCTACTGCATTAGACCAAGATGTCATGATATTACATTCAACATAGTTTGAAAATCACATAACAGCAAACCTGTTATGACAAACCATATTTTGCCAAAATTTAGCCAATCACAAAACCATGGTAATAACAATATCCCCCTTTGGAAAATTTTCACTAAAATAATCTTAGCACAAAAATACAGGAAACAGGAATAAAACCTCAACCACGGTAGACCATTTAATTGTAAATTAGAATTATTTCTCCCTTGTCACTAGAAACCCCACCAGAAAAAGAAACATACCAGAACTGAGGAAAACCCAAACGACCTGCTTGAGCTATCCAAGTTCAAACATCTAATACTCATTGTTGTACCCCAAAATTTGCCCTCCCATAATCTTCAAAGTTATGACAAGCAAATGGTTCAAAGTCTACTCAAGGGCTGCACAGTCAACCACTCTCCCAGACCGGTCAAATTAAGGTTTTGGTTCTTGCAAGGAAGTTGAGGTTTCCAAGGGCTCAATCAAGTCACATATGCTCATATACATTGTCAAGCACCTACATGTCAAGTTTCAAGACTCACAAGGTCAAGTTGCACAGTCAAAAGTCCCATTTGCTCAACAGTCAACTGTAGGGGCAAAATGGTCATTTGGAAGTCAAAAGTCAAAATTTTTGGTCAACATCTTATTTTGAAGCCACAATCATCATTTGATTAAGTCTTGATCATGATTTCAAAAGAATGGCTCAAAAATCATCAAGGTGTCAAAAGTTTCTATTTTTGGACAGCTGAAAAGTCAACTGTAACTTGACCAAGGCATAACTTTTTCATGGTTCATCAGAAAAATCCCATCCAATGCTCATCTTGAAGGGGAAGACATTTCCTACAACTCATTTTCACATTCCAAGTCCAAGAAATTCTCTCACAAAAAGTTATCAATTTCAACATTATAGGTCATTTTCAAAAGTCAACAAAAAGGGACTTTAAGTCAAAGACCATAACTTGAGATTGGTAAATCAAAATGACATGGGACCAATAACATTGGTTAGAGAACTTCAAGACCTTTCCAAAATGTCCAAGAACATGTTCATAGATTCAAAATTGAGCAAGATATGCATTGGAGAAGTTGGGAAATATTTGTGAAATGGCCAAAGTCAATTATCCTTGAAACTTCATTTTTGACAAAAGGGGCCCACTTTTTCCACTTGTTTCAGCTTGGCCATGCTTCCCACGTGTCCCACAATTTATTTCAAGATTTAAAATTAATTTTTCCATTTTTATTTAATTTTATTTGATTTAATTCAATTTAAATCTTTAAAATTCAAATAAAAATCAAAGAAATTAATGGAGGGATATATTTTGTGTTGATTAGCTTTGAATCACCTTGAAATACCTTCCAAATTCGTGCAAGGCCTATTATGGGCATAGAAATTCAAATTTTGACACAAAAGGCAAGTTGTTTCAATGTTGGTTATGGCAAAATCTCAAGCATAATTGCAATGGTTAAAGGCTCATCATGTGACTGATTCTCATTCATTACTATATATACAAGCCTTCCCAACCTCATTCAAGAAGAGAGTGTGTGAAGAAACGGCCAAGAGCAAAACCAAAAATTATTCAAAAGTGAGAGTTCTAAAACATAGTTGCGAGCATCTTCAGATCAAAACAAGCACGTGGTTCTATTCCTTGCCACACCCTGAAGCTAAAGCAACCTTTGCCAAGTCCTGAGGCTCATACCGCGCTGTAAGTTCTTCCCAGGTCCCCTATAATTTCCATATCATTTTTTTCATTACTTTCATGTGCAGATTCTCAAAGGAGGAACACCATAAACCTCATATCCCAGCGCTCCAAGTGTCATCAACGCAGATCCAAAGGACAAAAAGTGTAGCACACCATACTCTGGAGTCAAGCGTGCTGCAGGCAATCATGAAAGTCAAACGTGGCTTAGATTTCAGTGGGCTTGGATTGCTTCAATAAACCTCCTATTTGGCCCACACCCCCCTTGGTTTTTACTTTCTTTTTTTATTTTGTTTTTGTCATTTTCTCTTATTTTTAATTGCTAACCTTTTAATTATTTTTATTATTAACAATTAACTTAATTAACGCATTTTCATAAAAAACCAAAAAATAGAATTAACATTATTATTATTATTATTTTATTTTGTAAATAAATATTAACCAAAATAGTTTAATTAGGCAATTTTAATTCCTTTTCTTAAATAATTAAAATAAATCTAGAATTAGGTAAAAGTTAACTTTTAATTTTATTCCATTTCTTTTATTTCATAAAAACATAAAAAACAAAAAAATATTTTCTTTTAATTAATTAGTTTAATTATTTAATTAATTGCATTTAATTGACAAAAAGACAAAAAATCAATTTCTTTTCTAAAAAGGGTCAACACCCTTAAGACGTTCCCAATTATTTTATTCGCGCGCATTTACTTTATTTGATTATTATGTAATTGCCTTCAAGAATGTAATAGTTAAATAGGTTTATCGCTTTATTTAATTTCCGTACTTATTTAATAAAAAACGAGTCTTTGTAATTTTTGGCGATGTATAGACCCGCGCCTTGTAATAGCGTAGGATTTATTTTTCCGCAATTTACTTTCTGCACCCCTTAACTGCTAAACTTGCATGAAAGAATGTATGTAAATAAAAAACAACTCGTAGCTCACTAATTACAAAAACAAACATAACATGAATACAACACACAATGCACACACCACTTCTAGGGTACGCCTCACTCGTTGCCTTCGAAACGTGGTCGTCAAGTATAGGACGTCTTAGCGGTCCTTATGTCCATGATCCAGTTGCCTCGAAACAGTTGCCTCGAAACAGTTGCCTCGGAACAGTTGCCTCGAAACGGTTGCCTCGGATTAAAAAAAAGGATCAAGGACATAAGGGTAGCTTCTAAGGTGTCCTACTGTTGCTTCGGTGACCAAACTGTCCCTAAACTCGAATTGACCCGAACACCTCCAACGGTGGTGCTACCTACCTCTCAATGGTGGGATGACACTACCTAAAGGACACTTACACAGCTTAATTCCTTAGGGTATGTAGATGACTCATGGGTACTTGCTCTTTTCAAAAACAAACAAAATACTTTTCACACCTTACACTTTCAAAAAGCTTTCAAAACAAATTTTTCAAACACTCTTGAGGACAGATACAAGAGTTATTCAGAAATCTTTCAAAGAAACTTTTTTCAAACACACACACTTGAAAAGCAAACAAATTTTGAAAACATAAGAGCAAGTACCTAAGAGCCCGTGGATAACCACGGATAGAAAGGGTGCTAACACCTTCCCTTTCTATAAATCTACCTCCCGAACCGAGAAACATTCTCGAATAAGGAATTTTGCTGTGCTTCTGTCCTTTCCATGTTGGAGAACATAAAAGACGGTGGCAACTCTTGCTTACCGCGACATTTCGCGAAACCAGCTTAAAAACAGTCAGTTCTATTTCCACCGATCACAGAACTGGCGACTCTGCTAGGGATACTTTAAGTGAGGTGTACCTTAGGATAGCTCATACTTGTGTTTTCAATTGCTTTATTTTGCTTGCTTTAATATTATTGGGCCTGTCTTGGGAGTTCTATAGATCCTAACCCGGATCTGGGGGATACCTTCTTAGAACGTAGCAACAAGACTGTGAGGGAACTGTGCGGGGTATACCGACACGGTTGAAGCAGTCTGATACGTTTATGTGGCACTTTGGTGAGTACCGGTAACCCTTGAGTCAAGTCAAGGAGAGTACGGGGCCGCCGCGTGGTGTCGTGAAGCATCAACTGACCTTAGGAACCTTAATTGAACCATCTTGGCCTCTTTAGGGTAGTGAGATAACTGACTTTGGTGCAGTCCGAAGTTGATTGATACTCGATGCTACACTCATTAAGGGTTGTTTTCTTGGGATATTTTGATCGCCAGTTCAGTGGCTAAATCGAAACGATGAACACAGAAAACAATCCAATGATATTGAGCTCCTTAAAACCCGGTTACTTTTGATAGGATAGGTCTGAGCCCACCAACTTCAAGAGGGTAGTACCCCAAACTTCATGCTGGCCTAAACTCTAAGGGCTCTTTGTGTGACTTGTGTGCCTTCAAAACATGACTACTTGCATACTTGTTATCTGACACTTGAGTTTCTTGCAGGTTTTGTTTACAGTCCTTAATCTGGACTCATAACAGGGTTTACCTACATTACTCCACAGCATAACATCATACCATCATACCATTGCATACATCCTACATAAGGACTAATCCATTTCAAGGATCTCAAGGGCTTGTGATGCAGGTCATGATGAATCAAATGTCTAGCAAGGGGAAAAGGGGATTTATTTTCCTCTAGCCAAAGTTAACAGCTTGAGTCAGGGGCTATGACCCACTCGATATGGTGAGCCTTGACTCTTGAAGAAGGACTCTCAACAATACGCAGTTCCTTCAATCAAGCCACCGGATTCAAATTCTAACAAGCTTCTTTGTTTATTCCGCAAGGTCCTTGAAAACATTGCATGCATATCATACATATCATTGCATTACAGGTACACTTGTTGTAGGTCACTTACCTTCTTCGCTGTTTATTTTAGCAGTCATCATGAATCCTGAATCATCCAATGGACAAGCTATCAAGCCCCTCCAGGCCCAGAATGCCCAGTTCCAGGAGTTGATTATGAGCCTAGCCCAGGGTCAAAAGGAATTGAAGACTCTGATTCAGAAGAAGAAGAACAAGAGGACTGTTTTGTTCAACCCTAGACGCAGATCTGGGAATACACTGCAGAATGAAGCTGAGCGGACTACTCCATCTGTTGGGGAAGGCAGCCACCAAGAGGGAAGGGTTCCTAGTCCCGTAGTCTCTGACACCGAGACAGATTTCAATGATGAACAGTACCCTCCTGCTGAGGACAGGTACAAACAGCTGGAGGACCGGTTAAATGCTATGGAAATTCAACGTGTACCTGGGTTGGACTTTGGAGACCTAGGCTTATCTTCTGGGGGTGGTGATCCCTCACAAGTTCAAAGCACCTGCCTTTGCAAAATACGACGGGGCTTCCTGTCCTAAGTTGCACCTCCGTTCATACGCAAGGAAGATCCAGCCTTACATGGCAGACAAGAACCTATGGATCCATTTCTTCCAGGAAAGTCTTTCAGGGACTCAGCTCGAATGGTTCTATCAGCTGGATGGAACCAGTATTCGTAACTGGGAGGACTTGGAAACTGCTTTTTATAAGCAGTATCAATATAATGCCGACCTCGCTCCTACGCGTACCCAACTCCAGGGTATGTCACAGGGGACGGGTGAAGGTTTTAAGGAGTACGCGCAAAAGTGGAGAGACTTGGCGGGCAGGGTGCAGCCACCGTTGACTGACCGTGAGCTCGTTGACATGTTCTTGGGGACCCTGTCTGGTCCTTTCTTCAACCATCTGATTGGGAATTCTTCTGCTGGGTTTACAGATTTGATCTTGACCGGGGAGAGGATTGAAGCTGGTATCAAAGCTGGAAAGATTCAAGAAGCTACACCTGCTGATGCTCATAAAAATCCTTACAGTGGGAAGAAGGAGTCCAATGCTGTGCATAGTAAAAAGGGTCGCCATGATCAACATGTGGGGGCAACCCAGATCTCTAATCCTAGGCCTGCTCAACAAGGACAGGGGCAGCAACGTAAGGAGGTCGCACCCAAGAGACAGTTCACTAAGATCAACATGTCACTGGATCAAGCGCTACAGCAAATATTGAAGGCAGGGCTGATTACCTTAAGGGCTCCTCTCCATAATCCAAACACTTCTGCTCCTAACTATCATCCCAATGATAGGTGCGCATACCATTCTGATAGCCCGGGGGCATACTACAGACAACTGTTGGGCTATGAAGAACAAGGTCCAAGATATGATTGACGCTGGAGAGATTCAGTTTGAAGCACCAGAGACTCCAAACATAATCACTGCTCCTTTGCCCAATCATTGAAGGCTTTTGTTTATTTGAATTTCCGAGTTGTAATTTTTGCTTATACAAACAATTAATGTCATAGCAAACTCTTTTATTTCATTAATGCACTGCATACGTCTGTTTTTGAATTAATCCAATTATTTTCACTATATTCAAATTGCTTTCATATTTTTTTGTGATGATCAACGCTCGGTTAATAATTCTAAGCCTCTTGAGGGAGGATGACGAAAACGATACCATAATCTACAGTATGCTTTTGAACAGACCCCGTTGATGAGGTACAGGCATTGTTTCAATTCCTAAACACTAGAGTTATAAGGAAGAGAATCCCTCGTCAACCCCTTTGAGCCAAAGAAGTAGGAGTTTTTCTTTTCGAAAATTAAAACCCTTAATCATAACCTGGGACATGGTAGTTCTCTCAATTGATCCAAGTGCACAACGAATGACACCAAAGAAGTCCTTACAAAACAAAAAGACAGTGATGGTTCCGAACAATCATAAGGGCAGGCAATCATTATCTCAAAATAAAAGCCCAATAAGTCAAAACCTACAAAGGAGACTTACAAAACTGGGGCATCCCGCTGACTGTAATCACAAAAGAAACAGTTCTGGCAAAAATAGGGATAACGAAATCAAAAAAGAAAGAGGTCCTACAAACCCTCAACACAAAAGGAAATGACTGCCTATTCAAAATAAACTGTCAGTATCCGAACCATCACTGGTATATCAAAGCAAAGACTCAAACAAGGTCAAACACACGATCAGCTGAGTTTAGGTTTGAAGAACATCACGAAGAGCGGGTGGGTACATATAAATTTGAGCCTTTATCCTTTGTTTCTTAAACCGTGAACCAGGCCACGTTATAACCCTCAAAAGTCCTAGCTGAAGCATGGGTTAATTCGAAAGCATACTGTTACAAAGGTATCCTGACTCCTTAAGGCTTGCTGTAAAATACTGAGTTGACATCACATTTTACAAAATTTGCTTGTTTTACTGAAAATGCATTTTCAAAAATTTCAAGACAGACATAAGCTTTGCATTTTTAATATAACATTGCTTGCATGTGACTATTTGTTTGAACAACATAGAAGTTCGCACGACGAATGTCTAATGAACAAAAGCACCTCCAATCAAGGGGCAGGGCATGATCATTGTCCATCATCTGGGGCAGTTAAGTCAAGATTCAGAGAATCTCTCAAAAGGCCAACCAGCGTGGGGCAAATCTCCATCTAGATCACTTGGGGCATTGGACAATCAAACGAAGATCTTCTGGTAGTATGACAACACAATACTACAACAGGGGCACCTCCCTACATCCTGAGAGCACAGACATAGTCGAAAAATACTGCGCATAATCAAAGACCCGCTAGGTTGACACACCTAGGGAAAAATAAGGGCTTCCCGGCGAACCAAAAGGGTTCGGGCAAAATAAGGGATGAAAATGAAAAAATCTGTACACCCGGCAAGCCGAAAACCTGAAAAGACGGCTTGGGCAAAAATGGGTATCCCGTTGGATTGAAGACCCGAAAGGGCGATCCAGGCAAAAGTTAGGGATCAAAGCGTACGACTATGTCCCGTCATCTTGTCACTTGCCTACTAGAAGAAGATTTGTCAAATCGGCAGTCCTCAAGCACCTCTACAGGTACCTTCTCCTGCAGAAACAGGGGCAATAATGAGTTGTCCAAACGATCTAGTTGCTCTGTCAACCAAGGTACCAAGGTAGGTTCGACTGAAGAATGTAACCAAGTTACCTCAACTCCCCACACAGTAAGACCAGATTTCAGCAATACTCCCTCGAGCAGAGTTTGGTCTCCCAATCAACCCTGAAAAGGCACAGTATCCTCCAGTAAGTCAGCGATACTCTCCCCAAGTAGAGTTAGTCTACTGTCAGCCTCAAGGAAGTTGGTTTATCCCCCAGAAGATCTCAATATTCCCCAGCGGAGTATACAGATCTTCCTAAGCAAGCATCCCCGACAGTCTTATTCTAAGATTGTTCCCCGGTGGAATACAAACACTTCAGTGGAGCCACTTCCCCAGTACAGTCTCAAAAAATCTCCCCAGTAGGAAGCTTATCCCCAGTAGATTCTGGAAGCTTATCACCTGCAGAGTACGCACGTCTCTCCCCGGACTTTATTCAAAGGTTATGCTCCACCAGAGTTTATAACTGGGTTATCCTCAGCTAATTGCTACAGAAAGATTGTTCTCGGCGAAGTTCTTCCTACCCCCCAGCGGGGTTCATCAAAGCTTCCAACATAACATATCAACGGAATTCCCAGCGGAGTTCTCATCAAAACCTCAGCGAAGTATCTCTTCCCCGCAGAGTAATTCCCCGCAGAGTAATCTCTCCAACAAGTTTATTCCCCAACGGATTCATCTTCTCCTACCGGTTTATTCTTGCAACCATCATCCCCAGCGGAAACGAAGAACTCTGTTCTTCAACATCAGCCCAGGATTCAACTTCCCGGCATTCGTCAAGGATTTATTTTCCTAGACAAAAATACATTCATAAACATATCACCTTTCATACATCTTGCTTACATACACAATGCATGCACATACGCATCATATCACACAATCTCATTTCTCCCTGAGAACATCATGACATCATGCATTGCACAACTGATGTTTTGCCTTTTTTAGGAAAAAGGTCAATCCAAAGACGATTACTATCAACTGTTGCAATTCCAGATTCGATACCTGCATCTAGCCAGGGCATATCTGTGAGCGATTGATTGTGGATTCGATACCTGTGTCTAGCCAGGGCATATCTACATTAAAGATATTAAAGAGATAGCTTGGAAATGCTCCAGATATGGATGCTGTTCTTTTGCTTATTCAAGACTCCTTCTAGATATAGTTCAGATGTGACCCAGGCATGGCGACATTCTGATACTTATTCCAGATTTCCTTTCAGAGATAGCTTGGAAATGCTCCAGATATGGATGCTGTTCTTTTGCTTATTCAAGACTCCTTCTAGATATAGTTCAGATGTGACCCAGGCATGGCGACGTTCTGATACTTATTCCAGATTTCCTTTCAGAGATAGCTTGGAAATGCTCCAGATATGGATGCTGTTCTTTTGCTTATTCAAGACTCCTTCTAGATATAGTTCAGATGTGACCCAGGCATGGCGAAGTTCTGATACTTATTCCAGATTTCCTTTCAGAGATAGTTTGGAAATGCTCCAGATATGGATGCTGTTCTTTTGCTTATTCAAGACTCTTTCTAGATATAGTTCAGATGTGACCCAGACATAGCGACGTTCTGATACTTATTCCAGATTTCCTTTTAGAGATAGCTTGGAAATGCTCCAGATATGGATGCTATTCTTTTGCTTATTCAAGACTCCTTCTAGATATAGTTCAGATGTGACCCAGGCATGGCGACGTTCTAATACTTATTCCAGATTTCCTTTCAGAGATAGCTTGGAAATGCTCCAGATATGGATGCTGTTCTTTTGCTTATTCAAGACTCCTTCTAGATATAGTTCAGATGTGACCCAGGCATGGCGACGTTCGGATACTTATTCCAGATTTCCTTTCAGAGATAGCTTGGAAATGCTCCAGATATGGATGCTGTTCTTTTGCTTATTCAAGACTCTTTCTAGATATAGTTCAGATGTGACCCAGGCATGGCGACGTTCTGATACTTATTCTAGATTTCCTTTCAGAGATAGCTTGGAAATGCTCCAGATATGGATGCTGTTCTTTTTCTTATTCAAGACTCCTTCTAGATATAGTTCAGATGTGACCCAGGCATGGCGACGTTCTGATACTTATTCCAGATTTCCTTTCAGAGATAGCTTGGAAATGCTCCAGATATGGATGCTGTTCTTTTGCTTATTCAAGACTCCTTCTAGATATAGTTCAGATGTGACCCAGGCATGGCGACGTTCTGATACTTATTCCAGATTTCCTTTCAGAGATAGCTTGGAAATGCTCCAGATATGGATGATGTTCTTTTGCTTATTCAAGACTCCTTCTAGATATAGTTCAGATGTGACCCAGGCATGGCGACGTTCTGATACTTATTCCAGATTTCCTTTCAGAGATAGCTTGGAAGTGCTCCAGATATGGATGCTGTTCCTTTGCTTATTCAAGACTCCTTCTAGAGATAGTTCAGATGTGACCCAGGCATGGTGACATTCTGATACTTATTCAGATTCCCTTTCAGATATAGCCTAGAGATGCTCCAGATCCGGACGCCGTTCTATTGCTTATTCAGATTCAAACTTCTAAAAGACAACTTAGAGATGCTCCATCCTGGATGCTCTTCTATTGTTCAGTCCAGATACGATCCAGATTCGGATGACATTCTGTTACTCATGCAGTATGGATATACCCCAGACACGGCGGTCATTATACCCTTTATTCAGACGTCAGCAATTAGACACAGACTAGATATGCTCCAGACACGAAAGCTATTCTATTTCTTATTCAGATTCACCTATCCACCATCTTTCCAAATGGCATCTATAAGCCCATTCCCGACAAGGTTCTGTCACACTTTCAGATGGCATCTTTAAGCCCATCCTCCCATCCATCATCTCTCCAAATGGCATCTGTAAGCCCATTCCCGACATCACACTGCTGATATTCTACTATGTGAGTGCAAATTTCTGGGCACTCTAGTGTTCAATCATCTTCCACCCTCGGATCACGAAAGGCACACAAGCCAATCTACATCCTCGGGTCTAAGAAGATTGAACAGGGGCAACTGTTGTACCCCAAAATTTTCCCTCCCATAATCTTCAAAGTTATGACAAGCAAATGGTTCAAAGTCTACTCAAGGGCTGCACAGTCAACTACTCTCCCAGGCCAGTCAAATTAGGGTTTTGGTTCTTGCAAGGAAGTTGAGGTTTCCAAGGGCTCAATCAAGTCACATATGCTCATATACATTGTCAAGCACCTATATGTCAAGTTTCAAGGCTCACAAGGTCAAGTTGCACAATCAAAAGTCCCATTTGCTCAACAGTCAACTGTAGGGGCAAAATGGTCATTTGGCAGTCAAAAGTCAAAATTTTTGGTCAACATCTTATTTTGAAGCCACAATCATCATTTGATCAAGTCTTGATCATGATTTCACAAGAATGGCTCAAAAATCATCAAGGTGTCAAAAGTTTCTATTTTTGGATAGTTGAAAAGTCAACTGTAACTTGACCAAGGCATAACTTTTTCATGGTTCATCAAAAAAATCCCATCCAATGCTCATCTTGAAGGGGAAGACATTTCCTACAACTCATCTTCACATTCCAAGTCCATGAAATGCTCTCACAAAAAGTTATCAATTTCAACATTATAGGTCATTTTCAAAAGTCAACAAAAAGGGACTTTAAGTCAAAGACCATAACTTGAGATTGGTAAATCAAAATGACATGGGACCAAAGACATTGGTTAGAGGACTTCAAGACCTTTCCAAAATGTCCAAGAACATGTTCATATCTTCAAAATGGAGCAAGATATGCATTGGAGAAGTTGGGAAATTTTTGTGAAATGGCCAAAGTCAATTATCCTTGAAACTTCATTTTTGACAAAAGGGGCCCACTTTTTCCACTTGTTTCAGCTTGGCCATGCTTCCCACGTGTCCCACAATTTATTTCAAGATTTAAAATTAATTTTTCCATTTTTATTTAATTTTATTTGATTTAATTCATTTTAAATCTTTAAAATTCAAATAAAAATCAAAGAAATTAATGGAGGGATATATTTTGTGTTGATTAGCTTTGAATCACCTTGAAATACCTTCCAAATTCATGCAAGGCCTATTATGGGCATAGAAATTCAAATTTTGACACAAAAGGCAAGTTGTTTCAATGTTGGTTATGGCAAAATCTCAAGCATAATTGCAATGGTTAAAGGCTCATCATGTGACTGATTCTCATTCATTACTATATATACAAGCCTTCCCAACCTCATTCAAGAAGAGAGTGTGTGAAGAAACGGCCAAGAGCAAAACCAAAAATTATTCAAAAGTGAGAGTTCTAAAACATAGTTGCGAGCATCTTCAGATCAAAACAAGCATGTGGTTCTATTCCTTGCCACACCCTGAAGCTAAAGCAACCTTTGCCAAGTCCTGAGGCTCATACCACGTTGTAAGTTCTTCCCAGGTCCCCTATAATTTCCATATCATTTTTTTCATTACTTTCATGTGTAGATTCTTAAAGGAGGAACACCATAAACCTCATATCCCAGCGCTCCAAGTGTCATCAACGCAGATCCAAAGGACAAAAAGTGTAGCACACCATACTCTGGAGTCAAGCGTGCTGCAGGCAATCATGAAAGTCAAATGTGGCTTAGATTTCAGTGGGCTTGGATTGCTTCAATAAACCTCCTATTTGGCCCACACCCCCCTTGGTTTTTACTTTCTTTTTTTATTTTGTTTTTGTCATTTTCTCTTATTTTTAATTGCTAACCTTTTAATTATTTTTATTATTAACAATTAACTTAATTAACGCATTTTCATAAAAAACCAAAAAATAGAATTAACATTATTATTATTATTATTTTATTTTGTAAATAAATATTTACCAAAATAGTTTAATTAGGCAATTTTAATTCCTTTTCTTAAATAATTAAAATAAATCTAGAATTAGGTAAAAGTTAACTTTTAATTTTATTCCATTTCTTTTATTTCATAAAAACATAAAAAACAAAAAAATATTTTCTTTTAATTAATTAGTTTAATTATTTAATTAATTGCATTTAATTGACAAAAAGACAAAAAATTAATTTCTTTTCTAAAAAGGGTCAACACCCTTAAGATGATCCCGATTATTTTATTCGCGCGCATTTACTTTATTTGATTATTATGTAATTGCCTTCAAGAATGTAATAGTTAAATAGGTTTATCGCTTTATTTAATTTCCGTACTTATTTACTAAAAAATGGGTCTTTGTAACTTTTGGCGATGTATAGACCCGCGCCTTGTAATAGCGTAGGATTTATTTTTCCGCAATTTACTTTCTGCACCCCTTAACTGCTAAACTTGCATGAAAGAATGTATGTAAATAAAAACAACTCGTAGCTCACTAATTACAAAGACAAACATAACATGAATACAACACACAATGCACACACCACTTCTAGGGTACGCCTCACTCGTTGCCTTCGAAACGTGGTCGTCAAGTATAGGACGTCTTAGCGGTCCTTATGTCCATGATCCAGTTGCCTCGAAACAGTTGCCTCGAAACAGTTGCCTCGAAACAGTTGCCTCGGAACAGTTGCCTCGAAACGGTTGCCTCGGATTAAAAAAAAGGATCAAGGACATAAGGGTAGCTTCTAAGGTGTCCTACTGTTGCTTCGGTGACCAAACTGTCCCTAAACTCGAATTGACCCGAACACCTCCAACGGTGGTGCTACCTACCTCTCAATGGTGGGATGGCACTACCTAAAGGACACTTACACAGCTTAATTCCTTAGGGTAGGTAGATGACTCATGGGTACTTGCTCTTTTCAAAAACAAACAAAATACTTTTCACACCTTACACTTTCAAAAAGCTTTCAAAACAAATTTTTCAAACACTCTTGAGGACAGATACAAGAGTTATTCAGAAATCTTTCAAAGAAACTTTTTTCAAACACACACACTTGAAAAGCAAACAAATTTTGAAAACATAAGAGCAAGTACCTAAGAGCCCGTGGATAACCACGGATAGAAAGGGTGCTAACACCTTCCCTTTCTATAAATCTACCTCCCGAACCGAGAAACATTCTCGAATAAGGAATTTTGCTGTGCTTTTGTCCTTTCCATGTTGGAGAACATAAAAGACGGTGGCGACTCTTGCTTACCGCGACATTTCGCGAAACCAGCTTAAAAACAGTCAGTTCTATTTCCACCGATCACACTCATTTCCTCAGAATAACACACATGAGATATCCAAATTCACACATAAACTGAATGTCATAACATTTTGTTTTACATCTCTACACACCAGAAAACACAGCAACAACAACAAATCATACAACATGACAGGTTATCACGCCCCCCCTAAACAGGTACATACAACAAGAAACTGCAACTAAAAGACTACTCCCCCTTAGTGGTAGCATAGTCCTATCACCACACAATGTTAAGACATGACAAGACATAACATAAACACTTAAACACAAAATTTTACTCCCCCTTTTTAGCCTGAATCTTGACAAAATTAAATAGAGTAAATGTACACACCACAAGATCACACATTGCATTTAAAAAAAAAAAGAAACACTCACTGCTTTAGAACATATTGCACTTAGACACTGCCAAAAAAATGGAAGCACAAATGATAACACCTTTACACTCTTACCCCCCCCCCCCCCTACAAATGACCTTCATCCTTCCTTGTTTTTTGTCAAATGTTATACGCAGTATAACACTGAACTAACATGAAATGGACAAAGGTAAATAACTCAACAAGAGATTTTTCTTTGAATTCAGCCTACTCTGAAATAACACACTTATCTCCTTTATCTTCCAGAAAAAAAAGCTTTATAGAATCAACCTTATCCAAGATTTGTTCCTCTTGAAACTTAGCCTATAAGTACTGATTCCTAAGCAGAGAAAGAGAGGTTACCTTGCTTGTATCAAAGAGTTAGTCAATGGGAGAATTTTCGAAACTAGTGTAGTTACTCTTATTATTAATGCATCACTTACCACAAGAGAAAGACACTCTCTTTTTCTTCTACTCTTCCCAAGCTTTGACTACTGGGAAATACGACTCTAATTGAGACGGTCTAGGCTATCCACAACCATATGAGACTAGACAATAAAGTTTACACACCACTTATCTGTTACTGACCCAATAGCAGAAAAATTTCTCAAAAACACCCTTTTAGTCTGACTTGCATTCAAGGGATAACTAAGTTCATCTCATAATATCATCCTAGAGATCCCAAGCTGAGAAGAACACCTTTGCTTGCAGCAAGATCATTGACAGAACTAAGACCTTTGATCAACAAGCTTTGTCAAGTCAAACTTGCAAACTTGATTACTCAGACTGTAACCAACTTTCCATAGTACAATGTCATAATATCCTCTTTGACATTGCATCCACAACACTAAAGAGCAACAATTTCCTTCAGTATTATATTTGTCTTTAGTAAATACTAGGGTACAAATGAAACTCGGTTGATTCGGGAGACAAGATTTCTTTCTAAGGACAGTCATCCTTCAATAACACCAAATTCATCAGATTTGTTCTTTAAAGCCCATAATGAGTCAATAGCTTTATTCCAAACTACACCACTTTAGGTCTCCTTAAAATCTGAATGCAAGATAGTATCATATTTAGATATAAGAATGGAGATCCTTTCATATACCAAAATCCAAAATGTCCAATCCTTTAGCTAAAACCCCTGAATTCTAGCCGACTTTGATAAATTTATGATTCGGTGTATGCAGCTATTCATAATCTTCATCTGAAGAATCAGTTTCCTGAGATGATGTTCCAACATTTGGTTCAACATCCTTTTCTTCCTTAATGACAACAATATTTCAATAAAATTTTACTAACAACAGAAAAGTTTAGTGATATTCATTAAGTACCTTTAAAACCTATAAAGATCTTTGAAGACTTCAAAGATGTCTGATTCTTCCATGATATATTCCTCCTAATTCTGTTTCAGAACAATCAACAATCAAGTATATGAACATGCTTTTATTCACCATTTGGAACCCAAATTTCCTTTGTAGAAGTTGATCAAGACTTTTGATAACTTCAAATAGATTTGATATTTATCTTTCTATAGTTCATCAAATATTATCAAAAACATCACAATAGCATACCTGAGTTCATCAATACTTTCTCCCTGCACAAGACTTCATGAGATTCACAAGAGGAAGTTCTAAAATTATTGCAGCAAACTGATGTTACAACTTTCAGTGAGACATCTTCACATAAACTTCCTTAGAGATTTATGATAAACTTTAATAAAAAATATCCTTACCTCAACTTCATTCATCCTAATAGTGATCATTTATTCATATCAAGACCTTGATCACATAATTGAATCAACTCATCATATTAGATGTCAAACCTTTTGTCAAGGAGAACATCATTAAGACAAGAGAAACTTGAACTATCTATTTTTTTATCACCTTCATCTTTGGCCACAATACCAAAGTAACACATCTGGTTTAAGATACACAATGCATAAAAACCACTTTATAATTTCATCATGTGACTATCCTGCCTTTAAGGGAACCAAGGTTTGATTCTAGATATTTTCCTTACTTTATAAGACCTTGATAATAGACCCTCATCCCTTCTGCATACTGAAACACTTCCTTCCTTTTCATCCAGTAGATAAGTAGGAGATACTTACGGATTACCTCCTTGTTGATAAACCTATTGGTCTTGTAGATATAGAAATAATCATAACACCTTTGTCAGGCCAAGATATAGAACTTCCCTTGAGTTGTTCCTTGAGATAGTAAGAGCATTCTACTCCAATAAGCCCACATACTCTTTGAATGTAATTAACAACTGATCCAACCCCTTCTTTGAGCAACATAGATCTTGTTGATGTCAGAGCATATGCTCTAAAAATTTATGTTTTGACCTTCTACCCACTCTTAATTGTACCTGGTTGAAATTACCTCCCCATTAACACAACAATATAAAGTAATACTTTATCATAATCCAGATCATAATGCTCTCCTCTTTCTCTTACTCTCGACTGATGATGACTTTAACTTATACAAAGGTTGTCACCTTCATGTCAACTCTCATGATAATAGACATGAGAATCTTCAAAATAGAAATTCTTCTCAAACACAATTTGAAGAATGGAAAAACACAAGAAGGGCATTTGTATTGGGGTTTTTAAAACTTAAAATAAAATACACGTTGGTTGTCCTGGTTTGTTTGAACTCAAACTACTCCAGTCCATCCTCCAAGGTGATTTCACATCTCTCAAATGTGATCTTAATCCACTAATAAAACTTGATTACACAGATACAATGACAACTGTCAAAGTCTTCTTGAGTTTAAACCACAACCCGATTTTCTCATGGTATTACATAGTAATATATATGAAAGTGTGTATGTTTTCTTAAAAAAAAACAGTATCAAAAAGTGATGTATTACATGATTGAAAAGCAATGGATTGAAAGGTAGTGATATTTCTCCTTTTCAGTGCACAACAGAATCGTCAACAATTTCTTCTTCACGTTCTCTTTATATAGGAAATGCATTAGAGGTACTTTTGGAAGGTTGATAATTAGTAGTTAATGAACTTTCCAAACATAGAGATTTTTGTCTTCTTTCAGCCGTTAATATTGATTATCCATGAATAAAATGTAACGCTTTAGAACATGCTTGCTAAAGATCTCATCAGAAGATGAATATTACCGTTAAGACTCCTTTACTTCTTTCCAGAACTTTATGTATCATAATAACATAGTTCTCGTTTTCAATGTTTAGTGCACTCAGAAGTTGTAATTTCAGAACTTCTTTATATAAGCGTTTTACACATATTTTCTTTCTACTTAAGATGTGTCAAATCATAGTTTTAAAAATGATCTATCTCATCTTCTATGCTTCTTACATCATAACTTCCTTTTAAAACAAAATACTTATTTAGGGAGCATAATTGTTCTTTGAGTGTTTGTTATCATCAAAATTCTTACAAGTATGTAGAACCAAAATATGTTCTAACACAATTCTCTCAAAGTTCCGAATGCATTTGATATTACAAGAGAATTCATGAAATGTCATGAATTTATTTCATAGTCTTACTTCTTGAAGCTTTTAGGATGAGATAAATGCAGGTGGACATCTACACCTTAGACGTGCCTAAGAGAGGTCTTCAGAATTTCCCAAGAAACAAAGGCCATAACACACATCCTTATTAGCCTTCACACCTTAATCATTTATATACAAAGATAATCAGTTTTTGAGAATAACTCAACCTCTTCTGTGTCAACAGTAAGGGGTTTCCAAGTCATTTTGGTGCTTTAGGAGCTAAGGTTTTAAACTTCTAAGGGCTATATCTTGATCATCTTTTGAGATTTTTGGGTGATTCCAAAGGTATGCTTCTATTTAAAGGGTTACCAACTAATCACTTTAATAGTTTAAAGAAAATTTTGTGTGGAAGATGCCTAATGATGAAGAAATATTACAAGTCCTCTAGATAGGCCATCAAAATACATTATGTAACTTCAAAAGATCATAACTTGGTCAATTTTTATCTCCTTGAGCCCATTATTTTTCCACAATGATCTTAAGGATGTGAAAATCAACTATTCTTTTATGTGCAAGACTTGAAAATGAGTGAAAGATGCCCTAAGAACTCAAAAGATTATAGGTCACCTCATGGATTTTCACTAATTTCACAAGGCCATAACTTTTTCAAAATTTGGTATTTTTGAGTGATTCAAGTTTCACAATGATCTTTGGGAAGTCTACTTCAAGCTAGAATCATTAATCAAAGCAATATTTTGGAGGAAGGCTTTGTTTGGAATCAAAATACTATAGGTCACTTTTGAAGAAAAACTTAGAATTTTTCTAAGTACAAAAAGTTAGCATCGTTTTCTCAACTTTAACTCATCACAACTCTTATCTTAAGCATCCATTTGACCTCATTCTTGGAACATTGTAAAGATGGTGACCTTATGTTTCAAATGCTTCAAGAATTATGCCCTAAGACCCCTTGAGCTATGAACACCATGGCTTCAAAGTTGGTACCTTAAAATTGAAGTTTTCTCCAAAGTCAGAACTTGAAATCCATATTGTGCTCTCTAAACACAAAGTTTTCACACGTTTTTTCTTCTAATCATGTTTATAAACTATCCAAAAGCATTTTTCATCATAAAACACATGATTTGGCTGAGTTTTGATGCTAAACAAGTCACACATTATTCATGCTGCAGATTCACACGAATTCACTCAATTACTCTCTCATTCGCACGCTTAAGAATTGCCTCATCCTATCCTATAAATAAGATCCATATTCCACCTATTTTCACAAGATTTTGATAGCCAATTGACCCCTATTCAGATCCCACACGAACTCTGAATTGAATTTCTGATTTCTTTCATTCTCACTATAAAACACCAAAAGCTCCATTCAGTTAGCTTCATTGAACTTCTCTGAAGCTAACCATACTCTTACCTTCAAGAATTGTGATCTATATTGATCTACATAAGTCCAGTTTCAGATCCACTTTTTGCTACTTCATTCAGGTAGATTTCTTGGTCAAATCAATCCAAATAAAATACTAATCTACTCTCTTCATCCTTCTGATTCTCATGCTTCTTACAATTTGTGATTTCATTGAGATTTGAGTGAGCTATTCCATAATTTCGTGCTCGCTATTATTTTGGAATTTTATCAATTCAAGCCTTGCTCAGCTTACATGAATTTGGTGCGAGGGTACCATTACAATCGTCTTGAAGAGACGAATCTAATGGTACCAGTCTGGTCCTCTAATTTTACAGTTTGAGGAGCCCCAATCTAGGGCGTCCGGAGGTTGAAGACGACCTACGTGTCGTGCTTCAACCAATGAAGGCACGACATGTAATTTTTTTTTAATTCAATCCAGTTTATTTGCTTTATCAAACACGCGCTTTGAGAGCCCTTGGATCTGATTACTTTCATTAGTCAGACTCCATCCAACGCGCTAGAACTTTAGTTGTTTTTAATATTTAAAAGGTGATCCGGTGCAATTTCCAAAGCTGACCATGATATGCACAACGTGCCTAATCTTTTGGATCTGATTACTAGCGCATTTTGACTCTCATCCAATGGTCCACATTTTTTTAAACTTTATTTTATTTTCTATTTTTTACACCAAACTTTCATTGTTAGGAGGCTTTAGTCTTATCAATCCTCTAATGAACTTTCATAAAATTTGGTCTAAGTGAATCATTTAAACATCGTTGATTATTTATTGTTGCCTTGAGACTTTCAAATGAATGATATACTTGACAAAAAGCAAATGAAACTTGTTATTGAGAGGCTTTGATTTTATCAATCTTCTAATGAGTTTTCAAATGCAAGATTCAAGATGGTCATTCAAATAACCTCTAATTTCTAACCCATTAACCATTTACTTTTATTTTCATGATTTTACTTTATGTCTTTACTTTTACTCACCATTTATTTTAGCATTTACATTTCATGCTATTTTCATCTTTGCTCACTTGAGAATTTATCTTTATGTCATTTTTATTTTGCTCACTTGAGCTTTTCATTTTCTTTTTGAAGATAACTAATAACCAACTTGAATAATAAAAAAACTTTAAGGTTACTTGGACTATTTGGTTAATATCCTTGGCATTTTGGAGTTATGGACTTCTTGGACTTAGGAGTAGAGACCTTGAACTACCTTGAGACCTTGTGGCTTCTATTGTTATTTTGTCTGGAGTTCTTGGGGTTTACCCTGAGACATTGGTTTGTTTGTTTCTTTGTGTGCATGTTCTTCTGATTATATGCTTTGTTTGTGATTGAGGAATTCATTTGTATACAGTCGTTACTCTGCCCAAATTTTGTGAAGACTTAATGCATTTGAAGCTTGGTTTTCTTAAGAGTTTTATTATCTTTTCTTGTTTGGTTTCAAATCTAAAGGATGGTAATTCTACATTGACTCATTATGTCAAGTGTTAGCTTCTTGTTGGTTAGACGGTTATTTTCCCTAGATTTTACCTTATGCTTTAGGATAGTCCCTTCATCTCCTCCCATCTTCTTTAATTTAAAAAATCTTCTCCCTCCTTTTCAAAACTCTTCTTCTTTTCTAACTTGAACCGCTTTCATAATGAACTTGGACTTAGGTCCATGCATTTTCAAAAAAGATTTTCTTAATCAAACTTTAATCAACTGAATCATACTTTGATATTTTTTTTATGAGAAGACTAAAAGTCAATCAATATCATTCAAACCATTTTTTCCATTTTGGCTTTTTCACCTTAGACTTTTCTAAAAATATTAGACTCTTGTCAACCCTTGTATTCATGCGAGCTACTATACTTCTATGATGTGTAGTGAAGTGGGATATTTTCCACTTGGGTGCTAAGCGAGACTTTGTGATTTTAAAATCCCAACTATATCCTCCATTTTGAGATGATGCAAACTCTCCTTTCTCATAATCGTGGATAGTAAGTATGTTCTTCCACTCGGATATGACGATAATGTCTTGTTTCTTAAAATGAACCAACACACATGTGTTTTAAATTTTTTAAAGGTGAACTACGAGTACCCTGATCTCCAATTGCACGGAAGGTGGTACGTAGGCACTAAATATTCACAACCGCGGCGGGTGCAAAAATTTTAAAAAATACTTATTTTCTCATCTCCACCATTTATTTTTGTATACAACACTTATAGCCAAAATAATCCGATTTTCAAAGAGGTTCCTACGAAGTACCATATATGTTTAGGGTGCTAACACATTCCCTTTGCATAACCAACCCCCGTACCTAGATTCTCTCCCCCTTATTTTTTAGGTTATTTTCTCTTTTCCCATTCCTCTAGAAACAATATAGCGCGGTGGAGATATTTTTATGTAATCTCTGTGAGTTAAGTCAATCTAATGGATTTGTCTTAACATTTCTACCGCTACAGAAAAAATGGAAACTTCACTGGGGACAGATCGACCAATTGCTGGTCCATCCTTAAGTGGGTTGAGTCTATATTTGTTTATCTGTGTATGTGCTATTATTTGTTGTATATTATATGTTGTATATATGTTTGTCTAGATTTTTCTGTTTTTCTGGATGCTTGGTGATTTCTCATAAGTCCTCTACCCGGACTTGGGAAAACTTAAGATAGGACGGGCAATATAGTCATGTTAACTTTGAGGGAGTAATCCCAAAAAAGGAGACATGAGATCCCCCACTCAGTAGAGGCACCTTTAACTGTAGTATCATTGACCGAGTAATCGGGAAGACGTGCTGCTTTCGACCTGGGAGCCTGGTGAAACTATGGACCGTAGAACCTTTAACCCCTCTTGGCCTTTTAGGTGTAGTGAGGAAGCTATGACAGTAATTCAGAAATGGTTGTCACGCGATGCTACACCTAGATGAGTTTTTCCTGAGAATATTATTAATTACCGATTTAATCATGACATTGGTAATATCCGAAGGAAGGATGTAGACTCTGGGAATCTCTTAGAATCTTGTTCGGCAGGTGACAAGATATTAGTCCATACCTTGTGGGTAGTAACTTTGACCTCATGCCCGTGACTTCGAATCTATGAACCTCCCATGTTTTTGATCTTGTGTGTGATTGTTGCATCATGTATTCATGCTCCCATGAGCATCCTTTAAAACATTTGTTTCAAGGGACTTAAAGTTGACTTTTTGCAAATATCTCGGGTACTTTTTGACCATGGATTCTGGAAAAAGAAAGACTCAAAAGTAAATTTTCAAGGATCCTAAGATAGATGAATTGATGAGTTTGATCCCGAGATCGGGAGTTTTACAGATTTTTGGAAGAAATATGGATCCATCGTGTCTCTTATGAAGCTCTGGATGAATGAGGGTATTCTATCGACTTTGGTCCAGTTCTATGATCCGATTTATCGATGTTTCACTTTCCCTGTTACCGATGTATCGACTTTGGAGGAGTATTCTTACCTACTGGGTTTACCTGTTACCGATCGTGTTCCTTTCATCGGTTTAGAGGGAGAGCCTAAGTCTCATGAGATTGCTGCTATGATTCATTTGGGGAAGTCTGAGATTGAGGCCAACATGACTACCAAGGGAGGAATCAGAGGATTACCCGCTTAGTTTTTATTATAGAAAGCTTGCTACTTTTCTAGGATGAAGAGTACGGTTGATTTTGAGGCTATCTTTGCTCTACTTGCCTACGGGTTGTTCTTATTTCCTAACATCGACAAATTTGTTGATATTAATGCCATCAGGATCTTTTTGATTGGGAATCCAGTGCCTACATTATTAGGAGATGCTTATTACTCCATTCATCTTCGAGATTCTTATCATGGAGGAATGATCATTTTTTGCATGCCTTTGTTGTATTAGTGGTTTATTTCTCACTTATCTCGGTCTGATGATTTCTGGGATATCAAGAAGGAACCTCGTTGGGCTCCGAAGATTATGGCCCTCACTCATTCAGATATTGTTTGGTATCATCAGGCTTACTATGATGTGGAGATTGTTGATAATTGTGTTAGTTTCCCCAATGTACCTCTTCTTGGCACAAAGGGAGGAATTAACTACAATCCTGTTCTTGCACGACGACAGCTTGGATATCCAATGAGAGACAAGCCAAATAATATTCATTTGAGTGGTTTCTTTCTTAAAGAGGGAGAGGATCATAAGGAATCTAAGGAGGAAATTGCAAAGGCTTGGCTCCATATTCACAAGAAGAGTAGAAAGGACTTGGGACCTAGAATAGCTGTTTCTTTGGAGCCTTATCTCCGGTGGGTAGAAGCAAGGGCAATTCAGTTGAAGATGCCATATTCCTGTGAAGAACATATGTATAATATGTTTATGAAGACCACTCCTCCAATTTTAGATGATGTGGAAGAGCTTCAGCTTGCCATAGTCAGGAAGAAACAGGAGAAGGAGGCCTAGAAGAATACGTGTCAGACTTTAGAGATATCCTACTGAGCAGACCTGATAGAGAAGGATGACCTGATTGAGATTCTTAAGAGTCGTGTTGTTGAGATGATAGAGAGGAAAGAGGATTTATTTTCCTCTAGAACTCAATCATGACTTAGTTACTCACTTCCTGACTCTGGTGGTTGGAAAGAGGTTGCCGACAGGTATGCAAAAGAGAACAAGCAATTGATGGCTAAGATTGCAAGACTCACAAGAAAGCGTCAATGTGTGGAGATATCTTCATCAGCTTTTCCTTCTTAGGATTTTAGATTTTATTCTCTCTTGCACTTGGGATTGTTAAAACTTGTACTAAAAGTTGTAATCCTCTTTGAAGTTATTATAATAAGATTTTCAGTATTTCAAAATATGTTAGTACTTTAGAATTTGCAAATCGTCTATAAATCTTTGAGTCCCTTGAAATATTAATATTAATAAAATAAATCATGTACATTGCATATCATGTATCATATTGCACATATTTCTTGCATTTCTGTTCATACCCAGATGTCTTACTGTGTTTCTCTACCTTGTTCAGAAACAAGTTGTCTCACCGATACAATACTCGGGCTAATTCCAGGAAGAAAATGGAGAATCTTGAACAAGAGAATCGCGAGCTGTGCGAAGAGGTTACTACTTTGAAGGCCGGTATGGATAATCTGACTTCTTTGATGGAATCATTGGTGGCTGCTTAGAATCAGGCATCACTTGCTCCTCCTTTTTCTCATCCACAACAAACAACTGTTGCTTTTAAAGGTCCATCAGTTCCCATTTTTGTTACTACTGCACAAAACCATATGCCTCAGGGTTACCCGTGAGGGATGCTTGAAAATTTCATGCCAGAAGGTTATAATCTTGATGCTCAAGTTGCTCCAGTTGCTCAAGTCGCAGCTACTCCTGCACCTCCTGTGGTGCATGTTACTCCTAGGCTAGAATTGAGATCTATTATACTGCACCTCC
Organism: Vicia faba; assembly: GCA_948472305.1. Lineage (NCBI taxonomy): Eukaryota > Viridiplantae > Streptophyta > Magnoliopsida > Fabales > Fabaceae > Vicia > Vicia faba. Next base: position 204,670,347 of record OX451738.1, read on the forward strand.
TTCGGTGAATGTTGCACCGTTTGTTAATGATGAAGTTTATTGTCATGTTCCTCCACCAAGTGAAAGTGTGGGTTTCTATGCCCGGTTGGATGACTTTCAAGACCAGTTCAATGAGATGTAGAAGGAATTGAAGGCCATTTAAGGAAAATAATTATTCGGACAGAACGTCAGTGAACTCTGCCTAGTTCCCAATGTGAAGGTACCAACAAAGTTTAAAGTGCCTGGATATGAAAGGTACAAGGGAAAATCTTGTCCTCGTGACCACCTCGTGATGTATATCAGGAAAATGTCCACCCATACTGATGATCAGCATTTGCTCATTCATCTCTTCCAAGATAGTTTAACTGATGCCACTCTGAAGTGGTATATGAGTTTGTACAATAGCAGTATCCGCACCTTCAATGATCTAGGTGAAGCCTTAATCAAGCAGTATAAGTACAATATGTTCATGGCGCCTGACTGTGACCAATTGAGAGCATTGGCTCAGAGAGACAAGGAGTAATTCAAAGAATATGCGCATTGTTGACATGAGATAGCTGCCCAGGTGGTGCCACCTATGCGAGAACAAGAAATGACCAAGGTCTTCCTGAAAACCCTTGGATCATTTTAATATGAAAGGATGGTCGCCAGTGTGCCGAGTGATTTACCGAAATGGTGAGCATGGGTGTTAGACTAGAAGAAGTTGTCAGATAAGGGTGCTTGACGAAAGATGAAGGGACAGAGAAGTCGTCATACGGGTTCTCTCAAAAGAAAGAAAGTGAAACAAATGCTGTTATTGGGGAGAGGAAGATTAGGCCACCTAGAAGACATCATCGATACCAGGAATAGGCTGCTTCTATTACTCCAGTTGTTAATGTAGCTCCAACCACTGTTGCCTATTAGAGACCATCTCCTCAGGGGAATCAAGGGCAAAGTCAGAAGAGATAAGCTTTTGACTCCATTTCAATGAGCTATGAGAGTTATTCCCGACTTTGATTCATAAGAAGTTGGTCCAGACCAGGCTTCCCCCTGTTGTACCTTCATCTCTACCCTGGTATTATAAGGAAGACCAGACATGCGCTTTTCATCAAGGAGCCCTAGGGCACAACATTGAGAACTGTTATCCTTTGAAATCTAAAATACAAAAGATGGTGAGATCTGGCCTCCTATCCTTTAAAGGTGTCGACCCTAATGTGAAAGATAATCCTTTGCCTAAGCATGGAGGGGAAAATGTTGTAAACATGGTTGCTGGTTGTCCTGAAGACTTCTAGATTTTTGATATCAACCTGGTTAGAGGGGATCTGGTAAAGATTCATACTGACCTCTTCGAATTCAGCTACTATACGCACGACCATGATGGTTGTAGCTTTTACAGTACAAATATCCAAGGATGTGATAAGATAAAAGTCGATCTTCAAGAAATGATGGACGAAGGCCTCATTCATATAATTAGGCTAAGGGAAGAGTACAAAGAAAATGTGAATATGGTCTATGAATTTCCTGGTGAATTCCGGATTTTTCACGTGAATCATATGACTAATGATTTGGTGCAATTACACGCTACCTTCTGTCACATGGATGGTCAAGAAGAACACCAATATGAGTCTTGCCAAATTTGCTGCAGAGACTCTCCTGGTTGTTCCTTTGTAAAAAGGGGTGTTAAGTTGTTATTGGACAATGGTACTATCAATGTTTCGGGCAATAGATATGATTACAATGGAATTCACATGATTGAAGATTGCTCAGCCGAGATTATGTCAGATGATGAATATGCTTCTGCAGATGAGTTCTTTTCTTCTGATGAAGATGTGTTCTCCAACAATGATTCTATGATGTCTAAGTATTCTGAAGAAGGGGTAAATGTTATCGTGCATTTTTTTGGTGTCCCCTCCCCTATAGAGATTAAGTACTATTTCACCCTAAAATTTTCTCTCTCATTTTACTCAACACATGCTCATTGAGGTCCTCAATTTGCCCAAGGATGCCTAAGGATTGACCAGACAAATCTTTCCTCCTAAGACAATGAGCCTTAAACTAGGGTTTCCCTTTTTATCCAAATGTTTGAGTTCCAAGGGTCCCAAATGATTTCCATGGTCCTAATATGTTCTCAAGATCATCCATGTCAAGTTTCATGCCTTGCACAAGAAGTTTGCTCAACCAATTGCTCAAATGCTTGAGAATCGACTGTATTAGGTCAAAAGTCAACTATGGCCCACATACAGTCAAACTTCAATATTTTGGTCAACATAAACATTTTGAAGTGATATTCATCATTTGATCAAGGGTTGATAATGATTTCTCAAGTAATTCCCCTAATTCATTAAAACTCAAAAGTTGCTAAATTAGGGTTTCTCAAGAAAAGTCAACCAAACTTTGACCAGGCATAACTTTCTCATACTTTATCAGAAATTTCTCATCCAAGGCTCATTTTGAAGAGCATACAATTCCCTACAACTCATATTCATCCCTCAAGTTCAAAATATGCACTCATCAAAAGATATGAATTCCTACATTATAGGTCCTTTTGAAAAGTCAACAAAAACACCTTTTGAGTCAAAGCTTCTTACATGAACATGGAAGACCCAATTGGGATGAGACCAAAAGGGTTGTTTTGGGGACATCCTAAGCTTTCTAAAAAGTCCAATAACACCTCTTTAGGGTCAAAATGGGAAGAGTTATGCATTGTCAAAGTTGACCATTTTTGGAAAATTGCCAAAAGTCAAATGTGCTCACAAATGCATTTTTTTGACAAATGGGCCTAACTTTTTATGTTTCCACCTCACTTCCAATATGGTCCACGACCCAAACATCCTTCCAAATGTTATTAGTCTTATTTATTTAATTTATTTTGATTTTTATCCTTTAAAAATCAAATTAAATCAAATAAATCATCTAAGAAACAAAAGATTTCATTACAAATCTTTTTATCATCAATTGGAAATCAACAAAAGCTAGTAAGATCAAAGCAAATCATGGAAAGAGAGTAAATATTGGATTTGTTCCAAAAATAAACAAAATCAAAAACTTGAAAGAAAAATATTTTGTCATCAAAGCATGGGATTTTCTCCAAATATGTTGACCTAATATGCTATCATACATAAGGACAACCATTCCAAATAACAAGCATACGAGAAGGCTGCCTCAAGACCAAGAAAAAGTTTCCAAAAAATTCAAGAAAAAAGTGCAATTCATATCATACAGTTAGGCTATCCTAGTACACGCAGGAACTCCCTCACATGATCTCTCTGATTGGTAAACTTTCTCTACTCTCAAACTCGCGTAGCACTTAATTTTAATCCATATCGCTTGCATACATGTGTTTCTATTGATGATTATGAGTGCTTGGACGTATGACATGTGAAGCTAAGACCCAAGAATGTCCTTTTCCATTAATGAGCATCGTCTCACGATTGTTCTCATAATGTTGTTTATAAGCTATTTCAGGATAAAAGGAGGTCACCATTGGATCTGTAGCCCTCGAATTAGGGGGCTAGGGTTCAATTAATCTTTGTTTTCGCAGGTTTGCGCGAGTTTGGATGAAGGAGATGGCCGGAGAAGATGACCGAAGCTAGGGCTCTGGCGCTTCTTCAGCGAGACAAAGTTTGAATAAAGTTTGACTGTTGACGAGGCTGATTCTTATAACATGATTGGCCCATACTAGCTGACGTGGGCGTTTGTTTAATTGACTGGGTTTAACACATGGATTTCCCTTTTATTATTTGCGTTTGGATATATGTATGAATAAGCAGGTTGGTGTAGAGGTAAGGCGCATGGTTGTGAAGCCAGAGGGCCTGGGTTCGATCCCCAAGGATTGGTTTTATTTTTCGGCATAAGTTTCCCAAAAATCAGGTGTTCAACGCACCCTGGAGGGCATCATGCATCCTCATCTCCAGGCGGTTTGATTATCATTAATGTGGATCAAACGGTCAAGTTCCAAACATCGACGATAGACCATTAAAAGACAAATACACTAGATCTGGTGCAAGCATGGGCTCAATATATTGGGCCTGGACAAATTCAGAAAGGCACCCCTCATTTGCTTATCATTCATGCCCAGATTCTTACTTTTTTATTTTAAGTCTTTTTCTTACTATTTATTAATTAGGTTTTTTTTAATAACACCAAAAATAATATTTTTTTTTATCAAAAAAATCATAAAAACACCAAAAATCTTTTTCCCATAAATATTTTATTAATTAATTAGTTTAATTAAATTAGGGTAATTTAATGTCTTTTTATTATAATTCAAAAAAATTAGATTTAGGGTTTAATTTCATACTTAACCTAATTTTCCCTCAAAAAAACCACACAAATATTTTCTCCAATTAGATTTTTAGGTCATATAAATCATTTCTCGCAATTAAATTGCCGCGCGCGTCCTTATTTTCTTTATTCTTATTAAATATTGTAACTGCTCCCAAGTTGTAATAGTTAAATTAGATTTAATATTTCGCTTATCATTTTTCCTGGGTTTTTGAATATGTAATCCCCTTCCCAAAGCCTTGTAATAGTTAGGGTTTTAATTTCTTGCTTTTAATTTCCGCAGATATTTAATAGTTTAGATGTATGGATAATAGACTTGCATGTGAAAGATAAACGATTAAAATAGTAGAAAACCCTAATTGTGCAAAGATAATTAACAGAAAAAATACACTTGCACATGCTCACTCCTAGGTTTTACGCCACTCCGGTTGCCTTCGGTAAAGCGTCATGAAGTATAGGGTTTGTTAGTGGTTGTCCTCTAGCCCCGAAAGATCTAAAATGACCCATTCAGATGTTGCCTCAGAAAAAGATCTTTAAGGCTTTAGGATGATTACTAAAATTTCCTAACATTGATTTTGTGATCGTACTTATCCCTTTGAACGAACCTAAAAAACTCCAACAACAGTGCTACCTATTCCTTAATAATAGCTTAGCGCTGTCTAAAAGAAAACGAACAGTCTTTTTTGAGTAGGTAGGTTAGTTCCTAGGTACTTGCTCAAACAAATAAACTTTTTCACACCAAACACTTTTTCAAACAAAGTTTTCAAAAACAACTTGGTAACACTCTTGAGGACAGAAACAAGGGTTAAAACGAAGTAAAACAAAACTTTTCAAAGCAAAGCACACACAAGCAATTTCAAAATGAGTAAGTACCTAAGAGCCCATGGAAAACCATGGATGGAAAGGGTGATAACACCTTCCCTTTCTATAATCTACCCCCCGTACTCAGAAACATCTCGAAAAAGTTTTTTTCTGTTATTTTTCATTTTCCTGATTGGATAAAATAAAAGTCGGTGGCGACTCTTGCTTACCGTGACATTTACGAATAAAAAATGCAAACCAGTATAACAACCGGTTCTGCCACCGTATCACAGAACTGGCGACTCTGCTAGGGAACAATTAATAAAGTGGGGTTTCACTTAGGATCTAGGTCATTTTAAAATTGTTTTCTTTTTTGTTTGCTTTATTCTTAAAGGGTTTTGCTTGGGTTACTATAGATCCTACACCCGGATCTGGGGGCATTTTTTTAGGTAAACAGCAATAGATCGTGGAGACTGTATAACATAGACCGATATGGTTTAAGCGATGACCGTGTTGGTGTGACACTTTAGTTGCTATCAGTATCCTTCGTGTGGAAACGAGGAGAATACGGGGTCCCCGCATGGTATCCTGAAGCACTAACGGACCTTAGAACCTTAGTTGAACAAACTTGGCCATTAGAAAGTAGTGAGATAGCCAGCCTCGGTATAGAGCTGAGGATTGGTTGATACTCGATGCTACACTCATTGAGATCATACTTTCGGGATATTTTGGATGCAAGAAAAGATTGCTTGAGCTGAAACAATGCCCGATAAAGGATGGTCAGTGATATTGAGAATCTTTAGAACCCGGTTACTTTTCTAAGACAGGTAGAAACCAACTAAACTTCAAGAGGGTACTTACCTTTAACCTCATGCAAGCCTCTAAACCTAGGGACTTGGTGTGATTTGTATGTGTTTTCTATACCTGTGATTTATCATGACATTATGCATCATAACATAGCATCCATTCTTATTGCACTAACCATTTCAAGTACGAAGGGAATTTATCTTTGTTCTGTTTTGCAGATCATGGCCTCCGTTCGTAGAAACACTATCCGAATCAGCTTTGTGAAGATACCTTCCTAACTCAAAGAGATAATATCAAAGGTTTTTGAAACTTCTGCGTTCACTAAGAGACATGGTTGACTTCTCAACCTGGTTACTTCAAGCTTTGATGAAAAGATGATGAGTGTACTCTTCCAGTTCTTTGATCCCAAGCACCACTGCTTCACCTTTCCAGACTATCAGTTGGTGCCTACCATGGAAGAATTCTCCTAGCTGTTGGATATACCCATTCTTGAACAGTTGCCTTTCACAGGTCTGGAAGAAGTTCCTAAGCCAGAAGTCATTGCCTCAGCTCTGCATCTGAAACGGGCCGACATGGTATCCAATTGGGAAACAAGAAGCGGAGTCAAGGGTTTTCTAGCCAAGTTCTTGATAGACAAGGCCCAGCTGTTTTGGGATGATATGGATTTTCAGGCTTTTGAGGTGGTCTTGGTCCTTCTAATCTATGGGTTAGTACTATTCCCTAATCCAGACTTATTCATATATGTGAATGCTATCAAGATCTTCCTCTCCCGCAACCCTGTGCCTACCTTGCTCGGAGATATTTTGCACACTCTCCATACTCATACCATGAAGAGAAGAGGGGTGCTTATGTGCTGCATGCCATTGCTGTCGAGGTGGTTTATTTCTCACCTCCCTAAGTCCGTACTAAAGAATGAAGAAGGTGTGGGTTCGTCACAAAGGATAATGTCACTCGCTCACATGGATATTCTCTGGTGTTCCCGAGCTATGGAAAACACTACTATTATTGACCGCTGCGGAGAGTACCCTAATGTCCCGTTACTTGGCATCAGAGGGGGTATAACCTACAATCCTTGTTTAGATGTGTGACAATTTGGTTACACTAGAAGAGATGGTCCCCATGAGTTACTTATCGAGGGCATTGTATTCAACTATGAGGATGATGTTCAAGAGTATCGCCGAAGGTTCATACGAGCTTAGGGCATGGTAAATAGATCTGGCCCCAAGGCTTTGGGGCCAAAGGCTTCCATTCCCATGAACCCTATCTCCAATGGGTACGAGCTTGTGCCCAGAAACTTATAATGCCCTATATGGCCGTTCTACCAGTGATTATGGAACGCACTACTGAAGGGGGTATTCCTTACACGATTCTCTATCCTAATATGCCCACTGATCTTGGAGAATTACAGAGGTCTTGGATTGAGTTGAAGAAAGAGCGGGATACTTACAGGGATCAGTTCTATGCCCAGGAGAGGAAGTTTTTAGAGCTCACAAAGCAGCTCCATTAGGAAAGAGGACTCAATGTCTATCTCGGCACGAAGAGGAAGCATCCATGGGAATTTTGATTTTTTTTTATAGTTTTAGATTTGTTTTTAATTGTAACGCCTAAAAGGCATTTAAACTTTGAATTCAACTAATAAACTCTTTGTTTCATTTTGGTTCGCAAATTTAAATTTCCCAAAGTCTTTGAAATCATTTCATGCGCATCCCATTCATAACATTGCATGTACAGGTACCATTACAGGTTTCTCATCTTCTTAGTTGTTGATTTCAGCAGAAATGTCTTACGAACAAAGAATCAAGGACCTTCAGGCACAAAACGCCCAGTTCCAGCAAATGTTCATAAATCTAGCAAAAGGGCAGGAGGATCTGAAAGCCCTCATCCTGAAAGAGAAAAAGAAAAAGAAGAAGGCTGCCGATATTCTGAATATGGACAGAAGGTTTAGAGGGCCATTGAAGCAACAAGTCGATCTGACCTCTTCATCCAAGGAAGGGGAGGATCAAGAAGAAGAGACAAGGGAGAAGGATCCCAGTCCTGAAGTTTCTGACAATGATACCGACTACAATGATAAGCAGTATCCTCTCACTGAGGATAAATACAAGCAGTTGGAAGATCGCTTGAGTGCTATGGAAGTCCAAAGGATACCTGGGCTGAATTTCGAAGAATTAGGATTGGTGTCGGGAGTGGTCATCCCGCAGAAGTTCAAAGCACCAATTTTTGCAAAGTATGATGGGGCGTCCTACCCAAAACTCTATCTCCGCTCTTATGTCAGAAAGATCCAGCCCCACACCACTGATAGAAATTTGTGGGTTCATTTCTTTCAAGATAGTCTGTCAGGGACTTAGCTTGAATGGTTCTACCAACTGGAGAGAGCCAATGTCCGAAATTGGGAAGATCTGGCTGCTGCTTTCTATAAGCAGTATCAATACAATGCTGACCTTGCTCCTACTCGTACTCAACTCCAGAGCATGTCCATGGGGGCAAGTGAAGGCTTTTAGGACTATGCACAAAAGTGGAGAGACTTGGCTGGAAGAGTCCAACCCCCGTTGTCTGATAGGGAGTTGGTTGATATGTTTCTGGGGACACTATCTGGTCCATTCTTTAATCATTTGATCGGCAGCTCGTTAGCTGGTTTCACCGAGCTGATCTTGATTGGAGAGAGAGTAGAAGTTGGGATTCGGAGCGGCAAGATGTAGAAGGATACTTCTTCGAGTTAGGTAAAGAAGCCTTTTGCTGGTAAGAAAGAAGCTAGTGCCATCTACAGCCCGAGGGGCCAAAGCAGAGCTGAACATCATTAGATAGTAATTTCCGTAATGATACCTAGGCATGCAGCCGCTCCCTAACGCAACAATCAACCAAGGGTGGAAAGGCCACAAAGGAAGTTTACCCAAATCAATATGACGTTGGCTGAAGTTCTACCTCATCTGCTGAGATCCAACTTGGCGACCTTGAAAGAGGCTCCCAAGAATCTGAATACCACATCTCCCCGATATAATCCAAACACTCGGTGTGCCTATCATTCTGAGAGTCCTGGCCACGATACCAATGACTGTTGGGCTCTAAGAAATAAGGTACAATATCTGATCAAAGCCAAGGAAATTGAGTTCAATGCTCCAGAAAATCCCAATGTCATAACTGCTCCCATGCCTAAGCACGACCGTGGAATTAATGTTATTGATACCGACTTATTTGTGACCTTGGTGGATGAAGTTTCTACTCCTCTCATGACTGTGAAGAAGAATTTGATGTTGGCCAGTTTATTTCCGGGTTGTGGTGAAGGTTGCCACATGTGTTCATTTCTGCCTTCTGGTTTCCATTTGCTGAAGTCTGGTGTTCAACGCCTGATGGACAACAAAGAAATTTTGTTCGAGAAAACTTTGGTTCTTGTTGTTCCATCTGAAGACATTGCCATTATAACCATTTCCGCCAATCCTTCCAAGGTCTCCTCGAGAAGACCTGTTAGGATTACATCTGCTCCAAGAATCGCTCCGCTAATAATCATTATTCCTGGTCCTGTCCCGTATGCCTTGGACAAAGCTGTCCCCTGGCATTATGGTGCCGATGTGTACTATCATGGCATCAAACAAGAACTGAAAAATGAAGAGGATGATCCTGATATTGGTAACATTGTCGGGACTAGCAAGGTTACCCGAAGTGGAAGGGTCTTCTCTCCCGAGATTTCCCCTAAGACTGTCAACAATCCTATTGTCATTCCATCTGTTGTTCCTGCTAGTACATCAACTACTAATCCTGTTCTTACTCCAATTATTACCCCTGTCGGCGAATCGTCTATTATCCGCGGAAAAGAAGTTATAGGTGAGTCTTCCCGGACTGAGGCGCCTAGAAAAATTATCGTGGAAGCCTCGAAGCAAGATATAAAGGAAATACTGAAAATAATCAAAAAGGGAGACTACAACGTGGTCGAGCAGTTGGGGCAGTCCCCCTCAAAGATATCAATGTTGTCTCTGCTGTTGTGTTCTAAAGCCCATGCGAAGGCTTTGATTGCATTCCTCAAGACTGCACATGTGCTGCAGGAGACCTCAGTTGATCAATTCAAAGATTGTGTGGCTAGCCTGACTGTTGACAATGGGCTGGGTTTTTCAGACGCAGACCTGACACCGAAAGGGAGGAAGCATAATGATGCTCTACATGTCTCGATTGAGTGTGGGGGCACCACTATGGCTCATGTGCTGGTAGATACTAGGTCTTCACTGAATGTCCTGCCTAAGAAGGCGTTGGATCGGTTGGACTGTGAGGGCTTGACCTTAAAGCCTAGTAACATTGTGGTGAGGGCTTTTGATGGGTCGAAGAGAACGGTGCATGGGGAGGTGGAAATCCCTGTCATAGTGGGCTCTCAAACCTTTGAGTCCACCTTCTATGTAATAGACATCCGGCCGTTATATTCTTGTTTGTTGGGTCGTCCTTGGATCCATGAAGCTGGGGCAGTCACTTCTACACTGCACCAGATGCTAAAATATCCAGTAAGAGGAAAGATTGTCATTGTGCGAGGTGAGAAGGAGTATATGGTGAGCCACCTCAATTCTTTCAAGTACGTAGAGATAGATGGGGAATTCATAGAGACTCCTTGCCAGAATTTTGAAGAGGTTCCCCAGATCTTGGAATCGACTGAAGCTACTACCAGTAACAAACCTCCTCTTAAGATGTCTTCTCTCAAAGACGCGAGAGCCGTGATTGAAGAAGGTGGGTGTATCAATTGGGGACAACTCCCTGATTTTACTCACAAAACTGATAAGTTTGGTTTGGGCTTTACTTCAGGAGCTCAAAAGGCTATTCGACGAGCTCGGGATGGAGGACCTCCCCTACGCATCAGCAATCGAGAAATTAATTCCATTGAAGACGGCGAGGAAGACTTAGACATGGACAACTGGATCTACCCAACTACCAACGGTGGACCGAGTAATTGGACGGCTAGGGACTTTATACCAGTTTCTTTTATTCCGCAGTAATTGTCTTACTTGTTTTTAAGATTTGTAATAAACAATTTGAAACTCTACGGCCTTGTGCTTTGCCCGAGGCACATTGGCTTTGCTTGTGAGGGATATTATTTGTCATTTCATATATCATTAATAAAGCATTGGACGTTTCTTGCATACAAATTTTACGCTCTCTGTCTTTCCTTTCGGTTTTCACTTTATCAAAACAGCTATTCTCTTACACACACTCACATATCATACTGCAGATCCATATCCACTTTGGATCCCATTGATAACAGCTCTGCTATTGCCAGTTATGACTTCGAAAATCCGATCAACCAAGCCGAAGACGAAGGTGAGGATGATTGTGAGGTGCCTGGAGAACTTGCTAGACTATTAAAATAGTAAGAAAGGGCTATACAGCCTCATGAAGAGATGGTTGAGACAATAAACCTGGGCACAGAGATAGATAGAAAGGAGGTCAAGATGGGTGCAAATTTAGAAGTTAAGGTCAAACAGTGGTTGATACAAATGTTGCACGACTACGTTGAGATCTTTTCCTGGTCATATGAAGACATGCCAGGTTTAGACACTGATATTGTGGTTCAACGTCTGCCGACCAAAGAAGATTCTCCTCCAGTTAAACAAAAGGTCCGTCGTATGCGCCCTGAAATTTCAGAGAAGATCAAGGCAGAGGTCAGGAAGCAGTTCAACATAGGATTCTTAGCTGTCACTTCTTATCCACAGTGGGTTGCTAAAGTCATTCTGGTACCTAAGAAGGAATGTAAGGTGCGAATGTGTGTGGATTATAGAGATCTGAACAGGGAAAGCCTGAAGGATGACTTCCCTCTTCCTCTCATTGATGTTCTGGTTGACAACATCACGCAACACAAAATCTTCTCCTTCATGGATGGTTTCTATGGATACAACCAGATCAAGATGGCTCCTGAAGACATGGAGAAGACAACCTTCATCATATAATGGGGCACCTTCTGCTACAAGGTAATGCCTTTTGGGTTGAAGAATGCTGGGGCAACTTATCAGCGCGCCATGGTCGCTTTGTTCCACGATATGATTCACCATGAGATCGAATTTTATGTTGATGACATGATAGCCAGGTCTCAGACTGAGGAAGAGCACCTTGATCATCTCCAAAAGTTGTTCGACAGGTTGAAGGTATACAAACTAAGGTTGAATCCGATCAAGTGCACCTTCGGGGTAAGATCCGATAAACTTTTGGGTTACATCGTCAGCGACAAAGGCATCCAAGTAGATCCTGCAAAGGTAAAGGCTATACAAGAAATGTCGGCTCCCCGTACAGAGAAGGAAGTTAGAGGTTTCTTGGGATGCTTGAATTATATCGCCAGGTTCATTTCACATCTGACTGCTACCTGTGAGCCTATCTTCAAGTTTCTAAAGAAAGATCAGGTTGTAAAGTGGAATGATGAATGCCATACCACTTTCGAAAGAATCAAAGAATACCTTCAAGAACCACCAATTATGATGCCTCCGGTTGAAGGAAGACCTTTGATATTGTACATGACAGTGCTAGACAATTTAATAGGGAGTGTGCCGGGGCAGCATGACGAGTCTGGTCGAAAAGAGCATGCAATATACTACCTTAGCAAAAAGTTTACCGACTGTAAGACGCGATACTCACTGCTCGAGAAAACTTGTTGCGCTTTGGCATGGGCTGCTCGACGACTAAGACAATACATGCTGACCCACACTACTTTGTTGATATCTAAGATGGACCCGATCAAATACATCTTCGAGAAACCCTCCCTTTCTGGAAGAATAGCAAGATAGAAAATGATCTTAACTGAGTACGACATATAATATACAACCCAAAAAGCAATCAAGGGGAGTGTTTTGGCTGATCATTTGGCTCATCAGGCTGTGGATGACTACCAGTCCATGAATTTTAAGTTCCCGGATGAGAATATTATGCTGGTGACTGACTACGAAGAACCTAGACCGGATGAAGGACCAGAGGAGGGATCCCGATGGACTATGTTTTTTGACAGAGCTTTGAACACACTGGGTAATTGCATCGGCGCTGTAATCATATCTCCTGAGGGTTGTCATACTCTTTCACTGCCCGACTATGTTTCAACTACACTAACAACATGGCGGAGTATGAAGCTTGTATCATGGGACTCAGAGCTGCTATTGACCTAAGGATCAAGTTCTTGAGTGTATTCAGGGATTCCTCTTTGGTGATAAGTCAGATCAAAGGCGAGTGGGATACGAAACACCCAACCTTATCCCTTACAGAGAACATGTACTGACATTATTGCCGCATTTTGAAGAAATCACATTTGAACATTTCCCACGAGAAGAGAATCATTTAGCGGACGCGCTATCTACTATGTCGTCAATGTTCAAGGTCAGGTGGGACAATGAAGCTCCCCAAATTACTATTAAGAGGTTGGATGAACCGGCATACTGCTGTGAGATCGATACTGAGGAGGTAGCCGACAAACCTTGGTTTCATGAGGTGAAAAGGTATCTCGAGGCTCAAGAATACCCCGAAGGGGCATCTGTCAATGACAAGAAACTTCTGAGAAGGTTCGCTGCAAAGTTCTTCCTCAGTAACAAAATCCTCTATAAACGCAACCATGACTCCACACTACTACGGTGTGTAGACAAGAGCGAAGCAGAGAGGATCATGACAGATCTACATGAAGGCACCTTCAGAACCCATTCCAGTGGACACACCATGGCTAAGAAGATCCTACGGGAAGGATATTACTTGTCCACTATGGAAGCTGATTGTTATCAGCACTCTCGAACTTGTCATAAGTGCCAAATCTACGCTGATAAGGTGCATGTGCCTCCAGTCCCCTTAAACATCTTGACAGCTCCGTGGCCCTTTGCAATGTGGGGCATCAATATAATCGGAGAAATCAGGCCCATCGCTTCTAATGGACATTGCTTCATCCTAGTAGCCATTGATTACTTCATGATGTGGGTTGAGGCAACTTCCTTTGCTACAGTAACAAAGAACGTCGTGGCGCGGCTTATCCGACATAATCTGATTTGTCGATATGGTATGCCAGAGAGAATTATTACTGACAATGGTACGACTCTCAATAACACAATGATCACCGAGCTCTGTAAACAGTTCAAGATACAACATCATAATTCTTCTCCCTACCGGCTAAAGATGAATGGCGTTGTTGAAGCAGCTAACAAGAACATCAAGAAGATTGTACAGGAGATGACAGTGACATACAAAGACTAGCATGTGATGTTACCATTTTCTCTTCATGGGTACCGTACCTCAGCACAGACGTCGACAGGGGCAACACCCTACTCTCTGGTATATGGCATCGAGGAAGTCCTACCCATCGAAGTCCAGATACCTTCTCTCAGGATTATGAAGGATGCAGGTTTGAACGAAGACGACTGGATCCGAAACCGACTTGATAAGTTAACTCTAATCGATGAAAAGAGACTTACTGCTATCTTCCATGGTCAGACGTATCAAAGGCGAATGATTAAGGCTTTTAATAAAAAAGTCAGGCGTCAAGAATATCAAGTCGGGGATCTAGTGATCAAGCGCATCATACTACTGCAAGGTGATCTCAGGGGCAAATGGACCCCCACGTACGAAGGGCCATTTGTGGTTAAGAACATATTTTCGGGTGGATCTATGATTTTAACCACCATGGACGGTGAAAACCTTCCTCACTCTGTCAATGCAGACATAGTGAAAAGATACTACGCCTAATCAAAAGACCTGCTAGGTTGACTGGCCTAGGAAAAAATAAGGACTTCCCGATGAACCAAAAGGGTTCAGGAAAAAGTAAGGGATGAAAAGAAAAAAGATGTACACCCGGTAAGTCGAAAACCTGAAAGGGCGACTTGGGAAAAAAGGGTATCCCGGTGGACTTAAAACCTGAAAGGCAGTCCATGAAAAAGTTAGGGGTATAAAGCGTATCACTATGTCTCGTTGGATCATCTTGCGACCAGATTTACGTATAGACTATCAAGCTCAAACGACACTAATCAATCTGATCAACTTTCGGCCAAGTAGCAAAGTGATGAGACGCTTGAGGATATAAGGGCAATAGCAGAGTTGGAACCTGTGTCGGTGGAAATAGAACTGACTATTTTGGAATGCTGGTTCACGTTTGCGTTTTGCAAAATGTCGCGATAAGCAAGAGTCGCCAGCGTCTTATATTTTCTCCAACAAGGAAAGGATAAAAGCACAGCAAAATTCCTTTTCGAGATGTTTCTCGGGTTCGGGAGGTAGATTATAGAAAGGGAAGGTGTTAGCACCCTTTCTATCTGTGGTTATCCACAGGCTCTTAGGTACTTGCTCATTATGTTTTCAAAATGTTTTGCTTTTCTTGTGTTTGTGGGTTTTGAAAAAAGTTTGTTTGAAAACTTCGATTTGACTCTTGTGTCTGTCCTCAAGAGTGTATGAAGTGTTGTTTGAAAACTTTTGTCAGTAAAGTGTAAGTGCGAAAAGTATTTTTGTTTTGAAAGAGCAAGTACCTGAGAACCTCTACCTACTCAAAAGAAATTAAGTTGTGTAAATGTCCTTTAGACAGTACTATCCCACTATTGAGAAGTAGGTAGCACCGTCGTTGGAGTTTTCGGGTCAATTCGATTAATAGGACATGTGGTCACTAAAGCAATGGTAGGACGCCTTAGCGGTAACCCTAATGTCTTAGATCATTTTTTATCGAGGCAACTGTTTCGAGGCAACTTTGATCTTTAGACAGGAGGGCGGCCTCTAAAACACCCTATACTCAATGATCACGTCGAGGAAACCAAGTGAGGCGTACCCTAGGAGTGACATGTGCGAGTGTGTCAGGTTTCAGTTATGTTATCTTTGTACATGTTATGGTGAGCTACGATTGATTTTAATTTAAGATAAGTCTTGTCATGCATAGCCTAGTTAGCATACATCTAGCAGTTAATAGTTGCGGAAAGGAAAACTAAGCTATTACAAGACGTCGGGTATTTACATCGCCAAAAACAAACCCTTGAAAAATTAAATTGCGGAAAATAAATAAAAGCGATAAAAATTCCTAATTAAAGCTATTACATCCTCGGAGCAAATACAATTATATGGATAAAAATATGAATCAAGAATAATCACACGCGCGAGGAAAATTGGATCGGAGGGTCTTTTAGGGTTTTGACCCTTTTTTGAGAAAGAAAGAGATTTTTGTTATTTTGCATTTAATTAAATTAAACCTAGACTAATTAATTAATTAAAAAGAAGAAAGATTTTTTTTTGAGTTTTTTATGTTTTTTAAGGAAATAAATAAAAAATAAAAATGATTAAAAATTATCAAAAACCCTAATTCTATATTAATTTTAAATTATTGTGAAAATATTAATGTTAACCTAATTAAAAACTAAATTAATTATGTTAGTATTTATTTACAAAATAACTAATTAAATTTAATAAATAAAAATATTATATTTTTTATGTTTTCTAAATTTATTAAAAAAATGTTAATTGTTTTTAGTTAGTAGTTAATTAAAAATTAAATTAAAATAAATTAAATAAAAAAATAAAAAGAGAAGAGGAAATAAACCCAGGGGGTGTTGGGCCAACTTTGGAGGTGATTCTGGAATTCTCGTAGCCCAATTGCTGCAAGCCTTTTTTTACTTTTGTGATCATCCACACGCCTGTTGACTAGGGACTATGATGATCTTTCACTCATGGCCATTGGATCTACGCTTGCAGACATCTGGCGCTTGGAAATTTGAGATACATGGTAGACCATCTCTGGAAACCTGCATGTGAACATACAAAGAAAAAAGGGAATAAATGTTTTGGGGGACCTGGGATTCGAACCCAGGTCCCAATGCTTCCAGGCCAACGCACTAACCACTCCACTAAGCTGCTTTATTTGTTATTGGCATAAGAAGTGATTATTATATATGAAAACAACTAAAACGCTGTAAATAAAAAAAGTAAACGCGCGTTTTTTCAAATAAGCCAATCAGGTATCAACACATCATCGTCTTCTTCGTTTTTCCTGTGTAAATAATATCAGATAGTGGGGGTTTTTAACCCGCACTAACTCCTGCAAGGAAAAATAGCGATTAGAAGCACAGTGAATATAAATGTTTCGCGAGGTATGGGTCTTGATCGTCTTGGTCTCACGATCTCAACCATGTGTCTCACTGGTCCCAATTTTTCTTGGTTCAGAAAGACCTAATTTAAAGATTGGAAACCCTAGAGATTCAGTCATGGCATATCTCGATTCAGGGCATTATAATTCAATTCAACCATTCCATTAGCTTCGTATGGTCTCTAACAACACAAATCAATCACAATAACATGTTAAATGCTCATGAATTAAGAGATACGATTTTGAATAAAAGGTGCAAACCGTGACACTGTATTCCTTGATTTCTTGAGCTTTGATGCCTGAGTTCAATTGTAAAACACTCCTGGGACCTCCTGAAATATGTTTGAATGAATAAAGACCCTTGAATCGACCTAGAATGCAAGAACAAGTTTTTTAATTTTCTTGGAAATTCTTGAATATGACAGGGTTGTTTCTGCAGCTTTCAATCGTCCCCTAGGGTATGGTTTGCTTGCTTGCATATAAGGGAAACAAATTAGGTCAAAAAATTGGATCCAATCCATGTGCATTGATGTTTAAATCTTTGATTGGAAATCAAATATTTTTGATTCTTCATGATTGAACAAAGTTGCCAAAATTGAATTTTTTGTATCTTTGACTTGTGCACGAATTTGCCAGCATGTTTAGGTCATATTTGCTTCACAAAAAGATTTAAAAATCAAATCTTGTATTTTCTTATGATTTAAATTAATTAAATGAATTAATATTAATTAAAAATCCAATTAATCAATAAAAATAAGAAAATAAATCCAAATAATCTTGATGGGTCGTGCATAGGTCATGGGTGAAGTTTCAAGAATAGATTTGAGGCCCATTAGCAAAAAGAAGGTGTTTAGGGCAAAGTTGACTTTTGCAAATTCATGAAAATTTCCCAACTTCTCCAATGAAAAACTTGCTCAATTTTGATCATGTGACCATGTTCTTGGACATTTTGGAAAGCTCTTGAAGTCCTCTAACCAATGCCTTTGGTCCCATGTCATTTGGATTTACCAATATCAAGTTATGGCCTTTGTTTCAAAGTGTACTTTTGTTGACTTTTGAAATTGACCTATAATGTAAAAATTGGTAACTTCTTGTGAGAGCATTTCTTGAACTTGGATTTTGAAGATGTATTGTAGGAAATTGCATCCCCTTCAAAATGAGCTTTGGATGGGATTTTTCTGACAAACCATGAAAAAGTTATGCCCTGGTCAAGATACAGTTGACTTTTTTGCTGTAAAAAAATAGTAACTTTTTGCATCTTGATGATTTTTGAGCTATTCTTGTGGAATCATGATCAAGAATTGATCAAATGATGATTGTGGACTCAAAATAAGATGTTGACCAAAAATTATGACTTTTGACTGCAAAATGACCATTTTGCCCTTGCAGTTGATTGTGGATCAAATGTGGCTTTTGACTGTGCAAATTGGCACTGTGAGTCTTGAAACTTGGCATGTAGGTGCTTGAGAATGTATATAGGCCCATGAGACTTGATTGAGCCATTGAGAACCCCAAATTCCTTGAAAGAACCAAAACCGTAATTTCAACTGTCTTAGGAAGTGATTTGACTGTACAATCCTTAAGCAATCTTGAGCAATTTGAAAATCAATCTTGACAAATCTTGAGGAATATGGGAGGGCAAATTTTGGGGTACAACAGTTGCCCCTGTTCAATCTTCTTAAACTTGAGGATGTAGATTGGCTTGCGTGCCTTTCGTGATCCGAAGGTGGAAGATGATTGGACACTAAAGTCCCCAGAAATTTGCACTCGCATGGTGTAATATCAGCATTGTGATGTCGGGAATGGGCTTACAGATGCCATTTGGAGAGATGATGGACAGGAGGATGGGCTTATAGATGCCACTTGGAGATTGTTGGTTGGTAGTTGTCTTCGTTGACGGGTTGTCTTTATTGACGGGTTGTCTTCATTGACGGGTTGTCTTCATTGACGGGTTGTCTTCATTGACGGGTTGTCATCAGAAAAATCTTTAGGAATCGATTTAACTGGACTTATCTTCTTTGGATTAGCGTCAGAAAAATCTTTAGGAATCAATTTAGTTGGGTTTGTCTCCATTGACTGTGTTCGGATCAGAAAAATCTTTAGGAATCGACTTAGCTGATTTTGTCTCTATTGACTGGTTTCAGAAAAATCTTTAGGAATCGATTTAACTGGTTTTGTCTCCATTGACTGGCTTGCCTCAGAAAAATATTTAGGAATCGATTCTAACTGATTTTGTCTCCATTGACTGGCTTGCCTCAGAAAAATCTTTAGGAATCGATTTTAACTGATTTTGTCTCCATTGACTGGCTTGCTTCAGAAAAATCTTTAGGAATCGATTTAACTGGTTTTGTCTCCATTGACTGCGTTAGCATCAAAAAAATCTTTAGGAATCGATTTAACTGGTCTTGTCTCCATTGTCTGGCTTCAAAAAAATCTTTAGGAATCGATTTAACTGGTTTTGTCTCCATTGACTGGCTTCAGAAAAATCTTTAGGAATCGATTTAACTGGTTTTGTCTCCTTTGACTGAATTCAGAAAAATCTTTAGGAATCGATTGATCTGGTTTTGTCTCTATTAACTGGCTTCAGAAAAATCTTTAGGAATCGATTGATCTGATTTTGTCTCCATTGACTTGATTTGTCTCCTTTGACTGGCTTTAGAAAAATATTTAGGAATCGATTTAACTAATTTTGTCTCCATTGTCTGGCTCTGCCTCAGAAAAATCTTTAGGAATCGATTTAACTGGTTTTGTCTCCATTGACTGGCTTCAGAAAAATCTTTAGGAATCGATTTAACTGATTTTGTCTCCATTGACTGGCTCTGCCTCAGAAAAATCTTTAGGAATCGATTTAACTGGTTTTGTCTCCATTGACTGCTGAGAACTTTAACTGTATCTTTCCTGAAAAGCAAAGGTCAGCCGTATGCAATGCATGATATGGATCGAGCAATGATGTTCTCAATATAAATGAGATTGTATTATATGATGCGTTTATGCATATATCATGATGTATGGAAATGTGATGTTTTAGCTGGGGCAAATAAATCTCGGATAGCTGCTGGAGAATAGAGTTGAATTCTTCGTTTCCGCTGGGGATGATGAACGAAGATGATTGTGTGAATAAACCTGTAGGAGAAGATGACTCCGTTGGGGAATAAACTGGTGAAGAGATTACTCTGTGGGGAATTACTCTGTGGGGAGTGTAGCGGTGAAAATCGGAGATCAAGTTATTAATTAACTTGACTCACAAAAAGCAAGAGTCGCCACCGCGCTTTATTATTTCCAAGGGAAAAGGGAAAAGAGCGAAATAAAACCCTAAAATATGCAATGTAAAATAATACTTAAAAGTAATAAAAATACAATGCGTTTTTTGAAAGAGATCGAGAGTTCGGGGGTTGGTTATACAATGGGAAGGTATTAGCACCCAATGCATCTGCGGTACTCCGCAGGAACCTTTTGAAATATCTGTTTTTCGGTTAAAATTGTTTGTTTGATTAAGATGGTTTATTTGGTTAAAAGATGGGTATGGACGAGATTTTTGAAGATACGACGACCTAGTGTCGAAGTTTTGACTTAAAAGGTGTGAGTTTAAAAATGGAGTCTTTTGGGAAAATTATCTTAAGTTTGGCAAAATAGTAAACAAACAAAAAAATGAAAAAAAGGTATTCGCACGATCGGATGAGACGTATTTGATGACGTGAAGTCAACAAATTTAAATCTTTCCCTTGGAGTTGAGCAAACAAGCGAAATAAGATAAACATCAAATTACAAATATTCGAAAATCCACAAGAAAATAAAACAGATAAATGTAACTAATCATCTAAAAAAAGTTATTTGAACTAAATTGAAAAAATTAAGATTACTTGTTAAAATAATTCTAAACTAACTATAAATTCTAAGGCTATAAAAAATTTCTAAAATTACTAAATTAGATCTAAACTAAATTAACATTTTAAAATTAGTAAATTACATTTAAATTAAATTGAAATTATAAAGGCATTAAATTAAATCTAAATGAAAACTCTAAAATTATTAAATTAAAACCTAAATCAAATTAAACCTAAACCAAATAAAATTCTAAAGTTACTAAATTAAATCAAATGAAACTCTAAAATCACTAAACTAAAACTAAAATTAAACTAATTCTAACTCAAATAAAAATTATAAATTTATTAAACTAACTCTAAATTAAATAAAAATTTTAAAGTTAACTAAATAGAAGTCAAATGAAATTCTAAACTAAAAACTAAACTAAAACTAAACTAAAACTAAACTAAAATTTACTAATGTTTTGTTTATATATTTTTTTTAAAATGAAAGTTTATTTACATTAAAACTTTAACATCCCAAACTTAACACAATATAACATCACCAGTTAATTCAATTAAAACAAAATAGAAATTAATTAAGTGAAAAAAAAAAATGGTGAAAGAAATGTTACTGAAGTGGCAGCTGGCGGTAGCATTTGATGCACATGGCGTGGCAGCAGTTAGGCAAAACCATTTTAGTACAAGGCTCTAAGCAAATCCCACATTCATCCTCTCTTTGTAAATCTACATTGGTTAGTTTCTCATCTCCTTCAATCACCTTCTTGCCACAAACCGAACTTTCTCGCCCTTTCTCAGCTTTTCTTTCATCTAAACAGTAAAAAAAATAGAGAAAGCTTCCATGGCCCTCGTTTTTCTCACTCGTGAAAATTGCTTCCTTGTTCCCTCTTCAATCAGTTTCTTCTCCATCTCAATCCCATTTCTGTTTCAATTTATTCCTTAATCTGCAAGGCCAAGATAAAAATCAAACAATGTTACAAACAAGATAACAAAAATGAAACAGCAGCGATGGAAGAGTGTTGGTTGCAGCGGCACGGTGGTTGTCGGAGATGGAGGCCGGAGGTGAGTACGGAAGATCTGGGTGGTGTTGGTCGCGGCGTGGCGATGGCTGGTGGTCGCGTTCTGATGGGCGGCGGCCGTAAAGGGTGATTCCGGAGGAGTGGAGTCCGGCGAGTAAATCCGCGGTGTTTGCAGAGGTTGACGGAGCGTTCTCGTCGAGATGCAACAGTGGCGGAGATAGATTGTAGAGTGTAACGTTAGCGACGGCACCTGAACCGGTTAATATGCATAACCCGGTTTTTCGTCTGTTACTGAACCGGGATATTGCTTCAACGATATCACTACCTTCCGGAATTTCGAGAACGTGTGGGCTCATCGCAGGCTCGGGCTGTCATTTTCTTCTGAGGTTTGGCATTCACGAGAGATGTGAAAAAGGTTGTGGTGTTGTTGTTGTTGAAAGTTTGAGAACATCTTTTTCTCTCTTTTGCTATGTGTTTTTAGTTGTTTTGAGTTTGTGATATGTGAAGAATAGAAGAGGACTCTATTCTAAAGAGAGAATAAAATAAGAGAAGTGGGTTTTATTGTGTTGGATTTTTTTGTGTTGTTCCATGTGGATTTTGTGAGGCTAGCGGCAGATTAGAAGGTTGTGGACGGTAAGTTGTGAAGGGTTTAGTGGTGATAACGGAAAGCGGCTGTTGATGAAAGAAGATTGAAGGGATGATTTGGTTGAGTGTGAGCGTGGGTTGTTGGTGATAACAAGCTGTGGGTGGAAGATAATGGAAGAAGAGGAACATTGAAGGGTGGGGGCGCGTATGGAGGGAGCTGTCAGATGAGGGAGATGGATTTTTGTATTGTTTTCGGATGGGAGTTATATGATTGTTTCCTTTTTTGAGAGAGGAAGTCGTGGAAAGGAAAGGGATGTGTGTGTTTTTGTTTTTACCCCCCCCCCCCCCCCCCCAGTGATGTTGATGATGGTGAGTGGGTAATAGATGAAAGGGTGTATGGTGGTGTGATCCTCAATTTCATCAAAGAGCCAATAGGAATATAGCATTGTGTGTATCGATCCTCAATCTCATCCAACAGCCAATAGGAATAGAGTATAGTGTAACAATATATTTTTGTGACCAAATAACTAAAAAACTAAATGTATTAAAATTAACTCAATTTAAATGATTTTTTTTTGAATGTTTTTATGAATAAAGAATAAAGACCCAAAATGACCGAAAATGATAAAACACAGACGAAAATTTATCCGAAAAAATAAAATGAACACATTAAAATAATCTACATGTCACAAAGATTAAAAGAAAAAATATTCAAGAAGTCAAAAATCAAAATAAAATAATAATAAAAATATCAGACTCAACAGACGTTTAAGGTTAACAACAAGACTTCGAACTGTACCGAAAAAATAAAGCGAGCATACCGTCATAATCTACGCGAAGCGCAGATTCATAAAATGATCGGTAAAAGGTGAAAACTTGAAATATTTTCTCGCTACTTTCCCGCATAGTGTCGAATCGCTTTTAACAGTTTGTCTATAAAACCGAAATATTTTTATTATCGACGTATAAACAACTTGGAGCAATACAAGAAAATGAATGAAATGAAATGTCGGGTATTTTACAACTGAAAGACGATACAAACTTTGATTTAAACTGACTTTTTCTGGTCAACTTAAATACGACTAATGATGCATAATATGATGAATGAAGATATTTACTAATGATTGTGATCAAATGACAAAATATGGTATGAATGTGCGACTGAAAAAATTAGGGGCGAAATTTGGTGTGCAACAGTTGTGCCTTGATGAATCAGTCTTCGAGAATCCACAATCAACCGTACTTCTGGCTTGGGAGACTCAAAACCTTAATTGAGGCGCGAGACCTGATGCTCTTGATTCAGACCTGTCTCTGCACATGAAACAAAAGAAAACATGAACATACAACTTTGTATGCGATTAGAAATTAGTGATACATAGGCTCAAAATGTTCAAAACACTTGACAATCTTCGCATAGTCAATGCTTGAAGGTGAGAGGTTAAAACCGACTGTATTTCGTGACCTTGACTTATCTTTAAAAATGCAAAAATAAAAATGGGATCTTAGGTCAAAAATTGGGGTACAACAGCTGCCCCTATTTAAGTTTCTTCTATCTGGAGATATGAAGATTGGGATCTTCATTTCGACGAGATTGAAGGGACTTAAATATAGAATACACAATTTTTGGCCTTAAGATACCGCGATTACGTTCATGATATGATATGAATGTAATGCTCTGAATTTTATGGGGGATGACGCCATATGAGATAGACTATGCTGGAGAAACCAAGCACATTATACAGTAATCCCACAGAGGAAGAGGTTGTAACTCCACTGGGGAAACAAAGTCATAGACTTCAAATGAGAGACTCTTGAATGATTTACATCAGTATTGAGACTGGAAAAGGTAATGATTTACATCAGTACTGTGACTGGAAAAGGAAATGATGGACATCAGCACGAAGACTGGAAAAAGAAATGATTTACATCAGCATTGTGGCTGGAAAATAAAATGATTTACATCAATACTGAGACTGGAAAAGCATATGATTGACATCAGTACTGTGACTGGAAAAGGAAATGATGGACATCAGTACTGAGACTGGAAAATGATTGACATCAGCACTGTGGCTGGAAAACAAAATGATTGACATCAGCATTGTGGCTGGAGATAAAATGATTGACATCAGCCCTGTGGCTGGAGATAAACATCTCTGATTTCTGAATTTTACCAAGAACGGTAACACATTTCTTCTTTAACCAAGATATCGCTTGAAAAGGATAAAAATACAAACTTCCCCACGAGACTTTTCCGAAAGGGATGCCATTTGCTGAGTAGACGTTACTGTTGGGGATACACAAGTTGCTCAAATAAAGAGGCCGCCACTTGCTTCCTTTCAAAGGTGTCAATAACATACAAGCTGCTCATGAAGAGACCGCCACTTGCTGTCTTCAAAGAATATCAAAGCACACAAGCTGCTCATGAAGAGTCCGCCACTTATTGCCAAAAACCCACAAGCTGCTCATAAAGGAGCTGCCACTTGCTGTCTTCAAAGAATATCAAAGCACACAAGCTGCTCATGAAGAGTCTGCCACTTATTGCCAATAACCCACAAGCTGCTCATAAAGAAGCTGCCACTTGCCGTTTTCAAGGGAACAATAACACACAAGTTGCTCAAATAGATAAGCTGCCACTTGCTGTCTTCCAAAAATACTAACGTACAAGCTGCTCATGAAGAAGCTGCCACTTGCCGTTTTCCGTACAAGCTGCTCATGAAGAGACCGCCACTTGCCGTTTTCAAAAAGTGTTGATAACATACAAGTTGTCCATGAAAAGACTGCCGCTTGCTGTTTTAAAAAGTGTTGATAACATACAAGTTGTCCATGAAGAGACTGCCGCTTGCTGTTTTTAAAAAGTGTTGATAACATACAAGTTATCCATGAAGAGACTGTCGCTTGCTGTTTCTCAAGAGTATCCATAACACACAAGTTGCTCATGAAGAGACCGCCGCTTGCTGTTTCTTTTCAAAATTACCAATAACACACAAGTTGCTCATGAAGAGACCGCCGCTTGTCGTTTTCTTTTCAAAATTACCAATAACACACAAGTTGCTCATGAAGAGACCGCCGCTTGTTGTTTTTAAAGTTGTTAATAACATAACAAGTTGCCTCGTGAAGAGACTGCCGCTTGATGTTTTCGAAAGTGACAATAACACACAAGTTGCTCATGAAGAGGCTGCCGCTTGCTGTTTTCTCTAAGGTATCAGTAACATACAAGTTGTCTCATGAAGAGACTGCCTCTTGCTGTTTCCTTTCAAAATTACCAATAACACACAAGTTGTCTCATGAAGAAACTGCCGCTTGTTGTCTTTTTAAGGTATCAATAACACACAAGTTGTCTCATGAAGAAACTGCCGCTTGTTGTCTTTTCAAGGTATCAATAACACACAAGTTGTCTCATGAAGAAACTGCCGCTTGTTGTCTTTTCAAGGTATCAATAACACACAAGTTGCTCATGAAGAGACCGCCGCTTGCTGTTTCCCAAAAAGATACCCATAAAATATCGTGAAGATATTGCCGGAGGTGAGAACCAATAATTTCATCGGGGATGGACAAACTGCTCATGAAGAGACCGCCATTTGTCGTAGAGAAATCAGAAATAATCAAACTGCTTAAATAAAGAGTCAGTCACTTGTTGTCATGTTGATATTCTAGAAGAAGGTTGTGATAACACTACTGGGGAATAAAGTTCATCTTCAATGGGGAACCATGAATAAATCCTTCTTGAGGAGACCAAGTATTTACGTTGCAAAATAAATGCACTCTCCATCTAGGTTTCACAGCCTAGAGATATCCACAGGGTATTGTTCACAAGAGACGAAGCTCAATCCAGGAATAAACTGGAGAGGAAAACAGTCAAACAAGACCCCACCCAATGAGGAAACAACTCAAATGGGGATTTATCCTATCCAGAGATGGAAAAGGAAAGCTAAAGCAAAATTCTTCCACGAGAGTTAACTCAGTGGAGAATTAGAAAGAAGACGCACTTTCTGCTTAAGTTGGCACTCTACTTGGAAAGATCAAATACATTATTTGAATAGACACGACCAAGGTATACGAACTCAATGACATCAACAAATACAACTGTGCATGCATGATGCAAGTGTGAATGAATAAATGAATACCATGTATGTGCTGACAAAACAAATAGACAAGATAAACTGGAGATGATAAGACATCACAGTACAACTCGACACTCGGCTAATCTCAACAAGATGGGAACATTACTGGAGATAGAAGACAAAAACCATCATTGGAGCAAGGTCCTTTTACAAGGCTTAAATATCTCTGGAGAGGAAGATATTTTCAGGTAGAAAATCCAAAGTCCAGTCTTCTATTGCAAACAATCCATTGAAAGGATAACAATACAAACAAAGTTTCAGCTGGAAAGAAGTCTTGCTTAGCTGGAGATACTGGGAACACCACCCTCTGATAATGTATGAAAAACATATCTTGACAAATCTGGATTGCCCCTGGGAGTAATTTTGGATGCCCCAAGTTTACTGCTGATAAGCTGCGTGACGATTCTTGCGAATAACTTCACTTCTAAAATGCCCCAAGCTATATGGTTGATGAGGAGAAATCGTCTCAAGAGGATTTTACAAAAGACCTGGCATCCACCATGCTCTGGTGTCTTCAAACTCTTAGAGAGATTCATCGAATCTCGACGTGATTGCCCCGAATTGACTGTAGTTGGCACAACAAAGTCTTCAAATTTTGCCCCAACAGGGTAAACAAGTTGGAGAAGCATTAACTGGGAGAAGCAACATGTCTGTGCTTAAGGTCTTCATGTGGCATGCCCCTGGATATGATTTTTCTTTGAAATGATCCGCCAATTATTCAACATAGTCTCAAGCCTTAAAAGAATAAACTCATCACTGGTGCTTATGTGAGCTTCCTTGATATCAAACAAATGTTTTGCAGTCAGAAAAAGTTTACAATGAGAATGAAAATTCTAATGCAACAGTTATGTAAGTCTTGAAGATTTTGAAAAGATATCGCACAAATTTTGCGAGTTAGAGCATCATTTATTTTTGTATAGGAAAAACATATGATACCAACATAACTATTTAGAACATTCATGGGAGTCAGGAACACTATCTCATTGAAGTATGCTTTCAAAATAATCTTGCTTCAATTAGGACTTTTGAAGGTTGTAACGTGGTCTGGTTCATGGTTTTTAGAAAAAAAAAGATTTAAGGCTCAACATATTTGGTGCCCACCCCCTTCATGATGTTCTCCAACCCTATGTTCAGTTAATTCAACATGAGTGTTCATCTCTCAAAAGGATGTTGTGACGGTCAAGGAAATGACGAGGCTTTCGGAGTAGAAACCACCCTCATGTCTTCGTGTTTGTAGTCACCAATTTGTTCTTTGCTGAGGACTTTTCTTTGCAGTCCTTTTCTTTGCAATTTTATTTTCCCTAACTTTTGCCTGAACTAATTCTTTTGAATTGATAGTCCAGCGGGATGCCTTAATTTTGCCTAAGTCACACGTTTTCATGTTTTTTGACTTAGCAGGCTTTTTCTTTTTCTCGATTTTTGACTTTTTGAACAAAATGTGTGACATTAGCTTGTATTTGCTTGTTGAGTGGATTGTGACTTCCTCGTTTCTTGATGAGTGAGGGATAACATTGTGGTTCCACATCCTCTAGATTCATTACACATGAAAGATAGCCCTCGTAGTTTCTCTTCAAAAAACATCTTCCTTATGAATTTTGAACACTCAGTCAGATTAACTAAAAACTACCCTGCCCCAGGTTAAAATTCAAGGTTTTTTCGTATAGAAAAGAAACTTCTACTTCAAAGGCTCAAAAGGGGTTAGCGAGGGATTATCTTCCTTATATCTCCAGTGTTTAGGGATTTGAAACAATGCCTGTACATCATCAGCAAGATTTTATCCAAAAGCATACAACCAGAGATTTTGTGTTCTTTAGATCATCATCCTCCCTTCAATCTCTGCCTAGGCAAGAGACTGGGCAACAAGTTAGTATCATAATGCAAAAAGCGATTTAAAATTTGAAAACAAATATGAGTGAAACGAATGAATTTCTTCAAGACAAACATGCTCATCGTATTAAGATAATCATACAGATGCAAACAAGTTCTTACATGCAAAAAATGTTTTGATAAACAAGAAAAATTACTAAAAGCAGAAATAAGTTAATGATCGGGGAAGGCTTTCCATCTGGACTTGAATCACCGAAAACATCCTTCAAAAATCAAAGTCACCATCAATCATGTTTACTCTTCGGCGCATGTTTGATTTGAACTTCAAAACCAACGTCCTTGAATGACAAGATACCACTTCTGACCAACTTCTGAACCTCAATCTTCAAAGCAAAGCAACCCTCCAAGTCATGCCCAGGAGCACCTTGATGAAAGGTACAAGCCAAATCAGCTTTGTAGTACCAATGTATCTTCTCAGGAACCTTCGGTGGAGGTCGGGTCTGAACCAAATTCCTCTGCATCAGGATAGGGAACAACTCTGTATAGGTAATTGGAATTGGATCGAACTGGGTTTTCCTCTGATTAGGAACTTGCTGATTCTGTTGATGAATAGGAGAAACATGATGATTCTGACAATGATTATTTCTTCCTCTGGTTCTCTTCTTGGAAAAGTTATTGTCAAACTTCTTCACACCATTAGCTGAGCTACCATCTTCATATGAACATCCCCTTCTGACATCTTCTTCTAGACGCACTCCCATATTCACCTTGTCAGGAAAGTCAATAAGTGCATTAACCATCACCTTCCCATGAGAGAATGATTTTAGAGTTTCAGTGAAGACTTTTATCATCGCTTCGTCCCTCCTAGAAGGATTGACTTGGGCGGCAACCAGAATTTCAACCAAACCAGTTAAGTGCTCCATACTAGCTTTCAAAATAGTCATCTCTCTACGGAGTTCAGAAACCTCTTGCTTGATATTCTCCATTGTCCTCTTAGCGCGAGTGTTGTACTGGTGAGACCAAAGGAAAAATAAGACTCGGAAAAAGACCTTTGAAAGTGAAACAAAAAAAATGTAGAATGATGTATGATATGCAAAAGAGAGTTTTTATTTGATTTTCAAGGAACTCAAGATAGTAAGTTGTAAACATCAAAGTATGAAGATAGAAGATGAATTTTAAATTGGCTCCAAACATTGATCAAGTTATCATCAAGATCAATCATCCATTTTGGTGGATTAGGGTTTTCGCCCTATCAACACCCAAGATCCATTGAGCTTGACGAAACTTGTGATGTTTACAAAGAAAGACCTACAAATTCCTTCAAAGTCAAGTGAAAAGGGTTTTATGGATGCACGAATGCATGGCTATGCAACAACCACAAGCAAGGTCACGAATAAAGTCGAAAGGTTCAACGTCACGAGCATGGAGTCAAGGTAAGGAACACCCCCAAGGTATGTACTAACGGTTTAATCACACCTGCAAGACAAGGTTCTAAGAGTTCCCAGAGTCTACATTCCTCCTTCGGATATTACCAACGTCTTGATTACTCAATAATCAGCAATATTCTCAAGAGAAACTCATCCGAGCGTAGCATCGCATAACAATTACTTCCGGATTACTCCATTATAATCTCCGCGCTACACCTAAAAGGCCAAGATGGGTTAGGGTTCTACAGTTCCCAGCTTCTCTGGCTCCCAGGTCGAAAATAATAATGTCTTCCCGATTACTCGGTAAACAAATATTACGTTCAAAAGGGTCTTCCACTGAGTGGGGGATCTCATGCCTCCTTCTTCGGGATTACTCCCTCAAAGTTAACATGACTATACCGCCCGTCCTATTCCTAAGTGTAACTTAGTCCGGGTATAGGACTTGTCCTTTGTAAACATTATCAACACCCAAATAATCACAATATATACATATAATCAAACAATCAAATAATGATGAAACATATAAAACAAATTAGGCTTAACCCACTTAGGGATGGACCAGCAAGAGGTCAATCTTTCCCCAGCAGAGTCGCCAATTCTGTAGCGGTGAAAATCGGAGATCAAGTTATTAATTAACTTGACTCACAAAAAGCAAGAGTCGCCACCGCGCTTTATTATTTCCAAGGGAAAAGGGAAAAGAGCGAAATAAAACCCTAAAATATGCAATGTAAAATAATACTTAAAAGTAATAAAAATACAATGCGTTTTTTGAAAGAGATCGAGAGTTCGGGGGTTGGTTATACAATGGGAAGGTATTAGCACCCAATGCATCTGCGGTACTCCGCAGGAACCTTTTGAAATATCTGTTTTTCGGTTAAAATTGTTTGTTTGATTAAGATGGTTTATTTGGTTAAAAGATGGGTATGGACGAGATTTTTGAAGATACGACGACCTAGTGTCGAAGTTTTGACTTAAAAGGTGTGAGTTTAAAAATGGAGTCTTTTGGGAAAATTATCTTAAGTTTGGCAAAATAGTAAACAAACAAAAAAATGAAAAAAAGGTATTCGCACGATCGGATGAGACGTATTTGATGACGTGAAGTCAACAAATTTAAATCTTTCCCTTGGAGTTGAGCAAACAAGCGAAATAAGATAAACATCAAATTACAAATATTCGAAAATCCACAAGAAAATAAAACAGATAAATGTAACTAATCATCTAAAAAAAGTTATTTGAACTAAATTAAAAAAAATTAAGATTACTTGTTAAAATAATTCTAAACTAACTATAAATTCTAAGGCTATAAAAAATTTCTAAAATTACTAAATTAGATCTAAACTAAATTAACATTTTAAAATTAGTAAATTACATTTAAATTAAATTGAAATTATAAAGGCATTAAATTAAATCTAAATGAAAACTCTAAAATTATTAAATTAAAACCTAAATCAAATTAAACCTAAACCAAATAAAATTCTAAAGTTACTAAATTAAATCAAATGAAACTCTAAAATCACTAAACTAAAACTAAAATTAAACTAATTCTAACTCAAATAAAAATTATAAATTTATTAAACTAACTCTAAATTAAATAAAAATTTTAAAGTTAACTAAATAGAAGTCAAATGAAATTCTAAACTAAAAACTAAACTAAAACTAAACTAAAACTAAACTAAAATTTACTAATGTTTTGTTTATATATTTTTTTTAAAATGAAAGTTTATTTACATTAAAACTTTAACATCCCAAACTTAACACAATATAACATCACCAGTTAATTCAATTAAAACAAAATAGAAATTAATTAAGTGAAAAAAAAAATGGTGAAAGAAATGTTACTGAAGTGGCAGCTGGCGGTAGCATTTGATGCACATGGCGTGGCAGCAGTTAGGCAAAACCATTTTAGTACAAGGCTCTAAGCAAATCCCACATTCATCCTCTCTTTGTAAATCTACATTGGTTAGTTTCTCATCTCCTTCAATCACCTTCTTGCCACAAACCGAACTTTCTCGCCCTTTCTCAGCTTTTCTTTCATCTAAACAGTAAAAAAAATAGAGAAAGCTTCCATGGCCCTCGTTTTTCTCACTCGTGAAAATTGCTTCCTTGTTCCCTCTTCAATCAGTTTCTTCTCCATCTCAATCCCATTTCTGTTTCAATTTATTCCTTAATCTGCAAGGCCAAGATAAAAATCAAACAATGTTACAAACAAGATAACAAAAATGAAACAGCAGCGATGGAAGAGTGTTGGTTGCAGCGGCACGGTGGTTGTCGGAGATGGAGGCCGGAGGCGAGTACGGAAGATCTGGGTGGTGTTGGTCGCGGCGTGGCGATGGCTGGTGGTCGCGTTCTGATGGGCGGCGGCCGTAAAGGGTGATTCCGGAGGAGTGGAGTCCGGCGAGTAAATCCGCGGTGTTTGCAGAGGTTGACGGAGCGTTCTCGTCGAGATGCAACAGTGGCGGAGATAGATTGCAGAGTGTAACGTTAGCGACGGCACCTGAACCGGTTAATATGCATAACCCGGTTTTTCGTCTGTTACTGAACCGGGATATTGCTTCAACGATATCACTACCTTCCGGAATTTCGAGAACGTGTGGGCTCATCGCAGGCTCGGGCTGTCATTTTCTTCTGAGGTTTGGCATTCACGAGAGATGTGAAAAAGGTTGTGGTGTTGTTGTTGTTGAAAGTTTGAGAACATCTTTTTCTCTCTTTTGCTATGTGTTTTTAGTTGTTTTGAGTTTGTGATATGTGAAGAATAGAAGAGGACTCTATTCTAAAGAGAGAATAAAATAAGAGAAGTGGGTTTTATTGTGTTGGATTTTTTTGTGTTGTTCCATGTGGATTTTGTGAGGCTAGCGGCAGATTAGAAGGTTGTGGACGGTAAGTTGTGAAGGGTTTAGTGGTGATAACGGAAAGCGGCTGTTGATGAAAGAAGATTGAAGGGATGATTTGGTTGAGTGTGAGCGTGGGTTGTTGGTGATAACAAGCTGTGGGTGGAAGATAATGGAAGAAGAGGAACATTGAAGGGTGGGGGCGCGTATGGAGGGAGCTGTCAGATGAGGGAGATGGATTTTTGTATTATTTTCGGATGGGAGTTATATGATTGTTTCCTTTTTTGAGAGAGGAAGTCGTGGAAAGGAAAGGGATGTGTGTGTTTTTGTTTTTACCCCCCCCCAGTGATGTTGATGATGGTGAGTGGGTAATAGATGAAAGGGTGTATGGTGGTGTGATCCTCAATTTCATCAAAGAGCCAATAGGAATATAGCATTGTGTGTATCGATCCTCAATCTCATCCAACAGCCAATAGGAATAGAGTATAGTGTAACAATATATTTTTGTGACCAAATAACTAAAAAACTAAATGTATTAAAATTAACTCAATTTAAATGATTTTTTTTTGAATGTTTTTATGAATAAAGAATAAAGACCCAAAATGACCGAAAATGATAAAACACAGACGAAAATTTATCCGAAAAAATAAAATGAACACATTAAAATAATCTACATGTCACAAAGATTAAAAGAAAAAATATTCAAGAAGTCAAAAATCAAAATAAAATAATAATAAAAATATCAGACTCAACAGACGTTTAAGGTTAACAACAAGACTTCGAACTGTACCGAAAAAATAAAGCGAGCATACCGTCATAATCTACGCGAAGCGCAGATTCATAAAATGATCGGTAAAAGGTGAAAACTTGAAATATTTTCTCGCTACTTTCCCGCATAGTGTCGAATCGCTTTTAACAGTTTGTCTATAAAACCAAAATATTTTTATTATCGACGTATAAACAACTTGGAGCAATACAAGAAAATGAATGAAATGAAATGTCGGGTATTTTACAACTGAAAGACGATACAAACTTTGATTTAAACTGACTTTTTCTGGTCAACTTAAATACGACTAATGATGCAAAATATGATGAATGAAGATATTTACTAATGATTGTGATCAAATGACAAAATATGGTATGAATGTGCGACTGAAAAAATTAGGGGCGAAATTTGGTGTGCAACAGTTGTGCCTTGATGAATCAGTCTTCGAGAATCCACAATCAACCGTACTTCTGGCTTGGGAGACTCAAAACCTTAATTGAGGCGCGAGACCTGATGCTCTTGATTCAGACCTGTCTCTGCACATGAAACAAAAGAAAACATGAACATACAACTTTGTATGCGATTAGAAATTAGTGATACATAGGCTCAAAATGTTCAAAACACTTGACAATCTTCGCATAGTCAATGCTTGAAGGTGAGAGGTTAAAACCGACTGTATTTCGTGACCTTGACTTATCTTTAAAAATGCAAAAATAAAAATGGGATCTTAGGTCAAAAATTGGGGTACAACAGGGAGGAGATGCTTTGCTGAGATTTTAACGATAACTCCGTTAGGGATTCCGTTGATAAGCTCTATTGGGGATTTGGATGATGAACTCTGCTGAGGAATAAAAAGAACTTCGTTGGGGATGATCTTTCAGTTGCAACTTGTTGAGGATAACCTAGTTAGACTCTGGTGGGGATAACCTCTGAATTTGGATGGGGAGAGATATTTGTACTTTGCAAGGGACAAGCTTCCAGAATCTACTGGGGAGATGATTCAATTCTGGCGGGGAAGCTTTTTAGACTGCACTGGGAAATGGATCCACTGTAGGTATCTTGTATTCCGCCGGGGAACATTCTTATATTCTGTTGGGGAATATTAAGACTGCCGGGGATGCTTGCTGAGGAATATCTGTATACTCCGCTGGGGAATATTAAGATCAATTGGGGATACCCAACTTTTTTAGGGCTGATGGTAGACCAACTCTGCTTGGGGGAGAGTATTGCTAATTCGTCCGTAGTTGCAAGTCTCAGTGGGGAGAGCTTCCATTATTGTCTTACTCTTGGGGAGTGAAGGTATCTTGGTCATATTCTTCAGCCGAACCTACCTTGATATCTTGGTGGTCAGAGAAACTAGACCTCTTAGACGATTCTTACTGCCCCTACTTCTGATATCACCTGTAATTAGTCCTTTGTTTCGCATGCAAATATTTATGAGTAGCAATTAATGTCAAATGCATATATCAAAAATGAACATTGGACGTTCTTTGCAAAACAAAACAGATAAAGGAAAAACAATTTGCAATTTGTCTGAAAAATGAACTTGTATTGATTTTGAAATTTGCCTGTAAAATAGGCGTTTTTGTACAAGAGGCTGACGTCCTAGTAAGAGAACGCCGCCGAACAAATAGGATTTATACAGTTTGTAAAAAGAAAACAAAACAGCTATGTGAAAAATCCCACTGGGTTCCAACTCTGCTATCTCCTTTATGTCTTCAAGCGTCTCATCACTTTGCTGCTTAGTTGAAGGGGAATCTGATTGATTGGTGCCGTCCGAGCCTGATGGTCGATACCGAAGTCTAGATGCAGGGTGATCCAATGAGACATAGTATTACGCTTATCCTTAACTTTTTCCTGGACCGCCCTTTCGGGTTTTCAGTCCACCGGGATACCCATTTTTGCCCAAGCCGCCTTTTCAGGTTTTCGACTTGCCGGGTGTACAGATTTTTTATATATTTTCATCCCTTATTTTTGCCCGAACCCTTTTGGTTCGCCGGGAAGCCCTTATTTTTGCCTAGGCCAGTCAACCTAGCGGGTCTTTAATCATGCGTAGTATCTTTTTACTATGTCTGCATTGACGGGGTGAGGAAGGTCGTCACCATCCATGGTGGTTAGAATCATAGCTCCTCCTGAGAAGATGTTTTTAACCACAAATGGCCCTTCGTACGTAGGGGTCCATTTTCCCCTGGGATCACCTTGAGGAAGGATGATGCGCTTGATTACCAGGTCTCCGACTTGATACTCTTGTCGTCTGACTTTCTTGTTAAATGCCTTGATCATCCGTTTTTGGTACGTCTGGCCATGATAAATAACAGTGAGTCTCTTTTCATCGATTAGGTTTAGTTGATCAAGCCGGGCCTGGATCCAGTCGTCTTCACTTAAACCTGCATCCTTCATGATCCAGAGAGAGGGTATCTGAACTTCAATGGGCAGGACTGCCTCCATGCCGTATACCAAGGAGTAGGGTGTTGCCCCTGTTGACGTCCGTGCTGAGGTACGGTACCCATGAAGAGCAAATGGTAACATCTCGAGCCAATCTTTGTAGGTCACTGTCATCTTCTGCACAATCTTCTTGATGTTTTTATTAGCTGCTTCTACAGCCCCATTCATCTTCGGCCGGTAGGGAGAAGAGTTGTGGTGTTGTATCTTGAATTGCTCGCAGAGCTCAGTGATCATCTTATTGTTAAGATTGGTACCATTATCCGTAATGATCCTCTCTGGTACACCGTATCGACAGATCAGGTTATGCCGAATGAACCGTGCCACGACGTTCTTGGTTACGGTGGCAAAGGAAGCTGCTTCAACCCATTTCGTAAAGTAGTCAATCGCTACCAGGATGAAACGATGCCCGTTGGATGCCGTAGGTCTGATATCGCCGATCATATCAATGCCCCACATTGCAAAAGGCCAAGGTGCTGTCAAGACGTTCAAAGGAACCGGAGGAATGTGCACCTTATCAGCATAGATCTGGCACTTGTGACATGTCCGTGAATGCTGATAACAGTCGGCTTCCATTGTGGACTAGTAATATCCTGCCCGAAGGATTTTCTTTGCCATGGTATGTCCACTGGAATGCGTTCCGAAGGTACCTTCATGCAGCTCTGCCATGATCCTTTCTGCTTCAATCTTATCCACACAACGCAGTAAGCTTGAATCATGGTTTCGTTTGTAAAGAATGTTATTGCTGAGGAAGAACTTTGCCGCGAATCTTCTCAGAAACTTCTTGTCATTAACAGATGCACCCTCGGGGTATTATTGAGTTTCAAGGTATCTCTTTACTTCATGATACCAAGGCTTTTCTGTTACCTCTTCGATCTCAAGATCACAGCAATGTGCAGGTTCATCCAATTTCCAAATAATGATCCGGGGAGCCTCGTTGTCCCATTTGACTTTGAACATAGAAGACATCGTAGCTAGCGCGTCCGCCAACTAATTCTCCTCTCTTGGGAAGTGTTCAAAGGTTATTTCCTCGAAATGGGGAAGCAACGTCAATACATACTCCTTGTAAGGAATAAGATTTGGGTGTTTCGTATCCCACTCGCCTTTGATCTGACTGATCACGAGAGCGGAATCTCCGAAGACACTCAAAAACTTGATCCTTAGGTCAATTGCAGCTCGAAGACCCATGATGCATGCTTCATACTCCGCCATGTTGTTGGTGCAGTTGAAACATAGTCGGGCGATAAGTGGAGTATGAGAGCCTTTAGGAGATATGATCACAGCGCCAATACCATTACCCAAAGCGTTTGAGGCTCCGTCAAAATGCATAGACCATCGGGATCCTTCCTCAGGTCCTTCATCCGGTCCAGGTATTTCGCAATCAGTCACTACCATGATATTCTCGTCTAGAAATTCAAAGTTCATCGACTGGTAATCATCCACTTCCTGATGTGCCAAATGGTCTGCCAACACACTTCCCTTGATTTCTTTTTGAGTCGTGTACTGGATGTCATATTCAGTCAAGATCATCTGCCATCTTGCTATTCTTCCGGACAAGGCAGACTTTTCGAAGATATACTTAATTGGATCCATTTTTGAAATCAACAGAGTAGTGTGAGTCAACATATACTGTCTCAGCCGGCGAGCAGCCCATACCAAAGCGCAGCAAGTTTTCTCGAGCAGTGAGTATCAGGTCTCACAGTCAGTAAACTTTTTGCTAAGGTAATAAATAGCATGCTCTTTTCGGCCAGACTCGTCATGCTGACCCAGCACACATCCCATTGAGTTGTCCAGTACTGTCAAGTATAAGATTAGAGGTCTCCCTTCAACTGGTGGCATAAGAATAGGTGGCTCTTGGAGATACTCTTTGATTCTTTCGAAAGCGGCCTGACATTCATCGTTCCAACGTACTACTTGATCTTTCTTCAGTAGCTTGAAGATTGGCTCACAAGTAGCAGTCAAGTGCGAGATGAATCGGGCAATGTAGTTCAGCCGTCCTAGAAAGCCTCTGACTTCTTTCTCTGTCTTGGGAATTGGCATCTCTTGTATGGATTTCACTTTGGCAGGGTCCACTTGAATACCTTTGTCACTTACGACGAAACCTAGTAGCTTTCCAGATCTAACCCCGAAGGTGAACTTGTTCGGGTTCAACCTCAATTTGTACAACTTCAAACGGTCAAACAGCTTCTGTAGATGGTCGGGGTGTTCCTCCTCAGTTTGGGACCTTGCAATCATATCGTCGACATATACTTCGATCTCATGATAGATCATATCATGAAACAGAGCAACCATGGCACGCTGATACGTTGCCCCAGCATTTTTCAACCCAAAAGGCATGACCTTGTAGCAAAAGGTACCCCACTGAGTGACAAAAGTGGTCTTCTCCATGTCTTCAGGAGCCATCTTGATTTGATTATAACCGGAGAAACCATCCATGAAGGAGAATACCTTGTGCTGGGCAGTGTTGTCAACCATAACATCGATGTGAGGCAGAGGGAAGTCATCCTTAGGGCTCGCCCTGTTCAAATCCCTGTAGTCAACACACATTCGGACCTTACCATCTTTCTTCGGTACCAGAACCACATTGGCGACCCACTGAGGGTAAGAAGTTACTGCTAGAAAACCGGCGTCAAATTGTTTCATAACCTCAGCTTTGATTTTCTCGGACATCTCTGGACGCATACGGCGAACTTTCTGTTTTACCAGAGGGCATTCTTCCTTAGTAGGCAGGTGATGAACCACAATGTCGGTATCCAACCCAGGCATATCTTCGTAAGACCAGGCAAAGATTTCCACGTAGTCATGCAACATCTGAATCAACCGTTGTTTCACACTGAGCTCCAGATTTGCACCGATCTTGACTTCCTTTTTGTCTGTCTCAGTACCCAGATTTACCGTTTCCACTAGCTCTTCATGTGGCTGAATGGCCCTCTCTTCCTGAAGTAACAGTCTTGCAAGCTTACAAGGAACTTCGCAATCATCTTCACCTTCGTCTTCGGCTAAGTTGATCGGATTTTTGAAGTCATAACTGGCAGTAGCAGAGTCGTTACCAGTGAGATCCAGAGTGGATTGGGACCTGTATATGTGAGTGTGTGTAAATAGTTGTTTTGCAATATATAATAAAGAAAGACAAGGAGCGCAAGATTTGAAATGCAAAAAACGTCCAATGCTTTTATTAATGATATATGGAAATGATACACAAAAGCCCTCACAAATGAGGCCACGGTGCCCCGGGTAAGACACCGGGCCATAAAGTTTCACAATATTGTCTGTTACAAATTCAAAACAAAGGAGTTCATTACTGAGTCACAAAAGTAATAGGGACGAAGTCTTTTTCTGTCCAGTTGCTTGGTCCACCGTTGGTCGTAGGGTAGATCCAGCTGTCGAATTCAGATTCCTCCACGTCATCTTCGATATCATTTACTCCCGAGTTGCTGATGAGCACAAGAGGCTTTCCAATCCTTGCACTACGAACAACCCTTTGAGCTTCTGCAGTGAAACCCAAACCAAACTTGTCAGTCTTCTGAGTGAAATCAGGAAGTCAACCCCAGTTTGCACACTCACCCTTCTCAATAACAGCCCGGGCATCCTTTAAGGAAGCCATCTTCAACAGAGAATCTTTAACCACATTCTCAGCTGATGCCAGTGTTTGAGGAACCTCTTCAAAGTGTTGAAAGGGGGTCTCAGTGAACTCCCCATCCATTTCTCTGTACCGGAACGAGTTGAGGTGGCTGACCATGTATTCTTCCTCCCCCTGCACTGTCACAATCTTCCCTCTGACCGGGTACTTCAGCTTCTGATGGAGTGTGGAGGTCACAACTCCAGCTTTATGGATCCATGGACGACCCAACAAACAAGAATAGGACGGTCGGATGTCCATCACGTAGAATGTAGAATCAAAGACCTGAGAACCAACTCTGATTGGAATGTCAACCTCACGATGCACCATCCTTTTCGACCCATCAAAGGCCCGGACAACAATGTTACTTGGCTTTAGCTCCAAACCTTCACAATCCAACCTGTCTAGAGCTTTCTTGGGTAAAACGTTCAATGAATAACCCGTGTCAACCAACACATGTGAAAGAGTAGTTCCCCTGCATTCAATGGAGACATGCAGGGCATCGTTATGGTTCTTCCCTTTAGCAGTCAGATCAGCGTCGGAGAAACCCAAACCATTATCAGCAGTTAAGTTGGCCACACAGTCGGTGAACTGATCAGCTGATGTCTCTTGTGGCACATGGGCCATCTTCAGGAAGGTAATCAGAGCCTTGGCATGGGCCTCTGAACACAACAACAGTGATAACATAGAAATCTTGGAGGGGGTTTGCCCCAGCTGCTCAACTACATTATAATCACTTTTCTTAATGATCTTCAGAATCTCTTCCATATTTTGTTTGGAAGCTTCAACATTGATGGTCTTTGGTGCCTCCGTCTGGACAGGCATATTAGTGGCTATCCCTTTGCCCCGAGCATCAGATGACTCGGCAACAGGGGTAGAAATAGGAACTTGATCAGGAAGGGAAGTAGGCACACTTGTAGGTGTGATGACAATAGGTCTCTGGATGGTCGGGGGCGCAATATCAGGTGAGAAAAGTCTACCACTGCGGGTGACTTTAGCAGGTCCGGTGATGTTGCTGACGCCGGTACTAGTATCAAACTCTTGCTTAACTCCGAGCACGTAAACATCTTCCCCATAGTGCCAAGGGACAGCTTTGTCGGATGTATAGGGGATGGGCCCCGGAACAGTGATGATTATGGGAGCAATCTTCTGGACATGCATAATTTTGACAGGCTTCCTTGAGGGAGCCTTGGGAGAATTATTGAAAATTGTGACAATGGACACTTCTTCAGTAGGGGTGGCAGGAACAACAATCTTCTCAAACAAGATTTCTTTATTATCCACCAGGTTTTGGATTCCTGACTTCAAAGATGGGCAACCAGTAGGTGAAACGGAACACAGATGGCAACCTTTACTACATCCCGGAAATAAACCAGCCAACAACAGGTTCCTTTTGACAGCCAACAGCGGGGTGACAATATCATCCACAGAGGCTACAAACAAGTCTTCCACTACAGCATTCACTCCATGCTTGGGCATGGGAGCAGTCACAATGTTAGGCCTCTCGGGAGCCTCAAACTCGATCTCTTTTGCATCAATCAGGTCTTGGACCTTATTCTTCAAAGTCCAACAATCATCCGTATTATGCCTCGGGCTCTCAGAATGATAAGCGCAGCGGGCGTTGGGGTTATACTTAGGTGATGTAGTATTCGGATTTTTTGGGGCTTCCCTTAGAGTTACCAAATTGGTTGCCAGCAACTGTGGCAATATCTGGGACAAGGTCATGCTGAGTCGAGTGAACTGCCTTCTAGGTCTCTCACCCCTTTGTTGGTTATGATGCTGAGGAGCACCAGCAGGTTTTGAAATGACCACCGCGTTGACAGCTTGGCGGTGTTCAGATCTATTTGGTCTCCTTGAACCATAGACAACACTGGATTCTTTCTTGAACGGCTTCTTTTCAGTGCTCGAGGAGGCACCTTTATGTATCTTTCCAGCCTTGATACCAGCTTCGATCCTCTCACCAGTCAAGATAAGGTCTGTAAACCCGGCTGAAGAATTTCCAATCAAATGGTTGAAGAACGGACCAGACAGGGTCCCCAGAAACATATCAACCAGCTCACGATCAGTCAAAGGTGGCTGCACCCTTCCAGCAAGGTCTCTCCACTTTTGAGCGTACTCTTTAAATCCTTCACCCGTCCCTAGTGACATACCCTAGAGTTGGGTACGTGTAGGAGCAAGGTCGGAATTATATTGATACTGCTTATAGAACGCAGTAGCCAAATCCTCCCAATTACGGATACTGGCTCCATCCAGCTGATAGAACCACTCGAGTTGAGTCCCTGAAAGACTGTCCTGGAAGAAATGGATCCACAAATTCTTGTCAGCAGTGTAAGGTTGGATCTTCCTTACATACAACCGGAGGTGCAGCTTTGGGCAGGAGGCTCCGTCATATTTGGCAAAAGCAGGTGCCTTAAACTTATGGGGAATTACCACCCCAGAGGATAAGCCTAGGTCTCCAAAGTCCAACCTGGGCACATTCTGTATCTCCATGGCACTCAAGCGGTCCTCCAACTGTTTATACCTATCCTCAGCAGGAGGGTACTGTTCTTAATCATAATCCGTCTCGTTGTCGGAGACCACGGGACTAGGAACCCTTCTCTCTTGTGGGCTGTCTTTCCCTACAGATGAGGTAGTCAGCTCAACCTCATTCTGCAATCCATTCCCAAATCTGCGTCCAGTGTTGAACAAGACGGTCCTCTTCTTCTTCTTCTTCCTCTCCTTCAGAATCAGAGTCTTCAACTCCTGTTGACCCTGGGCTAGGCTCATAACCAACTCTTGGAACTGGGCATTCTGGGCCTGGAGGGCCTTGATAGCTTGTTCAGTGGAAGGTTCAGTAGACATGATAATTGCTGAAATAAACAACGAAGAAGATAAGTGACCTGTAAAAAGGGTACCTGTTAT
Source organism: Vicia faba (assembly GCA_948472305.1). Taxonomy (NCBI): domain Eukaryota; kingdom Viridiplantae; phylum Streptophyta; class Magnoliopsida; order Fabales; family Fabaceae; genus Vicia; species Vicia faba. The sequence continues at coordinate 204,712,594 of OX451738.1, forward strand.
GCATATGATGAAATGAAATGCGTATGATTCATGTTTTCAAAGACAATCGGGATTCAAATTTGTAGACAAAAAGGGAACACATTTTATTAGATTTAACTTCGGAATTTAAATTGTTCAACAAACTGCCCTTAGGCGTTACAAGGATGAAAATACTGAAAAGTAAATAAAATCAGTAAGAGAAACATCAAAGGTCCATCAATGTTCCCATGGCCTCTCCTTCTCAGTGCGAATATAATCATTCAGGATCCGCTCGTTCTCCAATTGCTTAGTCAGCTTCTGGATTTTCTGTTCCTGCTCATTGAACCTTTCCCGATAAGAATCCCGTTCTTCCTTCAGTTGCGCCCAAGACCTCTTCAGTGTGCCAACATCACTGGGCGTATGAGGATGAAGAATAGTTGGAGGAACCCCATCTTTATCAGCAACTTCAAGAATAATAGGCCTGACAGCTTCGTATGGCATACCTAACTTCTGGGCACGGATGCGGACCCATCTGAAATATGACTCCATGGGCAGAGAAGTCTTTGGTCCCAACTCATGTGGGTCAGCTTTGTGAACTCTATCCCAAGCCCTGATGAATCTACGATGCAGCTCGTCGTTATCTACCTGAAAATCAAAGACGATATGAGGTATCAACATCTCATGAGGCCCTTCTCTTCTGTCTCTTCCAAACTGACGGAGAGCTAAGCATGGGTTATAAGAGATTCCTCCACGGGTTCCAATCAATGGAACATTAGGATACTCTCCATAACGATCAATGACAGCCACCTCATCTAAGCCTCTGAGAGTCCAAATAACGTCGTTATCAGTAAGAGACATTATCCTATGAGCCCAGCCCCTTCCTTCTTTGTTCTTCAGCACGAACTTAGGGAGGTGCGAAATAAACCACCTCGCCAATAAAGGAGCACAACACAACAAAGTTCCCCGTCTTCGGGCAGTACGAGTATAGAGCTGATAAAGGATATCACCCAAGAGAGCGGGTACAGGATTCCGAGAGATGAAGATCCTTATGGAATTAACATCAATAAAGGTGTCAGGATTTGGAAACAATACCAGACCATAGATTAAGATAGCCAGAATGTCCTCGTACGCTTGAAAGTCTAAGTCATTCCAGAAGCCATTAGCTTTGCCAACCAGAAATTTAGCCAAAAAGCCCTTAACTCCACTTCTAGTCTCCCAGTTAGCCATTACTTCCTCTTTGGTTAAGTGAAGGGCTGCAGCAATCTCTTCAGGCCTGAGAGTCTTTTCCCAACCAGTGAATGGAGTCTGCTCTAAAACAGGGATACCAAGCAACTCAGAGAATTCTTCCAGGGTAGGGACCAACTGGAAGTCTTGAAAGGTGAAGCAATGATATAGCTGATCATAAAACTGGACCAGGACACTCATCAGTTGTTGGTCCCACTTTGAGGTGACTAAACCGAGAAGAGAACCATGCCTCCCGATGAAGGAAGTAGTGTTTTGAATCCTATCAACCAATTCTTTAAGCAAAGCCGGTGGTTGAACAAAGTTGAGCCGGATAGTATTCCTATGCATGGGCATCATGATGTCCTACAAAACAGAGCAAAGATGAAACCCTGTTGTCTTTGAAATGGGTTAGTCCTTATGCAAGATGTATGCAATGCTATGATGTTATGATGTTATGATAAAGGCACACCACAAGTATTCATAAAAGGCAAACATGGCAAAGGCACACAAGTCACACAAGAGAGCCCTTAGATTTCAGGCTGGCATGAAGTTTAGGTACTACCCTCTTTCAGTTTCAGTTGGTTAAGACCTGTCCTAAAAATAGTAACCGGGTTCTAGAGGATCTCAATATCACTGACTACCCTCGATCGGTCATAATTCCAGTTTGGCAACCTTTTCTTGCGGCCGGAACCATCGCGAGAGTTTAGTCTTAATGAGTGTAGCATACTGCTACTGTTCTATGGCCAAGTTGGTCAATTTAAGGTTCTAAGGTCAGTTGGTGCTTGATGACTCCTCAGAAGACCCATATTCTGCTCGTTCCAACACAAGGGATATCGGTACAGACCAAGGTGTCACACCAACGTAGCTACTGCTTCACCCGTGTCGGTCTATGCCGGACAGGTCCCTCACAATTTATTTCTACTTACCTAAAAAAGGGTACCCCAGATCCGGGTTAGGATCTATGAGACTCCGATACAAGCCCACAAAATTTAAAGCATATAGAGCAATACAATTGAAAACATGGGTGATCTTATCCTAAGGTACACCTCACTTATAATCTTCCCCAGCAGAGTCGCCAGTTCTGTGATCGGTGGAAATAGAACTGACTGTTTTGGAATGCTGGTTCGCGTTTGCGTTTTGCAAAATGTCGCGGCAAGCAAGAGTCACCACCGTCTTTTATTTTCTCCAACAAGGAAAGGACAAAAGCACAACAGAATTCCTTTTCGAGATGTTTCTCGGGTTCGGGAGGTAGATTATAGAAAGGGAAGGTGTTAGCACCCTTTCTATCTGTAGTTATCCACGGGCTCTTAGGTACTTGCTCACTATGTTTTCAAAATGTTTTGCTTTTCTTGTGTTTGTGGGTTTTGAAAAAAGTTTGTTTGAAAACTTCGATTTGACTCTTGTGTCTGTCCTCAAGAGTGTATGAAGTGTTGTTTGAAAACTTTTGTCAGAAAAGTGTAAGTGCGAAAAGTATTTTTGTTTTGAAAGAGCAAGTACCTGAGAACCTCTACCTACTCAAAAGAAATTAAGCTGCGTAAATGTCCTTTAGACAGTACTATCCCACTATTGAGAAGTAGGTAGCACCGTCGTTGGAGTTTTTGGGTCAATTCGATTAATGGGACATGTGGTCACTAAAGCAATGGTAGGACGCCTTAGAGGTAACCCTAATGTCTTAGATCATTTTTTATCGAGGCAACCGTTTCGAGGCAACTTTGATCTTTAGACAGGAGGGCGACCTCTAAAACACCCTATACTCAATGATCACGTCGAGGCAACCAAGTGAGGCGTACCCTAGGAGTGACATGTGCGAGTGTGTCAGGTTTCAGTTATGTTATCTTTGTACATGTTATGGTGAGCTACGATTGATTTTAATTTAAGATAAGTCTTGTCATGCATAGCCTAGTTAGCATACATCTAGCAGTTAATAGTTGCGGAAAGGAAAACTAAGCTATTACAAGGCGTCGGGTATTTACATCGCCAAAAACAAACCCTTGAAAAAGTAAATTGCGGAAAATAAATAAAAGTGATAAAAAGTCCTAATTAAAGCTATTACATCCTCGGAACAAATACAATTATATGGATAAAAATATGAATCAAGAATAATCACACGCGCGAGGAAAATTGGATCGGAGGGTCTTATAGGGTTTTGACCCTTTTTTGAGAAAGAAAGAGATTTTTGTTATTTTGCATTTAATTAAATTAAACCTAGACTAATTAATTAATTAAAAAGAAGAAAGATATTTTTTTTTGAGTTTTTTATGTTTTTTAAGGAAATAAATAAAAAATAAAAATGATTAAAAATTATCAAAAACCCTAATTCTATATTAATTTTAAATTATTGTGAAAATATTAATGTTAACCTAATTAAAAACTAAATTAATTATGTTAGTATTTATTTACAAAATAACTAATTAAATTTAATAAATAAAAATATTATATTTTTTATGTTTTCTGAATTTATTAAAAAAATGTTAATTGTTTTTAGTTAGTAGTTAATTAAAAATTAAATTAAAACAAATTAAATAAAAAAATAAAAAGAGAAGAGGAAATAAACCCAGGGGGTGCTGGGCCAACTTTGGAGGTGATTCTGGAATTCTCGAGGCCCAATTGCTGCAAGCCTTTTTTTACTTTTGTGATCATCCACACGCCTGTTGACTAGGGACTATGATGATCTTTCACTCATGGCCATTGGATCTACGCTTGCAGACATCTGGCGCTTGGAAATTTGAGATACATGGTAGACCATCTCTGGAAACCTGAATGTGAACATACAAAGAAAAAAGGGAATAAATGTTTTGGGGGACCTGGGATTCGAACCCAGGTCCCAATGCTTCCAGGCCAACGCACTAACCACTCCACTAAGCTGCTTTATTTGTTATTGGCATAAGAAGTGATTATTATATATGAAAACAACTAAAACGCTGTAAATAAAAAAAGTAAACGCGCGTTTTTTCAAATAAGCCAATCAGGTATCAACACATCATCGTCTTCTTCGTTTTTTCTATGTAAATAATATCAGATAGCGGGGGTTTTTAACCCCCACTAACTTCTGCAAGGAAAAATAGCGATTAGAAGCACAATGAATATAAATGTTTCGCGAGGTATGGGTCTTGATCGTCTTGGTCTCACGATCTCAACCATGTGTCTCACTGGTCCCAATTTTTCTTGGTTCAGAAAGACCTAATTTAAAGCTTGGAAACCCTAGAGATTCAGTCATGGCATATCTCGATTCAGGGCATTATAATTCAATTCAACCATTCCATTAGCTTCGTATGGTCTCTAACAACACAAATCAATCACAAAAACATGTTAAATGCTCATGAATTAAGAAATACGATTTTGAATAAAAGGTGCAAACCGTGACACTGTATTCCTTGATTTCTTGAGCTTTGATGCCTGAGTTCAATTGTAAAACACTCCTGGGACCTCCTGCAATATGTTTGAATGAATAAAGACCCTTGAATCGACCTAGAATGCAAGAACAGGTTTTTTAATTTTCTTGGAAGTTCTTGAATATGACAAGGTTGTTTCTGCAACTTTCAATCGTCCCCTAGGGTATGGTTTGCTTGCTTGCATATAAGGGAAACAAATTAGGTCAAAAAATTGGATCCAATCCATGTGCATTGATGTTTAAATCTTTGATTGGAAATCAAATATTTTTGATTCTTCATGATTGAACAAAGTTGCCAAAATTGGATTTTTTTTTGTATCTTTGACTTGTGCACGAATTTGCCAGCATGTTTAGGTCATATTTGCTTCACAAAAAGATTTAAAAATCAAATCTTGTATTTTCTTATGATTTAAATTAATTAAATGAATTAATATTAATTAAAAATCCAATTAATCAATAAAAATAAGAAAATAAATCCAAATAATCTTGATGGGTCGTGCATAGGTCATGGGTGAAGTTTCAAGAAGAGATTTGAGGCCCATTAGCAAAAATAAGGTGTTTAGGGCAAAGTTGACTTTTGCAAATTCATGAAAATTTCCCAACTTCTCCAATGCACAACTTGCTCAATTTTGATCATATGACCATGTTCTGTGACATTTTGGAAAGCTCTTGAAGTCCTCTAACCAATGCCTTTTGTCCCATGTCATTTGGATTTACCAATCTCAAGTTATGGCCTTTGACTCAAAGTGTACTTTTGTTCACTTTTGAAATTGACCTATAATGTAAAAATTTGTAACTTCTTGTGAGAGCATTTCTTGAACTTGGAGTGTGAAGATGGATTGTAGGAAATTGCATCCCCTTCAAAATGAGCTTTGGATGGGATTTTTCTGACAAGCCATGAAAAAGTTATGCCATGGTCAAGATACAGTTGACTTTTCTGCTATCCAAAAATAGTAACTTTTTGCATCTTGATGATTTTTGAGCTATTCTTGTGGAATCATGATCAAGACTTGATCAAATGATGATTGTGGACTCAAAATAAGATGTTGACCAAAAATTCTGACTTTTGACTGCAAAATGACCATTTTGCCCTTGCAGTTGACTGTGGATCAAATGGGGCTTTTGACTGTGCAAATTGGCATTGTGAGTCTTGAAACTTGGCATGTAGGTGCTTGAGAATGTATATAGGCTCATGAGACTTGATTGAGCCATTGAGAACCCCAAATTCCTTGAAAGAACCAAAACCCTAATTTCAGCTGTCTTAGGAAGTGATTTGACTGTACAATCCTTGAGCAATCTTGAGCAATTTGAAAATCAATCTTGACAAATCTTGAGGAATATGGGAGGGAAAATTTTGGGGTACAACATAACCCAATGGGGTTATTTCACATAGTTGTTTTTCTTTTACACAAATTGTATAGTTTCTATTTTTCGGCGGCGCTCTCTTACTAGAGCGTCAGCCTGCTTGTATAAAAACTCCTATTACAGGCCAACTTCAGAAATCAATGCAAAATTCTTTTCACAAGAAACTTTGAGTTTGTTTTTCTTTTTCTGTTATGTTTTGCAAGAACGCCCAATGATTTATTTTTGATATATGCATTTGAGAATGATTGCTGCTCATAAATATTTACATAAGAAACAAAAGACAATTACTCGTAATTCTAGAAACAGGGGCAAAAACAAGAAGTACCAAACCCGACAGTTACTCCGCCCAGTAGGTACCGGGACAAAGATAACTTTGGAACATAATCAGCAATACATACACTCCCCACATAGTAAAAGTATTAAAAATCATTGATGTCAACTTTCTCGAAACAGGACATAACCTCCCCAGCCAGGGTCATTCAGAAACCTGACAGCTATATCCCCCAGCCGAATTTCATAATCGCGGGCGGGTCACTAAATTTCATCCCCCAAGTAGAGTTTATTTCTCTAGATGCAGAGGCTCAATCCCCGATAGAGCGTGTTACTTCATTTATAAAGATTCACTTTCTAAGTTTGTTCCCCGCAGATTTTATGCTCAAGTAGAATCTCTTCCTGACAGAATATTCATAAATCTCCAGCAGCAGTCAAGGATTTATTTTTCCAAACCTGGACATACTCCGATAGCATTTCATGTACATACATCATGACAAGCGCATACATACCATATACAACATTATCTCATTTATTTTGAGAACATCATTCTACCATGAATTTCATGCATCGCACATAATTAACCCTGTTATCTTTTCAGGAAAGACGATTAGCTTCAACAAATCCAGCAGTTATGCAGGTCACATCTGCAGACGACTAATGGAAACTCAGTTCCCAAAACCAAACGGGTCAACTAATATACACTATCTCTTTGAAGTAACCCAACTATCCAATTTTCTTCCCATAAGCCCTACCATCCAGGATTTCACTTTGAAGTAGCCCTACTATCCAGGTTCCTTCTCATAGCCCTACTATCCAGGATTTCATTTCGAGGTAACCCTACGATCCAGGTTCCTTCTCATAGCCCTACTATCTAGGCTTTTATCTCGAAGTAACCCTACGACCCAGGTTCCTTCTCATAGCCCTACTATCCAGGCTTTCATCTCGAAGTAACCCTACTATCACGGTTCCTTCTCATAGCCCTACTATCCAGGCTTTCATTTCGAGGTAACCCTACTATCCAGGTTCCTTCTCATAGCCCAACTATCCAGGCTTTCATTTCGAGGTAACCCTACTATCCAGGTTCCTTCTCATAGCCCTACTATCCAAGCTTTCATCTCGAAGTAACCCTACGACCCAGGTTCCTTCTCATAGCCCTACTATCCAGGCTTTCATCTCGAAGTAACCCTACGACCCAGGTTCCTTCTCATAGCCCTACTATCCAGGCTTAAATCTCGAAGTAACCCCTACTATCCAGGTTCCTTCTCATATCCCTACTATCCAGGCTTTCATTTCGAGGGAACCCTACTATCCAGGTTCCTTCTCATAGGCTTACTTTCCAGGCTTTCATCTCGAAGTAACCCTACTATCCAGGTTCCTTCTCATAGCCCTACTATCCAAGCTTTCATTTCGAGGTAACCCTACGACCCAGGTTCCTTCTCAGAGCCCTATTATCAAGGCTTTCATCTCGAAGTAACCCTACGAACCAGGTTCCTTCACATAGTCCTAATATCCAGGCTTTTATCTCAAAGTAACCCTACTATCCAAGTTTCTTCTCATAGCCCTACTATCCAGGCTTTCATTTCGAGGTAACCCTACTATCCAGGTTCCTTCTCATAGCCCTAATATCCAGGATTTCATCTCGAAGTAACCCTACTATCCAGGTTCCTTCTTATAGCCCTACTATCCAGGCTTTCATTTCGAGGTAACCCTACGACCCAGGTTCCTTCTCATAGCCCTACTATCCATGCTTTCATCTCGAAGTAACCCTATGACCTAGGTTCCTTCTCATAGCCCTACTATCCAGGCTATCATCTCGAAGTAACCCTACTCTCCAAGTTCCTTCTCATAACTCTATTATCCAGGCTTTCATTTCGAGGGAACCCTACTATCCAGGTTCCTTCTCATAGCCCTACTATCCAGGCTTTCATCTCGAAGTAACCCTACTATCCAAGTTCCTTCTCATAGCCCTACTATCCAGGCTTTCATTATGAGGTAACCCTACGACCCAGGTTCCTTCTCAGAGCCCTACTATCCAGGCTTTCATCTCGAAGTAACCCTACGACCCAGGTTCCTTCTCATAGCCCTACTATCCAGGCTTTCATCTCGAAGTAACCCTACTATCCAGGTTTCTTCTCATAGCCCTACTATCTAGGCTTTCATTTTGAGGTAACCCTACTATCCAGGTTCCTTCTCATAGCCCTACTATCCAGAATTTCATCTCGAAGTAACCCTACTATCTAGGTTCCTTCTTATATCCCTACTATCCAGGCTTTCATTTCAAGGTAACCCTACGACCCAGGTTCCTTATCAAAGCCCTATTATCCAGGCTTTCATCTCGAAGTAACCCTATGAACCAGGTTCCTTCTCATAGCCCTACTATACAGGCTTTCATCTTTAAGTAACCCTACTATCCAGGTTCCTTCTCATATCCCTATTATCCAGGCTTTCATTTCGAGGTAACCCTACTATCCAGGTTCCTTCTCATAGCCCTACTATCCAGGCTTTCATTTCGAGGTAACCCTACGACCCAGGTTCCTTCTCATAACCTTATTATCTAGGTTTATTCTCTCTTATCTCCAGACAACAGTTTACCACACTAAAAGACCTGGACCTGACCAAATACAGTCGATTTCACATTCCCCTAGTAAGTCATTGTGCAGCTTGGACCCTGACCAGATATGAAGTTTACTTCCACTTCCTTAATCAGGAGTTAATTCCCTAGTAGAGTAATGGACAGCTGAAGCTCCTATACTCTATTTCCCAGGACATAAATCAACATTCCTCGGTGAAGTCCTCCTCAATAGCAGGTATAGGAATTCTCGCAAAGGAATATATTATGGAACCGATATATTTTCTGATGGCATCTTTAAGTCCATCTCCGAAGATTCTATGTCGACTTCCAAATGGCATCTGTAAGCCCATTCCTGATATCACAGTCAAATCTCATTTGAGACGAGTGCAAATTTCTGGGTACTCTGGTGTTCAATCATCTTCCACCTTCAAATCACGAAAGGCAGACCAACCAATCTACATCCTCAGGTTTAAGAAGATTTAACAGGGGCAGCTGTTGCACCCTAAAATTTTCCCTCTCATTTTACTCAACACATACTCATTGAGGTCCTCAATTTTCCCAAGGATGCCTAAGGATTGACCATACAAATCCTCATCCTAAGACAATGAGCCTTAAACTAGGGTTTCCATTTTTATCAAGATGTTTGAGTTCCAAGGGTCCCAAATGATTTCCGTGGTCCTAATATGTTCTCAAAGTTATCCATGTCAAGTTTCATGCCTTGCACAAGAAGTTTGCTCAGCCAATTGCTCAGATGCTTGAGAATCGACTATATTAGGTCAAAAGTTAACTGTGGCCCACATACAGTCAAACTTCAATATTTTTGGTCAACATCAACATTTTGAAGTGATATTCATCATTTGATCAAGAGTTGATTATTATTCCTCAAGGAATGCCCCTAATTCATCAAAACTCAAAAGTTGCTAAACTATGGTTTCTTAGGAAAAGTCAACCAAACTTTGACCAGACATAACTTTCTCATACTTTATCAGAAATTTCTCATCCAAGGCTCATTTTGACGAGAATACAATTCCATACAACTCATCTTCATCCCTCAAGTTCAAAATATGCACTCATTAAAAGATATGAATTTCTACATTATAGGTCCTTTTGAAAAGACAACAAAAACACCTTTTGGGTCAAAGCTTCTTACATGAACATGGAAGACCCAATTGGGATGAGACCAAAAGGGTTGTTTAGGGGACATCCTAAGATTTCTAAAAAGTCAAAGAACACCTCTTTAGGTTCAAAATGAGAAGAGTTATGCATTGTCAAAGTTGACAATTTTTGGAAAATTGCCAAAAGTCAAATGTGCTCACAAATGCATTTTTTGACAAATGGGCCTAACTTTTTATGTTTGCACCTCACTTCCAATATGGTCCACGACCCAAACATCCTTCCACATGTTATTAGTCTTATTTATTTAATTTATTTTGATTTTTATCCTTTAAAAATCAAATTAAATCAAATAAACCATCTAAGCAATAAAAGATTTCATTACAAATATTTTTATCATCAATTTGCAATCAACAAAAGCCGGCAAGATCAAAGCAAATCATTGAAAGAGAGTAAAGATTGGATTTGTTCCAAAAATAAACAAAATCAAAAACTTGAAAGAAAAATATTTTGTCATCAAAGCATGGGATTTTCTCCAAATATGTTGACCTAGTATGCTATCATACATAAGGACAACCGTTCCAAATAACAAGCATATGAGAAGGCTGCCTCAAGACCAAGAAAAAGTTTCCAAAAAATTTAAGAAAAAAGTGCAATTCGTATCAATTGTTCTAGCTCTTTTCCAGTCAGAACAAGCATATAATCTTCCTTCAGAAGACTCTAGGAAGCATTCCATACAGTTAGGCTATCCCAGTACACGCAAGAACTCCCTCACATGATCTCTCCGATTGGTAAACTTTCTCTACTCTCAAACTCGCATATCACTTAATTTTAATCCATATCGCTTGCATACATGTGTTTCTATTGAAGATTATGAGTGTTTGGACGTATGACATGCGAAGCTAACACCCAGGAATATCCTTTGCCATTAATGACCGTCGTCTCACGATTTTTCTCATAACGTTGTTTACAAGCTGTTTCAGGACAAGAGGAGGTCACCATTGGATCTGCAGCCCTCGAATTAGGGGGGTAGGGTCCAATTAATCTTTGTTTTCGCAGGTTTGCGCGAGTTTGGATGAAGGAGATGGTCGGAGAAGACGACCGGAGCTAGGGCTCCGGCGCTTCTCCGGTGAGTCAAAGTTTGAATAAAGTTTGACTGCTGACGAGGCTGATTCTTATAAAATGATTGGCCCATACTATTTGACGTGGGCGTTTGTTTAATTCATTGGGTTTAACACATGGATTTCCCTTTTATTATTTTCGTTTGGATATATGTATGAATAAGAAGGTTGGTGTAGTGGTAAGGCGCATGGTTGTGAAGCCAGAGGGCACCCCGGAAGGCCTTGGTTTTATTTTTCAGCATAAGTTTCCCACAGATCAGGTGTTCAATGCACCCCGGAAGGCATCATGCATCCTCATCTCCAGACGGTTTGATTATCATCAATGTGGATCAAACGGTCAAGTTCCAAACATCCACGATAGACCATCAAAAAACAAATACACTGGATCTGGCGCAATCATGGGCTCAGTATATTAGGCCTGGACAAATTCAGAAAGGCACCCCCCATTTGCTTATCATACATGCCCAAATTCTTACTTTTTTATTTTAATTCTTTTTCTTATTATTTATTAATTATGTTTTTTTAATAACACCAAAATAAATCTTTTTTTTATTTAATCAAAAAAACCATAAAAACACCAAAAATCTTTTTCCCATAAATATTTTATTAATTAATTAGTTTAATTAAATTAGGGTAATTTAATGTCTTTTTATTATAATTCAAAATAATTAGATTTGGGGTTTAATTTCATACTTAACCTAATTTTTCCTCAAAAAAACCACACAAATATATTCTCCAATTAGATTTTTAGGTCGTATAATTCATTTCTCGAATTTAAATTGCCGCGCGCGTCCTTATTTTCTTTATTCTTATTAAATATTGTAACTGCTCCCAAGTTGTAATAGTTAAATTAGGTTTAATATTTCACTTATCATTTTTCCTGGGTTTTTGAATATGTAATCCCCTCCCCAGAGCCTTGTAATCCCCTCCCGGGTTTCTTGCTTTTAATTTCCGCAGATATTTAACTGTTTAGATGTATGGATAATAGACTTGCATGTGAAAGATAAACGATTAGAACAGTAGAAAACCCTAATTGTGAAAAGATAATTAACGGAAAAAATACACTTGCACATGCTCACTCATAGGTTTTACTCCACTTCGGTTGCCTTCGGTAAACGGTCATGAAGTATAGGGTTTGTTAGTGGTTGTCCTCTAGCCCCGAAAGAACTAAATAGACCCCTTCGGATGTTGCCTCGGAAAAATATCTTTAAGGCTTTAGGATGATTACTAAAATTTCCTAACATTGATTTTGTGATCGTACTTGTCCCTTCGAAAGTCCCTAAAAAACTCCAATGACGGTGCTACCTATTCCTTAATAATAGGATAGCGCTGTCTAAAGGAAAACGAACAGTCTTTTTCGAGTAGGTAGATTAGTTCCTAGGTACTTGCTCAAACAAACAGACTTTTTCACACCAAACACTTTTTCAAACAAAGTTTTCAAAAACAATTTGGTAACACTCTTGAGGACAGAAACAAGGGTTAAAATGAAGTAAAACAAAACTTTTCAAAGCAAAGAACACACAAGAAATTTCAAAATTAGCAAGTACCTAAGAGCCCATGGAAAACCATGGATGGAAAGGGTGATAACACCTTTCGTTTCTATAATCTACCCCCCGTACTTAGAAACATTTTGAAAAAGGTTTTTTCTGTTCTTTTTCCTTTTCATGATTGGATAAAATAAAATTCGGTGGCGACTCTTGCTTATCGCGACATTTGCAAACAAAAAACACAAACCAGTATAACAGCCGATTCTGCCACTGTATCACAAGTACCATAGCAAACCAGTTGTTGCTCCAGTGGTTATTTGCTTTCCAAGCCCTGTACCATATGAATCAGACAAAGATGTTACATACAAATACAATGTGACAATCTTGGAGGATGGTGTGAAAAATCCCATCTAACCTTTGTCGGATGTCAAGAATATTGCTGAAGCCAGCCGAGTAACCCGTAATGGCCGTGTTTTCGCACCTATCATTCGAGGGAATGTTAATGCTGATGAAAAGGTTGTTGAAAGTATCGTACCTAAGAAAGAAGTGGGGGAATATAAAGGTACTACTCTGGAAAATATGTGGATGACCTGTTGAAGATTATCAAGATGAGTGACTACAGGATCGTAGATCAGTTGTTACAGACTCCATCTAAGATATCTATTCTAGCTTTCTAATAAACTGTTCTGCCCACTGGGAATCTTTGATGAGAGTATTAGATAAAGTTTTTATGGAAAGTGATATTCTCTGGAACAATTCGGTAGTGTTGTAGGGAACATTACATCCTGTAATAACCTGAGTTTCTGTGATGACGAATTTCCCGATGAAGGAAAGAATCATAATCTAGCTCTCCATATCTCTATGAATTGTAAGAATGACTTGTCGTCTAACGTGCTAATTAACAATGGGTCTGCTTTAAATGTAATACCGAGGAGCACACTCATGAATCTGAAGTACCAGGGAACTCCCATGCGCACGAGTGGCATAATTGTGAAAGCTTTTGATGGTACGAGAAAGCCTGTCATCAGAGAAGTAGATTTTCCTATTCACATAGGCTCGCACTTATTTAAGATTACTTTCCAGGTTATGAACATTGTTCCTGCTTACAGTTGTTTACTAGGGAAACCATGGATCCACGGGGAAGGGGCTGTTACTTCAACTTTGCACCAGAAGCTGAAGTTTGTTCATAAAGGAAAGGTGGTCATCCTAAATGGAGAGCAAGCTTTGTTAATATCTCATTTATCCTCTTTCAGTGTTATGAAAGCGGATACAACTGCTGTTGGAAATCAGTTCCAAGCTTTATCCTTTGATAATGTGAGGAAAAATGAGGATTCCATAGCCTCATTTATGGATGCTCAACAGGTAGTACATAATGGCCCTAGCAAGGCATGGGGGAAGATTGTTGACCCGCCTGTGCATAAGAATATAACTCGTTTGGGATTCTCTGTGAAGAGTAATAAAGGTGAGAGTATGAAGCTGAAGCCTGCTTTGGACAAATATCAAGACATCTTTCGTAGCGGAGGTTATCTTTATCCAACTGTTCCTAGGATTAATGCTATTATAGAAGGTGAATCAGAGCAAGAGATATCGAACTACGTGATACATAGAGTCAGGGTCCAAAATTGGATCACTATTGATGTTCCCTCTTGCATTAATATTTCAAAGTAATTTGTTTTTTTGTTAATCTTTTCAAAAATCATTCACTCTGCCCAAGGTGAAAGTATTTATATTGTATGGGCATACCTGTTTGTTTTGATCTTTAAAATCATTAATAAAAGTTGTCTTTGATTCCCTAAATTGTGTCATTTTCTCTGATTTTTCTTGGAAAATGGAAGTCAGAAAAATTCTTTTAAAATAAATAATAACTGTAATTGAATTTGCATTATCACTTTCTATATGTGTCAGTTTATAAAAGCAATCATAAATCATATGTGCAGATTAATTAAAAAACCTGTTGAGTACAATGACCCTGCACCCTCTCCCAATTTTGAATATCCTGCGTATGTGGCCGAAGAAGAAGAATATGATGAAATCCCAGAAGAGGTTTCACGGTTTCTTGAGCGAAATGAAAGTACCTTGAAGCCATATAAAGAGTTGTTGGAGACGATTAATTTGGGTTCAAAGGAAGATCCAAAAGAAGTCAAGATTGGAGCATTGCTTCACTCCAACGTGAAGAGCAGGTTGATTGAATTGTTGAAAGAGTACATGGATATCTTTGCTTGGTCATACCAAGACATGCCGGGATTGGATCCTAATATTGTGGAACATCATTTGCCGCTAAAGCCATAATGCCCTCCAATCAAGCAGAAGTTGCGAAGAACTCACCCTGATATGGTAGTAAAAATTAAAGAAGAAGTCCTAAAGAAATTTAATGCCAGTTTTCTTGTGACATCGGTGTACCCTCAGTGAATTTCCAATATTTTTCTAGTACCAAAGAAATACGGAAAAGTTCGCACGTGCATAGATTATAGAGATTTAAACAAAGCTAGTCCAAAAGATGACTTTCCATTACCATATATTGATATGTTGGTTGACAGTACGACAAAATTCAAAGTATTCTCGTTCATGGATGGATTTTCCGGATATAATCAAATCAAAATGGCTCTTGAGGACATGGAAAAAACAACGTTTATCACACCCTGGGGAACATTCGGTTACAGAGTGATGCCCTTCGGGTTGAAGAACGCTGGTACAATGTACCTGAGGGCTATGACAACCCTATTCCATGATCTGATGCACAAGGAAATTGAGGTATATGTTGATGATATGATTGCCAAATTCCATACTGAAAAAGGGCATATAGAAGATTTGTTGAAGTTGTTTCAGCGTTTGAGGAAGTATCATTCCGCTTGAATCCAAATAAATGCATCTTTGGTGTCCGATCATGAAAATTGTTAGGTTTCATCGTCAGCCAAAAAGGAATTGAAGTTGATCCTGATAAAGTTAAGGCAATTCAAGAAATGCCTGCACCAATAACTGAAAAGCAAGTTAGAGGCTTCCTTGGGCGTTTGAATTACATTTCCAGATTTTTTCCCCATATGACTACAATGTGTGAGCCGATCTTTAAGTTGTTAAAGAAAGATCAACATTATGTGTGGGCAGATGATTTCCAAAGGGCATTTGAAGGTATTAAAGAGTACCTTGGGAAAATTAACCTCCTTTTATGCTCCCTCATGTTGAAGGAAGACCATTGATTATGTATTTGACAGTGTTACATAATTTTATGGGATTTATTTTGGGAAAACAAGATGAAACAGGGAGAAAAGAATATGCCATTTATTATCTCAGGAAGAAGTTTACTGACTGTGAGTCACTATATTCTATGTTGGAAAAAACATGTTGTGCTTTGGCCTGGGCGGTAAAACGGTTGGGGCAATATATGTTGAACCATATTACTTGGTTGATTTCCAAAATGGATCTAATTAAGTATATTTTTGAAAATCTTGCTCTTACTGGAAGAATTGCCCGTTGGCAAATGCTGTTGTCTGAATATGATATTGAATACCATACTCAAAAGGCTATAAAAAGTAGTGTGTTGACAGATTATCTTTCTCACCAACCGATGGATGATTACAACTATGTTAAATATGATTTTCCTGATTAGGATGTGATGTTTTTGAAAATAAAAGATTGTGACGAACCTTTTGTTGTACCCCAATTTCCCCCCCCCCCTAATATTCCTCTATCATCTCATACCAGCACAATGCAACAAGATCACACATTAGGGTTTTGAGTACTTCTCCTACTTCATCCTATCCTTAGGTTTGTGTATGAGGGATCATCAAGCACCTTGAATTATGTATCTTGAACATATATCCTTTTGAATAACATTAAAGTATGTGTATATGTATCCTTGAATGTCATCTTGCAGGCAATGGCACAATTGCATGTATCTTTCTATCTCAATCACAACAAGATCACACTAGGGTGAAAGCACAACACATTCCATTAAGTTTATCTATAGGTTCATGAGTTTATTTCCATGCATTCTTCAACAAAGCTTCATTAAGATTCAAGCTTCATAATTGAAGATGATTTGAAGTAATATCATGATAAAGTATATTATGATTCATCATGCCTCTAGTTGTCAAAGATAGTTCAAAGATGTAAGGGTTGGTGGAAGAAGTTTGACCTAATTGGACAAGTTTTGGATTTCTAGGTCACAAGTGCATATCCACCTCAATTCTCAATATTTGGAAGTGGTTATAGTTGCTATGGTTACTCATGATCATCCTCAACAAATTTTAATTTACAATACAAAAGTATTTGTGCAAGAAGGTTTGTCAAAATTGAAAAGGTTTTCTAAGGCATTTTGTTGCTCTAAGAGCTAGGGTTTAGAACTTCTAAAGGCTATATCTTGCTCATCTTTTGGGGTTTTTTAGTGATTTAAAAAGCATTCTTCTCTACAAAGGGTTATCAAGAAATCACTTCAAAATTCTCAAGAAAATTATGTGTGGAAGATACCTAATGATGAAGAAAGATTACAAGTCATCTAGATAAGCCATCAAATTCCCTTATGTGACTTCAAAAGATCATAACTTGGTCAATTTTTATCTCCTTTAGCCCATTAATTTTCCATAATGATCTTGAAGATGTGAAATTTAACTCTTCTTTTATGTGAAAATCTTGAAAATAGATGGAAGATGTCCTAAGAATGCAAAAGTTTATAGGTCATCTCATGAACTTTCACCAATTTTACAAGACCATAAATTTTTCAATACTTGGTGTTTTTGAGTGATTCAAGTTTCACAATTCTCTTTAGGAAGTCTATTTAAATCTAGAATTAATTATCAAAGCTCAATTTTGGAGGAAAGTCTTGTTTGAGCTCAAAACATTACAAGTCATTTTGAAGAGAAAAATTGAAATATTTCTAAGCATAAAAGTCATCATCTTTTTCTCAACTTTGACTCATCACAACTCTTAGCTCAAACATATGTTAATTCCCATTCTTTTCACATTTTAAAGCTTGTGATCTCATCTTTCTAAAGATTTAAGAATAATGCCCTAAGACTCCTTGAGCTGTGAATGCCATTGATTCAAAAATGGTACCTTGAAACTGAAGTCCCACTTCAAGTCAGATTTGAAATTCATGTTGTGGCTTCTAAACATCAAATTAGCACGTGTTTTTGGTCTAAGCATGTTTAACCAACTTGCCAAAGTGGATTGGAGCCTTGAAACGCAAGGATTGAGTGAGTTTTGATGCTAAACATGTCATACACTCCTCATGTATCAGGTTCACACAAATTCCCTCCAAATTTCATCATTCCACACGCTTGAGAATCCCACTTATTTCCCTATAAATAGAGGAATATACCTCATTTATTTTCTCAATCTTGAAGATCGAAAATCACTCTGTCCAACTCCCTCCATAACACCCTTTTTCTGAGATTTCAAATTCCTATTTTCTCCACTTCTCAATTCAATTTCTTCATTGATCTTTCATCCTTGAATTTCCCTGAAGCTAACAAAAGAAGAATCAAGTCTTGAGGTTCCCGGAATCGTTCTAGCCAAGTCCATTTATAGAGAAACTTCATTTGACTTCGTTTAGGTAGTTTAAGGCATCAAATCTTCTAAATAAAATTACTGGAATGGTCTATGATGTTCACAGATGCTTACTATTAACTCAATTTTGGTGAATCAATGCGTTTGATACTTCTGTTTTTGATTTTAAAATTTTCAAAACATCTCTGATATTTTTCAAATAGAGTAAGTTGTGTTTTATATAAATTTGGCGCGAAGATATGGTTGTGATCATCTTGAAGAGACGCGTCGAATGATACCATTGTGAGCGTCTAAATTTACAAATTTAAGGATTATGATTTCGCCGTAGTTGCAGGGTGGCTGAAGGTTGAAGATGACCTAAGTGGCCTCTTCAACCAATGAAAGCGTGACAATTGAAATGTTGTCATTGGCCTGACTTTCATGACTTCAGTGCATGTTTGTTGACCAGGGATCACCATACATCTTCGTTTCTAAGACACTTGATGTGCCAGCGTGTTTTAGTAAATTGGATCCAATGCCTCACATTATTTCTGAATTATTTATTTTTATAAAATTTGGTTAAAATTTGTTTAAATTTCAAAAATTTATAACTCTTTTATTTTTTATCCAAAAATTATATAAAAAATATACAAAAATACTTTGAATTATTTCTGACTTTGTAAATATTTTTTCATATTTTCATTTTAAGATTTGATATTTTTCATAATTTTTGCTTTGTTTTGCTTTATTTTGATTGTTTAAAAATACTTTCTAACATTTTTAAATTCTGAAACTTTTTATAAAAATCATTTTCATTGCTTCTGACTTTCTGAATTTTTTTAAGAATTTTATTCTGACTTTTACTATTTTTGATCTTTTTTTCACTTATTTGAACAATTTTAATTAGTTTAAAAATAGTTTCTGCTTTAAAAAATTACCAAAAAATTCATAAAAATATTTGAGTTTATATATGATTTTTCAATGGTCTCACTTAATTTTTCTTGAGTGTTTTGAATATATTTTATTTTTCCCCCTTATTTCCATATTAAAAAAACCATTAAAAAAACCTTTTTATTTTATTTTAAATACTATTTTATTTTTGTACATATTTTGACTATTTTGACTTTTGGTCTTGAACTTCATTAACATCATTGGATCTTGAGTGTTGAGTTTAACTCCACAAAATGGATGAATGATTTTAATGATAGTTTGATTAAATTTTTTATTTCAAATATTATCCCTCCCATCTTCATCTCATCCTCTTCTTATTATGTCACATGTTCTTAGAGGATGATATACATATCATCTCTCCAAATATATGATACATAAATTTCTATTGACCGACCTTAAAATAGGTGCGACTTCTATATAAGTCCACTTACAATTTCTTAACATAACGCTAAATTTTGTCCTGATTCGAGAAATGATCATTCGTGGCTCAAACCCATGTTTGTAAGCCCAAGTATGTTAATTTAAATCATTTGATCCAATAACCTTGAGATTCATTGTTAGGAGGCTTTTGTCTTATCAATCATCTAATGAATCTTTATAAGCTTTGGTCAAAGTGAATCACTTAAACATCATTGATTATTTATTGTTTCCTTTAGATTTTGAAAATGTACGATATAGTTGACAAAAAGCAAATGAAACTTGTTGTTGAGAGACTTTGACTTTATCAATCCTCTAATGAGTTTTAAATGCCAGTTTCAAGATGGTCATTCAACTAACTACTAATTCATTAACATTTGACTTTTATTTCATGCCCTCTTATTTTATGATTTTATTTTATTCCTTTACTTTATACATCATTTTATTTTAGCATTTACATTTCATGCTATTTTAATGTTTACTCACTTGAGCATTTAATTTTATGTCATTTTTATTTTTCTCACTTGAGCTTTTCATTTCTTTTTGAAGATACCTAATAATCAACTTGAACTATAAAAAAACTTTAATGTTACTTGGACTATTTTGTTACCATCCTTGGAATTATGGAGTGATGGACTTCTTGGACTTAGGATTAGAGACCTTGACCTACATTGAGACCTTGTAACCTCAAATGTTATTTTGTCCGGAGCTCTTGGGGTTTACCCCAAGACATTGGGTTGTTTGTTTGCTTTGTGTGCAGGTTATTGTGATTACATGCTTTGGCTGTGATCGGGGATTCATCTGTATACAACCGTTACTCTGCCTAATTTTTGTGAAGACTTAATGCAATTGAAGCTTGGTTTTCTTAAGAGGTTTGTTATCTTTGCTTGTTTGGTTTCAACTCCAAAGGATAGGAATTCTATATTGACTAATTGTGTCAAGTGTTGGCTTCTTGTTGGTTAGATGATTCTTTTCCCTAGCTTTTACCTTATGCTTTAGGATAGTCCTTTCATCTCCTCCCATCTTCTTTAATTTCAAAAATCTTCTCCCTCCTTTTGAAAACTCTTCTTGTTTTTAAACTTGAACCGCTTTCACAATAAACTTAGACTTAGGTCCATGCATTTTCAAAATATTTTCTTAATCAACTTAATAATACCTTGACATTTTTGTGAGAAGACTAAAAGTCAATCAATCTCATTCAAACCATTTTTCCATTTTGGCTTTTTACCTATAAACTTTTTCTCAAAAGATTAGACTCTTGTCAATCCTTATAGTGATGCAAGCTACTATACTTCTACGATATATAGTGAAGTAGGATATTTTCCACTTGGGTGTTGAGTGAGGCTTTGTTGATTTTAAAATCTAAGCTATATCCTCTACTTTGACATGATGCAAATTCTCCTCTCTCATAATTGTGGGTAGTAAGTATGTTTTTTCACTCGGATAAGACGATGATGTCTTGTCTCTTAAAATTAACCAACAGACTTGTGTTTTAAATTTTTTAAAGGTGGACTACGAGTACCCTGATCCCCTATTGCACGAAAGGTGGTACGTAGGCACTAAATGTTCGCAACCGCGACGGGTGCAAAAATCATAAAAAATATATTTCTTTTCTCATCCCCACAATCTATTTTTGAATACATCATTTATAGCCAAAATACATAAATTTTGAAAGATGTTCATGCGGAGTACCGTAGATGTTTAGGGTGCTAATACCTTCCCTTTGCATAACCAGTCCCCGAACTTAGATTCTCTCCCCCTCTTTTTTGGGTTATTCGATCTTTTCCCTTTCCTTTGGAAACAATAAAGCGGAGTGACGATTTTTATTTTGATATGTGTGAGTCGAGTCAATCCAATGGCTTAGTATCAACATTTCTACCGCTACACCTTTGCATGGGGAAGGTCCTGATCCTGAATCCCGGTGGGGCATGGTGTTTGACGGAGCTGTGAATACTAATGGGAAAGGAATTGGAGCTGTGATTATTAATCCTCATGGGTCACATATCCCTTTTACTACAAGATTGGAATTTGATTGTACCAATAACATGGTAGAGTATGAAGCTTGTATCATGGGTCTCAAAGATGCTATAGATCTCTGGATCAAAAATCTAGATGTATACGGCGATTCAGCTTTGGTAATAAATCAAATTAAAGGAGAATGGGATACTCGTCATGTTGGCTTGATTCTCTACAAAGACTATGCTAGAATATTATTACCTTTATTTAATAAAGTAGAATTCCATAATATTCCCAGAGACGGGAATCAGATGGCAGATGATTTAGCCACTTTGGCTTCCATGTATCAAGTAAATAATTGGAATGATGTGCCTTGTATCACAATGCGGCGTTTGGATAGATCAGCTCATGTGTTTGTAGAAAATGAAAGGTCAGATGAAAAACCTTAGTATTGTGATATCAAGAATTTTCTCTAGACTCAGGAATATCTGGTTGGTACGTCAAACAAAGATAGAAAGACATTAAGAAGGTTGGCAGACAGCTTTTTCCTCAATGAAGATGTGCTATACAAAATAAATTATGACATGGTCTTGCGCAAATGCGTGGATAGACATGAAGCATACATTTTAATGCATGAAATCCATCAAGGTTCCTTTGGCACTCATACTAATGGACATTCGATGGCAAAGTAGATGCTTGGGGCAGGTTACTATTGGCTGACAATGGAATCTGACTGTTAAAGATTTGCAAAGAAGTGCCATAAATGCCACATTTACGCTGACAAAATTCATGTGCCTCCGATGTTTCTCAATGTTATTTTTTCCCCATGGCCTTTCTCTACGTGGGGTATTAACATGATTGGAATGATTGAATCCAAGGCATCGAATGGACATTGTTTTATCTTGGTGGAAATTGACTACGTTACCAAGTGGGTAGAAGAAACTTCATATACTGATGTTACTAAGTAGGTGGTAGTACGCTTTATCGAGAATAATCTTATATGTCGGTATGGTGTGTCAAGCAGGATTATCACCGACAACGGCTCGAATCTGAATAACAAGATGATGACATAACTTTATGAAGAATTCAAGATTGTCCATCATAATTCATATCCTTACAGGCAAAAGATGAATGAGGTTGTTGAAGCTTCTAATAAAAACATCAAGAAGATCATCCAAAAAATGGTTGTAACCTATAAAGATTGGCATGAAATGCTTCCTTTTGCTCTGCACGGGTATCGTACATCTGTCCGCACTTCAACGGGGGAAACCCCGTTCTCTCTTGTGTATGGCATGGAAGCAGTGCTCCCTGTTGAGGTTGAGATTCCCTCTTTACGTGTGATAATGGAAACCAAGTTATCAGAGGCCGAATGGGTCCAAAACAGGTTTGACTAATTGAATTTAATTAACTAAAAGAGAATGACGGCCTTGTGTCATAGCCAGTTATACCAGAAGAGAATGAAGAAAGCTTTTGATAGGAAGGTCAAGCCTTGTGAATTAAGAGAAGGAGACCTCGTGCTCAAGAAGATCATGTCTTTTAACGCTAATTCTAGGGGCAAGTGAACTTCCAATTTTGAAGGCACATATGTTGTCAAGAAATCCTTCTTTAGCGGTGCATTAATTCTTGAAACTATGGATGACAAGGAGTTCCCACATCCTATAAATGCTGATGCATTCAAGAAAAACTTCGCCTAAAGAAACAAAAAGAATAGCTCGCTAAGTCGAAAACTCGAAAGGGCGGCTTAGGAAAAAAATAGCATCTCGGTTGGCTAAAAATCCGAAAGGGTGGCCTAGGAAAAAGTAAGAGACACAAACAGAATAAACCTTCCCGCTAGGTCGAAAATCCGCAAGGGTAACTTAGTAAAAAGTCAGGGATTTCTTGGAAAGTAACTACGTCAGATAAGACTTGATCATTGAAGAAACAATCTTCTCAGATCCTCACCACACTTCAACAGAAGTCGCTACTCAGGAATTCAAAATTGTTAGGGAGAATAGTGGTCATTTGTATTTCAATGTATCTTTTCCAATATATTACCATTTTCTAAACTTTGTAATCATCTATGGGGTCTCGCCATTCGTAGACCACCATTCTATTAATAAAGTCTGAGCTTTTATCCAATTCTTTATAATTTTATTTTATTATGCTTACAAAGACTTCATTTATTATTGATAGTAATTTTCAAAATAAAGAGATTTAATAATGAAATTGTTTTTGAAAAAGAATTTACAAATTACTTTTTACTTTAGATTTTCTGACTTAAGAAAAACAATAATAGTGATTTCAAGGATGGACGAACTATGAAGTTTTGGAAGCATATATTCCCCAAGAAGGTTCTCTCAGGTCACTCTTGCTGGTATGCACACGATCTCTTTGTGTTTCTCAAATAGTTGGAGATGGTACCAATTGATGTATGGTGTGGTGTTGGGTTTGTGATCTCATTTTCCCCAGTCAAGTCTTGGTTCATTTGTTTTCCTCCAGGATGATTATTTTGATTTCGGGTTTGCATGGTTTGAAGCCTCTATCCTAGATTCCCTAGTGAGGTATTCGCATATATGATGAAAGTTCCTTCTCCCTTTGTGTGCTAAGAAAGAATCATTTGCAAAACATAGCCCTTTGCAGTAATAGCATTATTATTGTTGTTTATTTTCCAGGAGACTAGACAAGGGAAATATTTTTTCTAAGAAGTGTTGAAACAATTGTCAACTTTTTAGGTTTTCCCCCCGCCAAGTGCTGGGTTTGATTTAAAATCCCCGTAATTTTGATTTCTTGCTGTATTATTTGACTTCTAAAATCCCCAATTAAAGTTGAGTTAATGTTTCATAATTTCTCCCCAAGGAAGTTTGCGTAATCTTCAATCTTGATATTGAAAAATGTATTGTGAGCTTTTCTCATCGATGTGATATTTTCCTCCCCATTGAAGTCAGAACAAGATCCCCAGTTGATATCTCGACGATGTGGTTTTCGTCTTCCCTAATAAAGTCAGTATTATAATCTCTAGTGGAAATCTAAACATTGAGACGTTGTTTTCCCATTGAAGTCTGTGTGAGTGTTCACTGGTGAAGTCTGGAGGAGGATGTTATATCCTTGTATCTCATGTACCCCAAAATTTACCCTCTCATTTTACTCAACACAATCTCATTGAGGTCCTCAACTTGCTCAAGGATGCCTAAGAATTGACCAGACAAACTCTCTCCTAAGACAATGTACCTCAAACTAGGGTTTCTATTTGAATCAGGATGTGTGAACTCCAAAGGCCTCAAATGCTTTCCATAGTCCTAATATGTTCTCAAGATCATCCATGTCAAGTTTCAGGCCTTGCACAAGAAGTTTGCTCAGTCAACTGCTCAGATGCCTGGAAATCAACTATACTAGGTCAAAAGTCAACTGTGGCCCACGTACAGTCAAACTTCAATATTTTTGGTCAACATCAACATTTTTAAGTTATATTCATCATTTTATCAAAGGTTGGTCATGATTTCTAAAGGAATGCTCCAAATTCATCAAAACCCAAAAGTTGCTAAATTAGGATTTCTTAGGAAAAGTCAACCAAACTTTGACCAAGCATAACTTCTTCATACTTTATCAGAAATTTTCCATCCAAGGCTTATTTTGAATAGGATGAAATTTCCAACAACTCATATTCAACCCACAATTTCAAAATATGCACTCATCAAAAGATATGAATTTCTACATTATAGGTCCTTTTGAAAAGTCAACAAAAACACCTTTTGGGTCAAAGCTTCTTACATGAAAATGGAAGACCCAATTGAGATGAAACCAAAAGGGCTGTTTAGGGGAAATACTAAGCTTTCTAAAAAGTCATAGAACACCTTTCTAGGGTTAAAATTGGAGGAGACATGCATTGTCAAATTTGCCCATTTTTGAAAAATTACCAAAAGTCAAATGTGCTCAAAAGTGCATTTTTGTCAAATGAGCCTAGCATTTCATGATTGAAGCTTGTTGGATACATGGTCCACGACCCAAATCAGCATCCACACATTATTTGCTTCGTTATTTATTTTATTTTGATTTTTTATTATCTAAAATTCAAATTTAATCAAATAAATGGAAAAAAATACAAAAAGATTGGTTTTGATCTGATTTTTGTAGGAATCACAATCTAATCAAGCTGGCATAGCATATCAAATCGTGCAAGAGCAAATTGAATCAAATATGGCATGCTTAGGCCTATTTTAGAAACATATCATACAAGAGAAAAATCAAATCAAATCTCCATGATTTACCAAGATACAAATTGTTTTTGTTGACCTAATATGCTCTAGTATATATGCTGAACATAACCAATGCGGAAGAAGAAGGATTGCAGTCCTGGAAAGCATCAAAGAAAACTCAAAATTTTGCAAAAAAGGTGTGGATCAGTTTCTACCCTAGAGGGAAATTCAAACCATTCCAAAGATATCAATCATTCCCTGGATATCTCCAGAACATTTTCCAATCGTTTGCAAGCCTTCCCAAGCCCAGAAATAGGACATATGATTCTTACGGTTTGGTTTATCTCTTGAATCTGAGTTTGATTATTCACGCATGATTAATCACTTTTAAGCATAGTGTTGTACCCCAAAATTTGCCCTCCCATATTTCTCAAAACATTTCAAGAAAATTCACAAGTCTAACCCGGCGCGTTATATTCAGGTGTTCTTTCGCCAAGATATCTCTGATAACATATTCTCAAATTCAGGTTCGGCTCAAGAGTCAATTCTTTAAAGAAGGTATCTGAATGTGTGAGTTTTCTTGAAGAAATATAGTGAAAAAGTGTGCTGAAAGTGCAGTTTTTACGCGCTAAAAAATTCATAACTTGAAGATGGTGACTCGTTTTGAACCCGTTCGGGTGGCCAAAATTCCGTCTTGACATTATCTACGTTTTCATCTCTCACGGCTGGAAGCCAATTTCGATCAGAAGGTCTTCAAAAATGTGGATTTATCAAGTATTTTCATGCAGAAAATTTGTGACAGAAGTTTATTTGCGTCATGTTCAAAAAATCATAACTTGGTCGATTTTCATCGTATCGAGCTGGTTCTGGCGCCAAAATTTCACAAATTGAGTTGACTACATTTTCACAGAAGGTATTCAGTTCAAACGGTATTCAAAAGGCCTTCGTTTTTTGCTCAGAGTGCGTGACACGCTGAAAATCCTGAATGCTGAATATTATTTCATCTGGGCCGAAACTTCGAAAATTCATAACTCGGTCAATTTTTATCGGATTGGGTTTATATTTTTACACAAGGTCACTGACTCATAGATCTACAACTTTGCTTCAAAAGTCGAGACCGGATTATGCTCCGATCAATACCAGTTTTTTATTGAAGAACGTGTCAGAGTCGACACTGGAGCCCAAAATAAGTTTGTCTGAGCTGAAACTTCAAAAATTCATAACTAATTCACCGTTTATCCGATTGAGCCGATTTTCGGACAGGAGTTAGCTATCGATGTCGGCTACATTTTGTTTTCACATTTCAACTTCAAAAAATGCACTTAAGTCCCTGCGATTTATCCTGGAAAGTGACAAATTCAAGTGAATATTGGAGGCCCAATTGCACATTCAAAGCCCATTTGCTTTACCCTAATTTCCATTATATAATCACCTTCTTTTCACACAAACCAGGAAAAAAAGAAAGGAGAAAGAGGAGAAAAAGAGAGAAAAAACCTTGCCACAACACTGTTAGAATATCAAATTCTTTCAAGAACCCTAAAACCTTGAAATCCTTATTACAAATCCCTCCCTCACTACAAACAAGCCATCTCAGTTATAAACCAACATCTTATTACTTCTTCAGTAAGGGTAAGGATGGCTTGATCTCCATGATCCAAAGGGCATAAAAGCATTCATGTCACTACTTTTCCAGTAAGGGTAAGGTTGATTTGATCTCCATGATCAAAAGGGTATAATCATTCATACATGCCATATTGTGCCTAAACATTAAATTTCTTCATATATTGGCTTTATTTGCATTTTATGATTTTATTTAATGTGTTCGTGAGATTCAACACTGCAGATTTAGACAGGATCCCATGCAGGTTCATTAAGGAACGTTGAGGCCAAAAGCCAAATGACCAAAAGCCAAAAGCCAAATGGCCAAAGTAGAAAAACTTATGCATGACACTAATACATGGCGAGACAGACATCCTAGAAGATTAAGGAACGTTGAGGCCAGAACATAAATGGCCAACAGCCAGAACACAAATGGCCATGAAACCCAATCCAATGGCCAAAGAATGCAGACTAAGGTACTCAGGAGTCAATGAACACGCACGTGATGGCAGAAAGTCAAACAAGGCTTTTTGTCTAATGGGCCAGATTTCTCACAAAAAACCTCCCTTTGGGTCTGAATACCCTCCATGGTTTGCACATTTTTATTTTTTTATTTGATTTTCCTTTTTATTCTTTTAATTGTTTTCTTTAATTTCATAAATTAATTTTCATAAGATAAAAAATCAGAAACTAAAATATATTTAATTATTATTATTTCACTATTAATTTATTTTGTAAATAAAACCTTTATTAATTAATTAGTTTTTTATTCTAGGGTTAACTTTAACATTTTCTTAATAAAATTTAAAATTTGTAGAATTAGGTTAATTACTTTTATCTTTTTCTTTTCTTTCATCATTATTAATTATTAATTATATATTTTTGTAAATAAAATTGTATTAATTAATTAGGTTAATTTTAGATTAAATTTTAATGCTTTTCTTAATAAATTAAAAATAACTGGAATTAGGGTTAATTAATTAATTTCATTTAGTTCTCATTAAAAAATCATAAATACCAAAAAAAAAACTCAAAAATCTTTTCTTTTTCATTTTAATTTAATTAATTGGTTAATCGTAATTTCCTTAAAAGGGTCCAACGCCCTCGCATTCCCGATTTTAATGCTCTTTGCATTTTTTATTTCCTTTCTTATTATATTTATGTAATTCTCCCAAAGCCGTGTAAATTGGACGTTTTATTTCTCGCACTTTATTTCTTTATTCAAATCGGGTCCTGGATTAAATTTTGGCGATGTGGACCCGCGCCTTTGTAATAGTTTAGAACTTTTACCTTTCCGCACTCTTTTAACTATTAATAATAATGCATGCAAGAATGAATGACAAAAAATAAAAACAAACGCATAGATCACTTTGACATGAACAAGATAAATGCAAATGAACATGACACACAAATCACACACCACCCCTAGGGTACGCCTCACTGTTGCCTTGCCTCGAAAGGTGATCGTCGAGTAGAGGATGTCTTAGTAAGTCCTCATGATCCGGGAACCTGGCATGAGGGTAGCTTCTAAGGTGTCTTCCCATTGCTCTGGTGATCACCATGTCCCGAACCTTCGAATTGACCCGAACACCTCCAACGGTGGTGCTACCTACCTCTCAATGGTGGGATGGCACTACTTTAAAGGACATCTACACAGACGAATTCCTTAGGGTAGGTAGACAACTCGTAGATACTTGCTCTAAATTTCAAAACAAATTCAAAATACTTTTCACACCAACACATTTTCAAAAGCTTTCGAAAGCAATTTTTCAAACACTCTTGAGGACCGATACAAGAGTCGAACTGGAATTTTCAAAGAAACTTTTTAAAAACCACAGTTGAAAAGCAAACAAACCATTTTTGAAAACACAAATGAGCAAGTATCTAAGAGCCCATGGATAACCATGGATAGAAAGGGTGCTAATACCTTCCCTTTCTATAATCTACCTCCCGAACCGAGAGCAATCTCTTTAAGGAATTTTTCTGTGCTTTTGTCCTTTCCATTTGGAGAAAATAAAAGACGGTGGCGACTCTTGCTTCCGCGACATTTCGCGAACCAGCGTTAAACAGTCAGTTCCAGATCCACCGATCACACATAGCATTGTGTTTGTATCATCATTTGGGATGTTTTAGTTTAATTAATTTTGCGTTTAGATGCTTGTATTCATAATTGCCATTGTTAGGTTTTATCTTTCAGTTTTAGGGTTTTTCCATACAGGTTAAATTGGCCAATGAAAAGGGTATCATGATGCTCGTGGGTTCAAGGCGAATGGATTCATGTATTCACATTTCATTTATCATGAATTTTGATGATTTTTAAAATTCACAGATTTATAGCTATGGCAAACTGTCCGTAGGTAAAGGTTTGATACCTAACACGGCGGATGAGGAAGAAGATAATGATGTGTTCAATCATCATTGGGTCATTCAAATAGTTGGCACGCGTTTTTTAATTCATTAATCCACTTGTTTTTTTTAATATATTATCATTTTTTTTCATTACATTAACAACTAATCCACGCAGTACAGATGGCAAGGCGCACGTTTGAAAGTGGAGAGGACTTGGGTTCGATCCCTAGGTCCAAGCATTTTATTATTTTCTTAACACTTACATGCAGATCTTGTGCACAACCCATTCTAGGTGCCCACTATACACCCTGATCTCAATCATTGGATTCATCATCAATCCAGATCCAACGCCCAACGCTCAAGTCATACCATAGACCATCAGAAAGAGTATCACACTGAATCAAGCGCAAGGATTGGGCTGACCAGCTATTGGGCCTAAACAACTCAACATTGCACCCCCTTTTTAGCTTATAACACAGGCCCAATTCCTTCTCTTTTCTATTTATTTCTTTTTAATTGTTTTATTAATTATTTTCTTTTTACAAAATAACCCAAAAAATCATTTTTATCATAAAACCAAAAATCACAAAAAACATCAAAAATCATTTTTTTCAGAAAAATAATTTATTTCCTTAATTAATTAGTTTAATTATTTAGGGCAATTTAATCCGTTTTTAATAATTTAAATCAATTAGAAATTAGGATTTAATTTGTACATAACCTAATTAATTTTTTCTCAAAAATAACCTAAATATTTTTTTAACTAGATTTTTAGGATTCTTAATTTATTCTCGCATTTAATTCACCGCTCGCATTTTTATTTTCATTTTTATTATTATTGTAACTGCTCCGAGTTTGTAATAGTAATTAGGGTTTCAATTTCGCATCTTTATTTTTGGTCAAAAATAATTATGTATCTGCAAAAGCCCTGTAATAACTAGGACTTTACCTTTCCCGCATTTTAATTTCCGCAAACTATAAACTGCTTAGATGTTAATAGGATTGTATGGAAAGACAAACTAAAAATTAATACGGTAGAAAACCCTAAATGTGAAAATATAAATTAACTAAAAATTACACTCGCACATGCTCACTCCTAGGGTTTACTCCACTTCGGTTGCCTTCGGTAAACAATCATGAAGTATAGGGTTCGTTAGTGGTTATCCTCTAGCCCCGAAAGATCTAAAATGACCCATTCGGATGTTGTCTCGGAGAAAGATCTTTAAGGCTTTAGGATAACCATGGATAGAAAGGGTGCTAATACCTTCCCTTTCTATAATCTACCTCCCGAACCGAGAGCAATCTCTTTAAGGAATTTTTCTGTGCTTTTGTCCTTTCCATTTGGAGAAAATAAAAGACGGTGGCGACTCTTGCTTCCACGACATTTCGTGAACCAGCGTTAAACAGTCAGTTCCAGATCCACCGATCACAGAACTGGCGACTCTGCTGGGGAATACTTTTAAAGTGAGGTGTACCTTAGGGATAGTTCATAACTGTGTTTTCAATTGCTTTCTTTGCTTGCTTTAAATTGTGGGACTGTCTTGGCAGTTCTATAGATCCTAACCCGGATCTGGGGATACCTTTCTTAGAAAGTAGCAACAAGGCTGTGAGGGAACTGTGCGGGGTATACTGACATGGTTGAAACAGTCTGCTACGTTGATGTGGCACTTTGGTGTGTACCGGTAACCCTTGAGTTCAGTCAAGGAGAGTACGGGGCCTCCGCGTGGTTTCGTGAAGCATCAACAGACCTTAGGAACCTTAATTGAACTATCTTGGCCTCTTTAGGGTAGTGAGATAACTGACTTTGGTGCAGTCCGAGGTTGGTTGATACTCGATACTACACTCAATTGAGGGTTGCTTTCCTGGAATATTTCGGTCGCCAGTTCAGTGGCTAAATCGAAACGATGAACAATGAAAGCAGTCCAGTGATATTGGGACCCTTAGAACCCGGTTACTTCTAATAGGACAGGTTGAGCCCACCAACTTCAAGAGGGTAGTACCCCAAACTTCATGCTGGCCTAAAACTCTAAGGGCTTCTCTTGTGTGACTTGTGTGCCTTCGTACTTGACTACTTGCATGCTTTATCAGACACATGAACTATTTGCAGGTTTTGTTTTAGTCCTTAATTGGACCCATGACAGGGCGTACTAAGTTTCTTGCAGGTTTTGTTTATAGTCCTTAATTGGGACTCATAACGGAGTGTACTAAGTTTCTTGCAGGTTTTGTTTATAGTCCTTAATTAGGACTCATAACAGGGTTACCTACATTACCCCATGCATAGCATAACATCATACCATTGCATACATCCTACATAAGGACTAACCCATTTCAAGGATCTCAAGGGCTTGTGATGCAGGTCATGATAAATCAAACATCTAGCAAGGGGCAAAGAGGATTTATTTTCCTCTAGCCAAGGTGGTCGGAGGCTATGACCCACTTGATATGGTGAGCTCTGACTCTTGAAGAAGGTTCCCCTAACCAAGGTTGTTTGGAAATCAAAACCAGACATGATAACTAAAGTCAGGGGCTATGACCCACTGGATATGGTGAGCCTTTGACCCTTGAAAAAGGACTCTCAACAATACGCAGTGCCTTCAATCAAGCTACCGGTTTCAAATTTTAACAAATTTCTGGTTTACCCCGCGAGGTCCTTGAAAACATTACATGCATGTCATACACATCATTGCATAACAGGTACCCTTTAGACAGGTCACTTACCATCTCTACTGTTTATTTCAGCAATGGCTTCCCAACAAGATAACCAGGACTTTCTTGCTCAAGAGACCCAGTTCGAGGAAATCCTCCTGAATCTATCCAAGGGGCAGGAGGAGCTAAGGACACTTCTCATGGGGACCTTTGTCAGGAACAGTGCTGAGGATGAAAGGCTGAAACACCTACAAGCTAAGGTGTATGCATTGAAGGTCCAGATGCTGGGGCAGGTGACTTCCATTCAAGGGTTAGCTCAAAGACAAGATGAGCTCGGGGTTCTCGTCAACCAACTGCTTCAGGGTAACCAGCTGGGGCAAACGTCTAAGGGTAAAATGCCAGTCATCGTTCAACAACCTTTGAGACAAGGAGATAAGGGGAGAGCTCCTCAAATAGCTCCAGTATCACAAATTCAGCATCAACCTCACCGGCTTCAGCCAGACAAGTCTAGGAGGAAATTCACCCCGCTCAACATGTCGTTGTTTCAAGCTTTACAACGCCTGTTGAGATTGAATTTGATCACATTAAGGGCTCATCCCCAGAATCCCAACACAGCACATCCTACTTATGATCCCAATAAAAGGTGTGCCTACCACTCTGCCTGTCCAGGACATGATACAAATGAGTGTTGGGATATGAAGAACAAGATCCAGGACCTGATTGATGAAGGGGCACTGGAGTTCACACAAGATGGTCAGGCTAAATTTTTCTACCATCCCTCCAAGGCTCACCATTTGAAGTGACAAGCCCTGAGATGAAAAGACTTTTGTTCATTCGAATGTTCAAGTTGTGTTGTTCTTTGATTGTTTAGACATTTATTCATGTTAAACATTGTTATTTCATTAATGCATCGCATACGTCTGTTTTAAAGCAATATATTCATATTCACTATATGCAAATTATTTTCATATTTTTTCTGATGATCAACTCTCAATAATTCTAAGCCTCTTGAGGGAGGATGACGAAAACGATACCATAATCTACAGTATGCTTTTGAACGGATCCTGCTGATGAGGTACAGGCATTGTTTCAATCCCTAAACACTGGAGTTATAAGGATGATAATCCCTCGTCAACCCCTCTGAGCCAAAGAAGTAGGAGTTTTCTTTTCGAAATTTAAAACCCTTAATCGTAACCTGGGGCAGGGTAGTCTTTCAGTTGATCCAAGTGCATAACGAATGGCACCAAAGAGGTCCTTACAAAAAAGGAAGACAGTGATGATTCCGAATAATCAATAAAGAAAGGCAGTCATCATCTCTCAAAATAAAAACCCATTAAGTCAAAACCTATGAAGGAGACTTATAAAACTGGGGCATCCCGCTGACTGTAATTCCAAAAAAGGAAACAGTTCAGACAAAAAAAAAGAAAGGGATAACAAAAAAAAAAAAGAGGTCCTACAAACCCTCAACAAAAAAAGAAATGACTGCCTATTCAAAATAAACTGTCAATGTCCGAACCATCACCGGAATATCAAAGCAAAGACTCAAACAAGGTCTAACGTACGATCGACTGAGCTTAGGTTTGGAGAACATCACAAAGAGCGGGTGGGTACAAATAATTTGAGCCTTTATCCTTTGTTTCTTGAACCATGAACCAGGCCACGTTATAACCCTTAAAAGTCCTAGCTGAAGCATGGGTTAGTTCAAAAGCATACTGTTACGAAAGGTATCCTGACTCCTTAAGGCCTACGGTAAATACGGAGTTGACATCACGTTTTACAAACATTCACTTGTTTTATGAAAAAGGACGCATTTTTAAAATATTCAAGACAGACATAAGCTTTGCGTTTTTAACATAACTTTGTTTGCACATGACTTTTTGTTTGAACAGCAGGGAAATTCGCACGATGAATACCTAGTGAACAAAAGCACTTCCAATCAAGGGGCATGGCATGATCATGGTCCGTCATCTGGGGCAGTTCAGTCAAGATTCGGAGAATCTCTCAAAGGCCAAATAGCCTGGGGCAAATCTCCGCCTGAGTCACTTGGGGCATTCCAACAACGGATCTTGCCCGATTAAACACCTTCCGGTGGCATGACAAAACACTTCTAACAGGGGAAACCCCCTACATTCTGAGAGCGTGGATATAGTCGAAAAAAATACTACGCGTAATCAAAGACCCGCTAGGTTGACACACCTAGGCAAAAATAAGGGCTTCCCGGCGAACCAAAAGGGTTCGGGCAAAATGAAGGGATGAAATGAAAAGAATCTGTACACCCAGTAAGTCGAAAACCTGAAAAGGCGGCTTGGGCAAAAATGGGTATCCCGATGGACTGAAAACCCGAAAGGGCGGTCCAGGCAAAAGTTAGGGATCAAAGCGTACGACTATGTCCCGTCATCTTGTCACTTGCCTACCAGAAGAAAGTTTGGCCATCAAACTATCAGCACCTTCACAGGTCATCCTCTCCCTACATCAGAAACAGGGGCAATAAAGATTTGTCCAAACAATCTAGTTATGTTGTCTTCCAAGGTACCAAAGTAGGTTCAGTTGAAAAACATAACTAGATATCCTAATTCCCTAGAGAGTAAGCCAGCAAGCCAGTGCACTCTCCCCAAGCAAAGTTACAATCAAACCTTAAGAAAGTTGGGTAGCCTCCCGCAGAGCTCAACATTCCCCAGCAGTACATCCCCGGCAGTCTTGATCTAAAGATTGTTCCCCGACGGTATACCCAACATTCAGTGGAATCACTTCCCCAATACAGCTCAAACTTCCCCAGGAGAGTCCAATCTGGTTCCCCAGGAAAGTAGGAATCCATCTCCCCAGGCAGTAAGCTTATCCCCAGTAGATTCTGGAAGCTTATCCCCTGCATAGCACGAACGCGTTCCCCGGCTTTATTCAAAGAGTTATTTCCTTACCAGGATATAACTGGGTTATCCTCAGCCAAAAGCCACGGAAAGAGCGTCCTCGACAAAGTCTTCTTACCCCAGCGAAGTCTATCAACACTTCCAACACAACAATGGTATCCCCAGCGAAGTTATTATCAACAACTCAACAAAGTACCTCTCTCTCCACAGAGTATTGCTTCCCAGCAAGATCGTTAGAGTACTTTTCTCCCTGCAGAGTAATCCATTCGCCAAGTTTATCCCCAACGGAGTTATCTTTTCCTACCGGTATTCTTGCAACTATCATCCCCAGCGGAGGCAAAAGTCTATTCTTTCAACATCAGCCCAGGAGCGACTTCCCGGCACTCGTCAAGGATTTATTTTCCTAAGACGAAAACATATGTTCATAAACATCACATCTTCATACATTATTGCATCATACTACACGAATCTCATTAATTTTGAGGACATCTTGAGATCATGCAGTTCATGCATCATGATCTTGCATACAACTGATGCTTTACCTTTTCAGGAAAGGTCAATACAAAGATGATTACTATCAACTATTGCAACTCCTTCTAGAAATAGTTCAGATGTGAACCAGAAATGGCGACGTTCTGATACTGCTTCCAGATTTCCTTCTAGATATAGTTCAGATGTGAACCAGATATGGTGACGTTCTGATACTGCTTCCAGATTTCCTTCTAGATATAGTTCAGATGTGAACCAGATATGGCGACGTTCTGATACTGCTTCTAGATTTCCTTCTAGATATAGTTCAGATGTGAACCAGATATGGCGACGTTCTGATACTTCTTCCAGATCTCCTTCTAGATATAGTTCAGATGTGACCCAGATATGGCGACGTTCTGATACTTCTTCCAGATTTCCTTCCAGATATGGTTCGGATGTGACCCAGATATGGCGACGTTCTGATACTTCTTCCAGATTTCCTTCCAGATATGGTTCGGATGTGACCCAGGCATGGCGACGTTCTGACACTTATTCCAGTTGAAGATTTCAAGACCTAGACCGGTTCAGTTAATCGACCCTAAGATTTTCTGTTTCTTATCCAGTCCAAGGCCTTCTCTAGTCCAGTTAAATCGACCCCAAACAGATTTTCATGATAAAGACTCAGCAGAAGTTATCCAAGATTCTCTCAATGATTGCTGTTGAGGTTGTAGTCGCCTATGGTTCTCTCCCCGATCCTGCGGAGGTAGTAATCATCCCAAGATTCGCTCAACGATTGCTGTTGAAGTTGAAGTTATCCAAGATTCTCTCAATGATTGCTGTTGAGGTTGTAGTCGCCTATGGTTCTCTCCCCGATACTGCGGAGGTAGTAATCATCCCAAGGTTCGCTCAACGATTGCTGTTGAAGTTGAAGTTATCCAAGATTCTCTCAATGATTGCTGTTGAGGTTGTAGTCGCCTATGGTTCTCTCCCCGATACTGCGGAGGTAGTAATCATCCCAAGATTCGCTCAACGATTGCTGTTGAAGTTGAAGTTATCCAAGATTCTCTCAATGATTGCTATTGAGGTTGTAGTCGCCTATGGTTCTCTCCCCGATACTGCGGAGGTAGTAATCATCCCAAGATTCGTTCAACGATTGCTGTTGAAGTTAAAGTTATCCAAGATTCTCTCAATGATTGTTGTTGAGGTTGTAGTCGCCTATGGTTCTCTCCCTCATACTGCGGAGGTAGTAATCATCCCAAGATTCGCTCAACGATTGCTGTTGAAGTTGAAGTTATCCAAGATTCTCTCAATGATTGCTATTGAGGTTGAAGTCGCCCAAGATTCTCTCAGCGTTCCTGTTGAGGTAGTAATCATCCAAGGTTCTCTCAGCGTTCCTGTTGAGGTGGTAACCATCCCTGGTTCATTCATCACCGTTTGAAGATCCAGATCCATCTGCTGTAACCAGTCAGGACACATCCATACAAAGAGTTTTAAGACCAGCTCCCGTAACAGGTCAGGTAATCATTTTTCTTTTGCAGGTACGCAAGTTCTCGCTAAGGAATCTCCCACGCGATCAACATCCAGATGGAATCTATAAGCCCATCCACCTACCCATCATCTCTTAGCATGGCATCTATAAGCCCATCATCCTATCCATCAATCTCTAAATGGCATCTATAAGTCCATTCCCCCGTCACACTACTATGTGAGCGCAAATTTCTGGGCACTCTAGTGTTCAATCATCTTCCACCTTCGGATTACGAAAGGCACGTCAGTCAATCTGCATCCTCAGGTCTAAGAAGATTGAACAGGGGCAACTGTTGTACCCCAAAATTTGCCCTCCCATATTTCTCAAAACATTTCAAGAAAATTCACAAGTCCAACCCGGCGTGTTATATTCAGGTGTTCTTTCGCCAAGATATCTCTGATAACATATTCTCAAATTCAGGTTCGGCTCAAGAGTCAATTCTTTAAAGAAGGTATCCGAATGTGTGAGTTTTCTTGAAGAAATATAGTGAAAAAGTGTGCTGAAAGTGCAGTTTTTACGCGCTAAAAAATTCATAACTTGAAGATCGTGACTCGTTTTGAACCCGTTCCGGTGGCCAAAATTCCGTCTTGACATTATCTATGTTTTCATCTCTCACGGCTGGAAGCCAATTTCGATCAGAAGGTCTTCAAAAATGTGGATTTATCAAGTATTTTCGTGCAGAAAATTTGTGATAGAAGTTTATTTGCGTCATGTTCAAAAAATCATAACTTGGTCGATTTTCATCGTATCGAGCTGGTTCTGGCGCCAAAATTTCACAAATTGAGTTGGCTACATTTTCACAGAAGGTATTGAGTTCAGACGGTATTCAAAAGGCCTTCGTTTTTTGCTCAGAGTGCGTGACACGCTGAAAATCCTAAATGCTGAATATTATTTCATCTGGGCCGAAACTTCGAAAATTCATAACTCGGTCAATTTTTATCGGATTGGGTTCATATTTTTACACAAGGTCACTGACTCATAGATCTACAACTTTGCTTCAAAAGTCGAGACCGGATTATGCTCCGATCAATACCAGTTTTTTATTGAAGAACGTGTCAGAGTCGACACTGGAGCCCAAAATAAGTTTGTCTGAGCTGAAACTTCAAAAATTCATAACTAATTCACCGTTTATTCGATTGAGCCGATTTTCGGACAGGAGTTAGCTATCGATGTCGGCTACATTTTGTTTTCACATTTCAACTTCAAAAAATGCACTTAAGTCCCTGCTATTTAGCCTGGAAAGTGACGAATTCAAGTGAATATTGGAGGCCCAATTGCACATTCAAAGCCCATTTGCTTTACCCTAATTTCCATTATATAATCACCTTCTTTTCACACAAACCAGGAAAAAAAGAGAGGAGAAAGAGGAGAAAAAGAGAGAAAAAACATTGCCACAACACTGTTAGAATATCAAATTCTTTCAAGAATCCTAAAACCTTGAAATCCTTATTACAAATCCCTCCTTCACTACAAACAAGCCATCTCAGTTACAAACCAACATCTTATTACTTCTTCAGTAAGGGTAAGGCTGGCTTGGTCTCCATTATCCAAAGGGCATAAAAGCATTCATGTCACTACTTTTCCAGTAAGGGTAAGGTTGATTTGATCTCCATGATCAAAAGGGTATAATCATTCATACATGCCATATTGTGCCTAAACATTAAATTTCTTCATATATTGGCTTTATTTGCATTTTATGATTTTATTTAATGTGTTCGTGAGATTCAACACTGCAGATTTAGACAGGATCCCATGCAGGTTCATTAAGGAACGTTGAGGCTAAAATCCAAATGACCAAAAGCCAAAAGCCAAATGGCCAAAGTAGAAAAACTTATGCATGACACTAATACATGGCGAGACAGACATCCTAGAAGATTAAGGAACGTTGAGGCCAGAACATAAATGGCCAACAGCCAGAACACAAATGGCCATGAAACCCAATCCAATGGCCAAAGAATGCAGACTAAGGTACTCAGGAGTTAATGAACACGCACGTGATGGCAGAAAGTCAAACAAGGCTTTTTGTCTAATGGGCCAGATTTCTCACAAAAAACCTCCCTTTGGGTCTGAATACCCTCCATGGTTTGCACATTTTTATTTTTTTATTTGATTTTCCTTTTTATTCTTTTAATTGTTTTCTTTAATTTCATAAATTAATTTTCATAAGATAAAAAATCAGAAACTAAAATATATTTAATTATTATTATTTCACTATTAATTTATTTTGTAAATAAAACCTTTATTAATTAATTAGTTTTTTATTCTAGGGTTAACTTTAACATTTTCTTAATAAAATTTAAAATTTGTAGAATTAGGTTAATTACTTTTATCTTTTTCTTTTCTTTCATCATTATTAATTATTAATTATATATTTTTGTAAATAAAATTGTATTAATTAATTAGGTTAATTTTAGATTAAATTTTAATGCTTTTCTTAATAAATTAAAAATAACTGGAATTAGGGTTAATTAATTAATTTCATTTAGTTCTCATTAAAAAATCATAAATACCAAAAAAAAAAACTCAAAAATCTTTTCTTTTTCATTTTAATTTAATTAATTGGTTAATCGTAATTTCCTTAAAAGGGTCCAACGCCCTCGCATTCCCGATTTTAATGCTCTTTGCATTTTTTATTTCCTTTCTTATTATATTTATGTAATTCTCCCAAAGCCGTGTAAATTGGACGTTTTATTTCTCGCACTTTATTTCTTTATTCAAATCGGGTCCTGGATTAAATTTTGGCGATGTGGACCCGCGCCTTTGTAATAGTTTAGAACTTTTACCTTTCCGCACTCTTTTAACTATTAATAATAATGCATGCAAGAATGAATGACAAAAAATAAAAACAAACGCATAGATCACTTTGACATGAACAAGATAAATGCAAATGAACATGACACACAAATCACACACCACCCCTAGGGTACGCCTCACTGTTGCCTTGCCTCGAAAGGTGATCATCGAGTAGAGGATGTCTTAGTAAGTCCTCATGATCCGGGAACCTGGCATGAGGGTAGCTTCTAAGGTGTCTTCCCATTGCTCTGGTGATCACCATGTCCCGAACCTTCGAATTGACCCGAACACCTCCAACGGTGGTGCTACCTACCTCTCAATGGTGGGATGGCACTACTTTAAAGGACATCTACACAGACGAATTCCTTAGGGTAGGTAGACAACTCGTAGATACTTGCTCTAAATTTCAAAACAAATTCAAAATACTTTTCACACCAACACATTTTCAAAAGCTTTCGAAAGCAATTTTTCAAACACTCTTGAGGACCGATACAAGAGTCGAACTGGAATTTTCAAAGAAACTTTTTAAAACCCACAGTTGAAAAGCAAACAAATCATTTTTGAAAACACAAATGAGCAAGTATCTAAGAGCCCATGGATAACCATGGATATAAAGGGTGCTAATACCTTCCCTTTCTATAATCTACCTCCCGAACCGAGAGCAATCTCTTTAAGGAATTTTTCTGTGCTTTTGTCCTTTCCATTTGGAGAAAATAAAAGACGGTGGCGACTCTTGCTTCCGCGACATTTCGCGAACCAGCGTTAAACAGTCAGTTCCAGATCCACCGATCACACATAGCATTGTGTTTGTATCATCATTTGGGATGTTTTAGTTTAATTAATTTTGCGTTTAGATGCTTGTATTCATAATTGCCATTGTTAGGTTTTATCTTTCAGTTTTAGGGTTTTTCCATACAGGTTAAATTGGCCAATGAAAAGGGTATCATGATGCTCGTGGGTTCAAGGCGAATGGATTCATGTATTCACATTTCATTTATCATGAATTTTGATGATTTTTAAAATTCACAGATTTATAGCTATGGCAAACTGTCCGTAGGTAAAGGTTTGATACCTAACACGGCGGATGAGGAAGAAGATAATGATGTGTTCAATCATCATTGGGTCATTCAAATAGTTGGCACGCGTTTTTTAATTCATTAATCCACTTGTTTTTTTTAATATATTATCATTTTTTTTCATTACATTAACAACTAATCCACGCAGTACAGATGGCAAGGCGCACGTTTGAAAGTGGAGAGGACTTGGGTTCGATCCCTAGGTCCAAGCATTTTATTATTTTCTTAACACTTACATGCAGATCTTGTGCACAACCCATTCTAGGTGCCCACTATACACCCTGATCTCAATCATTGGATTCATCATCAATCCAGATCCAACGCCCAACGCTCAAGTCATACCATAGACCATCAGAAAGAGTATCACACTAAATCAAGCGCAAGGATTGGGCTGACCAGCTATTGGGCCTAAACAATTCAACATTGCACCCCCTTTTTAGCTTATAACACAGGCCCAATTCCTTCTCTTTTCTATTTATTTCTTTTTAATTGTTTTATTAATTATTTTCTTTTTACAAAATAACCCAAAAAATCATTTTTATCATAAAACCAAAAATCACAAAAAACATCAAAAATCATTTTTTTCAGAAAAATAATTTATTTCCTTAATTAATTAGTTTAATTATTTAGGGCAATTTAATCCGTTTTTAATAATTTAAATCAATTAGAAATTAGGATTTAATTTGTACATAACCTAATTAATTTTTTCTCAAAAATAACCTAAATATTTTTTTAACTAGATTTTTAGGATTCTTAATTTATTCTCGCATTTAATTCACCGCTCGCATTTTTATTTTCATTTTTATTATTATTGTAACTGCTCCGAGTTTGTAATAGTAATTAGGGTTTCAATTTCGCATCTTTATTTTTGGTCAAAAATAATTATGTATCTGCAAAAGCCCTGTAATAACTAGGACTTTACCTTTCCCGCATTTTAATTTCCGCAAACTATAAACTGCTTATATGTTAATAGGATTGTATGGAAAGACAAACTAAAAATTAATACGGTAGAAAACCCTAAATGTGAAAATATAAATTAACTAAAAATTACACTCGCACATGCTCACTCCTAGGGTTTACTCCACTTCGGTTGCCTTCGGTAAACAATCATGAAGTATAGGGTTCGTTAGTGGTTGTCCTCTAGCCCCGAAAGATCTAAAATGACCCATTCGGATGTTGTCTCGGAGAAAGATCTTTAAGGCTTTAGGATGATTACTAACATTTCCTAACATTGCTTTTTTGATCGTATTTGTCCCTTCAAATTTCCCTAAAAAACTCCAACGGTGATGCTTCCTATTTCTCAATAATGAGATAGCATTGTCTAAAAGGAAAACGAACAAAATTTTTTTTTTGAGTAGGTAGAAAAATTATAACTACTTGCTCAAACAAACAAACTTTTTCACACCAACACTTTCCAAACAAAGTTTTCAAAAACAACTTCATAACACTCTTTAGAACAGAAACAAGGGTTAACACGAAGTAAAACAAAATTTTTCAAAACAAGCACACACAAGCAATTTTCAAAATGAGCAAGTACATAAGAGCCCATGGAAAACCATAGATAGAAAGGGTGCTAACACCTTCCCTTTCTATAATCTACCCATTGTACTCAGAAACATCTCGAAAAAGGTTTTTCTGTTCTTTTTCCTTTTCTTGATTGGATAAACTAAAGTCGGTGGCAACTCTTGCTTACCGCGACATTTGTGAATAAAAATGCAAACCAGTATTAACAGTCGGTTCTGCCACCGTATCACAGAACTGGTGACTCTGATGGGGAATAAAATATAAAGTGGGGTGAACCTTAGGATCTAGGTCATATTTAATTGCTCTCTCTTGATTGTATTGCTTGCTTTATATTTATGGGAACTGTTTGGGTTGTTTGATCCTACACCCGGATCGGGAAACACCTTTTAGGTAAGTAGCGATAAACTGTGAGGGAGTTGTGCTGGGGTATACCGACACAGTTGAAGCAGTAGCTTTGTTGATGTGGCACTTTGGTTGGTACCCGTAACCCGTGAGTCAATCAGGGAGATGTACGGGGCCGCCGCGTGGTGTCATAAAGCATCAACTGACCTTAGAACCTTTAATTGCACAACTTGGCCAGTAGGACGTAGCGAGATGGCCAGCTTTGGTGTATGCCCAAGGTCGATAGGTACTCGATGCTACACTCATTGAGGTTTGACTTCTGAGTTTTGTTTGATTATGAGTCAATCGTCGATTGAACAAGGCTTGGGGGAAAGATCAGTGATATTGAGATCCCTTAGAACCCGGTTACTATTTATAGGACAGGTTGAACTAATCCAGCTTCAAGAGGGTATGACCTTAAAACCCATGCAAGCCTAAACCTAAGGTTGTTTGCGTGACTTGTATGCTTTCAACTTGAACTACTTGCAAAGTTTTATTACTTGACAACATGAGTTCCTTGCAGGTTTTGTTTACAGTTATTATCCAATAACTTGGATTTCTTGCAGGGTTTACTTGCTTACATCACTTCGCACCTTTGCTTAAAAGCATAGCATACACATCATAACATCATGCCTTAACATTTCCTTAACCATTTCAAGGATCTCGAGGGCCTCTGATGCAGGTTATGATAAATCAGACGTCTAGCAAGGGGAAAGGGGATTTATTTTCCTCTAGCCAATGTCGTCAGAAGATCAAAACTCAACAACTTGAGTAAGGGGCTATTACCCACTTGATATGGTGAGCTTGACTTTCATAGAAGGACTCTCAATGATACAAAGTTCTTCAATCAAAGCTGCAAAATTCAACTTTTGACATTTTCTTATTTACCCTGCGAGATCCTTGAAAACATTGTGTTAGAACATAATTTGATTCTACAACCCCAGATTAGAGTTTTGATGATAACAAAATACAAAGAATAAATAAATCCAAAGATATATATACAGAACATATATGCTACTTAAAATTATGTCTTATATATGCAGAAGTTCTGATGGAATCAACATCAGAATGGAATCAACATTAGAATGGAATCATCATCAGAAGATCAGCAATATGTGGTACACGCTGAAGCTACCAGATTATACGCTGAAGCTTGATGACCAGAATCTGCGCCTAAACAAGTACACTCTGACTCTGATCAAATACATCTTT
Source organism: Vicia faba (assembly GCA_948472305.1). NCBI lineage: Eukaryota > Viridiplantae > Streptophyta > Magnoliopsida > Fabales > Fabaceae > Vicia > Vicia faba. Next base: position 204,756,518 of record OX451738.1, read on the forward strand.
ACCAAGTCATCAACACTCTGTAGCGTTATCAGCAGTTAAAGCAAAGAAGACTCTGAAGCTTTATTAATTATTCAAGACAGAATTAAATGCTAACGGCTTTCTTCAGACAAGATCTTCTTCAAAAGGAAAGTGTGTTATTATCATTAAACTTGCTTTATGGACAACGTATCTTTGCCTTTCCTATATAAACAAGTCTGCTTGTGAAAAGAAGCACGTATGTACGCACACAACAATTTTCCAAGCCTTCCAAACCACGCATATTCAAAGCTTTAGCAAATTCATTTTATTCCAAGCTTAATTTGTGTAACTATCACAGTTGTGATATACTGTTTTGTTAGAAAACAACAACACACTATTGTTCAATTATTTGTAAAAGATTTCCTTGAGATTAACCGGCTTATGGTTGTACTCAAGATGACTTTAACAGTTGTTAAAGTAGCTATTGTAATCCTTTGAGAATAGTGGATTAAGACGTCGTTGGAGAGAGGAGAAATCACCTTGACGGGTGGACTGGAGTAGTTTGAGAACAAATGAACCAGGATAAAAATACTGTGTCCTTAAGCTGTTAATATTTGATCCAAGTTTTTCAATTCAACCCCCCTTTCTTGTGTTTTTCACATCTTCAATTGGCATCAGAGCGCCTGGTTCTGAGCTTATAACACTTAACCGTGTCAATACAAGATTCAGCGTCATAAAAACACAATGGCAGGACCAAGTCAAAACATCAGCAATGACAACAATGAAGAAAGGGACAGATTCAGTGGCAAACCTCCAGTCTTTGATGGAGAGAACTTTGACTACTTGAAAGACAGAATTGAGAGTTTCTTTCTGGCCTATGATGCTGATCTGTGGGACATGGTGACTGATGGATACACGCACCCAGTGGATGGACGTGGTCATAAGATTGATAGGAAAATGATGTCTGATCAGCAAAAGCGTGAGTTCAGAAATCATCACAAGGCTAGAACAATTCTTCTCAGCGCCATCTCATATTCAGAATATGAGAAAATATCAAATAGAGAAACTGCCAAGAATATGTTTGATTCTCTGAGAATGACGCATGAAGGCAACATTCAAGTCAAATAAACCAAAGCCCTTGTGCTCATTCAGAAGTATGAGGCATTCAAGATGGAAGATAGTGAATCAATAAAAACTATGTTTTCAAGATTCCAAATTCTGGTTGCTGGTCTAAAAGTTCTTGACAAAGGGTATTCCACTTCTGATCACGTTAAGAAGATCATCAGAAGCTTGCCAAAACAGTGGAGGCCAATGGTCACAACACTTAAGCTAGCCAAGGATCTCAACAAAATCTCTCTGGAGGAACTCGTTATCTCCCTCACAAGTTACGAGATAGAGCTATAAGCAGATGAACCTCAAAAGCAAGGTAAGCCATTAGCTTTAAAATCTAATAGAAAATCTGACTCCAAAGTTTTGCAGGCTGTGGAAGAAACCTCTGATGGATCCTCATCAGAAGAAGATGAACTGTCTCTTCTCTCCAGAAGGGTGAACCAACTGTGGAAGCAGAGGCAAAGGAAGTTCAGGAATCCCAGAAGATCAGAAAATCAGAATGAATCTTCCTCCAGATAAAGAAGGTCAGAATCCTCCTCTAGACATAGAAGATCTGAAGGTTCTTCGGGATATAGAAAGCCAAACAACAAAGACATCATCTGCTATGAATGTAACGAGCAAGGGAACTACAAAAGTGATTGCCCAAAGCTTCAGAAGGAGAAGCCTAAAAAGAAGTTTGGCAAGGAAAAGAAGAAAAGTCTCATGGCTACATGGGATGATTCTGACACATCTGAAGTTGACTCAGAATCAAATGATGAAAGAGAAAACATAGCTCTCATGGCAAACATAACTGAAGACAGTGAAGCTTCTGATTCAGACTCTGAATCAGATACATAAGAGGTATTCCCTGACTTTACTATAAACTTTACTAAGGATGAACTAGCTGAAAGCCTTAATGAAATTCTGGAAAGGTATCAGCAGATCAGAGTCGAATTCAGAAACCTGAAAAGGAATCTTGCTTCTGACTCTGATAAGACTGAGAGTCTCAGATTGGAGAATTCTGAGTTAAAATAAAAAATTTCAAAATTAGAAAACCAGTTGCAAAACTCTCAGAAGGAAACAATCCCTGAAACTCCCAGCAATGCTGATGAGATCATCAAAGAGTATGATCACAGCTTTCAGAAGTTTCTTGCTAAAAACATAGACAGAAGCAAAATGGCTTCAATGATCTATGGAGTTAGCAGAAATGGCAGAAAAGGGATAGGATATCAAGGTAAGGTACCTACACCAAAAAATTCCATGGACTTAGTTATAAAACACACTCCACTTAATTAACACTTTATATATTGGCACACACATGACATAAAATACACAAGTAGTGATTACTCTGTCAAACCAAAATTCAACCAGAGTTTTGGTAAAACTAACAAATCAGGACCCAAGAAAATGTCGGTACCTAAGGATAAAATAATACATGTGGCATATATCTTTAGCAGCAAAGCAAAGACACCAATCATTGTACCTGGACTCTGGATGCTCATGACACATGATGGGAAGAAGGCATATGTTCCAAAGCCTGGAACTTAAGCCCGGAGGCCACGTAGGCTTTGGAGGCAATCAGAGAGGAAAGATCATTGGCTCTGGAACAGTAGGTAATGGAAATCTTCCCTCTATAAGTAATGTTTTATTAGTTGATGGATTAATGCATAACCTATTATCCATAAGTCAATTAAGTGATAACGGTTATGATATAATCTTCAATCAAAATTCATGCAAAGCTGTTAGTCAGAAAGATGGGACTATCCTATTTAATGGAAAGAGGAAAAACAACATTTATAAAATCAAACTTTCTGAACTGAAAAGTCAGAATGTAAAATGTCTTCTGTCTGTTAACAACGAGCAATGGATCTGGCATAGAAGATTGGGACATGTTAGTATGAGAAGAATATCTCAGATTAACAAACTCAATCTGGTCAGAGGACTTCCTAACCTGAAGCATGTTTGAAGCATGTTTGAAAGGCAAGTTTGCAAAACCTGCTTTCAAATCTAAAAATGTTGTTTCCACCTCTAAGCCATTAGAACTTCTGCACATTGACTTATTTGGACAAGTAAAAACTGCTTCAGTCAGTGGCAAGAAGTATGGGTTAGTAATCGTAGATGACTATAGCAGATGGACATGGGTATAGTTCTTAAGGCATAAGGACGAGTCACACTCTGTGTTTGTTACCTTCTGCAACCAAGTTCAGAATGAAAAGGATCTTAGAATCGTCAATGTCAAAAGTGATCATGGTGGAGAATTTGAAAATAAAGATTTTGAGTTATTCTTTAATGAAAAAGGCATTCTGCATGATTTCTCTTGTCGTAGAACTCCCCAGCAAAATGGAGTTGTAGAACGAAAGAACAGAACATTGCAAGAAATGGCTAGAACCATGATCAACGAGACTAACGTTGCTAAGATCTTCTGGGAAGAGGCAATAAACACAGCGTGTTACATTCAGAATAGAATCTCCATAAGACCTATTCTGGAAAAGACTCCATATGAATTGTGGAAGAACAGAAAACCCAACATTTCTTATTTTCACCCATTTGGATGTACATGTTTTATTTTGAATACAAAAAATTATTTGAACAAGTTTGACTCTAAAGCACAAAAGTGTATTATGTTAGGATACTCTGAACGCTCAAGAGGGTACAGAGTATACAATACAGAAACACAGATTGTTGAAGAGTCAATCAGTGTTCGGTTTGATGATAAGCTTGACTCTCAAAAGTCAAAGCAGGATGAATTCATTGCAGGTATGGAAGTTGAACTCACAGGTACTGAAGACAAATCATTAGAAGCTCTCAACAAAGACACTCCCTCAACATCAGAAAGAGTCACTACAAGCAACCCATCACCTTCTATTGATCAACTCCAGAAAAGACCATGCAGAAGCAGCATTGATCACCCAGAAGAAACAATCTTAGGAAGGAAGGAAGATCCAATCAGAACAAGATCTACCTTCAGAAACTCTGAAGAATCCCTCATGGGACTGGTTTCTCTGATTGAACCAACAACAATTCATGAAGCACTTCTGGACAATGACTGGATTCTGGCAATGCAAGAGGAGCTAAATCAATTTACAAGAAATGACGTATGGGATCTAGTTCCCAAACCAAAAGGATTCAACGTCATTGGTACAAAATGGGTGTTCAGAAACAAACTGAACGAACAAGGTGAAGTCATCAGAAACAAAGCACGGCTGGTAGCACAAGGTTATAGTCAGCAAGAGGGGATAGACTATACAAAAACCTTTTCTCTAGTCGCCAGGTTAGAATCTATCAGACTTTTAATTTCATTTGCTGTTAATAAAGGCATCACTCTGTATCAGATGGATGTCAAGAGTGCATTCTTAAATGGCTATATAGAAGAAGAGGTATATGTGCACCAACCCCCTGGTTTTGAAAGTTCCAAAAATCCAGAATATGTTTTCAAACTAAAGAAGTCACTTTATGGTCTGAAACAAGCTCCCAGAGCTTGGTATGAAAGACTAAGTAACTTCCTGTTAGAAAAGGAATTCACCAGAGGGAAAGTGGACACAACCTTGTTCTGTAAGACAATTAAGAATGACATTTTAGTATGTCAGATTTATGTTGATGACATCATATTTGGATCCTCTAAACCCTCTATGGGAAGAGAGTTTGCTAAATGTATGCAGACAGAGTTTGAAATGAGCCTAATGGGGGAACTAAAATTCTTTTTGGGCATTCAGATTAATCAAACTCCTGAAGGAACTTACATTCATCAGAGAAAATATGTCAGAGAACTTCTGAAGAAATTTGATCTCTCAGAATGTAAGCGATCAAAGATTCCAATGCATCCCACGTGCATTCTGGAAAAAGAAGAGGTAAGTAAAAAGGTAGAACAGAAGGTCTACAGAGGTATGATTGGCTCCCTTCTGTATCTGACGGCCTCAAGGCCTAACATTCTATTCAGTGTTTGCATATGTGCTAGATTCCAATCAGATCCTAGAGAATCTCACTTAACAGCAGTTAAGCGAATTTTCAAGTATCTGAAAGGTACTGCTAATATGGGTTTGTTTTATAGAAAATCAAGTGATTACAACTTAGTAGGATACTGTGATGCTGATTTTGCTGAAGACAAAGTAGAACGTAAAAGCACTTCTGGAAGCTGCCAGTTTCTGGGAGAAAATATGATCTCATGGTCCAGCAAAAGACAATCCACAATAGCTCTATCAACAATAGAAGCTGAATACATAGCAGCAGCTGGATGTAGCACGCAAATGCTCTGGATGAAAAGCCAACTTGAGGACTTCAATATATTTGAGAGTAACATTCCTATCCTCTATGACAATACTTCTGCTATTTGTCTCAGTAGAAATCCTATCTTGCATTCTAGGGCTAATCATATAGAAATAAAACATCATTTTATTAGGGACTATATTCAGAAAGGGATTCTCAATTTAAAATTCATTGACACAGACCATAAATGGGCTGATCTCTTTACAAAACCTCTTTCTGAAGATAGGTTTAACTTCATTCTGAAACATCTCAGCATGAAGCTTTGCCTAGAATAAACTGTTTTATTTACATATCTTAATCTTCAGAATTTTTGTTATTTTCTGTGAACTGCTGATCAACCTGCCTTCAGAATTTTAGAAGTACAGATTGTATCAGAATCTATCCATGAAGATCTGAGCGTTTCATTTCAAGGATAGAAGTGTGCTGTTCACGTAAGCAAACAGTTGTCATCCTTTCATCAGCTACCTTCTGAGGCTGAACACGCATTCACTTTTCTGAAAGGTCAAAAGCGCTGATTGGGTGCATTAAGACACATGTCATGGGTAACTGTTCCAATATCTTTCTGAATCCCCTAAAATCAGTTGTCATTAATGCTTATAATCATTACAATTTATTTCTCTCTCTTACAGTTTATGTTTTCAAAATCTATTTAAACGCATTTTTCACCCTTTACACTCTTTCACTTTCACTTTCTCTACAATCTAATTGTTTTCAGTTTGCATCTCTCAAAAACCCTTACATTCTCTTCTCAAACTTTTCTGTGTGAACATGGCTTCCTCAAGCATCCCTAATACCAGTACTCAGAGAACGGAATCCACAGAACAATATGAAGAACCATTCAGAACTCTCCTCACGCCCATTGACAACTTAGAAGTGCTTTCAGAATTGATTGTGGATTTTGAAAATCTTCAAGAAAATGGGTTCAATCTTTCTGAAGAAGTAAAGGCTCAAGGATGGAAAAAGTATTTTGACCATCTTCTAGGTCCAACATTCCCAATCCTTATGAAGGAATTTTGGATTCATGCTTCATCCTCCAACCATCAAGTTACTTCGTATGTAATGGGGAAGAAGATAGTCATAACTGAAGATCTTATTGCAAGACTGATAGGTTATAGTGGTGGTGGCGTAAGGTGTATAGACATGGCTGAAAGATGTGCTGGTGTCGCTTCAATTGCTAGAGAAATTTTCACTCTGGGTCTTCCCTCCAGCAAGATAAGGGATCTGAAGGATCATCACAGAATATGGGCCAAGATAATTCTGGGATGCATCAATCACAGGAAGCCAACCAGCTCTCCTGACTACATAAACATTGATCAGCAGTTTTTGATCTACTTCATCTCCCAGAAGACTAAGGTGAATCTGGCTCATTTGCTGTTCAATCATCTGAGGACCAGTGTTAAGGAGACTAGAGAAGATGAGCACACTAAAAGGGATTGGATACCCCTTGGAAGGCTCATATCAGATATTTTGACAGAGAATAGGCTGATAGAGCATCTAACAGAAGCACAAGAAATCAACTCTCTATAGGTGACTGCTGGAAAGCCTTTGAATGCGAAGAATCTGAAAAAGATGAAGATTATTGAGAAAATCAAGAAGTAACCCAGTGTTACTTCTTTTGCAACAATCACCAGCAGAAGGATTCCTCTAGATGATTTTCCTATGTTCTCAGAAATTGATTCCAAGCCTGAAATTATCGTCAGATATCTGGATGCATGCAAGGCAGATGGTACTGCACCAGAGTTAAATATTTAGGACTTGCAACAGAAGGCTCCAGAAGTTATGCTGAAGAAGAACAAGAAAAGGAAGGTAGAAACAGAAGTATCATCCCAGCGGACTCCTAAAGCTTCTAAAAGGAAAGGTAATCCTTCTACTGTTAATGTTTTAGAATCAATTACTATATCAACATCTGAACCAATACCTACCCATTCAGAAATTCCTACCCCTCAAACCTTTGATGATTTTGACATAGGTTTTGACCCCTCTGAAACTCTAAGTGTTAGAGGAACTCACTCCCTACCTATCAATCCAAATACTGAAACAACTCAACCAAAACTTGCAAAAGTTCTGTCAGATATTGAAACTTTTGACCAAAACATTTCTGCTCCCATACCAGAAAATCCAAACTCTGAAACCACTTCAGAAGCACCAGAACCAGAAATTCCCCTCTCTCCACAACCAGAAATACCACTACCTCCATCTCCTCAACCAGATATTCATCCACCATCTCCACAACCTGAACTATTTCAACCAAAAGGTCAAACTTCTGAGGTCCAACCTTCTGAATCCTGTGAACCAGAACCTCATAACATTCAATCCAACCAAACTGTTGATTCTGATACCATTCCAATTCCTGGAATCACTGAACCTCTGGCCATCCATATGCCTCTGACCATTCTAGATATTCCCCAAATTCCCTCTTCACTAGAATCAACTCCACCAAATTCCCCAACTAGTCCAATAATTATTCCAGACTCTCCCACTCCCTCACCAAAGAACAATCCAGATGACAACGCCAAAACTGTCACTGATTTAACTGTTTTTGAATGTCTTGCTGCCATAACCCACAAAACAGCCATTCCAAAACCAAAACCATCTGAACCCACACCAGATGTTGGTACTAGTTTATTGATGTTTGAAACAGAAATGCAGAAATGGATAACTTCCCTGAAGCAAGCTAGTCTTGAGATGATTAATCCTGCTGCTTCAGATTATCTTTGGACAAGTTTCAGAAAATGGATAAGTTCTGAAACTCATAAGATGCAAGAACAGAGCTACGAACAAGTTTAACAGAATTTTAGTAATTTGCTAAAGGTAATTAAAGATCAAGTTCTGAGCAAACTGCTCAAGGAATAAGTTCTCCCTCTAGACAATGCTCCCTGGTCAGAACATCATCCAACAGACAAAGTTCAACCAGAGTCAGAAGGTCTCATTCTGACCGATACTCCAGAGCAGATGATTCCTGCAGAGGAACTGGTTCAAAAAGATGACGTTGCAGAATGCTCTGAGAAGCATCCAGTTGCTGAAGATTCTCAAGCTTCCTCCTATGAAAGGCAGACTCTAGAAGAACTGAAGAGAGCAGATATTGTTATGCAGGAAAGAATGGATAAACAGGATGATAAAATTTCGGAAATCAAGAGCATGTTAACCAAACAAGAGGAAACCATCACCCAGATCAAGGGCTTGTTGGAAGCTTTCTTCACGCGCCTTCCTCCTCCATCTTAGATTTTCCTTTGTTTTAAAATTTGTTTATCTGTAATATTTTCTACATTGCTGCTATTCTGAACTTCTTATCGTTGCTTCTACTTTTAATATAAATCCTTTTTGGCTCTGATTATATGTTCTTTTTGATAACTGCCAAAAAGGGGGAGAAAGAATAAGATATTTTCAATAACGGATTACTGAGACATAAGTCTCAAACATTCTGATCTACTTAATTTCTTTCTTCTGAAAAGCTTGAACAGGAACAAAACACTGATGAAAGACGTAGTCAAATTCTAATGCTCAAGGACTCAAAGAATTTAAGGGAAGTAATCAACTCAGGGGGATTTTTTCTTCTTAATTCTATACTTTTTATTCTTTATTCTTAATTGAAAAATCTGGTTTTTGTCATCATCAAAAAGGGGGAGATTGTTAGAACATAGTTTGATTCTACAACCCCTGATTAGAGTTTTGATGATAACAAAATACAAAGAATAAATAAATCCAAAGATATATATATATATACATAACATATATGCTACTTAAAATTATGTCTTGTATATGCAGAAGTTCTGATGGAATCAGCATCTGAATGGAATCAGCATCAGAAGATCAGCAATATGTGGTACACGCTGAAGCTACCAGATTATACGTTGAAGCTTGATGACCAGAATCTGCGCCTAAAAAAGTACACTCAGACTCTGATCAAAGACATATTTACCAAGTCATCAACACTCTAAAGCGTTATCGGCAGTTAAAGAAAAGAAGACTCTGAAGCGTTATTAATTATTCAAGACAGAATTAAATGCTAACGGCTTTCTTCAGACAAGATCTTCTTCAAAAGGAAAGTGTGTTATTATCATTAAACTTGCTTTATGGACAACGTATCTTTGCCTTGCCTATATAAACAAGTCTGCTTGTGAAAAGAAGCACGTACATACGCACACAACAATTTTCCAAGCCTTCCAAACCACACATATTCAAAGCTTTAGCAAATTCATTTTATTCCAAGCTTAATTTGTATAACTATCACAGTTATGATATACTGTTTTGTTAGAAAACAACAACACACTATTGTTCAATTATTTGTAAAATATTTCCTTGAGATTAACCGGCTTGTGGTTGTACTCAAGAAGACTTTAACAGTTGTTAAACTAGTTGTTGTAATCCTTTGAGAATAGTGGATTAAGACCTCGTTGGAGAGAGGCGAAATCACCTTGACGGGTGGACTGGAGTAGTTTGAGAACAAACGAACCAGGATAAAAATACCGTGTTCTTAAGATGTTAATATTTGATCCAAGTTTTTCAATTCAACCCCCCCCCCCCCTTTCTTGTGTTTTTCACATCTTCACATTGCATTTTTATATAATACATATTATTGCATAAGAAGGTTTCAAAGAAGGTATCTCATGTTCTCGCTTTTTATTTCAGCAATGGCTCTCCAACAAGAGAACAGATATCTCCAAGCTCAAGATTCCCAGTTCAAGGAATTTCTCCTGAATCTATCCAAGGGGCAAGAAGACCTGAAAACACTCTTCGACGGGAATCTGACCAAGGAACATCCTGACAACAACAAGGATGAACAACTGCAAGCTAAGGTAGAAGCAATGAGAATCCAGATGCTGGTGCAGATGGCTCTTATCCAAAACTTAGCTCGAGGACAAGAAGGGCTAAGAGCCTTCCTCAACAAGCTTCACCAAGATGGATGTAGATCCATGAAACAAACAGTTAAAATTGTGGATCAAGGTATTAATCAGCCCCCAGTGAGAGAAGAGGTTGGTTTGGTCAGGAACATACCTTTCCATATTTCTACTACATCACAAGCCCAACCACAACATCACCAATGACAACGGGGCAATTGGCATAAGAAGAATACATCTGAAAGACGCTTCACCGAAATCAACATGTCATTGGCTCAAGCATTACAACGCCCGTTGAAGGCTAATTTGGTTATATTAAGGGACCGTCCTCAGAATCCCAACATAGCCTCCCCAAGGTACAATCCAAATGCAAGATGTGCATACCACTCCAACAATCCTCGACATGACAGCAACAACTGTTGGGCGTTGAGAAATAAAATTCAAGACCTGATTGATGAAGGAGCGCTAGAATTCGCACAAGACCGTCAGGCTGAGTTCTTCTGCCATCCCTCTAAGGAATACCATCTGAAGTGACAAGGTCTCACAAGAAGACTTTTCGTTCATTAGAATTTTCAATGTGTAATTTTCTTTTGATTTGTTTGAACATTTATTCATATCAAACCTCGTTATTTCATCAATGCATTGCACATGTTTGTCTTGAATCAATTCATTCATATTCACTATTTGAAAAATGCGTTCTTATTTCCTTTTGTGATATTCAACTCTCGATTAAAAAACTCTAAACCTTAGAGGAAGGATGACAAAAATGATACCACAATCTCTACAATATGCTTTTGAACAGACCCCGCTAACGATGTACATGCATTGTTTCAAATCCTAAACAGTGGAGTTATAAGGAAGATAATCCCTAGTGAACCCCTTCGAGCCAAAGAAGTAGGAGTTTTTCTTTTCACAGAAATTAAAACCCTTAATCATAACCTGGGGCAGGGTAGTTTTCTCAGTTAATTCAGAGGCGCATTCGGTCACAATCTGCCGCTTCATACACAATGAATGGCATTGAAGACGTCCTTCTAAAACAAAAGACAGTGATGGTTCCGTATAATCGTCAAGACAGGCAGTCATTATCTCTCGAAATAAAAGCCCATTAAGTCAAAACCTATGAAGGAGACTTAAGAGAAAAATTGGGGCATCCCGCTGACTGTAATCACAAAAGAAATAGTCCAGGCAAAAGAAGGGATAACGAAAACCAAAAAAAAAGGTTACTACAAATCCTCGACAAAAAGAAGATTACAAAAATGACTGCCTTTTCAAAACAAATGTTTAATTTTTTAATCATCACCAAGTATCAGAGCAAAGATTCCAGACTCAATCGGGATCTAAACGCGCAATTAACTGAGCATAGGACTGAAGAACATCACGAAGAGCGGGTTGGGTACAAATAAAAGTTGAGCCTTTATCCTTTGTTTCTTGAACCGTGAACCAGGCCACATTATAACCCTTAAAAGTCCTAGCTGAAGCATGGGTTAGTTTGAGAGCATACTGTTACAAAGGTATCCTTACTCCTATAGGCTTTGTTACGAATCCTGAGTTGATATCACATTCTTTCAAATTTCGTTTTACTACACAAAACACATTTTCAAAAAAATTTTAAGACAGACATGAGTTTTGCATTCTTTAAATGACATTGTTTGCATATGACTAATTGTTTGACAACAGAGAAATCCGCACAATGGATATTCAATGAACAGACATCCTCTCAATGGATAGAATCACCTCAGCGGGAAAGACACTTACAATAACAGGTCTTCCATAAGCAAGGAGCATGACATGATGTCTAAACACACCTAGGGAAGTCTCTCCAAAAGTGCCAAATAACCAGGGGCAAATCTCCATCTGAATCGCTTGGGGCATTACGCACGTATTCCAGCAACGAATCATGTGCCATCAAGAAAAGATTTTTGACAGTACTACAACATAACACTATGGACAGTGACAACTCTCTACATCCTGAAAGCATGGACATAGTCGGAAAATACTACGCATGAAAAAAATACCCGCTAGGTTGACACACCTAGGCAAAAATAAGGGAATCCCGACGAACCAAAAGGGTTCGGGAAAAAGTTAGGGATATACATAAAAAAAATTGTACACTCGATAAGTCTAAAACCTGAAAAGGCGGCTTGGGCAAAAAGGTATCCCGGTGGACTGAAAACCCGAAAGGGCAGTCCAGGAAAAAGTTAGGGATTTAAAACGTACGATTATGTCCCGTCACCTGTCTATTAGTGGAAGACTTATAACTTGATCAACATTCATCAAGAGCACCAGAATCGAGAAATGGGTCAGATACGATCCAGATACAGATGTTATTAGGCTACTTATTCAAGATTTTCATACATCGAGAAATGGTTCAGATACGATCCAGATACGAATGTCATTCTGCTATTATTCAAGATTTTCATACATCGAGAAACGGTTCAGATACGATCCAGATACAAATGTCATTCTACTACTTATTCAAGATTTTCATACATTAAGAAACAGTTCAGGTACGATCCAGAGATGGATGTTATCCTGGTACTTATTCCAGATTTCTCTTCTAGAAATAGTTCAGGTACGATCAAAGACGGATGTTATCCTGGTACTTATTCCAGATTTCTCTTCTAGAAACAATACAGTTCAGATACGATCTAGAGACATATGTCATTCTGACACTCATTCAACACATGTTTCAAGTAAAGTTCAGATACGATCCAGAGACGGATGTTATCCTGACACTCATTAAATACATGTTCAAGTACAATCACGACATAGATCCATCCACAAAATCTCCGCATGTACTTTTTCTAGCAAGGTACAAGGGGCAGAGACAGTTGGAAGCGAAGTCACTATCACATACAAGCCAGTGATACCTATATTCCCCATAGAGCCGAGACAACCAAGGTCTGACCTCTGTATCCCCAAGCAGGAATTCCTTCCCCAGCAGGCTCTTTCAGAAAGATAATGTCTTTATTCCCCAGCCGAGCTTTATAATCATAAATAGTTTATAATGTTTTCTCCCAAGAAGAGTTTATTTCTCTGACAGCGGAAGCTCAATCTCCAACAAAGCTCTTCTCTCCAGCAATGGAAGTTCATCCCCAACTGAGTTTATTTCTCCAAATCAGCAGATCTTCCAACAGAGTATCTCCCTTCCCCATAGAGTTATTCCCCCACAGGATTGTTCTCAGACAGAGTCTCTCCCGTAAGAATATTCTCAAGAAGAATGGATGTAAATCCCCAGCTAATCATCTTCGGTCACTATCCCCAGCGGAAACGAAGACCCAACTCCTTATACTCTCCAGCAGCAGTCCAGAATTTATTTTCGCCAGCTAGAGAATATCACAATAGCATTGCATATCCATACATCATGGCATATGCATACATATTATACAGCACAATCTCATTTATTTTGAGAACATCATTACTCAATACATTTCATACATCATGACATTACATACGACTAACTCTTTACCTTTCAGGGAAAGATGTAATCAAGTTATCACAAGTTCTCTCTGGTTCAGTCAAAACGGCACCAAGGTTTCTATTCCAGTTGAAGATATTCCAACACTTTTCAAGATTTTCTCTGGTTCAGTAAAACCGACACTAAGGTTTCTATTCTAGTTGAAGATGTTTTAAAACTTTCATCTGGGTCAGCCGAATCGCCGCTAAGATTCTCTTGATTTCTATGCCAGTCAAAGTCAATCCGAGACCTTCCACTGGTTCAGTCAAATCGATGCTAAGATTTATTTCTCGGTTGAAGACAACTCCAGACCTTTCCCTGGTTCAATCAAATCAACACCAAGATTTCTATTCCAGCTCAAAAGCTATGAAGCCCAGAAACTGACCGGATAATAGTCAACCAACAATACATAATACTGTGAAGCCTGGGACACGACCAAATAACAGTACAAAATACTATGAAGCCTGGAATCAACCAGATATTGGTATATCTCAAATTCAAGCTATGAAGCCCGGAAATCGACCAGATAATATATTAATTTCTCCAAATTACTGAAGCCTGGGACACGACCAGATAACGGTATGAGACGCTGTGAAGTCTGGAACACGACCAGATAGCAGCAAGAGACACTGTGAAACCTGAAGCACGACCAGATAACAACATGAGGTACTGTGAAGCTTGGAATTTGACCAGATAGCAGTTTACTCGGCCAATTACTATGAAGCCTGGAAACGACCGGATGTTAGTATGCCTTAAAGTCAAGTTGAAACCCGAATGCAATTAGATAACCACTTAATTCCTTCTGAATCCTGGAACACGACCAGATAAGAATTGAGAAATTGCAAAGCCTGGAGCACGACCAGATAGCAAGTTTAATCTCATCTCCCCAGTAAGTCATTGTGAAACCTGGAGCACGACCAGATAGCAGTTAATCTTATTATCCTCAGCAAATCACTGTAAAGCCTGGAGCACGACCAAATAGCAGTTCACTTTCACCACCTCGACTAAGAGATGATTCCCCAGTAGAGTAACGAACAACTGAAGTTCCTAAAATTCTATTTCTCCCAAGACAGAGACCAACATTCCTCCTCAACGACAGGAATAGGAATTCTCATCAAAGGAATATTTCGGGAAATTAACATCCTCTAGATGGCATCTTTAAGCCCATCTTTGACGATTCTCCGTCATATCTTCTGGATGGCATCTTTAAGCCCATCTCTGGTGACCTTCTGTCATCTCCTCCAAATGGAATCTGTAAGCCCATTCCCGATACTACCTACACAGTCCAGCACCATCCCAGACTAGTGATAATTTCTTGGCACTCTAGTGTTAAATCATCTTCCACCTTCAGATTACGAAAGGCAGACAACCAATCTACATCCTCAGGTTTAAGAAGATTGAACAGGGAAAGTTGTTGTACCCCAAAATTTTACCTCTCATTTTACTCAACACATGCCCATTGAGGTCCTCAACTTGCTCAAGGATGCCCAAGAGTTGACCAGACAAACTCTCTCCTAAGGCAATGTACCTCAAACTAGGGTTTCCATTTGCATCAGGATATGTGAACTCCAAAGGACTAAAATGCTTTCCATAGTCATAATATGTTCTCAAGATCATACATGTCAAGTTTCAGGCCTTGCACAATAATTTTGCTCAGTCAATTGCTCAGATGCCTGGAAATCAACTATACTAGGTCAAAAGTCAATTGTGGCCCACATACAGTCAAACTTCAAGATTTTTGTTCAACGTCAACATTTTGAAGTGATATTCATCATTTTATCAAAGGTTGATCATGATTCCTCAAGGAATTCCCCAAATTCATCAAAACCCAAAAGTTGCTAAATTAGGGTTTCTTAGGAAAAGTCAACAAAACTTTGACCAAGCATAACTTCTTCATACTTTATCAGAAATTTTACATCCAAGGCTCATTTTGAATAGGATGCAATTCCCTACAAGTCATCTTCATCCCACAAGTTCAAAATATGAACTCATCAAAAGATATGAATTTCTACATTATAGGTCCTTTTGAAAAGTCAACAAAAACACCTTTTAGGTCAAAGCTTCTTACATGAACATGGAAGATCCAATTGAGATGAAACCAAAAGGGTTGTTTAGGGAACATCCTAAGCTTTCTAAAAAGTCAAAGAACACCTATCTAGGGTTAAACTTGGAGGAGATATGCATTGTCAAAGTTGGCCATTTTTGCAAAATTGCCAAAAGTCAAATGAGCTCAAAAGTGCATTTTTTGTCAAATGGGCCTAGAATTTCATGATTGAAGCTTGTTGGAAACATGGTCCACGACCCAAATCAGCATCCACACATTATTTGCTTCACTATTTATTTTATTTTGATTTTTTATTATTTAAATTCAAATTAAATCAAATAAATGGAAAAGAATACAAAAAGTTTGGTTTTGACTTGATTTTTGTAGGAATCACAATCTAATCAAGCTGGCATAGCATATCAAATCGTGCAAGAGAAAATTGAATCAAAGATGGCATGATTAGGCCTATTTTGGAAACATATCATACAATAGAAAAATCAAATCAAATCTCCATGATTTACCAAGATACAAATTGTTTTTGTTGACCTAATATGCTCTAGTATATATGCTGAACATAACCAATGCGCAAGAAGAAGGATTGCAGTCATGGAAAGCATGAAAGAAAACTCAAAAATTTTCAAAAAAGGTGTGGATCAGTTTCTACCCTAGAGGGCAATTTAAACCATTCCAAAGCTATCAATTGTTCCCTGGACATCTCCAGAACGTTTTCCAATCGTTTGCAAGCCTTCCCAAGCCCAGAAACAGGACATAGGATTCTCACGGTTTGGTTTATCTCTTGAATCTGAGTTTTATTATTCACACATGATTAATCACTTTTAAGCATATCATTATGTTTGTATCATCATTTGGGATGTTTTAGTTTAATTAATTTTGTGTTTTGATGCTTGTATTCATAATTGCCAATGTTAGGGTTTATCTTGCCGTTTTAGGGTTTTTCCATACAGGTTAAATTTGCCAATGAAAAGGGTATCATGATGCTCGTGGGTTCAAGGCGAATGGATTCATGTATTCACATTTCATTTATCATGCGTTTTGATGATTTTTGAAATTCACAGATTTATAATTATGGCAAACTGTCTGTAGGTAAAGGTTTTATACCTAACACGACGAATAAGGAAGAAGATGATGATGTGTTCAATCATCATTGGGCCATTCAAATAGCTGGCACATGTTTTTTAATTCATTAATCCAGTTGTTTTTTTTATATATTATCATTTGTTTTCATTACATTAACAACTAATTCACGCAGTACAGATGGCAAGGCGCACGTTTGAAAGTGGAGAGGACCTGGGTTCGATCCCCAGGTCCCAACATTTTATTATTTTCTTAACACTTACATGCAGATCTTGTGCATAACCCATTCCAGGCGCCCACTATACTCACTGGTCTCAACCATTGGATTAATCATCAATCCAGATCCAACGCCCAACGCTCAAGTCATACCATAGACCATCAGAAAGAGTATCACACAAAATCAAGCGCAAGGATTGGGCTGACCAGCTATTGGGCCTAAACAATTCAACATTGCACCCCCCTTTTCAGCTTACAACTCAGGCCCAATTCCTTCTCTTTTCTCTTTATTTCTTTTTAATTGTTTTATTAATTAATTTCTTTTTACAAAAAACCCAAAAAATCATTTTTATCATAAAATCAAAAATCACAAAAAATCATCAAAAATCTTTTTTTTCAGAAAAATATTTTATTTCCTTAATTAATTAGTTTAATTATTTAGGGCAATTTAATCCTTTTTTCATAATTAAAATCAATTAGAAATTAGGATTTAATTTTTGTACATAACCTAATTAATTTTTTCTCAAAAATAACCTAAATATTTTTTTAACTAGATTTTTAGGATTCTTAATTTATTCTCGCATTTAATTCGCCGCGCACATTTTTTATTTCCTTTTTATTATTATTGTAACTGCTCTGAGTTTGTAATAGTAATTAGGGTTTCAATTCCACATCTTTATTTTCGGTCAAAATAATTATGTATCTGCAAAAGCCCAATAATAGCTAGGACTTTAACTTTCCCGCATTTTAATTTCCGCAAACTATAAACTGCTTAGATGTTAATAGGATTGTATGGAAAGACAAACTGAAAATTAATACGGTAGAAAACCATAAATGTGCAAAGATAAATTAACTGAAAATTGCACTCGCACATGCTCACTCCTAGGGTTTACTCCATTTCGGTTGCCTTCGGTAAACGGTCATGAAGTATAGGGTTTGTTAGTGGTTTTCCTCTAGCCCCGAAAGATCTAAATGACCCATTCGGATGTTGCCTCGGAGAAAGATCTTTAAGGCTTTAGGATGATTACTAACATTTCCTAACATTTCTTTTGTGATCGTAGTTGTCCATTCGAATGTCCCTAAAAAACTCCAACGACAATGCTACCTATTTATCAATAATGGGATAGCATTGTCTAAAAGGAAAACGAACAAACTTTTTTTAGTAGGTAGAAAAATATTAATTACTTGCTCAAACAAACAAACTTTTCCACACCAACACTTTCCAAACAAAGTTTTCAAAAACAACTTCGTAACACTCTTGAGGACAGAAACAAGGGTTAACATGGAGTAAAACAAAACTTTTCAAAACAAGCACACACAAGCAGTTTTAAAAATGAGCAAGTACCAAAGAGCCCATGGAAAACCATGGATAGAAAGGGTGCTAACACTTTCCCTTTCTATAATCTAACCCCCGTACTCAGAAACATCTCGAAAAAGGATTTTCTGTTCTTTTTCCTTTTCTTGATTAGATAAAATAAAAGTCGGTGACGACTCTTGCTTACCGCGACATTTGCAAACAAAAAACGCAAACCAATATTATCAGTCGGCTCTACCATCGTATCACAGTATCGATTTTGATTTACTATTTTGACTTGATTATTTTCAGATTATGTTTCTCCCCAGTGCAGTTAAGCCATGAAGTAGGAATTTATTTCCTCGGTTGGTGCTTACTCTCTTATGGAATTTTCATCCTGCATGTGATTTAGCCGAGTGTTAACTTTACCCAAGTTGGTTTTATCTGGTTATTCCTAGTACTGTATATCTGTTTTGTCAACATAAACATAATAATATTCATACATTCATACATATATCATGCATATCTGAATTAAATTCATTACTCATTTACATTTATTAATATTTGGATTGGCATATTACACTATTTCGCAGAGTTATGTTACCCTCTCTCCAATAGAGTGTCGACCTTAAGCAGAAAATGTATATTCTTTCAATTTCCCCACTGAGTTATCCCTCATGGAAGAATTTTGCTTTAGCCTTCTTATTCAGATCATTACTGGTTAGATCTGTTTTCCCTTTTGAGTTTATTTCTCATCAGGTGCTACTTTGGTTGACTGTTTCACTCCAGTTTATTTCTGGTTTGAATTTGTGGTTCCCGACAACATTATTATTATGATTCCTGTAGGCTCTAAACCCTGGTTTATTAATGTGCATTTATTTTTGGCATGAGAAGACTTTATCTCCTTAGTAGGACTGTGTTGGCATTTCCCTAGAGAAGCCAAGCTTCATTTCCCAGCAGCATTGTTGCACTTCCTTCTCATAGCAGCAAGTGGCAGGTCTCTTTGTTTGAGCAATCTATTCTTCCCCAGTAAGTCTGTTAATTCCTAGAGAAGATTCATTTTTTACTCCAATGGATGGTAGTCTGTTCATTATGGGAGATAGTTCATTGTTGAGATTTGTTACTCCGATGGATGGTAGTCTCACCATTACGGGAGATAATTCTTTTTTGAGATTTGGTTAGTCCGATGAATTGTAGTCTCGTCATTATGGGAGATAGTTCGTTGTTGATATTTGTTACACCGATGGACGGTAGTCTCTTCATTATGGGAGATGGTTCGTTGTTGAGATTTGTTACTCCAATGGATTATAGTCTCGTCATTATGGGAGATAGTTCGTTGTTGAGATTTGTTACTCCGATGGATGGTAGTCTCGTCATTATGGGAGATAGTTCGTTATTGAGATTTGGTAACTCCGATGAATGGTAGTCTCGTCATTATGGGAGATAGTTTGTTGTTGAGATTTTATTACTCAAATGAATGGTAGTCTAGTCATTATGGGAGATAGTTCGTTGTTGAGATTTGTTACTCCGATGGATGTTAGTCTCTTCTTTATGGGAGATAGTTCGTTGTTGATATTTTTTACTCCAATGGATGCTAGTCTTCTCATTATGGGTGATAGTTCGCTGTTGATATTTGTTACTCCGATGGATGGTAGTCTCTTCATTATGGGAGATAGTTTGTTATTGATATTTGTTACTCCAATGTATGGTAGTCTCGTCATTATGGGAGACTGTTTGTTGTTGAGATTTGTTATTCCGATGGATGGTAGTCTCGTCATTATGGGAGATAGTTTGTTGTTGAGGTTTGTTACTCCGATGGATGGTAGTCTCGTCATTATGGGAGATAGTTTGTTGTTGAGATTTGGTTACTCCGATGAATGGTAGTATCATCATTATGCTTGAAATCATAATACCAATGTTTTTCATATGACGTTTACTCTGTTGGAAACACTTGAGCCAGCCTATCCAGACGTCACACTGTTATATAAGGCATATCATTCAAAGTATTCACTTGCTACATAGAAGCCAGAGTTGCCAAAGCATCCGCCATCTGATTCTCATCTCTAGGAATATGATAGAATTTAACTTTAAAAAAAGGGTAATAATATTTTAGCATACTCTTTGTAGGGAATCAAGCCATGGTGATGTGTATCCCATTCTCCTTTAATCTGATTTATTACCAAAGCTGAATCGCCATATACATCTAGAATTTTGATTCTGAGAACAATAGCCTCCTCTAGACTCGTGATACAAGCTTCATACTCTGCCATGTTATTCGTGCAATCAAATGCCAACTTTGCAGTAAAAGTGATATGCAATCCGTGGGGAGTGATAATCATAACACTAATGTCTTTCCCATAAGCATTCACAACTCTATCAAACACCATGCCCCAACGAGATTCAGGATCAGGACCTTCCTCAGGCAACGGTTCATCACAATATTTTATTTTCAAAAACATCACATCCTCATAAGGGAAATCATATTTAACGGGCTGATAATCATCAACCGATTGGTGAGGAAGATAATTTGCCAACACACTACGTTTTATAGCCTTCTAAGTAATATATTAAATATCATATTCAGACAACAGCATCTGCCAACGGGAAATTCTTCTAGTAAGAGTAGGCTTTTCAAAAATATACTTAATTGGATCCATTTTGGAAATCAACCAAGTAGTATGATTTAACATATATTGTTGCACCCATTTTTTCGCCCAAGGAAAAGCACAACATGATTTTTCCAGCATGGAATACCGCGACTCAAAGTTAGTAAACTTCTTGCTGAGATAATAAATGGCATATTCCTTCTTCCCCGTTTCATCTTGTTGTCCCAAAATACAACCCATAAAATCATATAACATTGTCAGATACATAATTAATGGTATTCCTTCAACGGGAGGGAGCAAGATAAAAGGTTCAAGCATATACTCTTTAATACTTTCAAATTCCCTTTGGCAATCATCATTCCATACACAACCCTGATCTTTCTTTAACAACTTAAAGATTGGCTCACACGTTGCAGTCATATGGGAAATAAATCTGGAAATGTAATTCAAACGCCCAAGGAAGCCTCTAACATGCTTTTCAATTCTTGGAGCTGACATTTCTTGTATTGCCTTGACTTTATTAGAATCAACTTCAATCCTTTTTTGGCTGACAATGAAACCTAACAATTTTCCTGATCGAACATCAAAGGTGAATTTACTTGGATTCAAGCGGAGACGATACTTCCTCAAATGCTGAAACAATTTCAACAAATCTTCTCTATGGGCTTCTTCATTCTTGTATTTGGCAATCATATCATCAACATATACCTTAATTTCCTTGTGCATCAGATCATGGAATAGGGTTGTCATAGTCCTCTAGTATGTCGCACCAGCGTTCTTCAACCTGAAGGGTATCACTTT
This sequence comes from Vicia faba, assembly GCA_948472305.1. Lineage (NCBI taxonomy): Eukaryota > Viridiplantae > Streptophyta > Magnoliopsida > Fabales > Fabaceae > Vicia > Vicia faba. The sequence goes on from OX451738.1 coordinate 204,778,179, forward strand.
GTAACAAAATGTTCCCCAGGGTGTGATAAACATTGTTTATTCCATGTCCTCGAGAGCCATTCTAATTTGATTATATTCGTAAAATTCATCCATGAACGAGAATAATTTGAATTTTGATGTACCATCAATCAACATATCAATATGTGGCAATGGAAAGTCATCTTTTGGACAAGTTTATAAATCTCTATAATCCATGCACAAGCAAACTTTTCCGTCTTTCTTTGGTACTGTGACAATATTGGAAATCCACTGAGGGTACACTGATGTCACAAGAAAACCAGCATTAATCTGCTTTAAAACTTCTTCCTTGATTTTCACTGCCATATCAAGGTGAGTTCTTCGCAATTTTTGTTTGACTGGCGAGCACTCTGGTTTTAATGGAAAATGATGTTCCACAATATCAGTATCCAAACTAGGCATGTCTTGGTAAGACCAAGCAAAGATGTACACATACTCTTTCAACAATTCAATCAACCTACTCTTTATGTCGAGATGAAGCAATTCTCCAATCTTGACTTCTTTCAGATCTACCTCTGTACCCAAATTGATTGTCGCCAACGGCTCTTTATACGGCTGAATGGCATTTTCCTCGCGCTCGAGAAACCTTGAAACCTCTTCTGGAATTTCATCATATTCTTCTTCTTCGGCCACATATACAGGACATTCAATGTTGGGCGAAGGTGCAGGGTCATTGTATTCAACAAGTTTTTTAATTAATCTACACATATGATTTATGATTGCTTTTAGAAACTGACACATATGGCAAGTGATTATGAAGATTCAATTACAATTATTATTTATTTTGAAAGGGATTTTTCTGATTACCATTTTCCAAGAAAAAGAAAAAAATAAAGACACAATTTGAGAATCAAAGACAACTTTTATTAATGATTTTAAAGATCAAAGCAACAAATATGCCTATACAATGTCAATACTTTCACCTTGGGAAGAGTGAAAGATTATTGAAAATATTAACAAAAAAACAAATTACTTTGAGATATGAATGCAAGAAGAAACATAAATAGTGACCAAGTTTTGGACTCTGAACCCATGTGTCACATAGTTCAGCATCTCTTGCTCTGCTTCGCCTTCTAGAATAACATTGATCCTAGGAACAATTGGATGAAAATAACCTCCACTGTGAAAGATGTCTTGATATTTTCCCAAAGCAGACTTCGGCTTCATATTCTAACCTTTATTACTCTTCAGAGAAACCGAAACCAACTCTATTCTTATTCATAGGCGGATTAATAATCTGCCCCCATACTTTACTGGGGCCATTGCGCACTACCTGCTGAGCATCCTTAAACGAAGCTATAGAATTCTCATTTTCCCTTACATTATCAATGAATAAAGCTTGGAACTGAGTTCCAACAGTAGCTTCATCCGCTTCCACAACACTAAAAGAGAATAAATGAGATATTAACAAAGCTTGTTCTCCATTTATGATGACCACCTCTCCTTCACGAACAAACTTCAGCTTCTGGTGGAAACTTGAAGTAACAACTCTTGCCTCGTGGATCCACAGTCGTCCCAGTAAACAACTGTAAGCATGAATAATATCCATAACCTGGAAAGTAATCTGAAATAAGTGCGTTCCTATGTGAGTAAGAAAATCAACTTCCCTAATGGCACACATCCTTGATCCATCAAAATATTTCACAATTATGCCACTCGGGTGCATGGGAGTTCCTTGGTGTCACACCCCAATTTTTTACATAAGATCCCACCCTCCATTTGCATCATTGCATAACAAGTGTTCACAAGTGGTTTGACCTATTTTTTTGCCAATTCTTGAGTTAGATTTCAAAAGTTTATAATTTCTTAGAATTTTGACATTTTTGAGTGGTTCTTTTTATATATGATTCTCCTTGACATCATCTACAATTTCTCTTTACAAGTCAAGAGTTGATTATGCTTTTAAAAGCCACACAAAAATAAAAACGTTAGAAGTCGTTTATGAATTTTGTAGAATTTGATTTTTATTGTGTTTTATTCATGATTTCTTTTCCATTTAAAAAAATCACCAAAAAAAAGTACTTAGCATCATGTTATTTCTTTATATTTACTATTTTTACCTCTTAACTAAAAAATTATCAAAAATATATTCTTTTATTAATTTAAATTTATATATTCATATCATTTATTTCAAAAAATCTAGAAAGATTTATATAAGTCCTTTTACTTTCTTAGATGTATTTTATTTTTTATCTTTTAATTTGCACTTATATTTTCATTTATTTTATTTCATGAAAAGATCATAAATAATTAATTTAATGTCTCTTTTATTTTATATTTTGTATATATTACTATTACTAACACTTTTAGTTATTATTATTATTATTATTATTATTATTATTATTATTATTATTATTATTATTATTATTATTATTATTATTATTATTATTATTATTATTATTACTTTGTTCTTTTGTCTTTTTTTTATGTCAATAAAAAAAAGTTGGGACCACTATAATATAGTACAAACACTTCACATGGATTGACAACTTGTACTTATCAATAACCAAGAACCATTCTCATAAAGTCACATGAATTGCCACATTAACACTCCCACCTCATTCACCATTTAAATAAGACCTTTATTTCATTTGAAAAAAACAATACCACAAATCGTTCACTAAACTAAACCAAAACTCCACTTCTTCTTTTTCTCTTCATTTTCTTTCAAGTAATTTCTTCCTTTTATTGAATAAGTATGCTATTATCCTTGTTCTTTATTTAATTCTATTGCATTATTACTCCTCATTTATTTACATATTTATTTATTTATTTATTTATTTATTTAGTACCATAATTATCAACATTTTGCAAGAAAACTCCATTGATTCAAAATCAAGAGTTGAAAAGTGTTCTTGAACCTCCAAAAGCAAAAGTGATTTATTGTTGTTTAATTTTTATTTTTTTCTGTAATTTTTTGTTGTTTATTTACTTATTTTTAGCAGGGATCCTTCGTCGTGAGATTGAGTAGATAAACTTTCATTATTCATTTGTTTAATTTCATGAAAAATTGAGAAAGTTATGACATTTATACTAATTTTATCATAGACTTCATCTTATTCTTCTTTATCTATTTTATTTTTATTTGTATTTGGATCAATTTGGAAAGTATTTGAGCTTTTTTAGTTCATCTATGCTTGTCGGATATTTGATGATCTTTCATCATTTCCAATCTACCTCTAAATGGTCCTTTGATCATTCAAGGTACTTGCGATTGATGATAAGTTTATCATAATGTATCTTCCATAACTTTGTCTTGATCCTCCATGTTTGTTAATTGTACTACATGTATAAGAGAATAAACTTCAAAGTGTCATTTCTCTAACATGTATGGGTACATACATTCTATGCTCTATATTAAGTTACACTTATCCAAAATCAGATCATTAACTTTATATTATACTAACTTTACTTTAATATCATTTATATTTCAACACTTTATATTTTCTTCTCTTTACTTTTATGTCATCCGTAGCATTTTATTTTCTTTACTTTATGCATTTTTTCTTTTCTCACTTGAGCATTTATCTTCTCTTTGCTCACTTTATTTTTATTTCTAATTATTAAGTCTTTTGTCTTATTTTCATTTAAAAATCCATACAAAAAATACAAAAAAAAAAACTATTAGATTAGGATTATAATTATTTCTTTCCTTCCTTCTTTAAAAAATAACAAAAATATATATTAGTATAATTTTGTCTTTCTTTATTTTATTTAATTTCTGGTTGTTAATTATTTAGTTATTTAATTTTCCTTTGTCGTTCATTTAGTTTTTATATTTTGTTTGTCTAACTCCAAATGAAAAATCGAATTCATTGACTTCATGTCATCAAATATATTTAATACGATTTTGCGAAAACCCCTTTGTAAATATTTTTAGTTTTATTAATCTAAAAAGAAATCTATTCTAAACCCTAATTTTAAAAAACTCGCACCTCTTTTAAGCCAAAAACTTCGACACTAGGTCATTGCATTTTCAAAATTTCTCATCTCCCCGATCCTTTTTGCAAACAAACTTTTTAACCAAAAATTCAGATATTTCAAAAGATTCCCTTTGTATAACCAACCCCCAATCCTTTGATCTTTTGAAATGAATTGTATTTTTCTTTACTTTTAGTATTGCACTTACTTTTCATATTTATGGGTTTTATTTCACACTTTTCTCTTGGAAATAATAAAGCGCGGTGGCGACTCTTGCTTATTTGCGAGTCAAGTTAATTAATAACTTGATCTTGTATTTTCACCGCTACAGAATTGGCGATGCTGCTGGGGAAATTTTTTTTAAGTGGGTTAAACCTAATCTGTTATATCTGTTTTTATTATTATTTCTTGTTTGCTTATATGTTTTATTTTGTGGTTTCTTTGGGTGTTGATTACAACGGACAAGTCCTATACCCGGACTAAGTACACTTAAGTTAGGACGGGCGATATAGTCATGTTAATTTTGAGGGAGTAATCCCGAAAAAGGAGGCATGAGATCTCCCAATCAGTGGATGCCCCTTTGACTGTAGTATTTGTTTACCGAGTAATCGAGAAGACATTGCTGCTTTCGACCTGGGAGCCAGAGAAGCTAAGAGTCGTGGAACCCCTAACCCATCTTGGCCTTTTTAGATGTAGCACAGAGACTATGTTAGAGTATTTCGGAAGTAGTTGTCACGCGATGCTGCACTCTGACGAGTTTTTCCTATGAATATTACTAATTACCGAGTAATTAGGATGTTGGTAATATCCGAAGGAAAGATGTAGACTCCGAGAACCTTTTAGAATCTTGTTCGGCAGGTGATAAACCCTTAGTACATACCTCGCGGGTTGATTCTCACCCTTTGACTCCATGCTCATGACGTTAAACCTTTGAACCTTGTATATGTTTGTTTCATAACCATACATTCATGCATTCATAAACATCATGACGTGCTTGTGACGTACATGGTCATTTCATTTCTAGGTAACTTTATCTTTGATTCTCGTATCAAGCTCATTACTCATAAATGGACACTATAAAGAGGATTACCATCAGTTACAATGTTTAGATGCTAGTTCAAGTTGAGGTCATGAAGTCTGAAGATGAAGATCAACAAGAAGATTTTTACGACCTTCAGCTTCAAGAAGAGATTGATCATCTGGAAAGCATTATCAATAGAAGAGATGTGCTTATCAAGGAGCTAATTGAGAGGCCAAAGATCGAAGCAACGAACAAGATCTTTAAAAGGGCTCAAGAGAGGAGTAATAAGAATCTAGTTTGGGGTACCCTTGCTGATGTAGAGTTTGGGGAAACATCTTAGGATTTATGATTTGTATTTTTGATGATCACCGTCAGTTCTGTTGATTGGGATCTCTTGGCTTTGTATTTTGTAGCCTTTAGGATTTTAACTTTGTACTAAACTCATTTGTCACATTTTGTTGTTAATTATTTCTCTCTTGAAGCTTGAATCAAAATTTGAGGTCCTTAGAAATTAATTGACTTACCATTTGCATAATCATGCATCATTCTACATTTTTTTTCACCTTCGAAAGTCATTCCCGAGTCTTATTTTCCATTTGGTCCCAGAGTATAATGCTCGTGCTAAGAGGAAGATGGAAAATATTAAACAAGAGATTTCTGAACTCCGCAAAGAGGTAACTACTCTGAAGGTTGGTATGGAGTATCTAACTACTATGGTTGAAACTTTGGTTGAAACTTTGGTTGCTGCCCAAGTCAATCCTTCTAGGAAGGAACAAGAGATGGAAAATGTCTTCACAGAAATTATAAAATCATTCTTTCATGAGAAGATGATAGTCAATGCACCTAGTGACTTCCCTAAAAAAGTGAATATGGGAGTGCTTCTAGAATAAAATGCCCGAGAGGAACATTTGTCTAAAAATGGTAACTCAATAGATAATGCAAAGGAGTATGGTGATAGCTTCACCAAGAAAAGAGAGAAATAATCCATTGATAATTCGCAAGAAGGGAAAAGGAAACCTAGATGTAGAAAAAGGAGTTATCAGCATCCATAAGTTGCTACTGTAATGCCATCAATTAACCCAACTCTTGCAAATCATCTGCGATTGCAGCAAGGACCAAGGAGACCCCAAAGAAGAGAAGATCATTATCAACAACAAAATGTTTTTCCTATCATCCCTATGGTAAATACAACTTATAAAGCTCCCAACCAACAAATTCCTAATCAGAGAAAAACTCAGTTTGATCCAATTCCAACTACCTATGCAGAGTTGTTCCCTATCCTAATGCAGAGGAATTTGGTTCATACCCAATCTCCATCGAAGATTCATGAGAAAATGTTGTGGTACTACAAAGCTTATTTGACTTGCGCCTTTCATCAGGATGCTCCTGGGCATAATTTGGAAGATTGCTTTGCTTTGAAGGTTGAAGTTCAGAGATTGGTCAGAAGTGGTATCTTGTCATTTAAAGATATTGGTCTTCAGGTTCAAATCAAGTCATTGCCAAAGAATAAACATTATTGAAGGATACCTTGGAGTTTAAAGAAGAGATTCTTCTCAGTTTAATTAGCATTTTACTGCTTTTTCATTTGTAATCTTTCTTGTTTACTATTGCACTGTTTGCATGTAGAACTTGTTTTCATTTGAATGATTATCTTAATACAATTAGTATGTTTGTATTGAAGAAATCCACTCGTTTCACTCGTATTTGTTTCAATTTTAAAATTTATTTTTTAATTATGATACCAACTTGTTTCCCATTGTATTTCCTAGGCAGAGATTGAAGGGAGGATGATGATCTGAAAAACGCAAAAAATCCCTGGTTGTATGGTTTTGGATGAAATCTTATTGAGGATGTATATGCATTGTTTCAAATACCTAAACACCGAAGATATAAGAAAGATAATCACTTGCTAACCCCTTTTGAGCCTTGAAGTAGGAGTTTCTTTTGTATACGAAAAAACCCTCAATTTTAACCTGGGGCAGGGTAGTTTTCAGTTAATCTAATCGAGTGTTCAAAATTCATAAGGAAGATATTTTTGAAGAGAAACTGCGATGGCTATCCTTCATATATCATGAGGCCAGAAGATGTGAAACCATAATGGTTATCCCTCATCCATCAAGAAACAAGTCACTCACAATCCTCTCAACAAGTAAAGACAAGCTAATGTCATACGTTTTATTCAAAAATAGAAAGAAAGAAAAAGCCCGCTAAGTCGAAAACTTGAAAATGAGCGACTTAGGAAAAAATTAGGGCATCCCGCTGGTCTATCAATTCAAAAGAATTAGTTCAAGTAAAAGTTAGGGAAAACAAAAGTTGGAAAGAAAGACTACACAAAAATCCTCAGCAAAGAACAAATTCGTGTAACTACAAACACAAAAACATAAGGGTGGTTGCTACTCCGAAAGCTTCGTCGTTTCCTTAACCGTCACAAAATCTTTTCTGAAAGATGAACACAAATGATGAATTAATCGAACTTAGGACTGGAGAACATCACGAAGAATGGGTGGGCACCAATAAATTTTGAGCCTAAAAAATGTTTTTTCTTAAAACCGTGAACCAGACCACGTTACAACCTTCAAAAGTCCTAATTGAAGCAAGGTTATTTCGAAAGCATACTTCGACAAGATTGCGTTTCTGACTCTCATAAGTTTTCTTAAATATTTGTGTTGGTATCATATGCTTTTTCTATACAAAAACAAATATTGCTCTAACTTGCAAAGGTTGTTCGATATCTTTTCAAAATCTTCAAGACTTACATAATTGTTGCATTAAATTCAATACTCATTTACATTTATTAATATTTGGATTGGCATATTACACTATTTCGCAGAGTTATGTTACCCTCTCTCCAATAGAGTGTCGACCTTAAGCAGAAAATGTATATTCTTTCAATTTCCCCACTGAGTTATCCCTCATGGAAGAATTTTTCTTTAGCCTTCTTATTCGGATCATTACTGGTTAGATCTGTTTTCCCTTTTGAGTTTATTTCTCATCAGGTGCTACTTTGGTTGACTGTTTCACTCCGGTTTATTTCTGGTTTGAATTTGTGGTTCCCGACAACATTATTATTATGATTCCTGTAGGCTCTAAACCCTGGTTTATTAATGTGCATTTATTTTTGGCATGAGAAGACTTTATCTCCTTAGTAGGATTGTGTTGGCATTTCCCTAGAAAAGCCAAGATTCATTTCCCAGCAGCATTGTTGCACTTCCTTCTCATAGCAGCAAGTGGCAGGTCTCTTTGTTTGAGCAATCTATTCTTCCCCATTAAGTTTGTTAATTCCTAGAGAAGATTCATTTTTTACTCCAATGGATGCTAGTCTCTTCATTATGGGAGATAGTTCATTGTTGAGATTTGTTACTCCGATGGATGGTAGTCTCGCCATTACGGGAGATAATTCATTTTTGAGATTTGGTTAGTCCGATGAATTGTAGTCTCGTCATTATGGGAGATAGTTCGTTGTTGATATTTGTTACACCGATGGACGGTAGTCTCTTCATTATGGGAGATGGTTCGTTGTTGAGATTTGTTACTCCAATGGATTATAGTCTCGTCATAATGGGAGATAGTTCGTTGTTGAGATTTGTTACTCCGATGGATGGTAGTCTCGTCATTATGGGAGATAGTTCGTTATTGAGATTTGGTAACTCCGATGAATGGTAGTCTCGTCATTATGGGAGATAGTTTGTTGTTGAGATTTTATTACTCAAATGAATGGTAGTCTAGTCATTATGGGAGATAGTTCGTTGTTGAGATTTGTTACTCCGATGGATGTTAGTCTCTTCTTTATGGGAGATAGTCCGTTCTTGATATTTTTTACTCCAATGGATGCTAGTCTTCTCATTATGGGTGATAGTTCGCTGTTGAGATTTGTTACTCCGATGGATGGTAGTCTCTTCATTATGGGAGATAGTTTGTTGTTGATATTTGTTACTCCAATGTATGGTAGTCTCGTCATTATGGGAGACTGTTTGTTGTTGAGATTTGTTATTCCGATGGATGGTAGTCTCGTCATTATGGGAGATAGTTTGTTGTTGAGGTTTGTTACTCCGATGGATGGTAGTCTCGTCATTATGGGAGATAGTTTGTTGTTGAGATTTGGTTACTCCGATGAATGGTAGTATCATCATTATGCTTGAAATCATAATACCAATGTTTTTCATCTGACGTTTACTCTGTTGGAAACACTTGAGCCGGCCTATCCAGACGTCACACTGTTATATGAGGCATATCATTCAAAGTATTCACTTGCTACATAGAAGCCAGAGTTGCCAAAGCATCCGCCATCTGATTATCATCTCTAGGAATATGATAGAATTTAACTTTAAAAAAAGGGTAATAATATTCTAGCATACTCTTTGTAGGGAATCAAGCCATGGTGATGTGTATCCCATTCTCCTTTAATCTGATTTATTACCAAAGCTGAATCGCCATATACATCTAGAATTTTGATTCTGAGAACAATAGCCTCCTCTAGACCCGTGATACAAGCTTCATACTCTGCCATGTTATTCGTGCAATCAAATGCCAACTTTGCAGTAAAAGGGATATGCAATCCGTGGGGAGTGATAATCATAACACTAATTTCTTTCCCATAAGCATTCATAACTCTATCAAACACCATGCCCCAACGAGATTCAGGATCAGGACCTTCCTCAGGCAACGGTTCATCACAATATTTTATTTTCAAAAACATCACATCCTCATAAGGGAAATCATATTTAACGGGCTGATAATCATCAACCGATTGGTGAGGAAGATAATTTGCCAGCACACTACTTTTTATAGCCTTCTAAGTAAGATATTAAATATCATATTCAGACAACAGTATCTGCCAACGGGAAATTCTTCTAGTGAGAGTAGGCTTTTCAAAAATATACTTAATTGGATCCATTTTGGAAATCAACCAAGTAGTATGATTTAACATATATTGTTGCACCCATTTTTTCGCCCAAGGAAAAGCACAACATGATTTTTCCAGCATGGAATACCGCGACTCAAAGTTAGTAAACTTCTTGCTGAGATAATAAATGGCATATTCCTTCTTCCCCGTTTCATCTTGTTGTCCCAAAATACAACCCATAAAATCATATAACACTGTCAGATACATAATTAATGGTATTCCTTCAACGGGAGGGAGCAAGATAAAAGGTTCAAGCATATACTCTTTAATACTTTCAAATTCCCTTTAGCAATCATCAGTCCATACACAACCCTGATCTTTCTTTAACAACTTAAAGATTGGCTCACACATTGCAGTCATATGGGAAATAAATCTGGAAATGTAATTCAAACGCCCAAGGAAGCCTCTAACTTGCTTTTCAGTTCTTGGAGCTGACATTTCTTGTATTGCCTTGACTTTATTAGGATCAACTTCAATCCTTTTTTGGCTGACAATGAAACCTAACAATTTTCCTGATCGAACATCAAAGGTGAATTTACTTGGATTCAAGCGGAGACGATACTTCCTCAAATGCTGAAACAATTTCAACAAATCTTCTCTATGGGCTTCTTCATTCTTGGATTTGGCAATCATATCATCAACATATACCTCAATTTCCTTGTGCATCAGATCATGGAATAGGGTTGTCATAGTCCTCTAGTATGTCGCACCAGCGTTCTTCAACCCGAAGGGTATCACTTTGTAACAAAATGTTCCCCAGGGTGTGATAAACATTGTTTTTTCCATGTCCTCGAGAGCCATTCTAATTTGATTATATTCGTAAAATTCATCCGAGAATAATTTGAATTTTGTTGTACCATCAATCAACATATCAATATGTGGCAATGGAAAGTCATCTTTTGGACTAGTTTATAAATCTCTATAATCCATGCACAAGCAAACTTTTCCGTCTTTCTTTGGTACTGTGACAATATTGGAAATCCACTGAGGGTACACTGATGTCACAAGAAAACCAGCATTAATCTGCTTTAAAACTTCTTCCTTGATTTTCACTGCCATATCAAGGTGAGTTCTTCGCAATTTTTGTTTGACTGGCGAGCACTCTGGTTTTAATGGAAAATGATGTTCCACAATATTAGTATCCAAACCAGGCATGTCTTGGTAAGACCAAGCAAAGATGTCCACATACTCTTTCAACAATTCAATCAACCTACTCTTTATGTCGGGATGAAGCAATTCTCCAATCTTGACTTCTTTCAGATCTACCTCTGTACCCAAATTGATTGTCACCAACGGCTCTTTATACGGATGAATGGCATTTTCCTCGCGCTCGAGCAACCTTGAAACCTCTTCTGTAATTTCATCATATTCTTCTTCTTCGGCCACATATACAGGACATTCAATGTTGGGCAAAGGTGCAGGGTCATTGTATTCAACAAGTTTTTTAATTAATCTACACATATGATTTATGATTGCTTTTAGAAACTGACACATATGGCAAGTGATTATGAAGATTCAATTACAATTATTATTTATTTTGAAAGGGATTTTTCTGATTACCATTTTCCAAGAAAAAGAAAAAAATAAAGACACAATTTGAGAATCAAAGACAACTTTTATTAATGATTTTAAAGATCAAAGCAACAAATATGCCTATACAATGTCAATACTTTCACCTTGGGCAGAGTGAAAGATTATTGAAAATATTAACAAAAAAACAAATTACTTTGAGATATGAATGCAAGAAGAAACATCAATAGTGACCCAGTTTTGGACTCTGAACTCATGTGTCACATAATTCAGCATCTCTTGCTCTGCTTCGCCTTCTAGAATAACATTGATCCTAGGAACAATTGGATGAAAATAACCTCCACTGTGAAAGATGTCTTGATATTTTCCCAAAGCAGACTTCGGCTTCATATTCTAACCTTTATTACTCTTTAGAGAAACCGAAACCAACTCTATTCTTATTCATAGGCGGATTAATAATCTGCCCCCATACTTTACTGGGGCCATTGCGCACTACCTGCTGAGCATCCTTAAACGAAGCTATAGAATTCTCATTTTCCCTTACATTATCAATGAATAAAGCTTGGAACTGAGTTCCAACAGTAGCTTCATCCGCTTCCACAACACTGAAAGAGAATAAATGAGATATTAACAAAGCTTGTTCCCCATTTATAATGACCACCTCTCCTTCACGAACAAACTTCAGCTTCTGGTGTAAAGTTGAAGTAACAACTCTTGCCTCGTGGATCCACAGTCGTCCCAGTAAACAACTGTAAGCAGGAATAATATCCATAACCTGGAACGTAATCTGAAATAAGTGCGTGCCTATGTGAATAAGAAAATCTACTTCCTTAATGACACACATCCTTGATCCATCAAAAGATTTCACAATTATGCCACTCGGGCGCATGGGAGTTCCTTGGTGTCACACCCCAATTTTTCACATAAGATCCCACCCTCCATTTGCATCATTGCATAACAAGTGTTCACGAGTGGTTTGACCTATTTTTTGCCAATTCTTGAGTTAGATTTCAAAAGTTTATAATTTCTTAGAATTTCGACATTTTTGAGTGGTTCTTTTTATATATGATTCTCCTTGACATCATCTACAATTTCTCTTTACAAGTCAAGAGTTGATTATGCTTTAAAAAGCCACACAAAAATAGAAACGTTAGAAGTCGTTTATGAATTTTGTAGAATTTGATTTTTATTGTGTTTTATTCATGATTTCTTTTCCATTTAAAAAAATCACCAAAAAAAAGTACTTAGCATCATGTTATTTCTTTATATTTACTATTTTTACCTCTTAACTAAAAAGTTATCAAAAATATATTCTTTTATTAATTTAAATTTATATATTCATATCATTTATTTCAAAAAATCTAGAAAGATTTATATAAGTCATTTTACTTTCTTAGATGTATTTTATTTTTTATCTTTTAATTTTCACTTATATTTTCATTTATTTTATTTCATGAAAAGATCATAAATAATTAATTTAATGTCTCTTTTATTTTATATTTTTGTATATATTACTATTACTAACACTTTTAGTTATTATTATTATTATTATTATTATTATTATTATTATTATTATTATTATTATTATTATTATTATTATTATTACTCTGTCCTTTTGTCTTTTTTTTTTGTGTCAATAAAAAAAAGTTGGGACCACTATAATATAGTACAAACACTTCACATTGATTGACAACTTGTACTTATCAATAACCAAGAACCATTCTCATAAAGTCACATGAATTGCCACATTAACACTCCCACCTCATTCACCATTTAAATAAGACCTTTATTTCATTTGAAAAAAACAATACCACAAATTGTTCACTAAACTAAGCCAAAACTCCACTTCTTCTTTTTCTCTTCATTTTCTTTCAAGTAATTTATTCCTTTTATTGAATAAGTATGCTATTATCCTTGTTCTTTATTTAATTCTATTGCATTATTACTCCTCATTTATTTACTTACTTATTTATTTATTTATTTATTTATTTAGTACCATTATTATCAACATTTTGCAAGAAAACTCCATTGATTCAAAATCAAGAGTTGAAAAGTGTTCTTGAACCTCCAAAAGCAAAAGTGATTTATTGTTGTTTAATTTTTATTTTTTTATGTAATTTTTTGTTGTTTATTTACTTATTTTTAGCAGGGATCCTTCGTCATGAGATTGAGTAGATAAACTTTCATTATTCATTTGTTTAATTTCATGAAAAATTGAGAAAGTTATGACATTTATACTAATTTTATCATAGACTTCATCTTATTCTTCTTTATCTATTTTATTTTTATTTGTATTTGGATCAATTTGGAAAGTATTTGAGCTTTTTTAGTTCATCAAAAGCTTGTCGGATATTTGATGAACTTTCATCATTTCCAATCTACCTCTAAATGGTCCTTTGATCATTCAAGGTACTTGCGATTGATGATAAGTTTATCATAATGTATCTTCCATGACTTTGTCTTGATCCTCCATGTTTGTTAATTGTACTACATGTATAAGAGAATAAACTTTAAAGTGTCATTTCTCTAACATGTATGGGTACATACATTCTATGCTCTATATGAAGTTACACTTATCCAAAATCAGATCATTAACTTTATATTATACTAACTTTACTTTAATATCATTTATTTTTCAACACTTTATATTTTCTTCTCTTTACTTTTATGTCATCCGTAGCATTTTATTTTCTTTACTTTATGCATTTTTTCTTTTCTCACTTGAGCATTTATCTTCTCTTTGCTCACTTTATTTTTATTTCTAATTATTAAGTCTTTTGTCTTATTTTCATTTAAAAATCCATACAAAAAATACAAAAAAAAAACTATTAGATTAGGATTATAATTATTTCTTTCCTTCCTTCTTTAAAAAATACCAAAAATATATATTAGTATAATTTTGTCTTTCTTTATTTTATTTAATTTCTGGTTGTTAATTATTTAGTTATTTAATTTTCCTTTGTCGTTCATTTAGTTTTTATATTTTGTTTGTCTAACTCCAAATAAAAAATCGAATTCAATGACTTCATGTCATCAAATATATTTAATACGATTTTGCAAAAACCCCTTTGTAAATTTTTTTAGTTTTATTAATCTAAAAAGAAATCTCTTCTAAACCCTAATTTTAAAAAACTCGCACCTCTTTTAAGCCAAAAACTTTGACACTAGGTCATTGCATTTTCAAAATTTCTCATCTCCCCGATCCTTTTTGCAAACAATCTTTTTAACCAAAAATTCAGATATTTCAAAAGATTCCCTTTGTATAACCAACCCCCAATCCTTTGATCTTTTGAAATGAATTGTATTTTTCTTTACTTTTAGTATTGCACTTACTTTTCATATTTATGGGTTTTATTTCACACTTTTCTCTTGGAAATAATAAAGCGCGGTGACGACTCTTTCTTATTTGCGATTCAAGTTAATTATTAACTTGATCTTGTATTTTCACCGCTATAGAATTGGCGATGCTGCTGGGGAAATTTTTTTTTAAGTGGATTAAACCTAATCTGTTATATCTGTTTTTATTATTATTTCTTGTTTGCTTATATGTTTTATTTTGTGGTTTCTTTGGGTGTTGATTACAACGGACAAGTCCTATACCCGGACTAAGTACACTTAAGTTAGGATGGGCGATATAGTCATGTTAATTTTGAGGGAGTAATCCCGAAAAAGGAGGCATGAGATCCCCCAATCAGTGGATGCCCCTTTGACTGTAGTATTTGTTTACCGAGTAATCGAGAAGACATTGCTGCTTTCGACCTGGGAGCCAGAGAAGCTAAGAGTCGTGGAATCCCTAACCCATCTTGGCCTTTTTAGATGTAGCACGGAGACTATGTTAGAGTATTTCGGAAGTAGTTGTCACGCGATGCTACACTTTAACGAGTTTTTCCTATGAATATTACTAATTACCGAGTAATTAGGATGTTGGTAATATCCGAAGGAAAGATGTAGACTCCGAGAACCTTTTAGAATCTTGTTTGGCAGGTGATAAACCCTTAGTACATACCTCGCGGGTTGATTCTCACCCTTTGACTCCATGCTCGTGATGTTAAACCTTTGAACCTTGTATATGTTTGTTTCATAACCATACATTCATGCATTCATAAACATCATGACGTGCTTGTGACGTACATGGTCATTTCATTTCTAGGTAACTTTATCTTTGATTCTCGTATCAAGCTCATTACTCATAAATGGACACTATAAAGAGGATTACCATCGGTTACAATGTTTAGATGCTAGTTCAAGTTGAGGTCATGAAGTATGAAGATGAAGATCAACAAGAAGATTTTTACGACCTTCAGCTTCAAGAAGAGATTGATCATCTGGAAAGCATTATCAATAGAAGAGATGTGCTTATCAAGGAGCTAATTGAGAGGCCAAATATCGAAGCAACGAACAATATCTTTAAAAAGGCTCAAGAGAGGAGTAATAAGAATCTAGTTTGGGGTACCCTTGCTGATGTAGAGTTTGGGGAAACATCTTAGGATTTATGATTTGTATTTTTGATGACCACCGTCAGTTCTGTTGATTGGGATCTCTTGGCTTTGTATTTTGTAGCCTTTAGGATTTTAACTTTGTCCTAAACTCATTTGTCACATTTTGTTGTTAATTATTTCTCGCTTGAAGCTTGAATCAAAATTTGAGGTCCTTAGAAATTAATTGACTTACCATTTGCATAATCATGCATCATTCTACATTTTTGTTTCACCTTCGAAAGTCATTCCCGAGTCTTATTTTCCATTTGGTCCCACAGTATAATGCTCGTGCTAAGAGGAAGATGGAAAATATTAAACAAGAGATTTCTGAACTCCGCAAAGAGGTAACTACTCTGAAGGTTGGTATGGAGTATCTAACTACCATGGTTGAAACTTTGGTTGAAACTTTGGTTGCTGCCCAAGTCAATCCTTCTAGGAAGGAACAAGAGATGGAAAATGTCTTCACAGAAATTATAAAATCATTCTTTCATGAGAAGATGATAGTCAATGCACCTAGTGACTTCCCTAAAAAAGTGAATATGGGAGTGCTTCTAGAATAAAATGCCCGAGAGGAACATTTGTCTAAAAATGGTAACTCAATAGATAATGCAAAGGAGTATGGTGATAGCTTCACCAAGAAAAGAGAGAAATAATCCATTGATAATTCGCAAGAAGGGAAAAGGAAACCTAGATGTATAAAAAGGAGTTATCAGCATCCATAAGTTGCTACTGTAATGCCATTGATTAACCCAACTCTTGCAAATCATCTGCGATTGCAGCAAGGACCAAGGAGACCCCAAAAAAGAGAAGATCATTATCAACAACAAAATGTTTTTCCTATCATCCCTATGGTAAATACAACTTATAAAGCTCCCAACCAACAAATTCCTAATCAGAGAAAAACTCAGTTTGATCCAATTCCAACTACCTATGCAGATTTGTTCCATGTCCTAATGCAGAGGAATTTGGTTCATACCCAATCTCCATCGAAGATTCATGAGAAAATGTTGTGGTACTACAAAGCTTATTTGACTTGCGCCTTTCATCAGGATGCTCCTGGGCATAATTTGGAAGATTGCTTTGCTTTGAAGGTTGAAGTTCAGAGATTGGTCAGAAGTGGTATCTTGTCATTTAAAGATATTGGTCTTCAGGTTCAAGTCAAGTCATTGACAAAGAATAAACATGATTGAAGGATACCTTGGAGTTTAAAGAAGATATTCTTCTCAGTTTAATTAGCATTTTACTGCTTTTTCATTTGTAATCTTTCTTGTTTATTATTGCACTATTTGCATGTAGAACTTGTTTTCATTTGAATGATTATCTTAATACAATTAGTATGTTTGTATTGAAGAAATCCACTCGTTTCACTCGTATTTGTTTCAATTTTAAAATTTATTTTTGAATTATGATACCAACTTGTTTCCCATTCTATTTCCTAGGCAGAGATTGAAGGGAGGATGATGATCTGAAAAACGCAAAAAATCCCTAGTTGTATGCTTTTGGATAAAATCTTGTTGATGATGTATATGCATTGTTTCAAATAACTAAACACCGAAGATATAAGAAAGATAATCCCTTGCTAACCCCTTTTGAGCCTTGAAGTAGGAGTTTCTTTTGTATACGAAAAAACCCTCAATTTTAACCTGGGGCAGGGTAGTTTTCAGTTAATCTAATCGAGTGTTCAAAATTCATAAGGAAGATATTTTTGAAGAGAAACTGCGATGGCTATCCTTCATATATCATGAGGCCAGAAGATGTGAAACCATAATGGTTATCCCTCATCCATCAAGAAACAAGTCACTCACAATCCTCTCAACAAGTAAAGACAAGCTAATGTCATACGTTTTATTCAAAAATAGAAAGAAAGAAAAAGCCCGCTAAGTCGAAAACTTGAAAATGAGCGACTTAGGAAAAAACTAGGGCATCCCGCTGGTCTATCAATTCAAAAGAATTAGTTCAAGTAAAAGTTAGGGAAAACAAAAGTTGGAAAGAAAGACTACACAAAAATCCTCAGCAAAGAACAAATTCGTGTAACTACAAACACAAAAACATAAGGGTGGTTGCTACTCCGAAAGCTTCGTCGTTTCCTTAACCGTCACAAAATCTTTTCTGAAAGATGAACACAAATGATGAATTAATCGAACTTAGGACTGGAGAACATCACGAAGAATGGGTGGGCACCAATAAATTTTGAGCCTAAAAAATGTTTTTTCTTAAAACCGTGAACCAGACCACGTTACAACCTTCAAAAGTCCTAATTGAAGCAAGGTTATTTCGAAAGCATACTTCGACAAGATTGCGTTTCTGACTCTCATAAGTTTTCTTAAATATTTGTGTTGGTATCATATGCTTTTTCTATACAAAAACAAATATTGCTATAACTTGCAAAGTTTGTTCGATATCTTTTCAAAATCTTCAAGACTTACATAATTGTTGCATTAAATTCATTACTCATTTACATTTATTAATAGTTGGATTGGCATATTACACTATTTCACAGAGTTATGTTACCCTCTCTCCAATAGAGTGTCGACCTTAAGCAGAAAATGTATATTCTTTCAATTTCCCCACTGAGTTATCCCTCATGGAAGAATTTTTATTTAGCCTTCTTATTCGGATCATTACTGGTTAGATCTGTTTTCCCTTTTGAGTTTATTTCTCATCAGGTGCTACTTTGGTTGACTGTTTCACTCCGGTTTATTTCTGGTTTGAATTTGTGGTTCCCGACAACATTATTATTATGATTCCTGTAGGCTCTAAACCCTGGTTTATTAATGTGCATTTATTTTTGGCATGAGAAGACTTTATCTCCTTAGTAGGACTGTGTTGGCATTTCCCTAGAGAAGCCAAGATTCATTTCCCAGCAGCATTGTTGCACTTCCTTCTCATAGCAGCAAGTGGCAGGTCTCTTTGTTTGAGCAATCTATTCTTCCCCAGTAAGTCTATTAATTCCTAGAGAAGATTCATTTTTTACTCCAATGGATGGTAGTCTCTTCATTATGGGAGATAGTTCATTGTTGAGATTTGTTACTCCGATGGATGGTAGTCTCGCCATTACGGGAGATAATTCATTTTTGAGATTTGGTTAGTCCGATGAATTGTAGTCTCGTCATTATGGGAGATAGTTCGTTGTTGATATTTGTTACACCGATGGACGGTAGTCTCTTCATTATGGGAGATGGTTCGTTGTTGAGATTTGTTACTCCAATGGATTATAGTCTCGTCATTATGGGAGATAGTTCGTTGTTGAGATTTTTTACTCCGATGGATGGTAGTCTCGTCATTATGGGAGATAGTTCGTTATTGAGATTTGGTAACTCCGATGAATGGTAGTCTCGTCATTATGGGAGATAGTTTGTTGTTGAGATTTTATTACTCAAATGAATGGTAGTCTAGTCATTATGGGAGATAGTTCGTTGTTGAGATTTGTTACTCCGATGGATGTTAGTCTCTTCTTTATGGGAGATAGTTCGTTGTTGATATTTTTTACTCCAGTGGATGCTAGTCTTCTCATTATAGGTGATAGTTCGCTGTTGAGATTTGTTACTCCGATGGATGGTAGTCTCTTCATTATGGGAGATAGTTTGTTGTTGATATTTGTTACTCCAATGTATGGTAGTCTCGTCATTATGGGAGACTGTTTGTTATTGAGATTTGTTATTTCGATGGATGGTAGTCTCGTCATTATGGGAGATAGTTTGTTGTTGAGGTTTGTTACTCCGATGGATGGTAGTCTCGTCATTATGGGAGATAGTTTGTTGTTGAGATTTGGTTACTCCGATGAATGGTAGTATCATCATTATGCTTGAAATCATAATACCAATGTTTTTCATCTGACGTTTACTCTGTTGGAAACACTTGAGCCGGCCTATCCAGACGTCACACTATTATATGAGGCATATCATTCAAAGTATTCACTTGCTACATAGAAGCCAGAGTTGCCAAAGCATCCGCCATCTGATTCTCATCTCTAGGAATATGATAGAATTTAACTTTAAAAAAAGGGTAATAATATTCTAGCATACTCTTTGTAGGGAATCAATCCATGGTGATGTGTATCCCATTCTCCTTTAATCTGATTTATTACCAAAGCTGAATCGCCATATACATCTAGAATTTTGATTCTGAGAACAATAGCCTCCTCTAGACCCGTGATACAAGCTTCATACTCTGCCATGTTATTCGTGCAATCAAATGCCAACTTTGCAGTAAAAGGGATATGCAATCCGTGGGGAGTGATAATCACAACACTAATTTCTTTCCCATAAGCATTCACAACTCTATCAAACACCATGCCCCAACGAGATTCAGGATCAGGACCTTCCTCAGGCAACGGTTCATCACAATATTTTATTTTCAGAAACATCACATCCTCATAAGGGAAATCATATTTAACGGGCTGATAATCATCAACCGATTGGTGAGGAAGATAATTTGCCAACACACTACTTTTTATAGCCTTCTAAGTAAGATATTAAATATCATATTCAGACAACAGCATCTGCCAACGGGAAATTCTTCTAGTAAGAGTAGGCTTTTCAAAAATATACTTAATTGGATCCATTTTGGAAATCAACCAAGTAGTATGATTTAACATATATTGTTGCACCCGTTTTTTCGCCCAAGGAAAATCACAACATGATTTTTCCAGCATGGAATACCGCGACTCAAAGTTAGTAAACTTCTTGCTGAGATAATAAATGGCATATTCCTTCTTCCCCGTTTCATCTTGTTGTCCCAAAATACAACCCATAAAATCATATAACACTGTCAGATACATAATTAATGGTATTCCTTCAACGGGAGGGAGCAAGATAAAAGGTTCAAGCATATACTCTTTAATAATTTCAAATTCCCTTTGGCAATCATCAGTCCATACACAACCCTGATCTTTCTTTAACAACTTAAAGATTGGCTCACACGTTGCATTCATATGGGAAATAAATCTGGAAATGTAATTCAAACGTCAAGGAAGCCTCTAACTTGCTTTTCAGTTCTTGGAGCTGACATTTCTTGTATTTCCTTGACTTTATTAGGATCAACTTCAATCCTTTTTTGGCTGACAATGAAACCTAACAATTTTCCTGATAGAACATCAAAGGTGAATTTACTTGGATTCAAGCGGAGACGACACTTCCTCAAATGCTGAAACAATTTCAACAAATCTTCTCTATGGGCTTCTTCATTCTTGGATTTGGCAATCATATCATCAACATATACCTCAATTTCCTTGTGCATCAGATCATGGAATAGGGTTGTCATAGTCCTCTAGTATGTCGCACCAGCGTTCTTCAACCCGAAGGGTATCACTTTGTAACAAAATGTTCCCCAGGGTGTGATAAACATTGTTTTTTCCATGTCCTCGAGAGCCATTCTAATTTGATTATATTCGTAAAATTCATCCATGAACGGGAATAATTTGAATTTTGCTGTACCATCAATCAACATATCAATATGTGGCAATGGAAAGTCATCTTTTGGACTAGTTTATAAATCTCTGTAATCCATGCACAAGCAAACTTTTCCGTCTTTCTTTGGTACTGTGACAATATTGGAAATCCACTGAGGGTACACTGATGTCACAAGAAAACCAGCATTAATCTGCTTTAAAACTTCTTCCTTGATTTTCACTGCCATATCAAGGTGAGTTCTTCGCAATTTTTGTTTGACTGGCGAGCACTCTGGTTTTAATGGAAAATGATGTTCCACAATATCAGTATCCAAACCAGGCATGTCTTGGTAAGACCAAGCAAAGATGTCCACATACTCTTTCAACAATTCAATCAACCTACTCTTTATGTCGGGATGAAGCAATTCTCCAATCTTGACTTCTTTCATATCTACCTCTGTACCCAAATTGATTGTCGCCAACGGCTCTTTATACGGCTGAATGGCATTTTCCTCGCGCTCGAGCAACCTTGAAACCTCTTCTGGAATTTCATCATATTCTTCTTCTTCGGCCACATATACAAGACATTCAATGTTGGGCAAAGGTGCAGGGTCATTGTATTCAACAAGTTTTTTAATTAATCTACACATATGATTTATGATTGCTTTTAGAAACTGACACATATGGCAAGTGATTATGAAGATTCAATTACAATTATTATTTATTTTGAAAGGGATTTTTCTGATTACCATTTTCCAAGAAAAAGAAAAAAATAAAGACACAATTTGAGAATCAAAGACAACTTTTATTAATGATTTTAAAGATCAAAGCAACAAATATGCCTATACAATGTCAATACTTTCACCTTGGGCAGAGTGAAAGATTATTGAAAATATTAACAAAAAAACAAATTACTTTGAGATATGAATGCAAGAAGAAACATCAATAGTGACCCAGTTTTGGACTCTGAACCCATGTGTCACATAGTTCAGCATCTCTTGCTCTGCTTCGCCTTCTAGAATAACATTGATCCTAGGAACAATTGGATGAAAATAACCTCCACTGTGAAAGATGTCTTGATATTTTCCCAAAGCAGACTTCGGCTTCATATTCTAACCTTTATTACTCTTCAGAGAAACCGAAGCCAACTTTATTCTTATTCATAGGCGGATTAATAATCCGCCCCCATACTTTACTGGGGCCATTGCGCACTAGCTGTTGAGCATCCTTAAACGAAGCTATAGAATTCTCATTTTCCCATACATTATCAATGAATAAAGCTTGGAACTGAGTTCCAACAGTAGCTTCATCCGCTTCCACAACACTGAAAGAGAATAAATGAGATATTAACAAAGCTTGTTCCCCATTTATGATGACCACCTCTCCTTCACGAACAAACTTCAGCTTCTGGTGTAAAGTTGAAGTAACAACTCTTGCCTCGTGGATCCACTGTCGTCCCAGTAAACAACTGTAAGCATGAATAATATCCATAACCTGGAAAGTAATCTGAAATAAGTGCGTGCCTATGTGAATAAGAAAATCTACTTCCCTAATGGAACACATCCTTGATCCATCAGAAGATTTCATAATTATGCCACTCGGGTGCATGGGAGTTCCTTGGTGTCACACCCCAATTTTTTACATAAGATCCCACCCTCCATTTGCATCATTGCATAACAAGTGTTCACGAGTGGTTTGACCTATTTTTTTGCCAATTCTTGAGTTAGATTTCAAAAGTTTATAATTTCTTAGAATGTTGACACTTTTGAGTGGTTCTTTTTATATATGATTCTCCTTGACATCATCTACAATTTCTCTTTACAAGTCAAGAGTTGATTATGCTTTTAAAAGCCACACAAAAATAAAAACGTTAGAAGTCGTTTATGAATTTTGTAGAATTTGATTTTTATTGTGTTTTATTCATGATTTCTTTTCCATTTAAAAAAATCACCAAAAAAAAGTACTTAGCATCATGTTATTTCTTTATATTTACTATTTTTACCTCTTAACTAAAAAATTATAAAAAATATATTATTTTATTAATTTAAATTTATATATTCATATCATTTATTTCAAAAAATCTAGAAAGATTTATATAAGTCCTTTTACTTTCTTAGATGTATTTTATTTTTTATCTTTTAATTTGCACTTATATTTTCATTTATTTTATTTCATGAAAAGATCATAAATAATTAATTTAATGTCTCTTTTATTTTATATTTTGTATATATTACTATTACTAACACTTTTAGTTATTATTATTATTATTATTATTATTATTATTATTATTATTATTATTATTATTATTACTCTGCCCTTTTGTCTTTTTTTTTGTGTCAATAAAAAAAAGTTGGGACCACTATAATATAGTACAAACACTTCACATGGATTGACAACTTGTACTTATCAATAACCAAGAACCATTCTCATAAAGTCACATGAATTGACACATTAATACTCCCACCTCATTCACCATTTAAATAAGACCTTTATTTCATTTGAAAAAAACAATACCACAAATCGTTCACTAAACTAAGCCAAAACTCCACTTCTTCTTTTTCTCTTAATTTTCTTTCAAGTAATTTCTTCCTTTTATTGAATAAGTATGCTATTATCCTTGTTCTTTATTTAATTCTATTGCATTATTACTCCTCAATTATTTACTTATTTATTTAGTTATTTATTTAGTACCATAATTATCAACATTTTGCAAGAAAACTCCATTGATTCAAAATCAAGAGTTGAAAAGTGTTCTTGAACCTCCAAAAGCAAAAGTGATTTATTGTTGTTTAATTTTTATTTTTTTCTGTAATTTTTTGTTGTTTATTTACTTATTTTTAGCAGGGATCCTTCGTCGTGAGATTGAGTAGATAAACTTTCATTATTCATTTGTTTAATTTCATGAAAAATTGAGAAAGTTATGACATTTATACTAATTTTATCATAGACTTCATCTTATTCTTCTTTATCTATTTTATTTTTATTTGTATTTGGATCAATTTGGAAAGTATTTGAGCTTTTTTAGTTCATCTAAGCTTGTCGGATATTTGATGAACTTTCATCATTTCCAATCTACCTCTAAATGGTACTTTGATCATTCAAGGTACTTGTGATTGATGATAAGTTTATCATAATGTATCTTCCATGACTTTGTCTTGATCCTCCATGTTTGTTAATTGTACTACATGTATAAGAGAATAAACTTAAAAGTGTCATTTCTCTAACATGTATGGGTACATACATTCTATGCTCTATATGAAGTTACACTTATCCAAAATCAGATCATTAACTTTATATTATACTAACTTTACTTTAATATCATTTATTTTTCAACACTTTATATTTTCTTCTCTTTACTTTTATGTCATCCGTAGCATTTTATTTTCTTTACTTTATGCATTTTTTCTTTTCTCACTTGAGCATTTATCTTCTCTTTGCTCACTTTATTTTTATTTCTAATTATTAAGTCTTTTGTCTTATTTTCATTTAAAAATCCATACAAAAAATACAAAAAAAAACTATTAGATTAGGATTATAATTATTTTTTCCTTCCTTCTTTAAAAAATACCAAAAATATATATTAGTATAATTTTTGTCTTTCTTTATTTTATTTAATTTCTGGTTGTTAATTATTTAGTTATTTAATTTTCCTTTGTCGTTCATTTAGTTTTTATATTTTGTTTGTCTAAATCCAAATAAAAAATCGAATTCATTGACTTCATGTCATCAAATATATTTAATACAATTTTGCGAAAACCCCTTTGTAAATTTTTTTAGTTTTATTAATCTAAAAAGAAATCTCTTCTAAACCCTAATTTTAAAAAACTCGCACCTCTTTTAAGCCAAAAACTTCGACACTAGGTCATTGTATTTTCAAAATTTCTCATCTCCCCGATCCTTTTTGCAAACAAACTTTTTAACCAAAAATTCAGATATTTCGAAAGATTCCCTTTGTATAACCAACCCCCAATCCTTTGATCTTTTGAAATGAATTGTATTTTTCTTTACTTTTAGTATTGCACTTACTTTTCATATTTATGGGTTTTATTTCACACTTTTCTCTTGGAAATAAAAAAGCGCGGTGACGACTCTTGCTTATTTGCGAGTCAAGTTAATTAATAACTTGATCTTGTATTTTCACCGCTACAGAATTGGCGATGCTGCTGGGGAAATTTTTTTTAAGTGGGTTAAACCTAATCTGTTATATCTGTTTTTATTATTATTTCTTGTTTGCTTATATGTTTTATTTTGTGGTTTCTTTGGGTGTTGATTACAACGGACAAGTCCTATACCCGGACTAAGTACACTTAAGTTAGGACGGGCGATATAGTCATGTTAATTTTGAGGGAGTAATCCTGAAAAAGGAGGCATGATATCCCCCAATCAGTGGATGCCCCTTTGACTGTAGTATTTGTTTACCGAGTAATCGAGAAGACATTGCTGCTTTCGACCTGGGAGCCAGAGAAGCTAAGAGTCGTGGAACCCCTAACCCATCTTGGCCTTTTTAGATGTAGCACGGAGACTATGTTAGAGTATTTCGGAAGTAGTTGTCACGCGATGCTGCACTCTGATGAATTTTTCCTATGAATATTACTAATTACCGAGTAATTAGGATGTTGGTAATATCCGAAGGAAAGATGTAGACTCTGAGAACCTTTTAGAATCTTGTTCGGCAGGTGATAAACCCTTAGTACATACCTCGCGGGTTGATTTTCACCCTTTGACTCCATGCTCGTGACGTTAAACCTTTGAACCTTGTATATGTGTGTTTCATAACCATACATTCATGCATTCATAAACATCATGACGTGCTTGTGACGTACATGGTAATTTCATTTCTAGGTAACTTTATCTTTGATTCTCGTATCAAGCTCATTACTCATAAATGGACACTATAAAGAGGATTACCATCGGTTACAATGTTTAGATGCTAGTTCAAGTTGAGGTCATGAAGTCTGAAGATGAAGATCAACAAGAAGATTTTTACGACCTTCAGCTTCAAGAAGAGATTGATCATCCGGAAAGCATTATCAATAGAAGAGATGTGCTTATCAAGGAGCTAATTGAGAGGCCAAAGATCGAAGCAACGAACAAGATCTTTAAAAGGGCTCAAGAGAGGAGTAATAAGAATCTAGTTTGGGGTACCCTTGCTGATGTAGATTTTGGGGAAACATCTTAGGATTTATGATTTGTATTTTTGATGACCACCGTCAGTTCTGTTGATTGGGATCTCTTGGCTTTGTATTTTGTAGCCTTTAGGATTTTAACTTTGTACTAAACTCATTTGTCACATTTTGTTGTTTATTATTTCTCGCTTGAAGCTTGAATCAAAATTTGAGGTCCTTAGAAATTAATTGACTTACCATTTGCATAATCATGCATCATTCTACATTTTTGTTTCATCTTCGAAAGTCATTCCCGAGTCTTATTTTCCATTTGGTCCCAGAGTATAATGCTTGTGCTAAGAGGAAGATGGAAAATATTAAACAAGAGATTTCTGAACTCCGCAAAGAGGTAACTACTCTGAAGGTTGGTATGGAGTATCTAACTACTATGGTTGAAACTTTGGTTGCTGCCCAAGTCAATCCTTCTAGGAAGGAACAAGAGATGGAAAATGTCTTCACAGAAATTATAAAATCATTCTTTCATGAGAAGATGATAGTCAATGCACCTAGTGACTTCCCTAAAAAAGTGAATATGGGAGTGCTTCTAGAATAAAATTCCCGAGAGGAACATTTGTCTAAAAATGGTAACTCAATAGATAATGCAAAGGAGTATGGTGATAGCTTCACCAAGAAAAGAGAGAAATAATCCATTGATAATTCGCAAGAAGGGAAAAGGAAACCTAGATGTAGAAAAAGGAGTTATCAGCATCCATAAGTTGCTACTGTAATGCCATCGATTAACCCAACTCTTGCAAATCATCTGCGATTGCAGCAAGGACCAAGGAGACCCCAAAGAAGAGAAGATTATTATCAACAACAAAATGTTTTTCCTATCATCCCTATGGTAAATACAACTTATAAAGCTCCCAACCAACAAATTCCTAATCAGAGAAAAACTCAGTTTGATCCAATTCCAACTACCTATGCAGAGTTGTTCCCTGTCCTAATGCAGAGGAATTTGGTTCATACCCAATCTCCATCGAATATTCATGAGAAAATGTTGTGGTACTACAAAGCTTATTTGACTTACGCCTTTCATCAGGATGCTCCTTGGCATAATTTGGAAGATTGCTTTGCTTTGAAGGTTGAAGTTCAGAGATTGGTCAGAAGTGGTATCTTGTCATTTAAAGATATTGGTCTTCAGGTTCAAGTCAAGTCATTGCCAAAGAATAAACATGATTGAAGGATACCTTGGAGTTTAAAGAAGATATTCCTCTCAGTTTAATTAGCATTTTACTGCTTTTTCATTTGTAATCTTTCTTGTTTATTATTGCACTGTTTGCATGTAGAACTTGTTTTCATTTGAATGATTATCTTAATACAATTAGTATGTTTGTATTGAAGAAATCCACTCGTTTCACTCGTATTTGTTTCAATTTTAAAATTTATTTTTGAATTATGATACCAACTTGTTTCCCATTCTATTTCCTAGGCAGAGATTGAAGGGATGATGATGATCTGAAAAACGCAAAAAATCCCTAGTTGTATGCTTTTGGATAAAATCTTGTTTAGGATGTATATGCATTGTTTCAAATACCTAAACACCGAAGATATAAGAAAGATAATCCCTTGCTAACCCCTTTTGAGCCTTGAAGTAGGAGTTTCTTTTGTATACGAAAAAACCCTCAATTTTAACCTGGGGCAGGGTAGTTTTCAGTTAATCTAATCGAGTGTTCAAAATTCATAAGGAAGATATTTTTGAAGAGAAACTGCGATGGCTATCCTTCATATATCATGAGGCCAGAAGATGTGAAACCATAATGGTTATCCCTCATCCATCAAGAAACAAGTCACTCACAATCCTCTCAACAAGTAAAGACAAGCTAATGTCATACGTTTTATTCAAAAATAGAAAGAAAGAAAAAGCCTGCTAAGTCGAAAACTTGAAAATGAGCGACTTAGGAAAAAATTAGGGCATCCCGCTAGTCTATCAATTCAAAAGAATTAGTTCAGGTAAAAGTTTGGGAAAACAAAAGTTGCAAATAAAGACTACACAAAAATCCTCAGCAAAGAACAAATTCGTGTAACTACAAACACAAAAACATAAGGGTGGTTGCTACTCCGAAAGCTTCGTCGTTTCCTTAACCGTCACAAAATCTTTTCTGAAAGATGAACACAAATGATGAATTAATCGAACTTAGGACTGGAGAACATCACGAAGAATGGGTGGGCACCAATAAATTTTGAGCCAAAAACATGTTTTTTCTTAAAACCGTGAACCAGACCACGTTACAACCTTCAAAAGTCCTAATTGAAGCAAGGTTATTTCGAAAGCATACTTCGACAAGATTGCGTTTCTGACTCTCATAAGTTTTCTTAAATATTTGTGTTGGTATCATATGCTTTTTCTATACAAAAACAAATATTGCTATAACTTGCAAAGTTTGTTCGATATCTTTTCAAAATCTTCAAGACTTACATAATTGTTGCATTAGAATTTACATTCTCAGAATAAACTTTTTCTACTTGTAAAAAATTTGTTTGATATCAAGGAAGCTTACATATAAGCTCCAATGATGAGTTTAATCTTTTAAGGTCTGAAACTTTGTTAAGTAATTGGAGAATCATTTTCAAGAATGATCATATCCAGGGTCATTTCGCCTGAAGACCTTCAGCAGCATGAACAAGTTGTTGCCTTCATAGTTCGTTTACCCTCATAAGGAAAATTTGAAAACTCTGCCAAATATAGTCAATATGGGGAAGTCATGTAAAGATTCGGCGAATCTCTCTAAGAATTTGAAGACACTAGAGCATTTTGGATGCCAGGTCTTTTGTAAAATCCCCTTGAGACGATTTCTTCTCATTAACCATATAACTTGAGTCATTTTAGAAGTGAAGGTGTTTGCATGAATTATCATGCGTCATGCAGCTTATAAGCAGTAAACTTAGGGCATCCAAAATTAGTTCCAGGGGCAATCCATATTTGTCAAGATATGTGATCTTCTTTGCATACATTATCAGATGGTGGAGTTCCCCAGTATCTCCAGCTAAGCAATATTTTTCTCCAACTGAAGTGGAGTTCGTGTTATTATCCTTTCAATGGATTATTGATGCTAGAATATTGGACTTTGGATTTTCTCTTGAAAATTATCTTCCTCTCCGGAGAGATTAGAGCCTTATAGAAGAAATATGCTCCATGAATGGCTTTTGTTCTACCTCCAATAATGTTCCCATCTTGTCGAGATTAGTCGAGTATCTATTTTTAATGTGATGTCTTTTCATCTCTAGTTTATCTATTTTGTCTGTTTTGTCATCATATACATGAAATTAATTTATTCATTCATACTTACATCATTCAAGAACATTCGCATTTCTCTATGTTTTTTGGTCCATCTCCGTTGGTTTTATTTATCCCCGAGTAACTTACTTCCTCTTTCCAAATAGAGTGACAACTTAAGCAAAAAGTGTACATTCTTGTTAATTCTGCACTGAGTTTATTCATCGTGGAAGGGTTTTTGTTTTAACCTTCCTTTCATCTCATGATAGGATATATCCCAACTGAGTTTATTCCTCGTCTGGTAGAGTCTTGTTTGACTTTTTCTCTCCATTTTTGTTCTTGGATTGAGTTTCGTCTCCTGCAGATGTTACCCTGTGGATTTCTCTAGGATATGAAACCTAGATTGAGAGTGCATTTGTTTTACACCTCTAAATACTTTTGTCTCCTCTATAAGATTCTATTCATGGTTCCCCATTGAAGGTGAACTATATTCCTCAGTAGTGTTGTTGCAACACTCTTTTAGAATCTCAACATGATGATAAGTCGAAGACTCATTACTTGAGCAACTTGATTATTGATGGATTTCCTCTTTTATGGAAAATGGAGGTCTCTTCATGAGCAGTTTGTCTATCCCCGATGAAGTTATTGATTCTCATTCACAAAGTGTCTTTATAATACTATATGGAAATATTTTGCCTAACAGCAAGTGGCGGCCTCTTCATGAACAACTTGTGTATTATTGATATCTTTGGCAAATAGCAAGTGGCGGCCTCTTCTTGAGCAGCTTGTGTATTATTGATATCTTTGGAAGATAGCAAGTGGCAACCTCTTCATGAGCTGCTTATGTATTATTGATATCTTTAGCAAATATCAAGTGGTGGCCTCTTCATGAGTAACTTGTGTATTATTGATATCTTTAGAAGATAGTAAGTGACGGCCTCTTCATGAGAAGCTTGTGTATTATTGATATCTTTGGAAGACAACAAGTGGCGGCCTCTTCATGAGCAACTTGTGTATTATTGATATCTTTGGCAGATAGCAAGTGGCGACCTCTTCATGAGTAGCTTATGTATTATTGATATCTTTGGAAGATAGTAAGTGGTGGCCTCTTCACGAGAAGCTTGTGTATTATTGATATCTTTGGCAGATAGCAAGTGGCATCCTCTTCATGATCAACTTGTGTATTATTGATATCTTTAGAAGATAGAAAATGGCGACCTCTTCGTGAGAAGCTTGTGTATTATTGATATCTTTGGAAGATAACAAGTGGCGGCCTCTTCATGAGCAACTTGTGTATTATTAAAATATTTGGAAGACAGCAAGTGGCAGGCTCTTTATTTGAGCAGCTTGTGTATCCCCAACAATATGTTATTTCAATAGCAAACAGAATCTCTTCGGAAAAGTCTCATGGAGAAATTTGTATATTATCCTTATTAGGTGGAATACTTGATTAAGAAGAAACTAAGCCAGTTTGTGGCTTATGACCAGGTTCTTGGGGAGATTTACTCAGCAAACGACATCTTTTCAGAAAAGTCCCATGGGGAAGTTTTTATTTTATCCTTTTCAGGTGGAGGACTTGATTAAGAAGAAACTGAGACCAGTTAGTGGCTTATGACCAGGTTCTTGGGGAGGTTTACTCAGCAAACGACATCTCTTCGGAAAAGTCCTGCGGGTAAGTTTGCATATTATCCTTATTAGGTGGAAGACTTGATTAAGAAGAAACTGAGACCAGTTCGTGGCTTATGACCAGGTTCTTGGGGAGGTTAACTCAACAAATAACATCTCTTCGGAAAAGTCCTGTGGGAAAGTTTGTATTTTATCCTTATCAGGTGGAAGACTTGATTAAGAAGAAATTGAGACTAGTTCATGGATTATATCGAGGTTCTTAGGGAGGTTCACTCAGCAAGTGACATCTCTTCGAAAAAGTCTCGTGGGGAAGTTTGTATATTATCCTTATTAGGTGGAAGACTTGATTAAGAAGAAATTGAGACCCGTTCGTGGCTTATGACCAGGTTCTTGGGGAGGTTTACTCAGCAAACGTCATCTCTCCAAAAAAGTCTCGTGGGGAAGTTTGTATATTATACTTATCATGTGGAAGACTTGATTAAAAATAAACTGAGACCAGTTTGTCACCTATGACCAGGTTCTTGGGGAGGTTTACTCGGTAAACAACATCTTTCTGGAAAAGCCCCACAGAGAAGTGTGTATATTGTGTTTTTCAAGTGGAAGACTTAATTAAGAAGAAACTGAGACTGGTTCGTGGCTTGTGACCTGGTTCTTGGGGATGTTTACACAGCAAATGGTATCTCTTTTGAGAAGTTTGATCATCAACGGTAAATGGTATCTCTTTTGAGAAGTTATCTCACCAATAGCAAATGGTATCTCTTTTGATAAGTTTGCTCACTAACAACAAATGGTATCTCTTTTGAGAAGTTTGCTCATCAGCAACAAATGGTATCTCTTTTGAGAAGTTTTCTCATCCACATCAAATGGTATCTCTTTTGATAATTTTTCTCATCAACAACAAATGGTATCTCTTTTGAGAAGTTTGCTCATTAACAGCAAATGGTATCTCTTTTGAGAAGTTTGCTCATCAACAGCAAATGGTATCTCTTTTGAGAAGTTCTCATCAACCGCAAATGGTATCTCTTTTAAGAAGTTTGTTCATCAATAACAAATGGTATCTCTCCAGAAGAGTCCCCCAAAGAAGTTTGTATATTATCCTTTTCAAGTGGAAGACTTGATAAACAAGAATCTGGAACCCGTTCGTCGTGGAAAAGTTTATTATATTTTCTACCTTCGTCTATTGAGTTGGTAGTTTACCGCCACTGTGAGTCAATATCTCTTAATTTTCTACCTTCATCTATTGAGTTGGTAGTTTACCGTCATTTATGAGTCGGTATCTCTTACTTTTCTACCTTCATCTATTGAGTTGGTAGTTTACCGTCATCTGTGAGTCGATATCCCTTAATTTTTTTACCTTCATCCATTTAGTTAGTAGTTTACTGTCATCTGTGAGTAGGTATCTTTTTTGATCCTACCTTCGACGATTGAGTTGGTAGTTTATCGTCATCTGTGAGTTGGTATCTTACTTTTCTACCTTCATCTATTGAGTTGGTAGTTTACCGTCATCTATGATTCGGTATCTTATTGATCTTCTACTTTCAACTATTGAGTTGGTAGTTTATCGTCATCTGTGAGTCAGTATCTTACTTTTCTCTTTCATCTATTGAGTTGGTAGTTTGCCGCCATCTATGAGTCGGTATCTTACTTTTGTTAGAACATAGTTTGATTCTACAACCCTCAGTTAGAGTTTTGATGATAACAAAATACGAGATTAAATAAATTGTAAGATTTATAAGACATATATGCTACTTAAAATTATGTTGTGTATTTACAGAAACTCTGATGGAATCAGCATCAGAATCAACATCAGCATCAGAAGATATGTCAGCATCAGAAGATCAAATAACATGTGCTATACGCTGAAGCCTGATGAACAAAATCTGCGCATAACATACTCTGACTCTGATCAAGATCCTAACCATGTCATCAACACTCAGAAGCGTCAGAATAAGCTAAAGCCAAGAACACTCTGATTATCATTAGCAGAACACTCTGAAGTGTCAATGTTACTGTGCATTCAAGACAGATTAATTACCAATGGCTTTATTCCAAGACAAAGATCTTCTCAAAAAGTAAAGAACGTTATGAGCATTGAAATGGATTTATGGACAGCAACGTATCTATTCCTAGGCTACTTAAACAAGTCAGTGAGAAAAGAAATGGCTAATACTCTACACGCATATACACGCCTAAGCTAATCATCCTCACACACGCTCTCATTTTTGCTAAAGCTTTCAACCACGCTTACTCTATAGCTCTAGCAATCTAGTTTCATCTTAAGCTTAATATTATGTATTATCACAATTGTGATATATAGTTTTGTAAGAAAACATCAAACACACATCTGTTCATTTATCTGTAAGAGAAATTCCTTGAGATAAACCGGTTTGTGGTTAGACTTAAGAAGGCTTTAACAGTTGTTAAAGCAGTTGTGTATTCAGTTGAATATAGTGGATTAAGACCTCGTTGGAGAGAGGCGAAATCACCTTGATGGGTGGACTGGAGTAGTTTGAGATCAAACGAACCAGGATAAAAATAACGTGTTGTCTGCATTTGATTTTAAGTTTTACAATTCAACCCCCCTTCTTGTGTTTTTCACTTCTTCAATTGGTATCAGAGCGCCTGGTTCTGAGCTTATAACACTTAACCGTGTCAGTACAAGATCCAGCGTTAGAAAAACACAATGGCAGGACCACATCAAAACATCAGCAATGACAACAATGAAGAAAGAGACAGATTCACTGGCAAACTTCCAGTCTTTGATGGAGAGAACTTTGATTACTGGAAAGACATAATTGAAAGCTTCTTTCTGGCCCACAATGCTGATCTGTGGGATATGGTGACTGATGGATACACGCACCTAGTTAATGCAAGTGGTCAGAAGATTGACAGGAAAGCAATGTCTGATCAACAAAAGCGTGATTTCAGAAATCATCACAAAGCCAGAACAATTCTTCTCAGCACCATCTCTTACTCTGAATATGAAAAGATATCAAACAGAGACACTGCAAAGAATATGTTTGACTCCCTAAGAATGACGCATGAAGGCAACATTCAAGTTAAAGAAACTAAAGCTCTTGCGCTCATTCAGAAGTATGAGGCATTCAAGATGGAAGAAAGTGAATCAATTGAAACGATGTTCTCAAGATTTCAAATTCTGGTGGCTGGTCTCAAAGTTCTGGACAAAGGGTATTCTACTACTGATCATGTTAAGAAGATCATCAGAAGCTTGCCAAAACAGTGGAGGCCAATGGTCACAGTGCTGAAGCTAGCTAAGGATCAAAACAAAATCTCTCTGGAGGAACTTGTCAGCTCCCTCAGAAGTCACGAGATAGAGCTAGAAGCAGATGAACCTCAAAAGCAAGGTAAGCCATTAGCTTTAAAATCACAGAAAATCTGACTTCAAAGTTTTGCAGGCTGTTGAAGAAACCTCTGATGGGTCCTCATCAGAAGAAGATGAACTATCTCTCCTCTCCAGAAGGGTGAACCAACTATGGAAGCAGAGGCAAAGAAAGTTCAGGAATCCCAGAAGATCAGAAAATCAGAATGAATCTTCCTCCAGATACAGAAGGTCAGAATCCTCCTCTGGACACAGAAGATCTGAAGGCTCTTCAGGAAGCAGAAAGCCAAACAACAAAGACATCATCTGCTATAAATGTAACGAGCAAGGACACTACAATAGTGATTGCCTAAAGCTTCAGAGGGAAAATCCCAAAAAGAAGTTTGGCAAGGAAAAGAAGAAAAGCCTCATGGGATGACTCTGACACATCTGAAGCTGACTCAGAATCAGATGATGAGAGAGCAAACATAGCTCTCATGGAAAACATAATAGAAGACAGTAAAGCTTCTGAATTAGACTCTGAATCAGACACAAAAGAGGTATTCCCTAACTTTGCTATTAACTTTACTAAGGATGAACTAGCTGAAAGCCTTAATGAAATTCTGGAAAGATATCAGCAGATCAGAGTTAAATTCAGAAACCTGAAAAGGAATCTTGCTTCTGACTCTGATAAAACTGAGAGTCTCAAATTGGAGAATTCTGAGTTGAAAGATAAAGTTTGAAAATTAGAAAATCTATTGCAAAACTCTTAGAATGAAACAATTCCTGAAACTCCCAGCAGTGCTGATGAGATCATCAAGGAGTATGATCACAACTTTCAGAAGTTTCTAGCTAAAAACATAGATAGAAGCAAAATGGCTTCAATGATCTATGGAGTTAGCAGAAATGGAAGAAAAGGAATAGGATACCAAGGTAAGGTACCTACACCAAAGAATGCCATGGATTTATTTATAAAACGAACTCCACTTAACTCACACTTTGTATATGGGCACACACACGACATCAAATATACTAGTAGTAATTATTATGTCAAACCAAAATTCAACCAAAGTTTTGGTAAAACTAACAAATCAGGACCCAAGAAAATATGGGTACCTAAGGATAAAATAATACATGTTGCAGATATCTTTAGCAGCAAAGCAGAAACACCAGTCATGGTACCTGGACTCTGGCTGCTCACGACACATGACGGGAAGAAAGCATATGTTCCAAAGCCTGGAACTTAAGCCTGGAGGCCATGTAGGCTTTGGAGGAAATCAGAGGGGAAAGATCATTGGCTCTGGAACAATAGGTAATGGAAATCTTCCCTCTATAAGTAATGTTTTATTAGTAGATGGATTAATGCATAATCTGTTATCCATAAGTCAATTAAGTGATAACGGTTATGATATAATCTTTAATCAAAATTCATGCAAAGCTGTTAGTCAGAAAGATGGGACTATCCTATTTAATGGAAAGAGGAGAAACAACATTTATAAAATAAAACTTTCTGAACTGAAAAGTCAGAATGTAAAGTGTCTTCTATCTGTTAACAACGAGCAATGGATCTGTCACAGAAGATTAGGGCATGTTAGTATGAGAAGAATATCTCAAATTAACAAACTCAATCTGGTCAGAGGACTTCCTAACCTGAAGTTCAATTCAGATGCTCTGTGTGAAGCATGTCAGAAAGGCAAGTTTGCAAAACTAGCTTTCAAATCTAAAAACGTTGTTTCCACCTCTAAGCCATTAGAACTTCTGCATATTGACTTATTTGGACCAGTTAAAACTGCCTCAGTCAGTGGTAAGAAGTATGGGTTAGTAATCGTAGATGACTACAGCAGATGGACATGGGTAAAGTTCTTAAGACACAAGGACGAGTCACACTCTGTGTTTGTCACCTTCTGCAACCAAGTTTAGAATGAAAAGGATCTTAGAATCGTCAAAGTCAGAAGTGATCATGGTGGAGAGTTTGAAAACCAATATTTTGAATCATTTTTTAATGACAAAGGCATTCTGCATGATTTCTCTTGTCCTAGAACTCCCCAGCAAAATGGAGTTGTAGAACGAAAGAACAAAACATTGCAAGAAATGGCCAGAACCATGATCAACGAGACTAATGTTGCTAAGATCTTCTTGGCAGAGGCAATAAACACAGCGTGCTACATTCAGAATAGAATCTCCATAAGACCTATTCTGTAAAAGACTCCATATAAATTGTGGAAGAACATAAAGCCCAACATTTCATATTTTCATCCATTTGGATGTACTTGCTTTATTTTGAATACAAAAAATTATTTGAACAAGTTTGACTCTAAAGCACAGAAGTGTATTATGTTAGGATACTCTGAACGCTCAAGAGGGTACAGAGTATACAATACAGAAACACAGATTGTGGAAGAATCAATCAGTGTTCGTTTTGATGATAAGCTTGACTCTCAAAAGTCAAAGCAGAATGAATTACTTGCAGGTATGGAAGTTGAATTCACAGGTACTGAACACAAGTCATTAGAAGCTCTTAACAGAGACACTCCCTCAACAACAGAAAGAGGCACTACAAGCAATCCAGCACCTTCTGTTGATCAACTTCAGAAAAGACCATCCAGAAGCAGCATGGATCACCCAGAAGAAACAATCTTAGGAAGAAAGGAAGATCCAATCAGAACAAGATCTAGCTTCGGAAACTCTGAAGAATCCCTCATGGGACTTGTCTCTCTGATTGAACCATCTTCAGTTGATGAAGCACTTCTGGACAATGACTGGATTCTAGCAATGCAAGAAGAGCTGAATCAATTCACAAGGAATGACGTATGGGATCTAGTTCTTAAACCAAAAGGATTCAACATCATTGGAACAAAATGGGTGTTCAGAAACAAACTGAATGAATAAGGTGAAGTCATCAGAAACAAAGCATGATTGGTAGCACAAGGTTATAGTCATCAAGAGGGGATAGACTATACAGAAACCTTTGCTCCAGTCGCCAGGTTAGAATCTATCTGACTTTTAATTTCATTTGCTGTAAATAAAGGCATCACTCTGTATCAGATGGATGTTAAGAGTGCATTCTTAAATGGCTATATAGAAGAAGAGGTATATGTGCACCAACTCCCTGGTTTTGAAAGTTCAAAAAATCCAGAATATGTTTTCAAACTAAAGAAGTCACTGTATGGTCTGAAACAAGCTCCCAGAGCTTGGTATGAAAGACTGAGTAACTTCCTGTTAGAAAAGGAATTCACCAGAGGTAAAGTGGACACAACCTTATTCTGTAAGACAGTCAAGAATGACATCTTGGTATGCTAGATTTATGTTGATGATATCATTTTTGGATCTACTAAACCCTCTCTGGGAAGAAAGTTTGCTAAGTGTATGCAGGCAGAATTTGAGATGAGCCTAATGGGGGAACTGAAATTCTTTCTGGGCATTCAGATCCATCAAACCCCAGAAGGAACTTACATTCATCAGAGCAAATATGTCAGAGAACTTCTGAAGAAATTTGATCTCTCAGAATGTAATCCATCAAAGATTCCAATGCATCCCACGTGCATTCTGGAAAAAGAAGAGGTAAGCAAAAGGTAGAACAGAAGGTCTACAGAGGTATGATTGGTTCTCTTCTTTATCTGACAGCTTCAAGGCCTGATATTTTATTCAGTGTATGCATTTGTGCAAGATTCCAATCAGATCCTAGAGAATCTCACTTAACAGCTGTTAAGCGAATTTTCAAGTATCTGAAAGGTACTACTAATCTGGGTCTATTTTATAGAAAATCAAGTGATTACAGCTTAGTAGGATACCGTGATGCTGACTTTGCTGGAGACAGAGTAGAGTGTAAAAACACTTCTGGAAGCTGCCAGTTTCTGGGAGAAAATCTGATCTCATGGTCCAGCAAAAGACAATCCACAATTGCTCTATCAACAACAGAAGCTGAATACATAGCAGCAGCTGGATGCAGCACACAAATGCTCTGGATGAAAAGTCAACTTGAGGACTTCCAGATATTTGAGAGTAACATTCCTATCCTCTGTGACAACACTTCTGCTATTTGCTTAAGTAAAAATACAATTTTGCATTCTAGGGCTAAGCATATAGAAATAAAACATCATTTTATTAGGGACTATATTCATAAAGGGATTTTAAATTTAAAATTTATTGACACAGACCATCAATGGGCTGATATTTTCACAAAACCACTTTCTGAAGATAGGTTCAACTTCATTCTGAAACATCTCAGCATGAAGCTCTGTCTAGAATAAAACTGTTTTAATTTTATATATTAACCTTCAGAATTGTGTTTATTTCTCTGTGAACTTATGATCAATCCTCTTTCAGAATTTTAGAAATGCAGATTGTATCAGAATCTATCCATGAAGATCTGAGCGCTTCAGTTCAAGGATAGAAGTGTTGTTCACTCAAGCAAACAAGTGTCATCCAGTCATCAGCTGTTTTCTGAGGCTGAACACGCGTTCACGTTTTTGAAAAGGCAAAGCGCTGATTGGATGCATTGAGACACATGTCATGGGTAACCGTTCAAGTATCTTTCTGAATCCCCTAAAATCAACTATCATTAAATGCTAATAATCATTACTTATTTCTCTCTCTTAAACGTTTATGTTTTCAAAAACTTTTTAGAAATCTATTTAAACACTTCACACCATTCACACTTTTTACCCTTACTTTCGGTTTCTCTCAATATTTTTGTTTTCTTGTGTTTTCTTTACATGTTTGTCTGTAATATTTTACGTGTTCTAAACTTAATCATTGCTTCTGTTTCCTATATAAACCCTTTTTTTGCTCTAATCATTTTAACTCTGATTATTTGTGCTTTTTGATAACTGACAAAAAGGGGGAGAAAGAATGATATTTTTCAATAACGGATTACTGAGACATAAGTCTCAAACATTCTAACATTCTGATCTATTTGAATTTTTCTTTCTAAAAAGCTTACAGGTACAAGAATCAGATGAATTCTGATAAAGTAAAGTTCTGATGCTCAAGGTCTCATGGAATTAAAGGGAACTAATCAACTCAGGGGGAGTTTTTCTCTTCATTACTCTGATACTTTTTATTCCTTATCTTCTTATCTCTGATACCTTTTATTCGTTATTTGATTATCTTTGATACCATTTCCTCTCTATCTTCAAACTCTGATACCTTTCAACATTTTATTTTAATTGAAAAAATTCGGTTTTTGTCATCATCAAAAAGGGG
Organism: Vicia faba; assembly: GCA_948472305.1. Classification (NCBI taxonomy): domain Eukaryota; kingdom Viridiplantae; phylum Streptophyta; class Magnoliopsida; order Fabales; family Fabaceae; genus Vicia; species Vicia faba. The sequence continues at coordinate 204,817,971 of OX451738.1, forward strand.
GAGATTGTTAGAACATAGTTTGATTCTACAACCCTCAGTTAGAGTTTTGATGATAACAAAATACGAGATTAAATAAATTGTAAGATTTATAAGACATATATGCTACTTAAAATTATGTTGTGTATTTACAGAAACTCTGATGGAATCAGCATTAGAATCAACATCAGCATCAGAAGATATGTCAGCATCAGAAGATCAAATAACATGTGCTATACGCTGAAGCCTGATGAACAAAATCTGCGCATAACATACTCTGACTCTGATCAAGATCCTAACCATGTTATCAGCACTCAGAAGCGTCAGAATAAGCTAAAGCCAAGAACACTCTGATTATCATTAGCAGAACACTCTGAAGTGTCAACGTTACTGTGCATTCAAGACAGATTAATTACCAACGGCTTTATTCCAAGACAAAGATATTCTCAGAAAGGAAAGAACGTTATGAGCATTGAAATGGATTTATGGACAGCAACGTATCTATTCCTAGGCTACTTAAACAAGTCAGTGAGAAAAGAAATGGCTAATACTCTACACGCATATACACGCCTAAGCTTATCATCCTCACGCACACTCTCATTTTTGCTAAAGCTTTCAACCACGCTTACTCTATAGCTCTAGCAATCTAGTTTCATCTTAAGCTTAATATTGTGTATTATCACAGTTGTGATATATAGTTTTGTAAGAAAACATCAAACACACATCTGTTCATTTATCTGTAAGAGAAATTCCTTGAGATAAACCAGTCTGTGGTTAGACTCAATAAGGCTTTAATAGTTGTTAAAGCAGTTGTGTATTCAGTTGAATATAGTGGATTAAGACCTCGTTGGAGAGAGGCGAAATCACCTTGACGGGTGGACTGGAGTAGTTTGAGATCAAACGAACCAGGATAAAAATAACGTGTTGTCTGCATTTGATTTTAAGTTTTACAATTCAACCCCCCTTCTTGTGTTTTTCACTTCTTCAACTTTTCTACATTCATCTATTGAGTTGGTATTTTACCGTCATCTATGATTCGATATCTTATCAATCTTCTACCTTCAACTATTTAGTTGGTAGTTTATCGTCATCTGTGAGTCAGTATCTTACTTTTCTACCTTCGTCTATTGAGTTGGTAGTTTGCTGTCATCTGTGAGTCAATATATTGTTTGATCTTCTACCTTCAACTATTGAGTTGGTAGTTTACCATCATCTATGAGTCAGTATCTTATCAATCTTCTATCTTCAACTACTGAGTTGGTAGTTTATCGTCTTCTATGAGTTGGTATCTTATTGATCTTCTACCTTCAACTATTGAGTTGGTAGTTTATCATCATCTGTGAGTCGGTATCCTTTTTTATTTTTCTACCTTTGACACTAAGTTGGAAATTTACCATCATCTTGAGTCAGTAGCCATTTATGTTTTCACAACCTATGCAAAGCGTCTTCCCCGATAGAGTCAGTAATTTTTTCTTCTCTCGAAGTTGTTCCCTAATAAGAGTCTCTCAACCGAGTTTGTGGCTCTGTTCCCCAGAGGATTTATAATCTCTTCCCCTTTGAGATTACTTTATCATGTGCTTGGTTTCTCCGGCAGTAGTTTGTCTCATGTGGCGTCATTCCCTATAAAATTCAGAGTGTTGCATCCATATCATATCATAAACATCATTGTTGTATCTTAGGACCAAAAATTATGTATTCTATATTTAAGTATCTTCAATCTCGTCGAAACGAAGATTTCAATTTTCATATCTCCGAATAGAAGAAACTTAAATAGGGGCAGCTGTCATACCCCAATTTTGACATTAGATCCCACCCTCCATTTGCATCATTGGATAACAAGTGTTCACGAGTGGTTTGACCTATTTTTTGCCAATTCTTTAGTTAGATTTCAAAAATTTATAACTTGTTCAAATTTTTACATATTTGAGCATTTCTTTTTGCATAAGATTCTCCTTGATCTCATCTACAATTTCTCTTTACAAGTCAAGAGTTGATTATGCTTTGAAAAACATTAAAAAAATAGAAACGTTAGAAGTCGTTTATGAATTTAGTGGAATTTGATTTTTATTGTGTTTTATTCACGATTTCTTTTCCATTTAAAAAAATAACAAAAAAAATATACTTAGCATCATGTTATTTTTTTTTATTTACTATGTTTACCTCTTTACTAAATATTTATCAAAAATATATTTTTTATTAATTTAAATTTATATATTGGTATCATTTATTTCAAAAAAATCTAGAAAATTTTATATAAGTCCTTTTACTTTCTTATATGTATTTTATTTTTTTATCATTTAATTTTCACTTATATTTTCATTTATTTTAATTCAACAAAAGATCATAAATAGTTAATTTAATGTCTCTTTTATTTTCTATTTTGTATTTATTATTATTACTAATATTTTTAGTTTTTAATATTATTATTATTATTATTGTTGTTATTATTATTATTATTATTATTATTATTATTATTATTATTATTATTATTATTATTATTATTATTATTATTATTATTATTATTACTTTGTTTTTTAGTTTTTTTGTGTCAATAAATAAAAGTTGGCACCACTATAATGTAGTACAAACACTTCACATGGAATGCCAACTTTTACTTATCAATGACAAAGAACTATTCTCATAAAGTCACATGGATTGCCACATCAACACTTCCACCTTATTCACCCTATAAATAAGATATTTCTTTCATTTGGAAAAAACAATACCACAAATCATTCACTAAACTAAGTCAAAACTCTCTTCTTCTTTTTTTCTTCATTTTCTTTCAAGTCATTTCTTCCTTTTATTAAATAGGTAGACTATTATACTTGTTCTTTATTTAATTCTATTGCATTTTTACTCTTTATTTATTTATTTATTTAGTACCATAATTATCACCATCTTGCAAGGAAACTCCATTGATTCAAAATCAAGAGTTGAAAAGTGTTCTTGAACCTCCAAAAGCAAAAGTGATTTATTGATGTTTAATTTTTATTTTTTTATTTAATTTTTTGTTATTTATTTACTTATTTTTACCATGCATCCTTGGTCTTGAGATTGAGTAGATAAACTTTTATTATTCATTTGTTTAATTTCATAAAAAAATGAGAAAGTTATGATATTTAGATTAATTTTATCATAGACTTCATCTTATTCTTCTTTATCTATTTTATTTTTATTTTTATTTGGATCAATTTGGAAAGCATTTGAGCTTTTTTAGTTCATCTAAGCTTGTCAGATATTTGATAAACTTTCATCATTTCCAATCTACTTCTAAATGGTCCTTTGATCATTCAATGTACTTGGGATTTGATCTGACCTGATCAGAAATGGACCGTCACGGCTGGCGCCGAGCAGAAAGCTTTTTGAACGAAGTGGGGGGGGGGGGGGGGGTACCTGCAAGGCACTCCGATGCTGAAGTAAGTAGGAGTACGAGCAGATAATAGCAAGTGTAAGGTTAGAATGATGAATACCTGACCCTCTGGAAGCAGAGGGTATTTATAGCCCCCAGCGCTGGGCCAAGGTTCCTTCATTGGGCCGGGCAGGTTTGGCCCAATGGAGGAACTGCCAGGTTCTACGTGCGTAGTGGGGACCCGCACGTGGTCCCCTTCTTGGATGTGCTGCGTGAAGTGCGGGCGGACGGAGACGCGGTCTTTTCGGGGTATCGTTGGGGGAACAGTGGACTGAGTCTGCCCTAGATGGGGTGCTCGAGGTAATGTCGAGCTGGACCTCAGGATGTGGTGCTGGACCGCAGCATGTCGAGCTGGAGGTGTGCTGTCGGGCCTGCGACTACCCTTCGGGCACAGTCGTGCTCTTTGGTCGGCGTGGCCCTTGTAAGTCCATTTGGACTGGGCCGTTGCAATGCTTTTGGGCCTGTCGGGCCCAGTCTAGAACAGGAGCCCCCCTAGTCGTGGTTCCTTTGTGAGGAGCCATGGCTTGAACTCAGGTCGTTTCCTCATCGAGGTCTCGTGCCCGGGACAGAGGTGCAGACCCTCGTGGTCCTCCTCGTGCCGTGCTCGGAGACATCTTCCGCGGTGGATACCTGGAGGGTCCTCACCGGGGCGCGTCTGTCGAGCATACGAGGTATCTTTCGGGAACTATGTCGCCACCCTATGGGGATAGGGTCATCATTGCGTTGGGAGCAGTGCGTCGGGGAGAGAGACTCCGTGGTTGCCCGAGGTGACGTTTGGTATTCCACGTCATCACTATAAATAGGAACCTTGGGCCCCATAACACGTTTCTATTCTTTGTGCTCTCTCTACTGTTGCTCTTCCAGATTTTTCCCAGTCGCGATCTTCTGTTACAAATTCTTCTACTCCGTAGCCGAATCCTACTTTTTGATCCAAGTAAGTGGTTTATCTTCTTCATTTTCCTGTTAAAATGCATGATTTGTGGCGTTTGTAGATGTTTTAGGGACTGTGCGCGTGGGTTTTGCCCGGTAAACTTATACTTGGCTCGACATATTCATGCTTAGGACCGGCAAATGCATGTTTGTGGTCGACATATTCATAGTTTTAGGTGATAAACTTCAGCGCTGCCCGGGGTCTTCATGATCCAGAGCGCCTGATTCATGATCGCGCCCGGTATGTTCATGGTTTTGGCCGTAGGCTTCATGATGTGGCTCGCCATGCTCATACCTTGGGTCGACATGTTGGAGAGTGGTCGCGTAGTTGGTTTGAGGAAGAACACATCGAGTTTCAGGATGTCGGGGAGGCAACCACTCGTGTAAACTGACTATGTGGTCGAGCGTGGGACGACGTGGTTTGTCGAGCGTATGGCTTCGTGCCCCAATTGACTGGTTTCCCGTGCTCTGCAGGTAACCATGGCGGACGAGCCGTGCTCCTTCGGGCGCCACGATCGTGAAGAACAAAGTGCCGATGAGTCGGTCAGCCTGATTGATACTGTGACCGACCCTTTGCTGGATTGGGTGGGCGTCGAGCCCCGAGGGATCGCGTCGATCTACAGCCGGGGCGACCGAAATCCATATGCTGTCATCGAAGCGGGCCAGGGCCAGCCCGACTTCCAAAAGAACTTCGTTGTCATGCGCCCGTCTTCCCGTTCAAGGATCTGCTCGGTGTATCCAGAATATAGCTTCACGATGTACGAGATCGCGTTCAAAGATCTTGGGCTGCAGCTGCCCTTCACTGATTTCCAGGTCGGGGTCTTCACTCACCTGGAGCTGGCCCCGTCCCAGCTACATCCAAACTCGCTCGCCTTCATCCGGGCATTTGAGTTGACGTGTCGCTATCTGAGGATCGGGGCGACCATACCGCTCTTCTTCCGGATTTTTCATCTGCAGCGCCAGTCCCGAGGAGGGAAACATAGCTGGGTCTCCTTGAAGCAGTCGAGGAGACTCTTCAAAATGTATATGGACTCCGTAAGGGGTTTTAAAGACAAGTGGTACGTTGTGTGGCCAGTTACCACCTCTGCTTTAGGATCTCTTTACGAGGAGGAGGAGCCCCTAAGCGATGATGACGGGGAGGCGGGTTTGGGCGACAATGGGAATCCTGTGTTGGCCCGTAAGGCTAAGTTCCCTGTGCACTGGATGTTCCGGCACTATGAGCACGGGACTGGTTACTACCATACTGCTGCCGGGGACATGTGCTCGGAGGACGAAGAGGCGTACGCCACGCTTTGTCGGTTTGTCGATAGCTTCCACCCTGCCCGGTGGGCTACGAGGGAAGGGGATGATATCTTGGACGCAGATGGTTACCCAACGTTTGAGTCCCGGCCGATTGATACCAAGGCGCTCATGGAGTGCCAGACGTACAGGCAGGCTGCCTGTCTGTTAGGTTGTTTATTGCTTGAATTTCTTTGATCGTCATTTATTTATGAGCTTGCTCGATACTAACCCATCTTTTATTTTGTGCAGGTTCGATGGCCGGTCGACATGAAAGGCTCTTGAAATTGTCTTGCGACCAGAAGCAAGGCAGGAGGGTCGTGAAGGCCCCACAGGCGACGAGGATGGGCCCGCCACACAGTCCAAGTGCTCCTCAGCCGGTGAGGGTGGACTCGCCGCCAAGCTCGGGGGCCGCGTCGGATGGGACCCCAGAAGTTGAAGAGGTCGACCCTAGTGTCGGCCTGATGCAGAGGAAGAGGACCCGTTTGGAAAGTGGTCCGACTGTTGGCGAGGACGCCAATGCCGTTAGGTCTTTCGCGTTCCCCCCTTGCTTCAAAGAGGAGGGTTTCTTCGAGAGATTCCCTCTGACAGTGGTTGCCAACGAGGCTGAAGCTATAAAAAGGATGAGTAAAGAGGATCGGAAGATGTATCTGGCCGCCAGCATGGACGGGCTGGTGAAAATGGCCGAGATGGCCCTGGTGCTATCCGAGGAAGGGGGGGATCCTGTCCGTATCGAAGAACTCGAGCAGGAGAAAGCGGCCCTTACCTCGAGCTCGCGGAAATTGAAGACCGCTCTGGAACGCTCCGAGGAGATGTTCCGCGAGCAGACGGCGATGCTGGATGCTGAGAGGGAGATGTTGACCCTGGAGAAGGAAAAGTCGAGAAAGTTGGCCGAGGAGGGGGAGCTTCTCCGGGCAGACAGGGACCGTCTGGGGGCCGAAGTCGGACGCTTGGCCCAGCAGATCGAGGAAATGAACGCTGCCATGCAACCTGCCGAGGACGAGCCAGAGGACATAGCGGCTTTGAAGAGTCGATCGGAGCTGGTCGCCCATATCCGGCTTCTCGAGGTAGATTGCGTCGGTGCTCTGGAGGATGGGTTCGACTCCGCAGTCGGTCAGCTCTCCTTGTTAAACCCTGGTCTGGTCACTGAGGGTATCGGCCACACACATCAGATCGTGGATGGCGTGATCGTTCCTCCGCCCGACTCTCCCGTCGTCGACAATGATGGTTCTGGGGAAACCTGACTAGGATAGCGGGCCTGCGTGCCTTTGAAATTTGTATTCTTTGGGCCTGCGTGCCCGTCTGTTGTACGTTACGAACATCGCCGGCCTTCTTGGTCGGTTTATAATTGCTTTGTCGCCTTCGGGCATTTTTATCTGAATGCTGTTTTACATTTTTGAATGTTTTGCCCTTGCTTGAAATCTTACATATTTGCATAAAATTTTAGCCTAAGTCATGGGCCTGAGACGTGCCCGTAAGTGGCTGTGATTTGGCGAGCGAGTCTGCCCGCCTTCCGTTTGTACACGTTCCCGGCCCTCTTTCGCTGGCCAGAGTCACCTAAGTGTTGTGCTCGAGGGGAGAAACTTCCCTTTGACCCTTTTAGATGGCCCGTCATTCTTGATGACTTGTCGGGCATTTGGAGCGAAGTTGCTCAGTCGGGCGTGACGCCCGGTAGGGACTATTCGCCCTTGGCGTGAACTGCCCATCGCGAGCTGGGTATTCTGTCTTATGGGTACAACGACGGTGGTGCTCGGTATAGCTGTCCACGTTGGGCACTATCGATCGTCATCGTTTGCCGTGCGATGCTGTGCGATTTGGCCGTATGTCGGGCTTGTACCTTAGCCTTTATACGAAGTCGGACGTTTTTCCTCATTGACCGAGCGCGGGTGTCGTCGGTCGAGGGTCCCAGGTGTTGGTAGTTTCTAACTGTAGTACTGCTTTAGCTTAGCAGCGTTCCAGGGTCGTGGTAATGGCTCTCCGTCTAGTTGCTCGAGGTAGTACGCCCCGGTACCCGTGGTGCCGTGGACGAGATAAGGTCCTTCCCAGTTCGCGGCCAGCTTCCCTTCGCGGGAGTCTTTCTGGTTCCTGCGTAATACCAGACTGCCGATTTCGAACTCGCGCTTGATGACCTTGTCGTTGTGGCGTAGCGTCACTCGTTGTTTTAGGGTGGCTTCGCGCAGGGCTGCACCCGATCGGATTTCCTCGACTAGGTAGAGTTCATCCCTTAGTGCTTCGTCGTTCATTTCTTCGTCGAGGGGGTCCTCCGTTCGTCGGGATGGTTCCATGATTTCGACCGGGATGACAGCTTCGGTGCCATACATCAGTCGAAATGGTGTCTCACCCGTCGTTGAGTGGGGTGTGGTGCGGTATGCCCACAAGACGCTGTGGAGCTCCTCGACCCATCCTCTTTTGGCTTCGCCGAGCCGACGTTTGAGCCCTCGGAGGATGACTCTGTTCGCGGCTTCGGCTTACCCGTTGGTCTGAGGGTGCTCGACTGACGTGAAATGTTGTTTTGTCCCTAGTTTGGTGACGAAGTCCCGGAACCCGTGGTCGGTGAACTGGGTACCGTAGTCGGTCACCAGGGCCTGCGGAATTCCGAACCTGGCGAGGACGTTTCTTTTGTAGAAACAGAGGATATTGTGCGAGGTGATTTTTGCGAGTGCCTCGGCCTCGATCCACTTTGTGAAGTAATCCACGGCGACGATGAGAAATTTGTTCTGGTAGGTTCCTTGTATGAAGGGCCCGAGGATGTCCATGCCCCACCAGGTGAAAGGCCACGGGGACGACAATATGCTCAGCTCGTGCGGGGGGGGCAAGGTGCATGTCCCCGTGCTTCTGGCACTTGTCACATTTTTTTACGTGTTCCTTGGCATCCTGTTGCATCGTCGGCCAGTAGTATCCTGCTCGAAGGGCTTTCCGCGCTAAGGATTTACCGCCCATGTGCTGGCCGTTGATCCCTTCGTGTATCTCCCATAGTACGTCAGGGATGGTGGACTCGTCGACGCATTTCAGGAGGGGGATGGAGAATCCTCTTCGGTATAGTTTCCGCTCGAGAACCACGTAGGAACACGCTCGCCGTTTGATTATGGCAGCTTCGGACTGGTTCGACGGGAGTTCTCCTTTTGTCAGGAAATTATAAACCGGGGTCATCCAGGACGTGGCATCCCCGATGGCATGGATCTCGACCGTAGTCGAGGGTGGTTCGATACTTGGACATGCCAGAGATTCCTGGATGACGGATTTATTCCCGCCCTTCTTTCGTGTGCTCGCCAGTTTGGACAATATGTCTGCCCTCGTGTTTTGCTCGCGGGGAACATGAGAAATTTCTGCTCGTACGAACTTTGTCATGTGTTTTTTGACTAAGTTCAAATACTCGATGAGGTTGTCGTTTTTGGCCTGGTAGCTCCCCTGTACCTGAGAGGCGACGAGCTGGGAGTCGGTGTAAATCTGTACCTCGCGGGCTCCCAGGTCCTCGGCTAGTCTCAGTCCTGCGAGCAGGGCTTCGTATTCTGCCTGGTTGTTTGACATCGGGAAGGAGAGAACTAAGGAGTGCTCGATTACTACGCCTTCTTCGTTTTCCAGGAGGATTCCTGCGCCGCTACCGGACGAGCTGGACGCTCCGTCGACGAAGATGGTCCACTTGTGTTTCTTCCCCGGGGGAAGATCGTGCGTGGTCATTTCCGCGACAAAGTCGGCCAAGGCCTGTGCTTTCAGGGCTTTCCTGATTTCGTACTGAATGTCAAATTCGGAGAGTTCCAAGGACCACTTCAGCATCCTCCCGCCATATCTGGCCGACCCAAGAGTTGCCTCACCGGCTGATCGGTTCGCACGATGATGGTGTGGGCAAGAAAGTAGTGTCTGAGCCTCCTCGCAGCGTTGACGAGGGCCAGAGCGACCTTTTCTATCTGCTGATATCTGCTTTCGGGCCCTTGTAAGGCTTTGCTCGTGAAGTAGACAGGTTTCTGCCTGTCGGGGGTCTCGCGGACAAGGGTTGCGCTGATGGCTTCGTTCGAAAAGGCCAAGTATAAGTACATCGGTTCCCCGTCATCTGGTCGAGACAGCACGGGCGGCTGAGACAGGCTCTGCTTCAGATGGCGAAGTGCGTGCTCGCATTCCTCGTTCCATTCGAAGACTGCTTCCTTTCGAAGGAGTTTGAAGAAGGGGAGGGCGTGCTGAGGGGACTTCGCGACGAAGCGGGATAGTGACGTAAGCATACCGTTCATGATTTGTATCGACTTCTTCGACGTCGATGTTGGGAGGTCGCAGAATGCCCGACATTTGTCGGGGTTGGCTTCAATCCCTCGTTCTGTTAGATAGAATCCAAGGAATTTTCCTGCCTTAACCCCGAACGTGCATTTCTCGGGGTTGAACCTCATTTTGCACTGTCTTGCTTGGGCGAAGACTGTCTTGAGATGAGCTGCGTGATCGGTGTCTGCTCGGGATTTGACGATCATATCATCCATATATACCTCGAGCATGTCGCCGATCTGTTTGTTGAAAACTCTGTTCATCATACGTTGGTAAGTTGCTCCGGCATTTTTCAGTCCGAAGGGCATTACGTTGTAGTAATAGTTGCCCGAGCTGGTCATGAATGTCGTGCAGTGTTTGTCGCCCAGAGCCATTGGGATTTGGTTATATCCCGAGTAGGCGTCCATGAACGACAAAGTCTTATAGCCGGCCGAGTTGTCGACCAACATGTCTATGTTAGGTAAGGGAAAAGCATCCTTCGGGCAAGCCCGGTTGAGATCGGTATAGTCAACACACATTCTCCATTTTCCATTATTCTTTTTCACAAGTACAACATTTGACAGCCAGGTGGAATACCGGGCTTTAGAAATAAAATTTGCCTCTATGAGGTCTTTTACAGCTTTTTCAGCAGCCTCCGTTTTTTCTGGAGACTGCCTACGCCTACGTTGTACTACGGCCTTGGCGGCTGGATCAATGGCGAGGTGGTGACAGGCGACCTCAGGGTCGAGTCCGGGCATCTCTGCAGCGCTCCAGGCGAAGAGATCAGCATTCTCGCGCAGACAGGCCTTGATTTGCTTCCTGGACAAGTCGGGGAGGTCTTTACCAATCTTCACTCCCTTGGTCGGGTCTGTGCCGAGGGGAACGAGTTCAAAATCCCCGTCCGGAATTGGTCGGAGTGGGATTTTCTCGCTGCTGGATGGCTCGTCCTGGTCGAAGCGAGCGTCGAGGGCTATGGAGTCGACCTTTGGTGGAGCCTTCTGAACTTCTTCCTCGGGGGATGCTTTCCTGTCGGGCTCCTATTTTGTCCTTTTGGCGGGTCTGGTCCCTATGTCGACGGTATCTCGTCCCTTTGAAGCAGCGTTGAAGCACCTGCGGGCAGCGGCCAGGTCTCCTTGGATGGTGGCTACCCGTGCCCTTTTGGTGTAGAACTTCATTTTCAAATGGACAGTCGAGGGCACCGCTGTCAGCTCTGCCAGTGTCGGTCTCCCCAAGATGCAATTGTATAGAGACAGGCAGTCAATGACGAGGAATCGGACCTTAACTTGTCTTGTAGCCGTTCCTTCGCCGAACGTAACCAGGAGCTCGACATAACCCCAAGGTTTGGAAGTCGAGCCGTTGAAGCCTTGTAGATCTGACCCCACATACAGAGAGAGATGTGAGTCGTCCAGTTGTAAGGTCCGGAATAGCTGGCTGTACATCACGTCGACGGAACTCCCTTCGTCGACCAGGATGCGATGCACGTCAAAATTGGCCATTTTTGCCCTTATCAGTAAGGGGATGACCGCGTTCAAGGCTCCGCCGGGGAGTTCTTCTTGGTAGAAGGTGATGGGCTCTGACCTGCCCTTCACCCTTTCAAACGTTACAGTTTGCGGGGGAGCTATGTCGACCAGCTCGTCCAACTTCCTCTTAGCTGAATTGATGGTGAGGTCGTTGAACCCACCCCCGTTGATGACCATGGCGGAAGGAAAGTATTCCCACCTGCTGTGCGTTGTCAGCGGCTCCTGCAGGAGCTCGGGAATGTCGAAATCCTCGGGCCTGGTTACCGAGAAGGCGGTCTGGATAGGCACCGACTCGTCTGATGGTCGGGCGTCTTCTTCGGGCTCCTTGGTTTCATGGGCGTCAAGACAGGGAGCGTCGCTTCGCCTGTACTGCGCGAGCCTCCCTCCCTTGATGAGGGTTTCAATGGCGTCCTTGAGGTGGACGTAGTCCTCTGTCAAATGACCATGACTCCTATGGTATTGACAATATTTATTTTTGTCCGCCCCTGGCTTGGCGGGAGTAGGTCGGGGACGCTTGACGCCACCGTCTCTGAAATCTGTACTGGCACACTCCACCAAAATACGCTCGCGGGAAGCTGTGAGCGGAGTGTACTCGGTGAAACGGCCCGAGGGGCCCCTTTGTTCCTGGACTTCCTGGGGTCGATCTTCTTTCCTTTTCTCCCCGGTACGTCGGGCAGGAGCCTCTTGTCGTGAGCTGCTGCTGTTGTTGGGACCTCGAGCCCTGGAGTCTCGGGCCCTGTTGGCAGCTTCCCTCTCCTCGTAGTCCATGTATGCTCGGGCCTTGTCGAGGAGGGCATCAAAAGTCGGAGGTGGCTCAATACCCACGGCCTTTCTGAATTCTGTGCCGGGGAGGAGACCCCTCTCCAGCAAGTATCTTTTCATGTGGTCCGCGCGAGGGACCTGTATTGCTTCTCGGTTGAAGCGGTTGATGAACTCCCTCAAGGTTTCATCCTGTCTTTGGATGATGGCCTCGAGGGCCGCCTCGGTCTTCGGATGGCGCCGAGAAGCTGTGAAGGAACTGATGAACTGGTTCTTCAGGTTCTGCCACGACGTGATTGAGCCCGGGGTGAGTCCTTTATACCAGTCCATGGTCGCCTTCCTGAGAGTCGTGGGGAAAAGACGGCACTTGATGGGCCCCCCGACATTATGATAGTGGAGCATGGCTTCGAACCCGTCAATGTGGTCGACCGGGTCCGCTACTCCGTCATACTCCTTGAGATGCGGGGGCTTCTCCATGTCCGGGGGATGGGTGCATCCATGATGGCCTGCGACAGGGGACCGCGGGGGTCGTCCTCGTCGCTCCTGTCCAGAGAAAGAGATGGGGACCTGTAGTTTTGTCTGGCACGGTGGTCGTGCTGAGTTTCCCTCGAGCGTGATGCTCGGTGGTTGAACGTCACACGCCCGTCCCCGGCGTGCCTCTTGTCGTGCCTTGACGGGTCGCGACTGGGTTCTCCGGCAGGGATGGCGGGCTGCCTCTCATAGTAGGGCCGCCTCTGCTTTGGCCGGGGAGAGGGGCTCCTGGAGTTCTCCCTGTAGTGTCTCCGTGGGGGAGAAGGGTGTCGAACTTCTGTGACCCGAGGAGGTGGAGAATGTGGCCTCCGATGCCTCCTCGGAGGTCGTCGATCATCTTCAAGTGCCCTTAGTCTTTCTCCTTGGGCGAAGATGAGATAGTTTGTCTGATTAATGGCCGCGAATAGTGCCTGAGTCGTGGCATCTGCCCCGGCGGGAACTGGGACTTCATGGAACCGGGCAGCTCTGTAATGAGAGAGAGCTACCGGGTCGTCTTCAAGTAGTGGTGGTGGGGTCGGGGAGGATGATGCAGTAGCCCCGTCCCTGTAGGAGGAAGCCCCAGGGGCGGTCGTCACAGGAATGGTGCTGTGGCCGGGATCACCGGGGTTATCGAGGTGTCCATTCTTGTCCGCGGTGCCGTTATTAGTGTCGGCGACACGGATGTGCTGCTCGTCGTGAGCTGGATCAGCCATGACAGGTAGTTGAATTGAGCTTTGGTCTTTAGAGTTATTCGTTAGACGGGGAAGCTAGTTTCCCACAGACGGCGCCACTGATCTGACCTGATCAGAAATGGACCGTCACGGCTGGCTCCGAGCAGAAAGCTTTTTGAACGAAGTGGGGGGGTACCTGCAAGGCACTCCGATGCTGAAGTAAGTAGGAGTACGAGCAGATAATAGCAAGTGTAAGGTTAGAATGATGAATACCTGACCCTCTGGAAGCAGACGGTATTTATAGCCCCCAGCGATGGGCCAAGGTTCCTTCATTGGGCCGGGCAGGTTTGGCCCAATGGAGGAACTTCCAGGTTCTACGTGCGTAGTGGGGACCCGCACGTGGTCCCCTTCCTGGATGTGCTGCGTGAAGTGCGGGCGGACGGAGACGCGGGCTTTTCGGGGTATCGTTGGGGGAACAGTGGACTGAGTCTGCCCTAGATGGGGTGCTCGAGGTAATGTCGAGCTGGACCTCAGGATGTGGTGCTGGACCGCAGCATGTCGAGCTGGAGGTGTGCTGTCGGGCCTGCGACTACCCGTCGGGCACAGTCGTGCTCTTTGGTCGGCGTGGCCCTTGTAAGTCCATTTGGACTGGGCCGTTGCAATGCTTTTGGGCCTGTCAGGCCCAGTCCAGAACAGGATCGATGATAAGTTTGTCATAATGTATCTTCCTTGACTTTGTCTTGATCCCTCATGTTTGTTAATTGTACTACATGTATAAGAGAATGAATTTCAAAATGTCATTTCTCTAACATATATGGATACATACATTCTATGCTCTATATGAAATTACACTTATCCCAAATCATATTATTAACTTTATATTATACTAACTTTACTTTAATATCATTTATATTTCCGCACTTTATATTTTCTTCTCTTTACTTTTATGCCATCCATAGCATTTTATTTTCTTTACTTTATTCATTTTTTCTTTGCTCACTTGAGCATTTATCTTCTTTTTACTGACTTTATATTTATTTCTAATTTTATGTCTTTTTCCTTATTTTCATTTAAAAATCCATACAAAAAATAAAAAAAAAACTATTAGATTAGGATTATAATTATTTCTTTCTTGCCCTCTTTAAAAAATACCAAAAATATATATTAGTATAATTTTGTCTTTCATTATTTAATTTAATTTTTGGTTGTTAATTATTTTGTTATTTAATTTGCCTTTGTCGTTCATTTAATCTTTATATTTTGTTTGTCTAACTCCAAATGAAAAACCGAATTAATTAACTTCATTTCATCGAATATATTTAATAAGATTGTGCGAAAACCCCTTTGTACATTTTTTAGTTTTATTAATCTAAAAAGAAATCTCTTCTAAACCCTAATTTTAAAAAACTCGCACTTCTTTTAAGCCAAAACTTTGACACTAGGTGGTTGCATTTTCAAAATTTCTCATCTCCCTGATCCTTTTTGCAAACAAACTTTTTAACCAAAAATACAGATATTTCAAAGGGTTCCTATAAGATACTATAGATACATAGGGTGTTAGTACATTCCCTTTGTATAACCAACCCCCGAACCTTCGATCTTTTGAAATGCATTATATTTTTCTTTACTTTTAGTATTGTACTTACTTTGCATATTTATGGGTTTTATTTCACACTTTTCCCTTTTCCCTTTCCCTTGGAAATAATAAAGCGCAGTGGCGACTCTTGCTTATTTGCGAATCAAGTAAATTAATAGCTTGATATCCAATTTTCACCGCTACACTTGGTACTTCAACTTCATGAATGTGCTCCTTGTTATGAGATTTAAGGCGGACCCATTGTCAATCAACACATTGGACAATGAATCGTTCTTACAGTTCATGGAGATATGGAGAGACAAGTTATGATTCCTCCCATCATCGAGCAATTCGTTATCACAGAAACTCGGGTTATTACAGGATGTAATATTCCCAACAACATTATTGAATAGGTCCAAAGGCATATCACTTTCCATGAAAGCTTGATCCATTACTCTCATCAAAGATTCCCCGTGGACAGAAGAGTTCATTAGCAAGGCTAGAATATATATCTTTTATGGAGTCTGCAACAATTGTCCACATCTTTTTCTAGAGTAGTACCACTAGAGTCCTCCACTGCTTTCTTAGGTTCAACATTTTCAACAACCTTTTTATCAGCACTAACATTCCCTCGAATGATAGGTGGGAAAACACGGCTATTGTGGGTTACTCGATTGGCTTCAGCAATATTCTTGACATCAGACAAAGGTTAGATGGGAACTTCCACACCATCCTCTAGGATTATTGCATTTTTTTTATATGGCACGACTTTGTCTGATTCATAAGGAACAGGATCTGACAAGCATATCACTGCTGGAGAAACGACTGGCTTGCTATGATACTCAATCTCCATAGGGGCAAGAACACCAAAACAAGGCATAATAACATTCACCCCTTCTTCAGAATACTTAGACATTACAGAATCATTGCTGGAGAGCACATCTTCATTTGAGGAAAATAATTCATCTGCAAAAGCATACTCACCATCTGACACAGACTCGGCCGAGCAATCTTCAATCACGTTAATCCCACGGTAATCATCTCTATTGCCTGAAATTTTGATAGTACCATTGTCCAATAACAACTGAACACCCTTTCTCACTATGGAACAACCTCGAGAATCTCTGCAACAGATCCGACAAGACCCATAATGGTGTTCTTCTTGACCATCCATGTGACAAAAGGTAGCGTGCAACTTCACCAAATCATCATTCATATACTTCATGTCAAAAATCCAAAATTCTCCAAGACATCTAAAGACCATATTAACATCTTCTTTGTACTCTTCCCTTGGCCTAATTATATGAATGAGGCCCTCGTTCATCATTTCCTGAAGATCAACTTTTATCTTATCACATCCTTGAATATATGTACTGCAAATACTACAACCAGCATGGTCGTGCATATATTAGCTAAACCTGCAGAGGTCAGCATGCATCTTTACCAAATCCCCTCTAACCAGGTTGATGTCAAAAATTCGGAAGTCCCCTGGACAACCAGCAACCATGTTTACATCATTTTGTCCTCCATGTTTTGGAAAAGGATTATCTTTCACGTTAGGTCAAACATCTTTAAAGGATAGGAGGCCAAATTTCACCATCTTTTGTACTTCAGATTTCAAAAGATAACAATTCTCAATATTGTTCCCCGGTGCTCCCTGATGAAAAGCACACGTCTTGTCTGCCTTATAATACCAGGGTAAAGGTGATGGTATAGCAGGGGGTGGCGTGGTCTGAACCAGCTTCTTCTGAATCAAATCCGGAAGTAACTCTACATAGCTCATTGGAATAGAGTCAAAAGCCTCTCTCTTATGACTTTTCCCTTGATTTCCCTAAGGGGATGGTCTCTGATAGGCAACATTGGTTGGAGCTAAATTGACAACTGAAGTCACAGAACAACCTGTTGCTGGTACAAATGATGTCTTCTAGGGGGCCTAATCTTTATTTCCCCAATAACAGCATCCATTTAACTTTCTTTCTTTTGAGAGGACCCGTATGACGACTTCTTTGTCCCTTCATATTTTGTCAAGCACCCTTCTCTGACAGCCTCTTCCAAACGAACACCCATGCTCACCATCTCGGTGAAGTCACTTGGCGCACTGGCGACCATCCTTTCATAATAAAATAATCTAAGGGTTTTCAGGAAGACCTTTCTCATTTCTTGTTCTCCCATAAGTGGCACCACCTGGGCAGCTATCTCGTGCCATCTTTGTGCATAATCTTTGAACGACTCCTTGTCTCTCAGAGCCATTTCCCTCAACTGGTCACAGTCAGGTTCCATGAACATATTGTACTTGTACTGTTTGATGAAGGCTTCTCCCAGGTCATTGAAGGTTCGAATACTACTACTGTCAAGACTCATATACCACTTCAAAGAAACACCAGTTAAACTATCTTAGAAGAAATGAATGAGCAAACGCTGATCATCAGTATGGGTAGACATTTTCCTCATATACATCACAAGGTGGTCACGAGGACAAGAGTTTCCCTTGTACCTCTAAAATTCCGGCACTTTTAACTTGGCTGGCACCTTTACATTAGGAACAAGGCAAAGTTCATTGACGTTCTGTCCAAACAATTCTTTTCCTCGAAGGGCCTTCATTTCTTTCTGCAACTCACTAAACTGGTCTTGAAAGTCATTCAATCAGTCATAGAAACCTACACTTTCACTTGGTGGAGGATCATGACGATAAACTTCATCATTAACAAACGACATAACATTCACCGAAGGAGGTGCAACATAGTGGATCTCATTTCTAGCAGCAGGAGTAACATGCACCATAGGAGGTGTAGGAGTAGCAGCAGCTTAAACAACTGGAACGACTGGAGGATCAAGATTGTACCCTTCTAGCATGAAGTTTTCATGAATTCCCCACGAGTAACCCCGAGGCATACAGTTTTGAGCAGCAGTAGCGGGAGTAACAAAAATGGGAACTGTCGGAGCTTCGGAAGTGACAGTTGTTTGTTGTGGCTGAGTAAGTGGTGACTGATTCTGAGCATCCACCAATGATTCCATCAAAGCAGTTAGATTGGCCATATCGGCCTTCAGATTGTACCGGTGAGACAGCATGCTGAACGAAGTAGAGAAACTCAGTAAGACACCTGGGTATGAACAGAAATGCAAGAAATATGTACAAGATGATGCATTATATGCAATGCACATGATTTATTTTATTATTATTAATATTTCAAGGGAGTCAAAGAATTATAGATAGTTTTCAAATACTAAAGTACTAACACATTTTGAAATACTGAAAATCTCATTATAAAAATATCAAAATGGATTACAACTTTTTAGTACAAGTTTCAACAATCCCAAGTACAAGAGAAGATGGAATCTAAAATCCTAAGAAAGAAAATCAGATAAAGATCACTCCACACATTGACTCTTTCCCATGAGTCTTGCAATCTGAGCCTTCAGCCACTTGTTCTCTTCCGCATACCTATCGGCAACCACTTTCTAATCACCAGAGTCGGGAAATGAATGAGCAAGTCCTGATCAAACTTTAGAGGAAATTAAATCCCCTTAATTCCCCGTCATCTTTACAGCACGACTCTCAAGAATTTCAATTAAGTCATCCTTCTCTTTCAAATCTTCCCGGTAGGACGTCTCTAAAGTCTAACACTTGTTCTTCCAAGCTTCTTTCTCCTGTTGCATCCTGACTAGGGCAAGTTGAAGTTCTTCCACGTCATCTAAAAGGGGAGGATTGGTCTTCATAAACATATCAGGCATAGGTTCTTCACGGGAATATGGCATCTTCAATTGAATTTCCCTTGCATGTACCCACCAGAGATAAGGCTCCAAAGCAACAACTCCTCTAGGCCACAGGTCCTTTCTACTCTTCCTGTGAATATGGCCCCAAGCCTTTGCAATTTTCTCCTTAGCTTTCTTATGATCCTCTCCCTCTTTGAGAAAGAAACCACTCAGATGAATACTATTTGGCTTATCTCTCATCAGATATCCAAGCTGACGTCGTGCAAGAATGAGATTGTAGTTAATTCCTTCATTTGTACCAAGAAGAGGTACATTGGGGAAACTACCACAACTATCAACAATCTCCACATCATGGTAATCTTGATTATACCTATCAATATCTGAATGAGTGAGGACCATAATATTTGGAGCCCAACAAGGTTCCTTCTTAACATCCCAGAAAGCATCGGACCGAGGTAAGTGAGAAATAAACCACTGATAAAACAAAGGCGAACAACAAATGATCATCCCTCCATGATAAGAATCCCAAAGATGAATGGAACAATAGGCATCTCCTAATAATGTAGGGACTGGATTCCCTATCAAAAAGATCCTGATGGCATTGATATCCACAAAGTTGTCGATGTTCAGAAATAAGAACAACCCATAAGAAAGTAGAGAAAAGATAGCCTCAAAATCAACTATGCTCTTCATCCTAGCAAAGTAGCAATTTTTCTATAATAAAAACTTAGCAGGTAATCCTATAATTCCTCCTTTGGTAATCATGTGGGCCTCAATCTCAGACTTCCCCAAATGAACCATAACAACTATCTCATGGGACTTGGGCTCTCCCTCCAAACCGGTGAAAGGAACATGATTGGTGATAGGTAAACCCAGTAGGTAAGAAAACTCTTCCAATGTAGGCATCCACTGATAATCAGGGAAAGTGAAACATCTATATATCGGATCATAGAACTTGACCAAAGTCGAGAGAATACCCTCCTTCATCTTGAGCTTCATGAGAGACATGATGGATCCATACTTCTTTCGAAAATCTGTAGAACTATCAATCTCAGTGTTGTACCCCAAAATTTTCCCTCTCATTTATCAAGACTTTTCTCACAAGATCTCTTTGACTCAAGATTGGATTAAGGTTTGACCAGCTCAAGACATCTCATCTTACACTGTTGGCCCAAAATTAGGGTTTGAGTTTGCACAAGTATTTTTGGACTATCAATTCTTCATATGACTTTCAAACATCATTATGGACCCCTAAGATTACTCATGACAAGTTTCAAGCCTTGAACCACATTTTTTATCAGTCAATTAGACAATTGACCTAAAAATCAGCTGTATTGGGGAAAAAGTCAACAATGGACAATTTACAGTCAAACTTTATAATTTTTTATCCACATCAACATTCTAGACTCATATGTATCATTTGATCAAGTTTGGACCATAATTCCTCAAGAAATTTAATCAAATCATCAAAGGGGCAAAATGGTCAAAATTAGGGTTTCAATTGAGAAAGGGCAATTTCTGATTTTTGACCTAGAAAATGACCAATTGGTTTGAATAATGTTTTCAAGGGTTCATTTGTATCATCTTGACCTAATTACATGGTTCAAAAAATTGCAAAACCATTGGATAAACAGACGAAATTTGCAGTCAACTGATCAAAAGTCAACTGTATATTGAAAAGTCAAACTTTGACTTTTTGGTCAAAATCAAGTGCCAAGGATCACAATTCATCAAAACATGTCAAAATGTGAAACTTGCTCATCAAGGAATCAAAGATTGAAGATTTGGTTTAAAAATTTGAAATTTTCTTAACTTAGAAATTTTTCTAAGTATAAAAAATTTCTTATTTTTCTCAACTTTAAGCCATTTTATCACCATGATACAAGATGATTCAAAGGAAATTCCAAACATGAAAGTTGTAGATCTCCATGAAATCTACAACTTTTCTTCACACATTTTTCCTTAAAGATGCTTTGATCTCAAGATATAATTTTATGAACACATGCCCATGAAATAAAATAACTTAGTGAAATTTTGCCCTAATTTAGGCAGGTTTTGGACTCAACTTCATGGCAATTTTTCACCTAGTTCCAAGAGGAATCTTGAAATTCATTTCAAAGATGAGTTATAGAGAACATTTCAAGCTTTCAAAAATGTCCAATAACTCCTTGAGATCATGTCTGAGTAGGGAGAATCGAAGAGATGAAGTTGGCAATTTCTCACTTTGTTTTCAAGCCATTTCATGAAGAACAAAATTCAAATCTGAACCTATGCTGCCTAATTCATGCTTTACAGGTCTCAAACTTGTTTCTCACTTCATAATTTAATACTTACTTAGTTGACAAAGCTTTAATTCAAGCCCAAGAGTCTTTGCCCAAGTTATAATTCCATAAATGGCACAAAGTTGCCATTGCCGTTTTGGAAAAGCATAGCTTTTGCAACTTTACATTTCTTGAGCATTAGACCTGTCTTCTCTGCACACACAATTCCTGCAGACCTAAAGCAATTTGTATAAAGCTCATACCAACTCCAAGCAGTCCAATACAAGCATGTAAAGACTTGTCCCTTCACTTTGCTTCAAAAGCAAGAAAGTGTGCAAAAAGCTTACAACTGAAAAATATATTGAGAAGCTGACTTGAAACCTTTTCCATACTAATACACAAACACAATACAATTGATAAAACGATTGAAAAAGGCCTGAAACACAAAAAAACTTCCTCTCACCAGAAAACTATCAAAACTTGCAGTTTGAGCATAAGGATAGCAATCCACAAATTGGCTCGTGCGTTTCAAGTTTTAATCATCCAAACACTTTACCTACTTCATATCTAAGTGATCCAGACCATCATCCTTGCACTATAACTCCTCCTTCTTCATCTGCCATTTTTGTTTTTCAAGCTTGCAAGTTGACTTGGATAGAGAGTTCCAGGCACTTCCAAAGCAAGGCAAGGATTGGAACACACTCAGGGTGGTTCAAGCAAGCTCAAGCAATCTTCAGGCCTTCATAAATCTCACTCAAACTCCATTCACGATCTCAACTGAAAGAGGTAAAAACTCCAACTTTTATCTTTTCATACTAGCATCCATTGACCATGATTTGTGACTAAACAATGTAGACATCATTGCTATGAAGATGTACATATCTATAACTTGCATTTATTTGGCCTGAGTTGAGAGAATTTTGAGCTTGAAGTTCCTGAAAAAATTAGGTTAAGAATTGGGGCCATTAAAATTATCTTTAATCTTGGACTTATAGTTTTAGTTATGCACACGGTTAGAATCGTGGGACAAAATGTTATAACATTCATGATATCAATTTCTATTTTTGTTGAGAGATGAAATAGTTACAGGAGGTCCGGCTAGCTAGAGGAAGAAGACGAAGTACAAAGCGAAGGAAGCGTTTTATGTTATGTTTTTCTTGCTTCACATAATATAACGGATGTACAGCCACCCTAGTGGAAAGGTAGCGCGTTGGCAATGCCCAAGTCGTGGGTTCGAACCTTGGCACTACCTTTTACATTTTTTCTCATTTTTTCATCTTTTTTTGGTTTCTGGAAGCGTGAGCTTGTTTTCTTGGGCCTCAGTGTTTTTGCTAACATATTACTCCATGTCTCCTTACATCACCCCTGGCCCATACTTTTATTTATTTATTTATTTTTGTTTTATTAAATATTTTCTTAAATACATAAAATCATGAAAAATATAAAATATGACAATTTTGCATTTTATTTATTTTATTCTATTTTCACATGAAAAAAATATTTTATTAAACTATATATTAATTATTTCTTTCTTAAATAAGCTGGTAAATATAATAGATTTAGTTTAACTATTTTTATTCCTTTTTTATTCATACTTGTAAATATTATTTTGACATATAAAAACTAAATATTTTCATAAAATATTATTCATTATTTTAATACAAAAAATACATAAAAATAATACCTAAAGAATTTCATTTTCTTTTAAATTAGAAATTAGGGTTAACTTTGGTTTTCTAGAATTAATTTCCTTTTCTTAAATTATTAGGTTTAGTTCAAAGCTCCTTTTCACATAAAAAATAAACCAAAAAATCCCTTTCTTGCATATACATAATATTTCATATTTAAATATTGTATTTGTTTATTCCAATATTCGTACAAATTTGATTTGGTTGTAATAGCTTAATTAGATTTACATTATTGCAAATCCCCATTCATAATTTGTATTCCCCCCTCCCATAAAAATGTTGTAATAGCGTAGTAATCTTTAAATTACGCAATTTAACGCTTTTGCATACCATGCTAGTAATTTGGGTTTGAATGGTAAGATAAAAGCAAATCAAATAGAAAACCCTAAATTCAAAATCAAAGCATGAAAATAACACACTTGCACACAAGCATCCTTAGGGTTTCTCCACTTGGTTGCCTTATACAAAAATAGCCATATTATGCATGCGAAGTATTTTGGCAAAACAAACAAGTATAAGATCATAGTCCCTCGATGACGCTATTCAAAGTTGCTTTACAAAATGATCTTGGTCCCTCAAAAAAATGCCAAAGATACTTTGCAACATTGCTAATCATGGTTATACAATGACCCACGCCCGTCCCGTTTACATTCAAAGATAGGGTTGCTTACCAAATCAATGGTAAGACAACAATGTAAAAGGAATAGAAAATGAACAAGAACGACATTTGAGTAGGTAGATTGCTTCTAGTTACTTGCTCTATTTTCAAACAACTATCTTTGCTATTTTCAAAACAAACATACACATTTCCAAACATTTTACAAACATTGAAAACATTTTCAAAAAGACAAACATCTTTGTATACATTCTTACGAACGAGAATAATTATAAAGATTGCCTAAACAAATGGACTCTTTTACAAAATACTTTCAAAACCACACAAAGCACAATTTCAAACAACAAAAGCAAGTGATCTAGCAAGTAACTAAGAGCCCATGGAAAACCATGGATGAAAAGGGTGCTAATACCTTCCCTTTTCATTATCTACCCCCCCAACTCAAGAAAAAATCTCAGAGGTCTTTCCTGTGCTTTTTTACCTTTCCTTTTGGATAAAAGAAAAGTCGGTGGCGACTCTTACTAACCGCAACATTTGCGATAAAACGGAAAACCCTCAAGCCAGTTCTCCCACCGTATCACAGAATTGGCGACTCTGCTGGGGAAAATTCTAAAAGTGGGGTTACCTTAGGGTTTAGATCACATTTATTTTCTTACATTTGTTGACTTGTATGCTTTACATTATGGTTCTTTATTTGGGTTTGAAATCCTCTACCTGAATTTGGGATACATTATAGGTAAATAGCAATACATTGTGGAAACTGTGCGGGGTATACCAACATGGTATAAGCAATAGCTATATTAGTGTGACATATTTATGGGTACCGGTAGCCTTTGAGTCAATCAAAGAGAATACGGGGCCGCTGAGTGATGTCATGAAGCACTAATGAACTTCTAGAACCCTTTACTTGACCAACTTGTCCTTTAGGATGTAGTGAGATGACTGACTTTGGTGCAGTCCGAAGTTGGTAGATACTCGATACTACACTCATTGAGGTTTGGTTTCTTGGGATATTTCGGTCGCCATTAAAGAGGCTTGTGCTGAAACAATGACCAAGGAAACAAACCAGTGATATTGAGCTCCTTAGAACCCGGTTACTATTACTAGGACAGGTTTGAGCCAACTAAACTTCAAGAGGGTACTTACCTATAAAACCCCATACAAGCCTAAACTAAGAATTTGTTTGTTTTGCTTGTATATGCATACTTGTACATAACATCATGTACATCATGAGAATCATATGCATCCACTAACCATTTCAAGTATTTTTGGAGATTCATCTTTGTTCTTGTTTTGTACGATATGGATTCACTTCGCAGGAAAACTATCCAAGTCAACCTTGTAAGAATTCCTCCACAACTCAAGGAGCTAGCTTCAAGGATCCCTAAGAACTCTCTATTCACCGAGAGACATGGTCGTCTACTCAACTTGGTCACCTCCAACATAGATGAGGATATGATGAAAGTGCTCTTCCAGTTCTTTGATCCTTTACAACATTGCTTCACATTTCCTAACTATCAGCTGGTGCCTACTTTGGAAGAATTCTCTCAGCTCTTGAGGATTCCCATTCTCAATCAACTACCTTTCAACGGTACAGAAAGAGACCCAAATCTAGAAGAGATTGCTCAAGTCCTGCACTTGCACTCATCTGATGTCACAACTCATTGGGAAACTAGGAGTGGTGTAAAAGGCTTCTTAGAAAAGTTCCTGTTTGATAAAGCCTAAATCTGTTGGGATTCCTTAGACTTGCAGGCTTTTGAGGAAATTGTGTCTCTTCTTATCTATGGAATGGACTTGTTTCCCAATCCTGACCAACTCATAGATGTGAGCGCTGTCAAAATCTTCATGTCACGCAATCCGGTGCCTACATTTCTAGGGGATATCCTACACTTTTTTCACACTCGCACAATGAGGAAAAGAGGTGTCCGTATGTGTTTCACTCCTCTCCTGGCAAGATGGTTTATTTCTCATCTTCCCCAATCAGTTTTAAAGAATGAGCAAGGTTCAAGGTGGTCTCAAAGGTTAATGACGCTTAAACATTCATATATTCATTGGTGCTCTAGATGCAAAGAGAATGTTATCATTGTTGACCGTTGTGGGGAATTCCATAATGTCCCTCTACTTGGCATTAGGGGAGGCATCACCTACAACCCATGCTTTGCTCTAAGACAGTTTGGTTATGCCCGAAGGGATGGCCCGTACGAGATGCTGATTCAAGACTTGGTATTCGACTACGACAACGATGATCAAGGTCTTCACCAGAGATTCATCCGAGCTTGGAGGATGCTAAATAAGGTGGATAGCAAGACTTTGGGACACAAGAATTCCATCCCTCTTGATCCTTACCTCAAGTGGGTACGAACCCGCGCTCAAAGTCTTATGATGCCTTATCCTTCCATTCTTCTGGTGATCATTGAGCCTGTTAAGGAAGGAGAAGTTCCATACACTATCATACATCTACATACCCACATCTCTTGAAGACATACAAAGGGATTGGATACAGCTCAAAGGAGAGCGAGATGCTTTCAAATCCCAATTCTACGCGAGCGAGAAGAAGGTTTTGGAACTCACTAGGCTACTTCATGAGGAGCAGACTCTAAATGCCTACATAGCACCAAAGAGTATGCGCACTACTTTTTTATCTTAGAGTGTTGTATTATTTTGCCCAAGGGGCATTGATGTACTCAAACTCTATCTTATTAATATAACGTGTGTTCCTTTTTTCTCTAAAACGAACTTGAATCTTTAAAAATCCTTGAAAACATTACATATGCACATATCATTCATCATAACATAAACAGGTCTTTTGCAATGAGTTTCCTCATCTCTCTACTATTTATTTCAGTAAGATGGATCTCGAACAGACAGTCAAAGATCTTCAAGTTCAAAACACGCAGTTTCAACAGTTACTCATGACCCTAGCCAAGTGGCAAGAAGAGTTGAAGACTTTGTTAGCTGAAGAAAGAAAGAAGAAAACAAAGAAGGTCAGTGGGGTTTTGAACATGAGGAGAAGGTTTCAGGGACAGACTAGAAGAACCTTGAATTTTGCAACTACTTCCGGGGAAGGAGAAGGGAAAGGAAAGGAAACAACGGTTCTGTCAGAATCTGAAGAGGAGGAAGAAGAGGAAGACTACTATGAGGAACAGTGTCCTCCAGCAGATGATAAGTACAGACATCTTGAAGAGCGTTTGAGCGCTATGGAAATACAAAAGGTGTCAGGTCTAGACTTTGAAGAATTGGGACTAGTGTCGGGAATTGTGATCCCACCTAAGTTCAAAGTGCCGTTGTTTGCAAAATATGATGGGGTGTCATGTCCTAAGATGCACCTCCAATCATATGTGAGAAAGATCCAGCCGCACTTCACCGATAAAGACCTGTGGGTGCATTTTTTCCAAGATAGCCTATCTGGAACACAACTCGATTGGTTTTACCAATTGGAAAGGGCCAACGTCCACAACTGGGAAGATCTTGCCGCAACTTTCTATAAGCAATACCAATATAATGCAGAGTTAGCGCCTACTCGTACTCAACTTCAGAGTATGACCATGGCTTCCAATGAGGGTTTCAAGGATTACGCGCAGAAATGGAGAGATCTAGCTGGGAGAGTTCAACCCCCTCTGTCTGAAAGGGAGTTGGTGGATATGTTCTTAGGCACTCTATCGGGCCCGTTCTTCAACCATCTGATTGGAAGGTCATCTGCAGGATTTACTGAGTTAATACTGACCGGAGAGAGGGTGGAAGCTGGCATAAAAAGTGGAAAGATTCCGAAGGATTCATCTGCCTCTACAGCTGTGAGAAAGCCTTTCACTTGGAAGAAGGAGGTATTTGCTGTTTATCCACAAAGGAACCAAGGGAGAGCTGAACGCCGACCAATGGTAGGAGATGTTATGATTCCAAAGCCTACATCTGATCAACCAAGAAGTAATCAACCGAGGGTGGAAAGGCCAGTCCGGAAATTATCCAGAATCAATATGACTTTATCCCAGGTTTTATCACACCTTCTGAAATCCAATTTGGTAACTTTAAAAGAAGCTCCAAAGAACCCCAACACAACGTCCCCTCATTATCACCCAAATGCCTGATGCGCATATCATTCCGAAAGTCCGGGTCATGACACTAACAACTGTTGGGCCTTGAAAAACAAAATTCAAGACCTTATAGACGCAAAAGTGATTGAGTTTGATGCACCCAAGAAGCCAAACGTCATTTCTACTCCTATGCCTAGACATGGTCACCACACTAATGTCGTTGAAGAAGATTTGTTTGTTACCACAATTGATGAACTCTTTACTCCGCTCCCAATCATTAAGATATACTTGTTGAAAGCCGGTGTATTCCCGGGTTGTAATGAAGACTGCCATCTTTGCTTATCCTCACCAACTATTTTCCCTTTGTTGAAAACAAGCATTCAATGCTTGATAGACAACAAAGAGATTCTGTTTGAAAGTACTCATGTTTTACCTGTTCTTGTTGAAGACGTTTCAATCATCACCATCTCCGCCAATTCTTCCAGGGTCCCCAAAAGACCCGTCAGGATTACATCGGTTCCAAAAACTACTCCTCTTATAATCACAATGCTTGGTCCAGTCCCGTATGAATCAGACAAAACGGTGTCGTGGAATTACGGTGGAGACATCTACTACCATGGTATCAAACAAGATAGGCTGGCCGCCGAAGAGATAAACTCCGAAGAAGAAGACTCTGACATTAGCAATATTGCCGGTACCAGTAAGATTACCCGAAGCGGTAGAATCTTCTCTCTAGAAATTTCCCCCCTAAAGGCAGTTTTTGGACCCGTGGCTGCTCCAAAGGTTACTTCCGTACCAATAATTATACATGCAAGTACTCCTATTGACGAAGACGACACAACCCCTATTGTTATCCCTACAAACACTTCTACTGCTGAAACTCGAGGAAAAAGTATTCAAGAAGAGTTTGTCCAGATGAAGGCTCAACCGCTGACTATCCCCGAAACCTCCAAGAAGGAAATGGAGGAGATCCTGAGAATAATAAAGAAGAGCGACTACGACGTAGTTGAATAGTTAGGGCAAACTCCCTCCAAAATCTCCATGCTAGCATTATTATTGTGTTCCAAGGAACATGTGAAAGCCCTGGTGAAGTTCCTAAAGACAACCCATGTGCCTCAAGAGACATCTGCTGACCAATTTCAAGATTGCATGGCCAGCTTGACAGAGGATAACGGCCTAGGCTTCTCGGATGCTGATCTGACATCAAGGGGGAGAAAGCACAACAAGTCATTGCATATCTCTGTGGAATATAGAGGAACAACTATGGCCCATGTCTTGGTGGACACTTGATTATCTTTGAATGTTTTACCAAAGAAAGCTCTCGACCGACTAGACTGTGAAGGACTGACTTTGAAACCCAGTAACATAGTCGTAAGAGCATTTGATGGCTCAAAGAGGATGGTGCACAGAGAGGTGGATATCCCCATAAAGGTTGGGACTCAAACTTTCAACTCAACCTTCTATGTAATGGACATCCGCCCCTCTTACTCATGTCTGCTAGGATGATCGTGGATCTATAATGCCGGTGCTGTCACCTCCACACTACACCAGACGATGAAATATCTGGTCCAGGGAAAGATTATCACTATCCACAGAGAGTAAGAGTATATGATTAGCCACCTCAATTCTTTCCGGTATGTGGAATTGGATGGCGAGTTTATTGAAACTCCTTTTCAACATTTCGAAGAAGTCTCTCAAGAGGTAGTGTTGACCAAGACTGTAGCCCAGATTCCCAAGATTACGAGACCTCCGCTCCGGATGTCATCTATGAAGGACGCCAAGGCAATAGTAGAGGATGGTGGATGCACCATATGGGGGAAAACTCCAGATATTCCGTTTAAATCTGACAAGTTTGACTTAGGGTTCACCTCAAGTGCTCAGAAGGCTGTGCTCTGTGCCCGTGCTGGAGGGTCACCCTTGAAGATTAGTAACCGAGAGGTCAATGCGGTAGAAGACGGTGAAGAGGATTGCGGCTTGCAGGATTGGATATTTCCTACTATCAACGGAGGACTTCACAATTGGGAGGCCAGAGACTTTGTCCCAATAACTTTCATCCCTCAGTAATTTACCTTTACATTTCTGTTGGACTTGTAATATTCACAAACAATTCGCACATTTAAAACCTTGTGTCCTTCTCGAGGCACAATGGTCCATTTGTAAGGGTTATTATTTCATCTTCATATGACATTCAATGAATCATGGACGTTTTTCACATACAAACTTTTATGCTCATTGTCTTTCTTTTACATTTTATTATTTAAAGATGGCTATACCCTTACACACACCCACACTCATAAATGCAGGTACCCCTGCATTCAGGATCCCATGGGTAATGATACTGCTATGGCCTTTTGTGACTCTGAAGATCTAATCTACCAAGTCGAGGACGAAGGTGAGGAAAATTGTGAAGTACCAGGGGAACTGGCCAGACTACTACAACAAGAGGAAAGAGCCATTCAGCCTCACGAGGAACCTGTGGATACAATCAATCTGGGTATCGAGGAGGATAAAAAAGAAGTCAAGGTGGGTGCCAATCTAGAGCCTAGTGTTAAGGAACGTCTGATTCAGTTGTTGCATGATTATGTGGAGATCTTTGCCTGGTCATATGAAGACATGCCGGGACTTGATATAGACATTGTGGTATATCATCTCCCTACAAGAGAAGATTGTCCGCCAGTAAAACAAAAAGTCTGCCGCATGAGACCTGATATGTCAGAGAAGATCAAAGCGGAAGTCATGAAACAATTCAATGTTGTATTCTTGGATGTCACTTCCTATCCCCAATGGGTTGCCAACATTGTTCCTATGCCTAAAAAGGACGGAAAAGTACGAATGTGCGTGGACTATAGAGATTTGAATAAGGCCAGCCCTAAAGATGATTTTCCACTCCCGCGCATAGATATCCTGGTTGACAATATGGCCTAACACAAAGTGTTTTCCTTCATGGACGGATTCTCAGGTTATAACCAAATCAAAATGGCACCTGAGGACATGGAGAAAACAACATTTGTCACACAGTGGGGCATATTCTGCTACAAGGTGATGCCATTCGGACTGAAGAATGCTGGGGCAACCTCTCAACACGCCATGGTAGCCTTGTTTAATGATATGGTACATCATGAAATAGAGGTCTACATAGACGATATGATAGCCCGATCACAAACAGAAGAAGAGCACCTTGATCACTTGCAAAAGTTGTTTGAAAGGTTGAAGAAGTACAAACTAAGGTTGAACCCAAACAAGTGCACATTTGGAGTACGGTATGGTAAACTCTTAGGTTTTGTCGTCAGTAACAAAGGTATTGAGGTCGACCCTGCCAAGGTTAAAGAAATACAAGAAATGCCTGCTCCTCGTACTGAGAAGGAAGTCAAAGGATTATTGGGGCGCCTGAACTATATTTCCAGATTCATTTCTCACCTAACAACTACTTGTGAGCCAATCTTCAAACTATTGAAGAAAGATTAAGTAGTCAGATGGAATGATGAATGCCAGATTGCTTTTGATAAGATCAAAGAGTACTTATAAGAGCCTCCTGTTTTGATGCCACCAGTCGAGGGAAGACCACTGATCATGTATCTGACCGTTTTAGAGAACTCAATGGGGTGTGTATTGGGGCAGCATGACGAGTCTGGCCGAAAAGACCACGCTATTTACTACCTGAGCAAAAAGTTTACCGACTGTGAAACCAGATATTCACTACTCGAGAAAACTTGTTGCGCTCTGGCATGGGCTGCTCGCTGGCTAAGACAGTATATGCTGACTCATACTACCTTGTTGATATCTAAGATGGATCCAATAAAATACATCTTCGAAAATCGTGCTCTGTCTGGGAGGATAGCTAGATGGAAGATGATCCCAACAGAATATGACATACAATATACTACCCAGAAAGCTATAAAGGGCAGTGTGCTAGCTGATCATCTTGCTCATCAAGCTGTAGAAGACTATCAGTCCATGAAGTTTGAATTCCCGGATGAAAGCATTATGACATTAGACAACTGTGAAGAAATTAGGCCATATGACGGACCTGAACAAGGATCCCGATGGACCCTTTTCTTTGATGGGGCATCCAATGCACTTGGTAATGGTATCGGCGTTGTACTCATATCTCCGGAAGGGTGTCATACTCCTTTTACTGCCAGACTTTGCTTCAACTGTACGAACAACATGGCGGAATACGAAACGTGCATCTTTGGTCTCAGAGCTTCCATAAACTTGGGAATCAAATCCTTGGATGTGTTTGAAGATTCAGCTTTGGTCATCAGTCAGATCAAAGGGGAATGGGACACTAAGCACCCAAATCTTATCCCTTACAAAGAACATGTTTTCAAATTGCTACCACATTTTGAGGAGATTACCTTCGAGCATTTCCCGCGAGAAGAAAATCAGCTAGCAGACGCTCTAGCCACAACGTCATCTATGTGTAAACTTAATTGGGATGACGAGGCTCCCCAGATCACCATCAAACGAATGGATGAACCAGCACACTATCACGAGATTAATACTGAAGAAATAGTGGACCAGCCTTGGTTTCATGAAGTCAAAAGGTATCTCGAGGCTCAAGAATATCCAGAAGAAGGTTCAATCAATGATAAGAAGTTCTTAAGGAGATTCTATACTAAGTTCTTCCTGAGTAATGGCATCCTGTACAAACGTAATCATGACTCAATTCTGCTTCGGTGTGTGGATAAAGTTGAAGCTAAAAAGATCATGGCTGAATTACACGAAGGTACTTTTGGAACTCACTCCAGTGGGCATACTGAAACCACCCAGTCGGAACCCGCCATCTGAATGTAATGAAACATCAATGAAGTCGCCACCGAACGTGTTTTATCCCGCCGAAAGGGAAAGGTAAAAATCGAGAAAACCTAAAAAGGGAGAAATCACAGTCTTTCGACTGAGAGATTGGGTAAGGGAGTCTGTTACACGAGGGGATGGTGTTAGCACCCCACACGCTCGTAGTACTCTACGGTATCCACTCTTGTTATCTAATCTAATGGGTGTGGTCAAAACCTATGTCTATGGCTTAAAACTGAAAAGGGAATGCATGCGAAAGAAAAAGAAAACAATGTAGGGAAAATACAAGGTTATGCTCGGTTGGGCCCTACCCCTTTGCCTACGTATCCCTTTTAAGGAATCAGAGTAGTTGTAGTTCGGCTTACTTATTTTGGTTGGTTTGTGTTTTTTAGTTAAGACGACAAAAGCAGTCAAAATGGCAAAACATCACATGAAACAACAAACAAATGAGATGGAAAAACATCGACAAAATAATAACAAAATAACATGTCAAAGATGGCGAAACATCAATAAATCGGATGACAAAACATCACACCTAACGATGATATTCGGAATCAAAGTAGGATAACAAACATGTGGGATGGTAAAACATCGGCTTCCGACAATTGTGCGATGGAAAAACATCGGCTAAAAGGCAGTAAGGTATCATGGTAAAGATGGAAAAACATCAATAAATCGGATGACAAAACATCACACCTAACGATGATATTGAGAATCAAGTAGGATAACAAACATGTGCGATGGTGAAACATCGGCTTCAAACAAATGTGCGATGGAAAAACATCGGCCAAAAGGTAGTAAGGTATCATGGTAAAGATGGAAAAACACCAATAAATCGGATGGAAAAACATCACACCTAACAATGATATTGAGAATTAAAGTAGGATAACAAACATACGCCATGGCGAAACATCGGCTTCAAACAAATGTGCAATGGCGAAACATCGGCTAAAAGGTTTAAAAGCAAAGCCAAGAGGCGCATAAACAAAATATTGATTTGTATCTTTTACCTTGAAGAAAGGTTTGAGTTTATTAGAGGTGTTTTATGATTTTCCAAGAAAACAATTTTTGTTTTAAGATGCAAAATGCCAAGAAAGGAAAAACACAACTAAGGGAGACTAGCCTAGCACTATCCCTAGTGTTATCATACAATGATTGACCCTAAGGTTGAGGATAAAGGAAATTCCTATCCTATGTTAGCATACATGGATTCCTATCTTAGTCAACATATCAAAGGAAGCTTAACAAAACTATCGTATAGGGAACATGCAATGAGAGCGAAGTCGTGATCTCAATTTCTAAATTGAGTGACTCATCGATCAACAATTAAAGAAGAAAAACAATAAACATCCTATAGGGAACATGCACTGAGAGCGAAGTCGTGATCTCAGTTTATAAATTGAGTGACTCATCGATCAACAATTAAAGAAGAAAATCAATAAACATCCTATAGGGAACATGCAATGAGAGCGAAATCGTGATCTAAATTTCTAAATTGAGTGACTCATCGATCAAAAACAAACACAACACATGTATCAGACAAAAACCAGAGGGCCTCCTAACATATATCAGCAATAGAGGTCCCATTATGAAATCATAGAACTATGCAAAATGAAAATGGAAGAAAGGAAATGGTGCAATACCAAACGGATAATTATCCGTAGCAACTGATCAAGAATAAAAGAAACCCAGAGAACTTCAAACAAGCTGGCATCAACAGACAAATCAAGTCAGAAATTACGTCATCAGGATGTAAGTAATGAGATTATCAGATATGAACAGATCCTATGGGCAATGTATGGAATTCATAATCACATATACATATATCCTGCATAAACTATCAAACATGCCAAACATAATATCAGTGCCAATATAATAAGTTGTGTTCCACAAATAAAGTGAAACACAGTAGCCTCAAGCCAAAAATGGAAACTTTCCTCAAAGTACCTCGCACATTCAACAACCAAGTTAGTATTCCCATAAATATAAAGAGGATTCACATAAGGGATGGGTGATGACACCATGATGAATTGAGGAAACATGATAGAAGATATCAAACATTAGTCATGATAGACAAAAGGAAACAGGCATATGCACAATTTGGTCAAGAGAATCAGAGGAATGTTGCTCCTTTCTATCACCATATTGAATTGACAATTGAATATCAATCAAGGATCAAGGGAGCTTGAGAAGAATACAATCAAATACCATGAAGGTCAGTAGCAACTACAATTCAATCATGCACAATTAATTTATCACAACTCACAAACATAATAGAAGAGGAATCCCATACAATACATCAAAAGGTTTAATCATTCAAAAATTGGGAATTTAATTAAATGAATTGAGTTTATTTGGATGAACATATCCAACATGATCATTAGGTGCCCAATCATAGGCCTCACTCAAGTTCATTGGCCATCAAGCAAATTGCAACAAGATATGCAACATTAATTGGGTACCTTCACTTCAAAAATACATCAAAAATAGAAAATGATTTCAATAATTCAATCCACAAAAATCTTAGCATCTTTGAAGTGTGTAGAAGTCATAAAGTAAGTCTTAGGTTCATGCATGGTTGAGGAGGGGATCAAATGAGGCCCACAGTTCAAAACTAGTTGGCAAAACTACCAAAACTAGACAAGTTTTCAAAATAATTCATGGAAAAATATCAAACCAAGTCAAATAATTCAATAAAAATGGTTTTCAGATGCTCAATGCATTCATGAACCCTAATCAAGACTTAAGTTCCATTGAAAATCCAGGGCATAATGGTTTTGAAAATGAAACTTGCAATGTAAGCTACAAAACCCTAATTGTTTAAATTTACTCTTAAATATTAACTAGGTAAGATCAAAATTCAAACAATTCAAACCAAGATCATGCAAACCACAAGGAAACCCTAAAGGTTATAATACATATTTTTTCATATTTTTTGAATTAAAGAAAAAATCAAAAAGAAAATCAAATTCAAACAATTAATCAATTAAACAAATAATCACATCCTAAAATAAAATTCTAATAAAAAATCAGAAAAATATCTAACCAAAATTATATTCAAATATTAGAATTAAAAACACACACCCCTGATTTTTTGTGGAATTTTTGAATTAAAGAAAATATTAAAAAATCAATCAAACAATTAACAATTAAACTATTATTTAAAAGCAAAAATGCAAACCCTAGCCAAAATTCACAAAAAGGTCAAAATAAAAATATATTCAGACTCTATTATTAAAAACAAGCTTATATGATTTTTTTGAAAATTTTTAAATTAAAAGAAGTATTAAAATAGAAATTGTGAAGCAAAAAATCAAAATTAACTCCTCAAATTAAATTTCTAATCAAAAATAGAAAAAATGCTAAACCAAAATTAGAATCAATTTCTACATTATTTTATGAGTCTAAAACTTTTTTTTGTGGAATTTTTAGATCAAAATAACTATTAAAATAAAAATAATCTTTAAAAAACAATTATTTAAACTTATGAATTTTTAAACCTAATCAACACATTTCTAAAAATTCCAATAAAATTACACAAGATTTTAGAATTTATTTTGGACATGTGGTAATTTTTTCAGAATTTTTTAAGTTGTTTTGATCAAGAAATAAAAATCAGAAAATCAATTAAAATCAAATAATATGAAATGCGTGATAATTTAAATCAAGCCAATCACAGCGCGCCACCTCACTTCATCTTCAACCTCCAGCATAGGGAAAAACACGTGCAACACAACAGGTCATGAGCCTATGTTCAGATCCATCAATCATGCTCGTTTCTCAACCAAAATCCATGAAATCAAGTGCAAATTAAAGTTAGCATATCATACTACATGATGCAATTTGAATCAAACTCAAAGATCAAGGAAGGATCAAGAAATAGAGTCTCAAAAACTGGAAAAAAACTGACTGCAAACATCAAAGTCATGAACACGATTTCAACAATTCTGCTTGAATCAAAGCTCAAATATACATCAATCCTAGTGATTGGCCAGCTAGCAACTTAATGAACATGATTTACATCATCAATTCAAGCTGAAACACGTAAATCAAATTTAGAGAAACTTACATGGATTTGAAATCTGGAAACACGATTCCTTCACTCCAGAAGCAATTCAATGGTGCAGGCTTGATCTCCTCACTTCACTGAAGCTGAATCACCAAGAATTTTGAAGGATGGTCCAAGGAGAAGAGAGATTCGAAGCAATTTGCAGAGATGCTTGGAAATTTTCAGATTTGCAATGTAGCAATTATGAGCCTCCTTTTTCACAACTGAGCCTTGATTCTTGTTATATAGCACGAGGGTAAGAGGATAGAAGTGGTATTTGACACTCAAAACTGTCGGAGGGCAAGATTGGAAGTTTTGGCCAAAAATAAGGATGCAGATGGAAGTTGTGTTTCACTCGTGCATTTTCTTGCCTTGTGTGCGTTTTGTGAGCCAAATGAAGTTAGAATTACATGCCTAAAGTGCCAGCTCATGATTGTTTGAAATGGAGAAGTGTTGGTGATTTTGCAAAATTGAGCATGTTTTGTATTTTTTCATTCAAGCAAGTTCATGAAGCACATGGGCACGAAATGATGAGTGCAATGGGCCTCAGCATGTCACAAATTACCAATGAGTTTGATTAGAAGCAATAGGAATGGCTAAAACTTGAGTTTACAAGAAATGGCCATTTTGCATATTTTTCAAAATTCAATAAAATGCCTCAGAATTCCAAAGTCTATAACTTGCTCATATTTTTGAATTTGGACACAAATGAGTACAATTTGGAAAGGTATTGAAAAGATCTATAATCCCTTATTTTTGAGTTTTTGCAATAGAATCCATTAAGTTTCCCAAAATTGAGCTTGAAATTCACTAATTTTGGAAAATGACCTATAATTTTGTGACTTCTAAAGACCATAATTCTTGATTCCTTGCCAATTTGGACATGAGACCAAAAGGAGATTAAATATCATCCTCTTATCTTTCCAAGCATATTTCATTTGCGTTTTTTTGATCAAAGGTGAATAAAATATGAATTTTTGAAGTAAAGTCCTCATTTTCCAAAGTTAGAAATTTTTAGGGTTTCTTCATGAACAAGTTTCCAACCAAACCTCAATCTCTTTGATTCAATGATCAAAATGGACTCGAAATATGAAAAGTACACCCTTGCATTGATGGTTGACCAAAAGTTCCCTTGGTCAACCTTGACTTTGACTGATTTTGACCAAAATGACCATTTTGCCCCTTTGAATCAATTGATCCACTTCCTTTTAAAATTGATGATCAAAACTTCAAACATATGAAGGCCATGTGCAAAGTTTCATTTCAAAATTATCAAAAAATCTTGATGAAATCCCAAACCCTAGTTTTGGTCAACACTTTAGGAGACTGATGAATCATCTTCAAAACTTCAAATCCTCTGGGCATCTTGATCAATTTCATGTACAAAGACTTTTAAAATACCAATGATATGTTGTAGCTTCCAAAACAAGACTTGCTCATGCATCAATAGCCTTGATCAAGCAAAACCCTAATTTTGACTGGGGAATCAAAAGAGTGATTCTTATAATCAATTTCAAACTTCAATCCTCTGATGATCCAAAGATATGGACAAAATATCTTGAGATATGCAATAACTTTGAGCTTGAAAGATACAGAGGTTTAGATGATAAGGTTCTACTTGAGCAACCTATCAATGCAATCAACCTTCAAAGCTTGAGGAAGACTTGATAACCAAAGTACCTTGATCCCATCACAATGTATGAATGCAATGCAATATGATATTCATAATGAAACATAAGCCAAAATCAAGAGGGTAAATTTTGGGGTGCAACAGCTGCCCCTATTCAAATATCTTCAACATGATAAGTTAGAAAAGTGACAACTTTCGAGCGTTTAGAGTTGAAGATGATTGAATACAAAAGAACCCGAAAATTTACACTCTTTAAAAATAAAGAAAAAGAAGCAGAAAAAACCCCAAGACATGCGTCAGAATGAAGTCGTAACGCAAGTTAAAACAGAACAAAAACAAAGAAGAGTAGACGCAACTAAACTTCCGGAAAAATGTGCCAGGGTAAAACTGGGCTTCAAAAAAGGTGGGACAAAACTCAAACCACATAGTATAGGGGAAACTAAGCTCTAGAAAAGAAAACGTACACGAGTGAGAAGACGAAACTCTGAGCTCGACCCAAAGCAAAGTGGCTAGAGTGTGTGATTCTAGGAGCACTTGTTAATCTCAACTAAGATAGAAAGTATGAAGGAACTGAAGGAATCCCAGAAAAGAGGAACAAAAGCGAGACGAAAATTGACTCAATAACCAGTTAGACGAAACTAAACTAGATAAAACTAGATTTCACGCACGGGTAACGAGGCGAGACTCGACCCATAACAAAATGATGAGAGTGCATGTTTCTCAGAGCACCTACCGGTCTCATGTTAATGGATAAACAATGACAAAAACTGATAGAAGAATCCAAGGAACAAAAGAGACTGATCTCAAACCAGGGACGCAGTACGAACACTGCACTCGGTAAACGAACACCGTCAAAGAGTCTAAGGTATGAAAGCAAAAGTGAGACTCGACTCGACTCAATAACTAGTTAGGCGAAACTAAACTTATATGAGTACCATGATGAAATTGGATTTCATGCACAGGCGACGAAACGAAACTTGACCAAAAGCGGGAGTGATGAGAGCGCATGTTTCTCAGAGCACATGCTGGTCTCAGATCAATGGATAAACAGTGACGAGAACTGATAGAAGAATCCAAGGAACAAAACAGACAAATTTCAAACCTGGGACGCGGTACAAACACTGCACTCGGTAAACGAACACCATCAAAGGGTGCAAGGTATGAAAGCAAAAACGAGACGAACTCGACTTAAAAACTAGTTAGGCGAAACTAGATGAGCACCAGGACAAAACTGAATTTCATGCGCAAGGTGAGGAGACAAAACTCTGAGCTCAACTCAAAGCAAGGATATTAGGGCGTACACCTAAATACCTGCTGAAAGTGAATATCAGGACGGAACTGGTATTCAAAAGGTGCATCAATAGACATTGGAATGAACCGGAGAGGGTAGTGAAGACTAAACCCGAGAAGACCGCGCTAGGGCGAAACTGAACTACAATCAAGAGTAGACACTCAAACAAACAAATGATTGACGTCAAAAAGATATTGGTATGGGGAGGAAACTGAGATAATGAGGACGAAGACCTCGCTGGGGATTTAGTCCGAAGTATTAGCAAATTCACTAGGGACAACAGAAACAATAATGGCTTATGTTCCGATGCATGTTTGAATTCTTTCTTTATAGCGCAATGCTCCATATAATGGAAATGCTACGCGTTTTGGTAGATGCAATGTAATGATGCATGTTTAAAAGTTTCACTGGGGAATGGCCAATTGAAAAGACAATAACCAAAAGGTCAGAATCTGACATGACTTGCAAAAATAAATTGCAAGATCCAAAGGAGAGGAGAAAATATGGGGAACCGCTAGAGAGGGAACCTCAGAGAGATAAAGCTTTTCAGGAAATAACAACCAAGCAACCAGTAGAAACAGGCCAGAAACATTGAGAGGAGCTGCAAAAATAAATTGCAAACTCTTAGAGAAAATCATATCGACACTGTAGCTTCTGGAAAAAATGACATTGAGAGAGAAGATCAGGGAAAGACTGTAATCTCTGGAAAAGACAGCACGCGGCCGTGTTGAGGATGACACCAAGACAACAAACCCGACGTGAGAGGTGAAAAACTTTTGCTGGGGGAACAAAGCCCTGCTGAGGAAACGGGATTTCACCGGGGAGACAAAACTCTGTTGAAGATTTTTGTTGGAGAGATTTTTCTTGGAAAGTAGCCATTGGATGGATCATGTAGATAGTCACACAGTATCGACCTTACTGGGGATAAGGAAAGATCTTAACATAAGGATGTCCCAGTCAATAGATTGGCTGGGAAATGAGAAGTCATGGCGAGGGATCTCTGTTGGCGACTCCGTTAGAGAGTTGAAACTTCTTCAGAATGTGAGCTCCCATTTAAACAACTCCACTGGGGATGTGCGACATATCCAAACTTGAAGTCTCAGAATGAAGCCTTTAAAAGAAGATTCCTGGGGAAACAAAACTTCACTGCGGAAATGAAACTTCACTGGGGATAGGTAGAGTCCTATTCATTCCTAGGCTCGGTCTAGCAGAAGAAAGCCAAATTTCCCTTCCTGACAATCATTAATCTCTTTACAAGTGTTCAACGTGTAAATTCTTTTTGATGTCAAACAAATGTTTTGCATGCAGGAAGATGTTTATTTTGTGAATGACAGACCTGATGCGATGATTATTTAAGCCTTGAAGTTGAAAACCTTAAGAAAGTGTCGCATCTCTGTTGTGAATGAATCAATAGCTAGAGTGCAAAAAAATTTCAAAAATTTTCTTCCCCTTCTTTTTTCAAAAAAATGAGTCAAGATACGGGTGGTAAGATACCAACATGGATATGCAACACATATTTGGGAGTCTAGGAAACGTTATCCTGTTGTAGTATGCTTTCGAGTTAAACCCTTGTTTCAGTTAGGACTTTTAAAGGTTGTAACGTGGCCTGGTTCGAGGTTTTTTAGAAAAAAAATTTTTTGAAGGCTCAAGTTATTTGGTGCCCACCCCCTTCGTGATATTCTCCTGTTCTAAGTTCAACTGACTTATCACAAGCATTCATCTTTCAAAAGGATTTATATTGTTTGAGTGATCACGACAAATTCTCCAACATGATTGTCACTTAACCTTTGCTGCTTTTGTTTTTGATATTATTGTTCCTCTTCTTTTGTTGAAAATTTTATTGAGTAATCTTTTTCGGCCTTTTAGGCTCTCTTTTCCCTAACTTTTGCCTGGACAAAATATTTTGAATTTCAATTTTGGGAGTCCAGTGGGATGCCCTAACTTTTGCCTAAGCGACTTCTTTTCAAGTTCCGACTTAGCGGGGCTTTTTGTTTCTTTCTCATTCATACTTTCCTATTTGAACAAATCAACATGACTTTAGGTCTTTGAACTTTTTCTTTCTTTCTCTTTTTTTTGAAGAAAATAAATGCCTCATTCCTTGGTCGGCGAGGGATACCCATTATTGTATCGATTCAATCTCAACCTCAGGACTTTATGAGGAAATGAACATCGTGGTTTAGACATTTTTCCTGATCTCATGATGTGAAAGATAAAATGTGGTGATCCTCAGATGGGACATTCCTTCCGAAAATTGAATGCTTGGTCAAATTAACTGAACATCTACCCTGCCCCGGGTTAAAAAAAAGGTTTTTTTTAACGGAAAAGAAACTCCTACTTCGAAGGCTCAGAGGGGTTAACGAGGGTCTAACTCCCTTATATCTCTGGTGTTTGGGGATTGAAACAATGCCTGGACATCGTCAACGGGGTTCTACTCAAAAGCATACCATTACAGTCATCATTTTTAGCTAAACTCTTTCCTCCAAACTCTTGGCTAAGCAAAAGAATTGGCACAGTTGGTATCAAAATGCCCAAAAAAATCGATTAAAGAGTGATACTGGATGGATTAAGTAAAATGAAACAATTTTTTTTTCAAGGCAAAAAATATTCAACGCATCAAAACTGACATTCGACTATAAACAAAATCCTATATGCAGACAATGCTAAAACAATCAATCAAGATAACACATGAAAGTGCAGAAAAGAAACATAATAAAAGCCATTATGGGGAAGAAATGTTCTCCAATTAGGTTTGCCGATCTCGCCGAACTGCCGTAATCTTGATATTACCCTGACCCGAGACTTTTTCCAATAGCCCAGAGCTGTGAAACAAAATGACAAGACCAACACCAGTAAGGTGAATGAGAATCCTATCAAACAGAGAAACAAACATGCCCCTTGCACAATAGTAGTTGTGTTTGTTATCCGTACTTCAAGCGATCAACTAACCATGACTTAGATTACCATTTCCGTGTAAGGTCCACGAAGTTTATATGCACATGCTTATAAAAAATATTGGACGTTTTTTGCAAACAAAATGGTAAAAAGGGAGAAAAGAAACGTATATGTATACTTGAAAGAAGATATTCTATTGATTTTGAGAAATCAGCCTGTGAAAAAGGCATTTACATTTGGAAGCAAGTAATTACAAAATCAAAACAAATAAGTGTTTACAAATGGCAATGTGAATGTGTGTATTCATCAAGTCCCGACTCTCCATCCTTTGCACATTAATTTGGTACCTTCACTTCAAAAATACATAAAAAATAGAAAATGATTTCAATAATTCAAGCCAAAAAAATCTTAGCATCTTTGAAGTGTGTAGAAGTCAGAAAGTAAGTCTTAGGTTCATGCATGGTTGAGGAGGGGATCAAATGAGGCCCAAAGTTCAAAACTAGTTGGCAAAACTACCAAAACTAGACAAGTTTTCAAAATAATTCATGGAAATATATCAAACCAAGTCAAATAATTCAAGAAAAATAGTTTTCAGATCCTAAATGCATTCATGAACCCTAATCAAGACCTAAGTTCCATTGAAAATCTAGGGCATAATGGTTTTGAAAATGAAACTTGCAATGTAAGCTACAAAACCCTAATTGTTTGAATTTTAATCTTAAATATTAATTAGGTAAGATCAAAATTCAAACAATTCAAACCAAGATCATGCAAACCACAAGGAAACCCTAAAGGTCATAATTAATATTTTTTCATATTTTTTGAATTAAAGAAAAAATAAAAAATAAAATCAAATTCAAACAATTAATCAATTAAACAAATAATCACATCCTAAAATAAAATTCTAATAAAAATCAGAAAGATATCTAACCAAAATTATATTCAAATATTAGAATTGAAAACACATATTCTTGATTTTTTGTGGAATTTTTGAATTAAAGGAAATATTAAAATAAAAATCAATCAAACAATTAACAATTAAACTATTATTTAAAAGCAAAAATGCAAACCCTAGCCAAAAGTCACAAAAAGGTCAAAATAAAAATATATTCAGACTCTATGATTAAAAACAAGCTTATATGAGTTTTTTTGAAAATTTTTGAATTAAAGGAAGTATTAAAATAGAAATTATGAAGCAAAAAATCAAAATAAACTCCTCAAATTAAATTTCTAATCAAAAATAGAAAAAATGCTAAACCAAAATCAGAATCAATTTCTAAATTATTTTATGAGTCCAAAACTTTTTTTTGTGGAATTTTTAGATCAAAAGAACTATTAAAATAAAAATAATATTTAAACCAACAATTATTTAAACTTATGAATTTTTAAACCTAATCAAAACATTTCTAAAAATTCCAATAAAATTACACAAGATTGTAGAAATTATTTTGGACTTGTGAGAATTTTTTCATAATTTTTTAAGTTGTTTGGATCAAGAAATAAAAATTAGAAAATCAATTAAAATCAAATAATATGAAATGCATGATAATTTAGATCAAGCCAATCACAGCGCGCCACCTCACTTCATCTTCAACCTCCAGAATAGGGAAAAACACGTGCAACACAACAGGTCATGAGCCTACGTTCAGATCCATCAATCATGCTCGTTTCTCAACCAAAATCCATGAAATCAAGTGCGAATTAAAGCTTGCATATCACACTACATGATGCAATTTGAATCAAACTCAAAGATCAAGCAAGGATCAAGAAATAGAGTCTCAAAAACTGAAAAAACTCACTACAAATATCAACGTCATGAACACGATTTCAACAATTCTTCTTGAATCAAAGCTCAAATATACATCAATCCTAGTGATTGGCCAGCTAGCAACTCAATGAACATGATTTACATCATCAATTCAAGCTGAAACACGTAAATCAAAGTTCAAGAAACTCACATGGATTTGAAATCTGGAAACACGATTCCTTCACTCCAGAAGCAATCCAATGGTGCAGGCTTGATCTCCTTACTTCACTGA
This sequence comes from Vicia faba, assembly GCA_948472305.1. Taxonomy (NCBI): domain Eukaryota; kingdom Viridiplantae; phylum Streptophyta; class Magnoliopsida; order Fabales; family Fabaceae; genus Vicia; species Vicia faba. The sequence goes on from OX451738.1 coordinate 204,861,834, forward strand.
AGCTGAATCACCAAGAATTTTGAAGGATGGTCCAAGGAGAAGAGAGATTCGAAGCAATTTGTAGAGATGCTTGGAAATTTTCAGATTTTCAATGTAGCGATTATGAGCCTCCTTTTTCACAACTGAGCCTTGATTCCTGTTATATAACATGGGGGTAAGAGGATAGAAGTGGTATTTGGCACTCAAAACTGTTGGAGGGCAAGATTGGAAGTTTTGGCCAAAAATGAGGATGCACATGGAAGTTGCGTTTCACTCCTGCATTTGCTTGCATTTTGTGTGTTTTGTGAGCCAAATGAAGTCAGAATTACATGCCCAAAGTGCCAGCTCATGATTGTTTGAAATGAAGAAGTGTTGGTGATTTTGCAAAATTGAGCATGTTTTGTATTTTTTCAATCAAGCAAGTTCATGAAGCACATGGGCACAACATGATGAGTGCAATGGGCCTCAGCATGTCACAAATTACCAATGAGTTTGATTAGAAGCAAGAGGAATGGCTAAAACTTGAGTTTACAAATGGCCATTTTGCATATTTGTCAAAATTCAATAAAATGCCTCAATATTCCAAAGTCCATAACTTTCTCATATTTTTTAATTTGGACACAAATGAGTACAATTTGGAAAGGTATTGAAAATATCTACAATCCCTTAGCTTAGAGTTTTTGCAATTGAATCCATTAAGTTTCCCAAAATTATGCTTGAAAATCACTAATTTTGGAAAATGACCTATAATTTTGTGACTTCTAAGACCATAATTATTGATTCATTGCCAATTTGGACATGAGACCAAAAGGAGATGAAAGATCATCCTCTTATCTTTCCAAGCATATTTCACTTGCATTTTTTTGATCAAAGATGAATAAAATATGAATTTTTGAAGTTAAGTCCTCATTTTCCAAAATTAGAAATTTAGGGTTTCTTCATGAACAAGTTTCCACCCAAACCTCAATCTCTTGATTCAATGATCAAAATGGACTCGAAATATGAAAAGTACGCCCTTGCATTGATGGTTGACCAAAAGTTCCCTTGGTCAACCTTGACTTTGACTGATTTTGACCAAAATGACCATTTTGCCCCTTTGAATCATTTGATCCACTTCCTTTCAAAATTGATGATCAAAACTTCAAAAATATGGTCTTCCAAACATATGGAGGCCATGTGCAAAGTTTCACTTCAAAATTCTCAAGAAATCTTGATGAAATCCCAAACCTTAGTTTTGGTCAACACCTTAGGAGACTGATGAATCATCTTCAAAACTTCAAATCCTCTGGGCATCTTGATCAATTTCATGTACAAAGACTTTTCAAATCCCAATGAGATGTTGTAGCTTCCAAAACAAGACTTGCTCATGCATCAATAGCCTTGGTCAAGCAAAACCCTAATTTTGACTGGTGAATCAAAAGAGTGATTCTTCTTATAATCAATTTCAAACTTCAATCCTCTGATGATCCAAAGAGATGGACAAAATATCTTGAGATATGCAATAACTTTGAGCTTGAAATATCCAGAGGTTCAGATGATAAGGTTCTACTTGAGCAACCTGTCAATGCAATCAACCTTCAAAGCTTCAGGAAGACTTGATAACCAAAGTACCTTGATCCCATCATAATGTATGAATGCAATGCAATATGATATTCATAATGAAATATAAGCCAAAATCAAGAGGGTAAATTTTGGGGTGCAACACATACGATGATGAAGAAAATCCTACGGGTAGGCTATTATTGGTCTTCCATGGAAGCAGACTGCTATCAACACTCTCGGACCTGTCATAAGTGTCAAATTTATGCTGACAAGGTGCACGTACCTCTGGTTCCTCTGAATGTCTTGACGGCTCCTTGGCCCTTTGCTATGTGGGGAATAGATACGATTGGAGAAATCAAGCCGACAACCTCCAATGGACACCACTTCATCCTAGTGGCCATTGACTATTTTACAAAGTGGGTCGAGGCAGCTTCCTTTGCTTCCGTCACCAAGAACTTTGTTGCTCGTTTCATCAAGCAAAATCTCATTTGTCGGTACGGTATCCCAGAAAGGATCATCACTGACAATGGTACAAATCTTAACAACACTATGATCACCGCCTTGTGCGAGTAATTCAAGATTCGGCATCAAAATTCTTCCCCTTATCGGCCAAAGAGGAATGGTGTTGTCGAAGCTGTGAATAAAAACATTAAAAAGATCATACAAAAGATGACAGTCACATAAAAAGACTGGCATGAGATGTTACCATTCGGTCTCCACGGGTACCGTACCATGGCTCACACATAAACTGGGGCAACACCCTTTCTTTGGTATATGGCATGGAAGCTGTTTTTCCTATTGAGATCCAAATCCCCTCTCTGAGAATTATGAAGAATACAGGTTTGAATGAAGACGATTGGATCCAAACTCGACTTGATCAACTGAACTTAATTGATGAAAAGAGACTTACTGCTGTTTTCCATGGTCAAATGTATCAAAAATGGATGATCAAGGCTTTCAACAAGAAGGTCAGACGCTGAGTATATCAAGTTGTGGATCTAGTGATCAAATGTATCATCTTGCCACAAAGTTATCCCATGGGAAAATGGACTCCTACCTATGAAGGACCATTTGTAATCAAGAACATATTCTCCGGTGGGGAAATGATCTTGAGCACCATGGATGGCGACGACCTGCCACACCCTGCAAACGCGAACATAGTCAAAAGATACTACGCATAAGAGAACCGCTAAGTTGACACACCTAGGCAAAAAAGGGCATCCCATCGAACCAAAAAGGTTCGGGCAAAAATTAAGGATAAAATAAAATATGTACACTCGGAAAGTCGAAAACCCGAAAGGGAGACTTGGGCAAAAAAGGGTTTACCGGTGGACTGAAAACCCGAAAGGGCAGTCCAGGCAAAAGTTAGGGAATTAAAGAGTATGACTATGTCCAGTCAGATCACTTGACGGACAACATTTAAATTCCACTGACAAACTTAGAGTTTCTGATCAATTCAATCATCTTTGGACGAAGCAACAAATAGACAAGATATTTAGAGATATAAAGGTTATAGAAGAATGGGAACCCCATGGGATTATTACACATAGCTATCTTACTTTGTATAAATTTTTCTTGTTTTATGACACCATTCTCTTACTAGAGTGTTTGTCTCCTTTGTACAAAATACTTATTCAAAGTCAATACAAAGATACCCCTTTGAAAGTGCAAAAAAATTATTATGTCTTTCCTTTACAATTGTGTTTTGTTTGCAAAAACGTCCAATGATTCATTGATGAACATATGCATTTGAACATAATTACTGTTTACAAATAAACAAAATGAGAAAGACAATTTCTGATAGGTTGAAAGGACAGGAAAATGTCTCTAGGCTATTCTATAAGCAATCCCCACAGTATGTCATTTAGATCCCCAGCGGAACAGATTTCAATTTATTAATCCCCAGTAGAAATTGTCAAATTTCTCAGGATTCCCCAAACAGATCTTACAAGCAGTACATGGCATTGCCCTCACAACAGAATTTACTTCTCTCAACAAGAGTTCGTCAGTACTTCAACTTCAAGACATGAAAGTTCAACATATCCTCAGTAACTTTCAAGGATTTATTTTCCTCAATCAAACAGCAATATGGAAAATCAGCTTACATATGCATACATCACATCCATATATCATAAACATTGATAAAGCAAATACATTGCATCATACATTTCATGCAACATAACTTTGTGTTTTAGCTAACATTTTACCCTTTTCAGGATAAGATTAACAACTACCATTAACAATATGCAACCAGATACAGTACGGATACACTCCAGACTCGAATGTCATTCTGTTACTCATTCAGATTCAACTTTCAGATATAGTACGGATACGTTCCAGACACGGATGCCATTCTGACACTCATTCAGATTCAACTTTCAGATACAGTACGGATACGCTCCAGACACGGATGCCATTCTGATACTCATTCAAATTCAACTTTCAGATACAGTACGGATACGCTCCAGACACGGATGCCATTCTAATACTCATTCAGATTCAGACTTTAGATACAATACATATACGCTCCAGACACAGATGCCATTCTGATACCCATTCAAATACAGTTCAGATACGCTCCAGACACGGATGCCATTCTGATACTCATTCAGATTTCAAGTTCAGATACAATTCAGATAGGCTCTAGAGACGGATTCCATTTTTATACTCATTTAGATTCAGTCTCCAGATACAACTCACATACGTTCCAGACACGGACGCCATTCTGTTACTTATTCTTCCGGCTTACAACTTACAATTCAACAAATATTCCTGGATGACATCTACAAGCCCATCCCCAACAAGATTCTATCACTTCTCCAAATGGCATCTTTAAGCCCATTCTCTCAACTACATATCGTCGAGTGCAAATTTCTGGGAACTCTAGTGTCCAATCATTCTCTCACCTTCGAGTCACGAATGGCAAAACTCGCCAATCTAACTCTTCAGGTTTAAGAAGATTGAACAGGGTCAGCTGTTGTACCCCAAATTTTCTCTCTCATTTATCAAGACTTTTCTCACAAGTTCTCTTTGACTCAAGACTGGATTAGGGTTTGACCAGCTCAAGACATCTCATCTTACACTGTTGGCCCAAAATTAGGGTTTGAGTTTGCACAAGGATTTTTGGACTATCAATGCTTCATATGACTTTCAAACATCATTATGGACCCCTAAAATTACTCATGACAAGTTTCAAGCCTTGAACCACATTTTTGATCAGTCAATTGGACAGTTGACCTAAATATCAGTTGTATTGGGGGAAAAGTCAACAATGGCCAATTTACAGTCAAAATTCATAATTTTTTATCCACATCAACATTATAGACTCATATGTATCATTTGATCAAGTTTGGACCATAATTCCTCAAGAAATTTGATCAAATCATCAAACGGGCAAAATTGTCAAAATTAGGGTTTTGACTGAGAAAGGGCAATTTCTGATTTTTGACCTAGAAAATGACCAATTGGTTTGAATCATGTTTTCAAGGGTTCATTTGTATCATCTTGAACTAATTACATGGTTCAAAATATTGCAAAACCATTGGATAGACCGATGAAATTTGCAGTCAACTGATCAAAAGTCAACTGTATACTGAAAAGTCAAACTTTGACTTTTTGGTCAAAATCAAGTGCCAAGGATCACAATTCATCAAAACATGTAAAAATGTGAAACTTGTTCATCAAGGAATCAAAGGTTGAAGATTTGGTTTTAAAATTTGAAATTTTCTTAACTTCAAATTTTTTCTAAGTATAGAAAATTTCTTATTTTTTCTCAACTTTAAGCCATTTTTTCACCATGATACAAGATGATTCAAAGGAAACTCCCAACATGAAAGTTGTAGATCTCCATGAAATCTACAACTTTTCTTCACACATTTTTCCTTAAATATGCTTGGATCTCAAGATATAATTTTATGAACACATGCCCATGAACTAAAATAACTTAGTGAATTTTTCCCCTAATTTAAGCAGGTTTTGGTCACAATTTCATGGCAATTTTTCACATAGTTCCAAGAGGAATATTGAAATGCATTTCAAATATGAGTTATAGAGCACATTTCAAGATTTCCAAAATGTCCAATAACTCCTTGAGATCATGTCTGAGTAGGGAGAATTGAAGAGATGAAGTTGGAAATTTCTCACTTTGTTTTCAAGCCATTTCATGAAGAACAAAATTAAAATCTGAACCTATGCTGCCTAATCCATGCTTTACAGGTCTCAAACTTGTTTCTCACTTCATAATTTAATGCTTACTCAGTTGACAAAGCTTTAATTCAAACCCAAGAGTCTTTACCCAAGTTGCAATTCCATAAATGGCACAAAGTTGCCATTGCCATTTTGGAAAAACATAGCTTTTGCAACTTTCCATTTCTTGAGCATTGGACATGTCTTCTCTGCACACACAAGTCCTGCAGACCTAAAGCAATTTGTATAAAGCTCATACCAACTCCAAGCAGACCAGTACAAGCATGTAAAGACTTGTCCCTTCACTTTGCTTCAAAAGTAAGAAAGTGTGCAAAAAGCCTACAACTGAAAAATCTATTGAGAAGCTGACTTGAAACCTTTTCCATACTAATACACAAACACATTACAGTTGAGAAAATGATTGAAAAAGGCCTGAAACACAAAAAAAAACTCCCTCTCACCAGAAAATTGTCAAAACTTGGAGTTTGAGCATAAGGATAGCAATCCAAAAATTGGCTCGTGCGTTTCAAGTTTTAATCATCCAAACACTTTACCTACTTCATATCTAAGTGATCCAGACCATCATCCTTGCACTATAACTCCTCCTTCTTCATCTGCCATTTTTGTTTTTCAAGCTTGCAGGTTGACTTGGATAGAGAGTTCCAGGCACTTCCAAAGCAAGGCAAGGATTGGAACACACTCAAGGAGGTTCAAGTAAGCTCAAGCAATCTTCAGGACTACATAAATCTCACTCAAACTCCATTCACGATCTCAACTGAAAGAGGTAAAAACTCCAACTTTTATCTTTTCATACAGGCATCCATTGACCATGATTTGTGAATAAACAATGTAGACATCATTGCTACGAAGCTGTACATATCTATAACTTGCATTTATTTGGCCTGAGTTGAGAGAATTTTGAGTTTGAAGTTCCTGAAAAAATTAGGTTAAGAATTAGGGCTATTAAAATTCTCTTTAATCTTGGACTTATAGTTTTAGTTATGCACATGGTTAGAATCGTGGGACAAAATGCTATAACATTCATGTTATCAATTTCCATTTTTGTTGAGAGATGAAAGAGTTACAGGAGGTCCGGCTAGCTAGAGAAAGAAGACGAAGTACAGGGCCAAGGAAGCGTTGTATATTATGTTTTTCTTGTTTCACATAAGCTAACAGATGTACACACACCCCTGTGGCAAGGTAGCGCACTGGCAATTCCCAGGTCGTGGGTTCGAACCTTGGCGCTACCTTTTACATTTTTTCTCATTTTTTCAGCTTTTTTTTTTGTTTTTGGCAACGTGGGCTTGTTTCCTTGGGCCTTAGTGTTTTTGCTAACATATTACTCCCTGTCTCCTTACAACACCCCTGGCCAATACTTTTATTTATTTGTTTTATTTTTTTTTATTAAATATTTTCTTAAATACATAAAATCATAAAAAATATAAAATATGACAATTTTACATTTTGTTTATTTTATTCTATTTTCACATGAAAAAAATATTTTATTAAACTATATATTAATTATTTATTTCTTAAATAAGCTTGTAAATATAATATATTTAGTTTAACTATTTCTATTCCTTTTTTATTCATACTTGTAAATATTATTTTGACATAAAAACTAAATATTTTCATAAAATATTATTCATTATTTTAATATAAAAAATACATAAAAATAATACCTAAAGAATTTCATTTTCTTTTAAATTAGAATTAGGGTTAACTTTGGTTTTCAAGAATTAATTTCCTTTTCTTAAATTATTAGGTTTAGTTCAAAGCTCCTTTTCACATAAAAAATAAAACAAAAAAAATCCTTTTCTTGCATATACATAATATTGCATATTTAAATATTGTATTTGTTTATTTCAATATTCGTACAAATTCGATTTGGTTGTAATAGTTTAATTAGATTTACATTATTGCAAATCCCCATTCATAATTTGTATTCCCCCCTCCCATAAAAATGTTGTAATAGCGTAGTAGTCTTTAAATTACGCAATTTACCGCTTTTACATACCATACTAGTAATTAGGGTTTGAATGGTAAGATACAAACAAATCAAATAGAAAATACTAAATACAAAATCAAAGCATGAAAATAACACACTTGCACACAAGCATCCTTAGGGTTTCTCCACTTGGTTGCCTTATACAAAAATAGCCATATTATGCATGCGAAGTATCTTGGCAAAACAAACAAGTATAAGATCGTAGTCCCTCGATGACGCTATTCAAAGTTGCTTTACAAAATGATCTTGGTCCCTCAAAAAAATGCCAAAGATACTTTGCAACATTGCTAATCATGGTTATACGATGACCCACGCCCGTCCCGTTTACATCCAAAGATAGGGTTGCTTACCAAATCAATGGTAAGATAACAATGTCAAAGGAATAGAAAATGAACAAGAAAGACATTTGAGTAGTTACTTGCTCTATTTTCAAACAACTATCCTTGCTATTTTCAAAACAAACACACACATTTCCAAACATTTTACAAACATTGAAAACATTTTCAAAAAGACAAACATCTTTGTATACATTCTTACGAACGAGAATCATTACAAAGATTTCCTAAACAAATGACCTCTTTTACAAAATACTTTCAAAGCCACACAAAGCACAATTTCAAACAACAAAAGCAAGTGATCTAGCAAGTAAATAAGAGCCCATGGAAAACTATGGATGAAAAGGGTGTTAATACCTTCCCTTTTCATAATCTACCCCCCGAACTCAAGAAATAATCTCAAAGGTCTTTCCTGTGCTTTTTCACCTTTCCATTTGGATAAAAGAAAAGTCTGTGGCGACTCTTGCTAACCGCAACATTTGCGATAAAACGCAAAACCCTCAAGTCAGTTCTCCCACCGTATCACACTCGGGAATCAGACTCATCAAATCATCTATCTTAGGATTCTTGAAACTGTACTTATAAGTCTTTCTTTTTCCAGAATCCATGGTCAAAAGTACCTGAGATATTCGCAAAAAGTCAACTTTTAGTCCCTTTAAACAAAATGTTTTAAAGGATGCTCATGGGTGTATGGATCCATGATGCAATAATCACACATAAGATCACAAACATGGGGGGTTCATAGGTTCGACATCACAAGCATGAGGTCAAAGTTACTACCCACAAGGTATGGTCTAATAGTTTATCACCTGACGAACATGGTTCTAAAAGGTTTCGATAGTCTACATCCTTCCTTCGGATATTACCAACATCCGGATTAACTCGGTAATTAGTAATATTCTCAAGAAAAGCTCGTCTGAGTGTAGTATCGCGTGATAACCATTTCCGAATTACTCCGTCATAGCTTCCGCACTACACCTAAAAGACCAAGATGGGTTAAGGGTTCTACGGTCCTAAGTTTCAGCAGGCTCCCAGGTCGCAAGCAGCACGTCTTCCTGATTACTCAGTAAACGACACTACAGTCAAAGGGCCTCCACTGAGTGTAGGATATCATGCCTCCTTTTTTGGGATTACTCCCTCAAAGTTAACATGACTATACCTCCCATCCTATCTTAAGTTTTCCAAAGTCTGGGTATAGGACTTATGAGAAATCACCAAGCACCCTCAAAACCAGGAAAATCCATACAAACATATATACAACATATAATATACAACAAATAATAGCACATACATAAATAACCAAAGATAGGCTCAACCCACTTAGGGATGGACCAGCATTTGGTCGATCTTTCCTCAGTGAAGTCACCATTTTTTTCTGTAACGGTAGAAATGTTTAAACTAAGCCATTGGATTGACTTGACTCACATAGATCAAATTAAAAATCACCACCACGCTTTCTTATTTCGAAAGGAATGTGAAAAGAGCGAGTAACCCAAAAGAGGGGGGAGAGAATCTATGTTCGGGGGTTGGTTATGCAAAGGGAAGATATTAGCACCCTAAACATCTATGGTACTCTGCATAAACTTCTTTGTAAATTTGTGTATTTTGGCTATAATAGTTGTATACAAAGTAGATGGTGGAGATGGGAAAAGAAGTATTTTTTATAATTTTTGCACCCTCCGCGGTTGCGAACCTTAGTGCCTATGTACCACCTTCCGTGTAATAGGGGATCAGGGTACTCGTTGTTAACCTTTAAAAAATTTAAAACACAAATGTGTTGGTTGATTTTAAGAGACGAGACGTCATCGTCTTATCTGAGTGGAAAAACATACTTACTACGCATGATTATGAGAAAGGAGAATTTGCGTCATCTCAAAGTGAAATATATGATTTGGATTTTAAAATCAACAAAGCCTCGCTCAACACCCAAGTGGAAAATATCTCACTTCACTACATATCGTAGAAGTATAATAGCTCGCATCACTACAAGGATGGACAAGAGTCTAATCTTTTGAGAAAAAGTTTTAAGGTAAAAAGCCAAGGTGGCAAAAATGGTTTGAATGAGATTAATTGACTTTTAGTCTTTTCACAAAAATGTCAAAGTATGATTATGTTGTTAAAAATTTGATTAAGAAAATATTTTGAAAATGCATGGACCTAAGTCCAAGTTTATTGTGAAAGCGGTTCAAGTTTAGAAAACAAGAAGAGTTTTTCAAAAGGAGGGAGAATACTTTTGAAATTAAAAAAGATGGGAGGAGATGAAGGGACTATCCTAAAGCATAAGGTAAAAGCTAGGGAAAAGAACCGTCTAACCAACAAGAAGCTAACACTTAACACAGTGAGTCAATGTAAAATTCCCATCATTTGGATTGAAACCAAACAAACAAAGATATTAAACCTCTTAAGAATACCAAACTTCAAATGCATTATGTCTTCACAAAAATTGGGCAGAGTAACGGTTGTATACAGATGAATTCCCAATCACAGAAAAAGCATATAATCAAAATAACCTGCACACAAAGAAAACAAACAACCCAATGTCTCGGGGTAAACCCTAAGAACTCCAAACAAAATAATATTAGAAGTCACAAGGTCTCAAGGTAGGTCAACGTCTCTACTTCTAGGTCCAATAAGTCCATAACTCCAAAATGCCAAGGATAGTAGCTAAATAGTCAAGTAACATTAAAGTTTTTTATTGTTAAAGTTGCTTATGAGGTCTCTTTAAAAAAAGCTCAAGTGAGCAAAATAAAAATGACATAAAGATAAATGCTCAAGTGAGCAAAGATGAAAATAACATGAAATGTAAATGCTAAAATAAATGTTGCTTAAAAGTAAAGGCGTAAAATCAAAGTCTCTCAACAACAAGTTTCATTTTATTTTTTCAAGTATATCATTCATTTCAAATTCTCGAGGAAACAATCAAATGATCAACAATATTTAAATGATTCACTTAGTCCAAAATATATGATGATTCATTAGAGGATTGGTAAGACCAAAGCCTCCTAACAATGAATCTCAAGGTTATTGGAGCAAAGGTTTCAAATTAAACATACTTGGGCTTGTAAACATAGGTTTGGGCCACGAATGATCATTTCTCGAATCGGGACAAAATTTAGTGCTATGTTAAGCAATCGTAAGTGGACTTATATAGAAGTCGCACCTATTTTGAGGCCGGTCAATAGCAATCTATGTGCCATATGTTTGGAGAGATAATATGTAGATCATCCTCTAACAACATGTAAGACAACGCGAAAGGGATAAGATGAAGAGGGAGGGGAAATATTTGAATCAAAAAAATTAATCAAACTATCATTAAAATCATCCATCCATTTTGGTGGAGTTAAACTCAACACCCAAGATCCAATGATGTTAATGAAGTTCATGATCAACAATCACATATCCAGAACATATTAAAAAAATAAATTGCATTTAAAGAATAAGATTAAAAAAAGGAAAATGATTTTTAAATTGTTTTTAAAAGGAAAATAAAAGGCAAAATATCAAAGAAAATTTTAAAGAGACCATAGAAAAATCAGAAATAATCTCAAATATTTTTATAAAATTTTTTGTAATTTTTTTAAATAGAAAATTATTTTTAAACTAATTAAAATCACTCATATAAGTGGAAAAAAAAAGATAAAACAAAGTAGAAGTCAAGATAAAATTCTAAAAAAAATTCAGAAAGTCAGAAATAATGAAAATGATTTTTATAAATATTTTTAGGATTTTAAAAAATATCAAAAAAGTATTTTCAAAACAATTAAAATAAGGCAAACAAGACAAAAATTATGAGAAATATAAAACTTTAAAATAAAAATATGAAAAAATATTCACAAAGTCAGAAATAATTCAAAGTATTTTTGTATATTTTTTTTCTTCATATTTTTGGATAAAAAATAAAAAGTTATGAATTTTTAAAGATAAAATAAATTTAAAAATAATTTTGTAAAATAAAAACAAATCAGAAAAACCATGCGTGTTGGATCTCTCTCACTTATACACGCTGACAGATCTAATGGATCTGAGGTGAGGGAGTATCATGGACCCAAACTAAAGCGCGCACATACAACACAAGAAAATCAAACCAATCAAAATAAAACAATTGGCTTAGTGTCATTGGTTGAAGAACGACACGTAGGTCATCTTCAACCTCCAGCCTCCTGCAAGTAGGGAAAATCCAAGATCCTTGAATCTGTAAATTTATGCGTTCATAGTGGTACCATTAGATGCGTTTACTTGAGACAATCATGACCATATGCTCGCGAAAAATTTATGTAAAGCACAACGTAGTCGATTTGGAAAAAACCAGAGATGTTTAAAAATGTGAAAATTGAAAATCAGAAGCATCAAATGCATTGTTTCACCAAAATTGAGTTAAGAGCAAGCATCTGTGAATATCATAGACCATTCCAGTAATTTAAGTTAGAGGGTTTGGTGCCTTAAACTAACTAAACAAAGTCAAATAAACTCGTTCTGTAAATGGACTTGGCTAGCACGATTCAGGGCACTTCAAGGCTTGATTCTTCTTATGTTAGCTTCAGTGAAGTTCCAGGGTGAATGATCAATGAAGAAATTGGATTGAAAAGTGGTGAAAAGAGGAATTTGAAATCTCAGAAAAGTGAGTTATGGAGGGAGTTTGACAAAGTGATTTTGGTTGTTCAAGCTTAACAAAATGAGAGGAGTGAGGTCCGCTATTTATAGGGAAGCGAATGAGAATGAAATTTGAAAGATTAGTGGAGTTTGGAGGGAAATCGTGAGAGGTCGTGTGTAATACGGTGGCAGAACCGACTATTATACTGGTTTTGCATTTGTATTTGCAAATGTTGTGGTAAGTAAGAGTCGCCACCGACTTTTATTTTATCCCACAAAGGAAAGGGTGAAAAGAATAGAAAAAGACCTTTCGAGAGTTTTCTGAGTAAGGGGGGTAAATTATGGAAAGGGAAGGTGTTAGGACTCTTTCCATCCGTAATTTTCTGCGGGCTCTTAGATGCTTAGCTCATTTTTGAAATACCTTTTACTTTTATGTGTGTTTTTTTAAAAGTATTTTTGAAATGCCTTAGTGCGGCGATTTTCTTTATGATAACTCTTTTTTCAGTCCTCAAGAGTGTTGATAAAACACTTTTCTAAATGTTTTTGAAATGTTTTGTGTATATGTAAAAATTTGTTTTGAGCAAACATCTAGGAACTATCTACTTTACTCGAAAGGTTCGTTCTTTTCCTCCTTTCCTTTAGACAGTGTTGTCCTACTATTGGTGAGTAGGTAGCCCTTGTCGTTTGGATGTTTGAGGGACATTCAAAGGGACATTTATAGTCATGAAGGCAACTTGGTAAGAAATCTTAGTAACTACCCTAGGGTTTTAAGATCATTTCTACCAAGGCAACATCGAGAGGGTCACCTAGGGACTTATGATCTTTTTAAACCGTAGGGTAGCCACTAAAACCTCTCACGTTTCGAGAGTTGTGACTATTTTCCGAAGGCAACCAAAGTGGGAATACCCTAAAGGTGCGCATGTGCCAGCGTGTTTATTTCAGTTATTTATCTTTGTGTTAGGTTTGCTAACATTCACTTTTAGTCTTATCATGCAATCCTATTAACATACATCTAACAGTTAATATCTGGATAGGAAACATAACGTGCGGAAATTAAATCCTACGCTATTACATGGTTTCGTGGAGGGGGAATTATTTACATGTCCAAAAATGAGGGGGATAAAGCAGTAAATATCCTAGTTTAAATTTATTACATCCAGTAGGCAGATACAAAAAATATGAAAATAAAATGTGAAAGGTAAAAACGCGCGTGAATTGGAAATACGTCTAAATCCTAGAAGGAAAAAGTCCTTTGTTTGTTTTTTATTTAATAAAAGAAAAATAAAAATCTAAATCTACTTAATTTTAATTTATAAAAAATGTTTAAGTAATTAATAATTAATTAACAAAGTTAATTTTAATAAAAAGACTAGAACCTAATTTTTCTGATTTTTGGATTTAATGTTGACTTAAAGAGTAAAGTCAATAAAAGAAATGAACAAAACAAAAATACAAATGGTCCTTCAATTCAGGGAAGGAGATTGTCGTTCGATCCAGAGAGGGAGGTCGCTTTTCGATCCAGGGAAGGAAGTGGTCCTTCGATCCAGGGAAGGATGTTGTTTTTCGATCCAAGGGGGATAATGTTTTTCGATCCAGGGAAGGAAATTGCCTTTCGATCTAGATTTGCAAGACAAATGTTAGCCAAAATAAAGATGCAGGACCTGGGTATCGAACCCAGGTCTTTCCCCTTAATTCGAACCTTCCCCTAATTCGAACCCCTTGTGTTCGAATTTGGGTTGTTTTGGCTTGAAATTGCCTGTATCATGAGCTTCGAAGGCAAATTAAAATCATGCCCTTCAATGGTACGATCTTATTCCTGCATGTTATCTTACATGTGGTATGTTTATATAAACACAAACAACATTAGCCGTGCAAATATGCAAACAATATGTATTTAAATGGCCTAGAAATACAATTTTGATTTTGTAAATCCTTACCAACCAGAGATGATTCGATCTGTGAACTGGGCGTGGAATTGCTAGCGTAAGGGCCTGGGGGACTTCCTAGGAGTTTGCAAAGCTGGTTTGGTATTTAGGCAACTTATGAGATATTTGAGCTTTTTTTTAGGCAACTTCTTTTGTGTGCATAATGCGTGTGTGTGTCTGCGAAATGCGTGTGTAAGCAATGTGTTTCTTTTTTCTTCGTTTTATGTTTTTCTCCGTTTGCAATGTGTCCTTAGCTTTGTATTTATAGGGGATAGTGGTGAATGGAAATGGCAAGAGACAGCCATTAATCAGGCTTCGAAGGCAGAATCGAAAGCCTTAAACATGTATCCTTTTTGAGGATTTTCTACCCTTTTGTGTTTTGAATGAACCTGGACATATTTCACTTCCTAACTCCTTCGAATGCCCTCAAGCCTTGGTCTTCGATTGGATCTGAGTGGCTTCCTTCGATGGATCTTGGCTTCAATTCAACTTGTTCACGGTTTCATCCTCATGGCTCCTTCAATTGAGTCCATTTATGTTGGTTGTTTGACCTAGAAATTTTTTCCTATTAGCCCAATCGAAGACTTCCTGCTGGCCAGTCGAAGCTTCTTTTGTTATTTCCTTCGAATGTAATTGTGCAGGGGGCTTGAGCTTGGAAACATATAAGACTTTGGCCAGCAAGCATCTTGAACCAAACTCATCAAAAGATAGAACAAAACTTATTTCCAACAATTGTGTATCCTTCGAATGGACCAATTGTATGTTCTTCGAAGGCACCATTTGTGTGTCCTTCGAATGGACCAATTATATGTCCTTCGAGGCATCATTTGTGAGTTTCTTTGAATGGACCACATGCACCCCTTGTGCGTTCTTCAAATGGTCCAGATGTATATCCTTCGAAGGCACCACTTATGTGTTTCTTCGAATAGCCCACATGCACCCCTTGTGCGTTCTTCGAATAGGCCACCAATGTGTGTTCATAATGTAGAAATCATGTGCTGAAAGGTTCAGAGGTGGAGTCAAACCTAGCATGAGGGAAGCCAACTATTTATTAAATGAAAGCATGCATGAAAGAAGCCACTGCTTTATGGGTGCTAGCATGAAGGGAAGCCATTTCCTTGTGCATTGAAGGCAAGCATAGAGGAAGCCATTTCCTTGTGGATCGAAAGCAAACACAGAGGAGGCACTTATCTTGTGGATTAAAGCAGACACGTAAGAGGCCAATGCTCAACAAAGCTTGCATATAGGAGGAGATTGCTTTGTGAATCAAAACAAACCTGTAGGAGGCCATTGCTCAATTGAAGCCTGCATGCAGATATCCATTTCCCAATCGAGGCTTGCATGCAGGAGGCCAATGCCTTTGTGAATCGAAACAAACATGCAGGAGGCCACTGCTTTTTGAATCGAAAAAAACATGAAGGAGGCCACTACTTTATGAATCAAAGCAAGCATGTAGGGGGCTATATGCCCAAATGAAGCTTGTGGACCAAAGCTTGCTCGAAGGGGACCCAATTCCCAATCGAAGCTTGTGGACCAAAGCTTGACCGAAGGGGACCAAATACCCACTCAAAGCTTGTAGACCAAAGCTTGATCGAAGGGGACCAAATAACTAATCGAAGCTTATGAAAGCAAAATTGCTCTTCTTTGATTTTATGCTTGAGAGCCCAATATGATCCATGGAAACTTGTGCAGTCTTGACCCGATAGAAATTTTGTGAGAAAAATCTTGAGAAATGAGAGGGAAAATTTTAGGGTACAACAGCTGCCCCTGTTCAATCTTCTTAAACCTGAATATTTAGATTGGCTTGTTTGCATTTCGTGATCTGAAGGTGGAAGATGACTGAACACTAGAGTGCCCAGAAATTTGCACTCGATGATGTGATGGTTGATTGTGTATGGAATGGGCTTAAAGATGCCATTTGGAGAAAATGACTGAGAGTTGTCAGAGATGGGCTTAAAGATGCCATCCAAAGTAGATGCTGACTTCATAAGAGGTCTCTTTGTGGGGATTCCTGCTCCTGTTGTCTGAGGAGGACTCCACTGGGGAATATTGATTTCTGTTGTTCTCCTGCTTGAGGAAAACTCTATGGGAAATAGAGTCTAGGAGCTTTAGTTGTCCATGGCTCTACTGAGGAGTTATCTATGGTATGGAGAGATGAAAATTATTTGTTTTCTGGTTGAAATCAAGGCTTCATAGTAACTTGCTGGGGAGAATGAAATTAACTGTTATCTGGAAATGTATTAGAAAGAGCCTGTGTATGGCTTCTTCAGGATGAGTCAGTGTTAAACTTCATCTGGAGATTGAGAAGGAATCCATGTAAGATTTCTTCAGGATGAGCCCGTGTAAAGCTGCATCCAGAGAGAAGGAACCCGTGTAAGATTTCTTCATCTGGTCGTGTAGATAGTCACCCCGTCTTGTTTCAAGAATTGATCTATAATCAACTATTCACAGATAGTTGTCCTGTCTTGTTTCAGGTATTAATATGGAACTTTTTTTGTTGGTCAATGAGATAGTTGTCTTTTCTGGTTTCAGGTATTAATCTCTGACCTAAGAGAAAGAAATATAGTTTTCCCGTGTTGTTTCGGGTGTTAATATTCAATCTGCTCGTGTAGATGTTTGTCATGTCTGGTTCCAGGTATTAATCTACAATCAGTCGTCTATAGATAGTTGTCATGTCTTGTTTCATGTATTATTCTGGAACTTGTTTTTGTTGGTCGTTGAGATAGTTGTCCTGTATGGTTTCAGGTATTAATCTCTGGCCTAAGAGAAAGAAAGATAGTTTTCCCGTCTTGTTTCGGGTATTAATCTTCAATTTACTCGTGTAGATAGTTGTGTTGTCTTGTTTCAGGTATTAATCTACAATCAGTCATTCACAGATAACTGTCATGTCTTGTTTCAAGTATTAATCTGAAACTTTTGAAAATTGTTGACGATATTCATCTGTCGATTTTTCTTGAAAAGGTAAAGAATTAGTTGCATGGAATATCATGATGCATGGAGTGAAGATGATGCTCTCAAAATAAATGAGATTGTGATATATTCATTCGTGCTGCATATGCTATGACGCTTGTGAAATGGTGTATGAATGCAATGTATGAACGTGTCAGTCGTTCTATTGTAGTATTGTTGAACCAGGGAAAATAAATCCCTGATTGTTGCTGGGGATGAAGAGTGTGAGTCTTCAAATTTTGTTGAAGTTAAAATGCTGGGAGATGGATTTCCGTTTTTTGAGAAATAAACTCCATTGAGGAAGTGAAACTCCATGAACTTCTTGGGGATTTATATGAAATCCTGTTGGGGAATCCTGAAAAGCTTGTGAACCAGGTTAGGGAATTCTTTAAGATACCGGGGCAGTAATTGGAGATTCTTGCTCCGCCGGGGTTAAAAGAATACCTGACATCATTAGGCTATATGCTGAGGATATGGAAGTGACTTCATAGTAGGGTGCCCCTGCCTCTGTACCTGCTGGAGAAAGTATCTGCGGGGATTTTTTGGATGGCCTTTAGACATTGTCCCGTTTCTTAAATCCATTAGTAGTTGTCTTTCATCTTTTTTATGCGTGTATTTGTAAGTGGTAATCATATTCAAATGCATATGTTCAAAAATAATCACTGGACGTTTTTGCAAACAAAACAGAAAAATAAAAGACAAATTGTGTTGCACTTTCAAAGAGGATTCTAGTAAGAGAATTCTGTCGTAATAATGAAAACTATAAAAAAATAGTATACAAATAAAAACATCTATGTGAAATGATCCCATTGATTTTCCATTCTGCAATTGCCTTTATGTCTTTGAGCGTCTCATCTCTTTTGCTGCTTGTCTGAAGCTGAATGGATTGACTAGTACCACTTGAGCTTAATATTTGTTACTGAAGATTGGCTGTAAGGTGATCCATTGGGACATAGTTATACGCTTTAAATCCCTAACTTTTTCCTAGAACTCCCTTTCGAGTTTTCAGTCCAACGGGATGCCCTTTTTTTCCCAAGCCGCCTTTTCAGGTTTTTGACTTGCTGGATGTACAGATTTTTTCACATGTATATCCCTAATTTTTCCCCGAACCATTTTGGTTCGCCGGGATGCCCTTATTTTTGCCTAGGCCAGTCAACCTAGCAGGTCTTTGTTCATGTGTAGTATCTTTTAACTATGTTCGCGTTTATACGGTGCGGAAGGTCGTCACCGTCCATCGTGGTTAAGATCATGGCTCTACCAGAAAATATGTTCTTGATCAAAAATGGTCCTTCGTATGTAGGAGTCTATTTTCCCCTGGGATCACCTTGCGGCAAAATGATGCACTTGGTTACTAGGTCACCAGCCTGATATACCTGACGTCTGACCTTTTTGTTAAAATCTTTAATCATTCATTTTTGGTACATCTGACCATGGAAGACAACCGTGAGCCTTTTTTCGTCAATCAGGTTTAACTGGTCAAGTCGAGTCTGATCCCATTCGTCTTTATTCAAACCTGTATCCTTCATGATTCTCAAGGAAGGGATCTGGACTTCAATGGGTAGGATAACTTCTATACCATATACCAAAGAGAATGGAGTTTCCCCTGTTGATGTACGCACTGAGGTACGGTAACCATGAAGAGAAAATGGTAATATCTCGTGCCAGTCTTTGTGTGTCATCTTCATCTTCTGTATTATCTTTTTGATATTTTTATTAGCAACTTCTACAATGTCATTGATTTTTGGCCGATAAGGAGAAGAGTTATGATGCTGGATCTTGAATTGCGTGTAGAGCTCGATGATCATAGTATTATTGAGATTGGTACCATTATCTATAGTGATTCTTTCTGGAATGCCGTACCAACAGATAAGGATATGTCTGATGAATTGGGCCACAATGTTCTTGGTAACAGAAGTAAATGAAGCCGCCTCGACCCATTTTGTGAAGTAATCAATGGCGGAGAGGATGAAGGTGTGCCCATTATAAGATGTAGGTCTAATCTCTCCAATCATGTCGATACCCCACATTGTGAATGGCCAGGGAGCAGTCAAGACGTTTAGAGGAACCAGAGGCACATGTACTTTATCAACATAGATTTGGCATTTGTGACAAGTTCGTGAATATTGATAATAGTCCGCTTCCACGGTGGACCAATAATATCCTGCCCATAGGATCTTTTTAGCCATTATGTGCCCACTGGAATCGGTACCAAAGGTACCTTCATGCAAAACTTCCATAATCTTTTCTGCTTCACTTTTATCCACACACCGGAGCAAAGTAGAACCGTGGTTGCGCTTATAGAGGGTTCTGTTACTGAGGAAGAACTTGGCAGAGAACCTTCTTAGGAACTTCTTATCATTGACTGAAGCTCCTTCAAGATACTCTTGGGCTTCGAGATATCTTTTGACTTCATGGAACCAAGGTATGTCCACTACTTCTTCAGTATCAATCTCATGAATGTATGATGGTTCGTCCATTCCCTCAATAGTGACCTGAGGAGCTTCATCATCCCACCCGACCTTGAACATGGATGACATAGTAGCTAGCACGTCTGCTAGTTAATTTTCCTCTCGTGGAAAATGCTCAAAGGTAACTTCTTCAAAATGTGGAATCAGTGTCAACACATGCTCTCTGTAAGGGATGAGATTAGGATGCTTCATGTCCCATTCTCCTTTGATTTGACTGGTCACTAAAGCCGAGTCTCCAAATACACTCAAGAATTTGATCCTCAAGTTGATAGCAACTTTGACACCCATAATGCATGCTTCATATTCAGACATATTGTTGGCACAATTGAAACATAGTCTGGCAGTGAAAGGAGTATGAAAACCTTAGGCAGATTCCATTCCCAAGTGTGTTGGAAGCTTCGTCAAAAACCATAGTCCATCGGGATCCTCTTTCAGGTCCTTCATCCGGTCCAAGTTCTTCACAATTAGTTACTAACATGATTTTCTCATATGGAAACTCAAAATTCATGGATTGGTAGTCGTCCACAACCTGATGAGTCAAATGATTATCTAATACACTCCCCTTAGTGGCTTTCTGGGTTGTGTACTGAATATCATATTCGGTCAAGATCATTTTCCATCTTGCTATTCTTCCAGAGAGAGAAGGCCTCTCAAAGATGTATCTGATGGGGTCCATTTTAGATATCAACAAGGTAGTGTGAGTCAACATATATTGTCTTAGTCGGCGAGCAGCCCATGCCAAAGCGCAGCAAGTTTTCTCGAGCAGTGAGTATCTTGTTTAACAGCTGATAAACGTTTTGCTAAGGTAATATATTGCATGCTCTTTTTGACCAGACTCGTCATGCTGCCCCATCACACACCCCATTGAATTCTCTAATACCATTAAGTACATGATCAGAGGTCTTCCTTCAACCGGAGGCATCAAAATCAAAGGCTCTTGAAGATATTCTTTGATTGTATCAAAGGAAAACTGGAAATCATCATTTCATTTCACTGCCTGATCTTTCTTCAGTAATTTAAAGATTGGCTCACAAGTAGCGGTTAGACGGAAAATGTAGTTTAGACGTCCCAAGAATCCCCTAACCTCCTTCTAAGTGTGAGGAGTTGGAATTTATTGTATGGATTTAAACTTTACAGGGTCTACTTCAATACCTTTTCCGCTGACAACGAAGCCTAAGAGCTTACCAGATCTTACTCCTAAGGTGCACTTATTTGGGTTCAGTCTCAGTTTGTACTTTTTCAATCTTTCAAACAGCTTCTGCAGGTGATCGAGGGACTCCTCTTTAGTCTGAGACCTGGCTATCATATCATCAACGTAGACCTCTATCTCGTGATGGATCATATCATGAAACAAAGCTACCATGGCACACTGATATGTTGCCCCGATGTTCTTTAACCCAAATGGCATAACTTTATAGTAGAAAGTGCCCCACTGTGTGACGAATTTTGTTTTCTCCATGTCCTCAGGTGCCCTTTTGACCTGATTATACCCGGAGAATCCATCCATGAAGGAGAATACCTTATGTTGTGCGGTGATGTCAACCAGAACATCAATGTGGGGAAGCGGAAAGTCATCCTTGGGGCTTTCCCTATTCAGATCTTTGTAATCTACACACATACGTACCTTACCATCCTTCTTAGACACCGAAACAACATTAGAAATCCATTGTGCATAAGAAGTAACATCTAAGAAACCGGCATTGAACAGTTTCATGACTTTAGCTTTGATCTTTTCTAACATCTCAGGGCGTATACGACGAACCATCTACTTTACAGGAGGGTAGTCTTCTTTTGTTGGGAGGCGATGAACCACAATATCAATGTCAAGTCCCGGCATGTCCTCATATGACCAGGAAAAGATCACACTTAATCATGTAACATCTGAATTAGATGCTTTTTTCACACTGTGCTCCAGAACGGCACCTATATTGACTTCCTTCTTATCCTTTTCAGTACTTATGTTTACTGTCTCATACGGCTCTTCGTGAGGCTGTATTACCCTTTCCTCCTATTGTAACAGCCTAGCAAGTTCTCCTGGTACTTCACAATCTTCCTCACCTTCGTCCTCGGCTTGGTAGATCGGATTTTCAAAGTCAAAATTGGTAATAGCATAACTATTATCAATGTGATCTAGAATGGATGTGGATCTGCAGTTTGATATGTGGGTGTGTGTAAGAGAGCATAACTATTTTTGATAAAGTGAAAAGTAGAAAAGAAAAACAAAGAGCGTAAAATTTTCATGCAAAACGTCCAATGATTTATTAATGACAAATGAAGATGAAGTAATAACCAACACAAATAGACCATTGTGCCTCGGGTAAGACACAAGGTTTTAGAGTTTCAATTTTTCAAATATTACATATCCTAAAAAATCTAAAAGACAATTACTCTTGAATAAAAGTAATAGGAACAAAATCTTTGGCCTCCTAATTGTTGAGTCCACCATTGATAGTTGAGAAGATCCAATTGTCCATGTCGCAACTACTGTCAGCATCTTCTGTAGCTGAAACAACATCAATAGCACTGACTCCCGGGTCACGATTGGGCGTTGGTGTAGTTATTATATTAGGGGTCTCCGGAGGGTCAAAATCAATCTCCTTTACCTCGATAAGATCCTGCACCTTATTTTTTAGAGCCCAATAATCGTTTGTATCGTTCCCTGGACTTTCAGAATAATAGACACATCGAGCATTTGGGTTGTAGTGGGGAGATGCAGTATTGGGATTCTTAGGATCTTCCTTTAGAGTCACCATATTAGACTTCAACATGTGTGGCAAAACATGGGATAAGGTCATGTTGATCCGGGTGAACTGTCTTCTGGGCGCATCCACCCTACGCTGATTGTTTTGTTGTTGGTTTGATGCAGGATTGGAAATCATAATAGCCCTTACCGTCGGACGATGCTCAATTTTGCTTTGATTTCTCTGGCCATATGCAGCACTGACCTCCTTCTTCCCGGAGAATGGATTCTTTACTGTACTGGAGGATTCATCCCTCTGAATCTCACCACTCTTGATACCAGCTTCTACCCGCTCACCAGTCAAGATCAGCTCAGTAAACCCAGATGAAGAGCTTCCAATCAAATGGTTGAAGAATGGACTAGACAACATGCCCAAGAACATGTCTACCAGCTCTCTATCAGACAGAGGAGCCTGGACTCTTCCCGCAAGGTCTCTCTACTTTTGGGCATAATCTTTGAAACCTTCGCCGAAACCCATAGACATACTTTGCAATTGTGTACGAGTTGGAGCAAGGTTGGAATTATATTGGTATTGCCTATAGAAAGCAGCATCCAGATCTTCCCAATTGCAGATATTGGTTCTCTCCAGCTGATCGAACCATTCCAACTTTGTCCTGACAAACTTTCCTAGAAGAAATGTACCCACAGATTCCTATCAGTAGTGTGGGGTTGGATATTCCTGACATATGACCTTAAGTGCATCTTAGGACAGGAGACACCGTCATACATAGAAAATGTGGGGACCTTGAATTTCTGCGGGATCACCACCCCTGAGACTAGTCCTATTTCTTCATAACCCAGCCCGGGTACCCTCTGAATCTCCATAGCATTGAGACAATCCTCCATCTGTTTGTATTTATCATTAGTAGGAGGATATTGTTCTTTAGAGTAATCAACCTCTTCCTCATCAGTCCCAAGGTTGTTATTTTCTTCAGTTGGATTTTCTTCTTGATTGTCCCCCTCGTTTGACAGGGTTGCGAAATCTAGAGCTCGCTTAGCCGGTCCTATGAACCTTCTCCCCAAATTCAAGACACCGGATGGTTTCTTTGCCTTCTTTGTCTTCTCCTTGATGATAAGAGCTTTCAGATCTTCTTGCCCCTTAGCCAGAGCCAGGAACATTTGTTGGAACTGAGTGTTTTGAGCTTGAAGGTCCTTTATTGTTTGTTAAAGAGCCATTTATTTTGCTGAAATAAATAGCGAAAAGAATAAGAAATCTGTCTCAAAATACCTGCTTATGTAATGATATGTATGTTAATGTTTATGCAATGTTTTCAAGGACTTCGGGAAATTTAAATTTGTGAGCCAAAATGAAACAAAGATTTTATTAATAAGATTCAAATTACAATTGCCTCTTAGGCTTACAACTGAAAATTAAAAACTCTAAAAATCTAAGAATCAAATCTCCTGTGGGCACTTCATCTTTGTGCCGAGGTAGACATTAAGACTCTCTTCTTTGTGAAGTTGCTTCGTGAGCTCCAACACTTTCTTCTCACTGGTGTAGAATTTATCTCTAAAGGTGTCACATTCTTCCTTCAGTTGAATCCATGACCTTTGCAGCTCTTCAACATCAGTGGGCATATCAGGATGGAGAACTGTATAAGGAACATCTTCTTCGGTGACAGGTTCCACAATAACTGGTAAGATGGTTGTATGTTGTACCCCATAATTTTCCCTCTCATTTTTTCTAAGTTTTTTTTCTTATATGGGTGGTCGCAAGAACTTGACTAAAGGAAAAAATAAATTTTTGTGAAAATAAACAAGGAGTCTTAGATTGGCATCTTAATAATGTCTTTCGATTGGCATGTTAAAGGGCCTTTCGATTGGTATTTGGACATGATTCGATTGAGTGCCCACCCTTCTCCAAGCATGCCTCAAATTTCCAAGCTTTGATTGAAGCCTTGGCCTTTTTTCTTGTTTGCAGTATACAAGCTTCGACTGGGCATGTGTTCCCTTTGAAACAGCCTCCTTCGATCCAGAAGGGAAGGGCCTCCTGTTAGTTCTCCTTCGATTGCACCATTGGCCTTGCATGCTGGCTTAATTCATAATGCAATGGCTACCTGCATGCAAGATGGATTCCTGCTTCATTTGGGAATTTGATTGTCTTTGGAGCAAGCTTGGTTCCTACTTATACTAGACAAATTATCCCTCTGTGCATGCCTTCAGTGCACAAATTAAGAACTTCTTCAAACTAGCCTTCGATTCACAAAGCTCCGACTGGGAAAAAGGCCCCTCAGTGTGTCACCAGTGCACATAAGCCCCTTCACGCCTGCCTTGGATTCACTAAGACAAAGAATTTGTTTGTGCTTGCCTTAAATGCACAAGGCCAAGACTCCTCAGCTCAGTTTCTGCATTATAGAAAAATATGGCCCCTTCAAAAGAGCATTCCAAAAGTCTAGTCGAAGGACACACATTGGACAGTCAGTCAAAGAAGGCATGAAGAATGCATGCGACCCCTTCAAAAGAGCACATATTTGGTTCAAACGAAGAAGTCCCAGTGATGAGAACATGAGCCAGTCGAAGGGTGCATAATAGGTAAATTCGAAGAAGCATGCAAAATCCCCATTCGAAGGACACACCTTGGTGGCCCATTTGAAGAGAGCACAAAGCGTACACAGAAAGTCCATTCAAAAGAGCCGGTCGAAGGAGGCAACTTGAGGCCAATCGAAGGGCAGGGATTTAAGGCGTTCGAAAGAGGGAAGTGTGACCAGGTTCATTAAAATTCAAAAAGGGACAAGTTTCCATGACTTTTGCAACGTTACAAAACTTCATTCATGGCTTTGGAAACATTTGTTTATGGCTGTTTAAACTATTGTCTTCTTGTCCCATCCTTTCTACTCTATATAAGCAGCGTGCTTACAAGCCAAATGGACAGTTAGACACATACGCTTCCCCATAAACCACCCTAAAGGTATCAAATATTCTCAAACACTTGCCAATTCACGCCCCAGTCGAAGCATCTCATCCTTGTTTGCAGAGAACACACCCAAGCACTAGGCATCTCCAAAACCACAGATCCATACAACACTGTTGGTAAAGAAAAAGTAAGGAATTAAACTCCATTCTTTTTTTTCTTTGCATGTCATAGTAATTAAATTTTCATTCATGATCGAAAATCCTGTGTGTGGTACCCAGGCCTGTATTTGTTTCCTTTTATTTCTAACACTTGTTGCATATTTAGCATGAGTAAAGACAATATGCATAGAATCGAAGGACTTGGGCTTGGCACCCAGGTCATGCTTTTCATTTTTCTACCATATCTTTGCAGACCATCGCGCATAGGATAAAAGGACCTGTGTTCGACACCCAGGTCCAACATATTTATCGTTCTAATGTTTGACTTACAGATATGAATCGAAAAGCAGATTGCCTCTCCTAGATCGAAGGGAAGAATTTTCCTTCCATCGAAACGGGAAACATCCCCTGGATCAAAAACCCCATTTTCCTCTGAATCGAAGGCAACTCTCTCCCTGAAATCGAAGGATACCTCCATTTGCATTTTATACTTTTGTTTTTCATTTCTTTATTGACTTCTTTTTCATTTTAACTTTAAATAATAAAAAATCACAAAAAAAACATTAGGATAATTTTTATTAATCAAATTAATTTGTAAATTAATTAATTAATTATTTTAATCTTTTTTTCTTGAAATTAAAATTGAATAGACTTAAGTTTTATTTTCTCTTATAAATAAAAAAACAAAGCAAAAATATTTCTTGTCCTTAGAATTAGACGTCCTTTTCAATTTGTTCGCGTATTTATTTATTTTTGCATTTTTTTACATTATTGTACCTGTATCCTGGAATGTAATAATTAATAGGATTTTACTTGCTTTCTTTATTTTTTCTGCACTCCCAAATTTTGTACGTTGTAAATTCCCCTCTCTAAAGCCATGTAATAGCATAGGATTTTACCTTCTGCATTTTATATTCTGCAATATATATTAACTGCTAGTAACTAGGCGGGTATGGAAAGACTAAAATCAAAACCTTAGCAAACCTAACACAAAATATTAAAAAATAACTGAAATGAATCAATTGCACATATATACCTCTAGGGTACCCCACTTTGGTTGCCTTCGGAAATAAAATAGTCATGAGGCAGGAACGCTTTAGCAAAGACCCATAAATCAAAAGATCATACTCCCTCAATAACCCTACAGTTGCCTTTCGATAAATGATCTAGTCCCTAAACAAAATTGCTAAAGCGTCTCCACAAGTTTCCTTCGCGACTGTAACGTCTCTTCGAATTTCCCTCATACATCCAACGATAAGGCTACCTACTCACTAATAGTAGGATAGCATTGTCTAAAGGATAGGAAGAAAAGAACAACATTTTTCTAGTATAAAAGTAGATAGCTGTTAGAAGTTTACTCAAAAACATTTTGTACTTACACAAATACTACTTTTCAAAAACAATTTTCAAAAAAACATTTGCTTTTTTAACACTCTAGAGGACTGATACAAGAGTTAAACGCAAAGCAAATCGCCGCACTAAGTCATTCTCAAAACATTTCCAAACACACAAAGCACAAAGGCATTTTAAAAATTAGCAAACCTCTAAGAGCCCGTAGATAAATACGGATGGAAAGGGTGCTAACACCTTCCCTTTCCATAATCTACCCCCTTTACTTAGAAAATATCGAAAAAGTCTTTTTTCTGTTCTTTTCACCCTTTCCTTAATTTGGATAAAAGAAAAGTCAGTGGCAACTCTTGCTTACCATAAAATTTGCGAATACAAAATGCAAAACCAGTATTAAACAGTCGGTTCTTCCACCGTATCACAGAACTGGCGACTCTTATAGGGATGAATTAAAAAGTGGGGTTTACCTTAGAGTTAGTTCATTATTAAACTACTTTTTGTGCTTTGTATGCTTTATCCTTGGAGGGTTGTTTGGGTTGTTACTATAGATCCTACACCCCGATATAGGGGCATCTTTTTAGGTAAACAATAATAGATCTTGGAGAATGTACGACATAGACCAATATATTTAAAGTGATAGCTATGTTGGTGTGCCACTTTGGTTGGTACCGGTATCCCTTATGTTGAATCGAGGAGAATACGGGGCCGCCGTGTCATGAAGCACTAATGGACCTTAGAACCTTAGTTGAACAAACTTGGCCATTAGAAAGTAGTGAGATAGTAGGCCTCAGTGTAAAGATGTGGATTGGTTTATACTAGATGCTACACTCATTGAGATCGGACTTACGAGATGTTTCGGCCGCAAGAAAAGATTGCTAAGATGAAATAATGCTCGATAAAGAAAGATCATTGATATTGAGACTCCTTAGAACCCGGTTACTATTTCTAGGACACGTTTAACCAACTAAACTTTAAAGAGGGTACTTACCTATAAACCCCTTGGAAGCCTAAACCTAAGATCTTGTGTGTTTTGCTTGTGTATGATTAGTTTGCTTAAACATGACATCATGCATCATAACATCCATTTTTCATTACACTGATCATTTCAAGGACCAGGGGAATTTATCTTTGTTCTATTTTATAGATCATGGCTTCCGCTCGTAGAAATACTATCCGGATTAGCTTTGTAAGAATACCTCTCCAACTCAAAGAACTAGTATCAAGGGTTCCTGAGACTTCCTTATTTACCAAGAACTATGGTCGACTTCTCAACCTGGTTACCTCGGGTTTTGATCAGAATTTGATGAGTGTACTCTTTCAATTTTTTGATCATAAGCATCATTACTTCACTTTTCTAGATTACCAATTGGTGCCCACCATGGAAGATTTCTCTCAAATATTGGGTATACCTATTCTTAATCAGACGCCTTTCACCGGTTTAGAAGAAGCTCCCAAGCCAGATTTCATTGCAACAGCTTTGCATCTAAAACATTCTGACATTATATCCAACTGGGACAAAAGAAGTGGTGTTAAGGGTTTTCTAGCCAAGTTTATGTACGAGAAGGCTCGCCAATTTTGGGATGATTTGGATTTCCAAGATTTTGAGGAGATTCTGGACCTTCTAATCTATGGTTTAGTGTTGTTCCCTAATCCAGACTTTCTCATAGATATGAATTCTATCAAGGTTTTCCTCTCTCGTAACCTTGTGCCTACTCTACTCGGAAATATCTTGCATACCCTCCACACTCGCACCATGAAGAAAAAAAGGATTCTTATGTGTTACGTGCCATTGCTGTCAAGGTGGTTTATTTCTCACCTCCCTAAATCAAGATTGAAGAGTGAAGAAGGCTTGGGTTGGTCGCGAAGGATAATGTCACTTTCTCACTCCAATATTCTCTAGTATTCCCGATCCATGGGAGATATCTATGTCATTGACCGCTGCGGGGAATTCCCTAATGTCCCACTACTTGGCATTAGGGGGGGCATAACATATAATCCTTCTCTGGCTTTACGAAAATTTGGTTATTCTCGAAGGGATGGTCCCCACATATGCTTATCCAAGGCATTGTGTTTAACTATGAGGATGATTCTCAAGGGTATCGTTAGAGGTTTATACGAGCTTGGGGCATGGTAAACAAATTTAATCACGAGCTCACGCTCAGAACCTTATAATGCCATACATAGCCATGTTACCAGTGGTTATGGAGCCCATCATCGAAGGAGATGTTCCTTATACAGTTCTCCACCCTGACATGCCCACTGACCTTGAAGAGCTGCAGAGATCATGGATTCAGTTGAAGAAAGAACGAGATACCTTTAGAGATCATTTCTATGTCAATGAGAAGAAGGTGTTAGAGCTTACGAAGCTACTTCATGGAGAAAAAAGTCTTAATGTGTATCTCGGCACGAAGAGGAAGCGCCCATGGGAAACCTAATGTCTTAGATTTTATAATTTTTTTCAATTGTAATCCTAAAAAGGCAATTGTATTTTGAATTCTACTAATAAAATCTGTGTTTTATTTTGGTTCACAAATTTAAATTTCTCGGAGTCCTTGAAAACATTGCATACATATACCATACATATCATTGCATAAAACAGGTTTCAGGACATATTTCTTATCTTCTTCATTGTTTATTTCAGTAATGGCTCTTGAATAAACAGTTAAGGAGCTTTAGGCACAAAATGTTCAATTCCATGAAATGTTCCTGAATCTGGCTAAGGGACAAGAAGACTTGAAAGCTCTGATTCTCAAGGACAAGAAAAAGAAAAAGAGGTCAGTGGGTGTTCTGAACTAGGGAAGAAGGTATAAAGGACCAGTGAAGCACGTTTTAGAGCTCACAACTCCGTCAAGAGAGAGAGACAATCAGGATGGAGAGCCAAGAGAAGAAGACCACAACACGAGGGAGTCTGAAGAAGATGAACCTGGCTATTCTGAGGAGCAGTGTCCTCCTGCTAACGATAAATATAAACAGCTGGAGGATCGGCTCAATGCAATAGAGATCCAAAGGGTGCTCGGGTTGGTCTTTGAAGAGCTAGGACTGGTCTCAGGGGTGGTCATCCCGTGGAAGTTCAAGGTCCCTACATTTGCTAAGTACGACAGTGTCTCCTGCCCTAAGCTACATTTAAGGTCGTATGTCAAGAAAATTCAACCCCACAGTACTGATAGGGATCTGTGGGTACACTTCTTCCAGGAAAGTTTGGCAGGGACTCAGCTAGAATGGTTCTATCAACTAGAAAGAACCAATGTGCATAATTGGGAGGATCTGGTTGCTGCTTTCTATAAGCAGTACCAATATAATGCTGACCTTTCCCCGACTCGTACACAGTTGCAAAGCATGTCTATGGGTTCTGGTGAGGGCTTTTAGGACTATGCCAAAAAATGGAGAGACCTTGCAGGAAGAGTCCAACCTCCATTGTCTGATAGGGAGCTGGTGGACATGTTCTTGGGCACATTATTCGGGCCATTCTTTAACCACCTGATCAAAATTTCTTTTGCTGGGTTTACAAAATTTATCTTGATAGGTGAACGAGTAGAGGTTGTAATTAAAAGTGGTTAGATACAAAGGGATGCATCCTCCAGCATTGCAAAGAAACCATTCACAGGGAAGAAGGAGGTCAGTGTTGCTTATGGCCAAAGAAATCTTAGGAAAACTGAGCTTCATCCGACGGTAGAGGTTGTTATGGTTTCCAATTCTGCATCAAATCGGCAACAAAATAATCAGTCCAGAATAGATAAGCCAAGGAGACATTTTACCCGGATAAACATGACCCTATCTCAGGTTTTACCACACCTACTGATATCCAATTTGGTTACCCTGAAAGAGGCTCCAAAGAAACCCAACACTACATCTCCTCACTATAATGCAAATGCTCGGTGTGCTTACCATTCTGAAAGTTTAGGCCATGATACAAATGACTGTTGGTCTTTAAAGAACAAGGTACATGACTTGGTTGAAGCAAAGGAGATTGAATTTGACGCACCTGAGACCTATAATGTTATAATTTCCCCTATGCCCAAGCACGGGCGAGGTGTTAATGCTATTGACGATGACATATTTGTTGCTTCTGTTGATAAATTGGCTACTCCACTCTTGACTATTAAGAAGAATCTCTTACAGGCCAATTTATTTTGGGTTGTGGCGAAAGTTGCCACTTATGTTTGTCCTTACCTAATGGTTTCCATTTGTTGAAGAAAGGCGTTCAGTGCGTGATGGAAGATAAATAACTCCTTTTTGAGAAAACTCTGGTTACAAGTACTCCATGTGAAGATGTTTCTATCATTACCATTTTCTCCAATCCTCCCAAGGTCTCCTCCAAAAGACCTGTCAGGATTACATCTGTTCTGAAGGTTACTTCATTGATAATTACTTTCCTTGGACCTATACCATATTCCTCAGATAAAGTTATTCCCCGGAACTATGGGGCTGACGTCTATTACCATGGCGTCAAGCAAGATTTGTTGATTGTTAAAGATGAAGATGCCGAAGACTATGATCCTGACATTAGTAACATCGTTGGGACCAGTAAGATAATAAGAAGCAGAAGAGTTTTCTCCCCTGATATCTTTCCTCCTAAAACTGTTGCTACTCCTATGATCATCCTTGATGCTACTCCTGTCAGTATTCCTATGACTACTCTCGCTGCTACCCCTGCCACCGAGTCGACCAAGACTTGGGGAAAAAAGATATTGGTCAAGCCTGTCTAGACGAAGGCGCACCCATAATCCATCCTTGAGGCTTCTAAGAAGGAAATGGAAGAAATCTTTAAAATAATCAAGAAGAGTGACTACAATGTGGTTGAACAACTAGGGAAGGCCCCTTCCAAGATCTTAATGATGGCCCTGTTATTGTGCTCTCAAGCCCATGGCAAGGCTTTAGTGAAATTCCTCAAGATTACTCACGTGCCACAAGAAACCTCCACTGATCAATTTGAAGACTGTGTGGCCAGTTTGAATGCTGACAATGGGCTGGGTTTCTTTGATGCTGACCTGACTCCCAGAGGAAGGAAACATAATGATGCCCTGCACGTCTCTATCGAGTGCAGGGACACCACTTTAGCCTATGTTCTAGTGGATAAAGTTTCATCACTACATGTTCTGCCCAAGAAGGCCCTTGACAGGTTAGATTGCGAAGGATTGACCTTGAAGCCTAGTAACATTGTGGGTAGAGCTTTCGACGAGTCTGAAAGAATGGTGCATGGGGAGGTGAACATCCCTATCAAAATGGGTACTTAGACTTTTAATTTCACTTTCTATGTGATGGACATCCACCCATCTTACTCCTGTTTATTGGGTCGACCCTAGATCCACGGGGCTGGCGCTATGACTTTTACCCTATATCAGATACGGAAATACCCAGTCAATGGGAAAATTATCACGGTCCATGGGAATGAGGAGTACATGGTGAGCCACCTGAACTCTTTCAGGTACGTTGAAATGGACATCAAGTTCATTGAGACCCCCTGTCAGAACTTTGAGGAGGTTCCACAGACCGTTGCTTCAACCAAGACATATGCCAATGTTCAAAAGACTACTAGGCCTCTGTTAAAGATGGCTTCTATAAAATATGATAGGGCAGTCGTTGAAGAAGGTGGGTGTATAATTTGGGGCCAACTTCTGGATATTCCTTACAAATCTGAAAAATTCAGTTTGGGTTTTACATCAGGAGCTCAAAGTGTTGTCCGTCGTGCTCGTGCCGGAGGGCCACCCTTATGCATCAACAATCATGGGGTTAATGCTTTGGAGGACAGTGATAGTGACTGTGACATGGACCAGTGGATCTTCCCAACTGTCAACGAAGGACTCACCAACTAGAAGACTAAAGACTTTGTGCTGATTACTTTTATTCAGAAGTAATTGTTATTTTTGTTGTTGTTTTTGAATATGTAATAAATGAATAATACAAGCTCTAAGACCTTTGTCTTACCTGAGGCACAATGGTTTATTTGTGAGGACTATCATGTTTCATTTTCATATTTCATTAATAAAACATTGGACGTTTTACATACAAATTTTACGCTCTCTGCCTTTCTTTTCTGCTTTTTTCTTTATTAAAACAGCTATTGCTCTTACACACACTCACATATCAAACTTCATATCCACATCCACTCCGGATCCCATTGATAACGGTTCTACTATTGCTCATTATGACTTTTAAAATCCGATCAACCAAGCCGAGGATGAAGGTGAGGAAGATTGTGAGGTACAAGGAGAGCTTGCCAGGCTATTACAACAGGAAGAAAGGGCAATACAGCCTCATGAGTAACAAGTTGAGACAGTAAACTTGGGTACTGAAGAGGACAGAAAAGAAGTCAAGATAGGTGCTAACTTGGAGCCCAGTGTCAAACTGCAGTTAATACAAATGCTACATGACTAAGTTGAGGTTTTTTCCTGGTCATACAAAGACATGCCGGGACTTGACACTGATATTGTGGTTCATCTCCTACCTACAAAAGAGGACTTCCCTCTAGTGAAACAGAAGGTTCGTCGTATGCGGCCTAAGATGTCAGAAAAGATCAACGTTGAAGTCATGAAATAGTTTAATGTCGGTTTCTTAGTTGTCACGTCTTATCCACAATGGGTCGCTAATGTTGTTCCAATGCCTAAGAAGGACGTTAAGGTACGTATGTGTGTGGATTACAGAGACCTGAACAGCGCAAGCCCCAAGGATGACTTTCCGCTTCCACACATGGATGTTCTGGTTGACAACACTGCACAACATAAGGTATTCTCTTTCATGGATGGTTTCTCCGGTATAATCAGATCAAGATGGAACCTGAGGACATGGAGAAGACAACCTTCGTCACACAGTGGGGTACTTTCTGTTACAAGGTTATGCCATTTGGGTTGAAGTGCGCTGGGGCAACCTATCAACGGGCCATGGTAGTTTGTTTCATGATATGATCCATCACGAGATAGAGGTCTACGTGGATGATATGATAGCCAGGTCTCAAACTGAAGAAGATAACCTTGATCACTTACATAAACTATTTGACAGGCTGAAGAAATAAAAACCGAGGCTAAACCCGAATAAGTGCACTTTCGGTGTAAGATCCAGTAAGCTCTTAGGTTTCGTAGTATGTGGAAAAGTCATTGAAGTGGATCCTGCAAAAGTAAAAGCTATACAAGAAATGCCAACTCCCCGCACTGAGAAGGAAGTTAGAGGATTCTTGGGACGCCTAAACTACATTGTCAGGTTCATTTCCCATCTAACCGCTATTTGTGAGCCAATCTTCAAGTTACTGAAGAAATATCAGGTTGTGAGGTGGAATGAAGATTGCCAATATTCCTTTGACAAAATCAAGGAATGTCTCCAAGAGCCTCCAATTATGATGCCACTAGTTGAAGGAAGACCTCTGATCATGTACTTAACATTATTAGATAATTTAATGGGGTGTGTGTTGGGGCAGCATGATGAGTCTGGTCGAAAAGAGCATGCAATATACTACCTTAACAAAAAGTTTACCTATTGTGAAACAAGATACTCACTGCTCGAGAAAACTTGTTGTGCTTTGGCATGGGCTGATCGCCAACTAAGACAGTATATGCTGACTAATACTTTATTTTTGATATCTAAAATGGATCCTATCAAGTATATCTTTGAGAAGCCACTCTCTCCGGAAGAATAGAAAGATGGAAAATGATCCTGACTGAATACGACATTCAGTATACAACACAGAAAGCAATTAAGGGAAGTGTACTAGCTGATCATTTGGCTCATCAGGCTATGGATGACTACCAATCCATGAATTTTGAGTTCCCGAATGAGAATATCATGTTAGTAACTGATTATGAAGAACCTGGACCGATGAAGGACCTGAAAAAGGATCCCGATGGACTATGGTTTTTAATGGAGCTTCCAACGCTCTTGGCAATGGCATTGGTGTTGCGATCATATCTCCTAAAGGTTGTCATACTCTTTTCACGGCTAGGCTATGTTTCAATTATACCAATAATATGGCTGAGTATGAAGCATGTATCATGGCTCTCAAAGCTGCAATCAATTTAAGGATCAAGTTATTAAGTGTGTTTGGAGACTCGGTTTTGGTAATCAGCCAGATCAAAGGAGAATGGGACACGAAGCATCCCAATATCATCCCATACAAAGAGTATGTGTTGACATTAAACCCATACTTTGAAGAAATTACTTTTGAGCATTTTCCACCAGAGGAAAATCAACTAGAGGACGCGCTAGCTACGATGTCATCCATGTTCAAGGTCATGTGGGATAATAAGGCTCCTCAGATCACTATTGTGAGGATGGATGAGCCAACATACTGTCACGAGATTGGTACTGAAGAAGTATTGGACAAGCCTTGGATCCATGAAGTCAAAAGATATATCGAAGCCCAAGAATATTCTGAGGGAGCTTCTGTCAATGATAAGAAGTTCCTAAAAAGGTTCTCTGTTAAGTTCTTTCTCAGTAACGGGATCCTTTACAAGCGCAATCACGACTCTACCTTTCTTTGGTGTGTAGACAAGAGTGAGGCAGAAAAGATTATGGTTTATTTACACAAAGGTACCTTTGGCACTCATTCAAGTGGACATTCAATGGCTAAAAAGATCCTACGGGCAGGTTACTACTGGTCCACCATGGAGGCAGACTGTTATCAGCATTCGCGGACTTATCACAAATGTCAGATCTACGCTGACAAGGTACATGTGCCTACAGTTCCTATGAACATCTTGACTGCTCCTTGGCCATTCGAAATGTGGGGAATCAACATGATTGGAGAGATCATACCTACAACTTCTAATGGGCACCTCTTCATCCCGATTTCCATTGATTACTTCACGAAGTGGGTCGAGGCCACTTCGTTTGCTTATGTTACCAATAACATTGTGGCCCGATTCATCAGACATAACCTTATTTGTCGGTACGATATCCCAGAAAGAATCATTACAGATAATAGTACCAATCTCAACAACATTATGATCACCGAGCTTTGCATGCAATTCAAGATTCAGCATCATAACTCTTCTCCCTACCGGCCGAAGATGAATGGCGTTGTAGCAGCTGCTAACAAAAACATCAAGAGAATCATATAGAAGATAACAGTGACATATAAAGATTGGCATGAGATGTTACCATTTTCTCTTCATGGTTACCACACCATAATACACACATCAATGGGGGCAACTCCTTTCTTTTTGGTATACCGTATGGAAGTTGTCCTGCCCATTGAAGTTTATATCCCTTCCCTAAGAATCACAAAGGATGCAGGGCTGAGAAAAGACGAATGGGTCTAGACTCGTCTTGACCAGTTAAACCTGATTGATGATAAGAGGCTCGCGGTTGTCTGTCACAGTCAGATGTACCAAAAACGTATGATTAAAGCTTTTAACAAGAAGGTCAGACGTCAGGAATATCGGGTTGGTAATCTGGTAATCAAGCGCATTATACTGCCACAAGGTGATCCCAGGGGAAAGTTGACTCCCACATACGAAGGGCCATTTGTAATCAAGAACATATTCTCTGGTGGAGCCATGATCCTAACCACTATGGACGGTGACGACATTCCGCACCCTATAAACGCGGACATAGTGAAAAGATACTACACATAAACAAAGACCCGCTAGGTCGACTGGACTAGGAAAAATTATGGGCATCCCGGCGAACCAAAAGGGTTCAGGAAAAAATTGGGGATATACATAAAAAAATATCCCGGCAAGTCGAAAACCTAAAAAGGCGATTTGGGCAAAAAAGGGTATCCCGATGGACTGAAGACCCGAAAGGGTGGTCCAGGAAAAAGTTAGGGATTTAAAGCGTATAACTATGTCCCATTGGATCACCTTACAACCAATCTTCAGTACCAACTATCAAGCTCAAAGCGGTACTAATCAATCCAATCAGCTGCGGACAAGTAGTGAAAGTGATGAGATGCTCAAGGACATAAAGTCAATAGAAGAATGGGAACCCAATGGGATTATTTCACATAGTTGTCTTTCTTTGTATGATTTCCATTCTTACGAAGGCATTCTCTTACTAGGATGTTTGTCTCCTTGTACAAAAATGCTTATTTCAAGTTAATACAAAACTATTCCTTTGAAAGTGCAAAACTTCTGTTTTTGTTTTCTTGTTTTGTGTGCGAAAACGTCCAGTGATTATTTTTGAACATATGAATTTTAATATGATTACACGCATAAAAACATAAATACAATTGCTAATGATTTTAAGAAATGGGACAATGTCTAAGGACCATCCACAAGATCCCCGCAGATGTCTTCCCCGGCAGATACCTTCTCCAACAGGTACACAAGCAGGGGGTTTCTACTGCAAGGTCACTGCCATATTATCAGCAGATAACCTATGGATGTCAATTGTTCTCACATCCCCGACAGAAAAAAAATCCCCAAGTACTACTCCAAAATCTCCCAGTGAAGTCACCAAGCTTCTTAAGATTCTCCAACAGGATTTCAAAAAAATTCCCAAGCAGTTTTTGAAGTTCACCTTCAGCAACAGAGTTTTATAAATCTCAAATAGTTTATATAGCCTTATCCCCAGTAGAGTTATTTCTCTAGCTACGGAAATTCATCCCCCAACGGAGTTTATTTCTCCAAATTGGTGAAATCTTTCAACAAATCTCTTCCCCTTGGAAAAATCATTCTCAAACACAAGTCGAAGATCCTCGGCAGAGAAAGGGAATCACCAACAACACTATCTCCATTCACTATCCCCAACGGACATTGAAGAATCACATTCTTCACTCACCAAGAGTAGTCCTAGATTCAGCTCCCTGACTCTCTTCAGCAGTAGTCAGGGATTTATTTTCCCAAACAAAGATACTGCACAACAGCGTTACATGTTCATACATCATGGCATGTGCATACAAATACATATATCATAATCTCATTTATTTTGGGATCATCATGCAATTCATACATCATGACATCGTATGAAACTGATTTTACCTTTTCAGGTTAAATTAGCAAACAGACAAATACTATCAACTTTTACAACGGGTCAAAGATTAATTCCTGAAACCAGACGGGGAAACTATCTGCACGACCAAGTGGTATGAACTCCCGAAACAAGACAGGTTTACCGACAAATGCATCAGGCTACAGATTAATGCCTAAAACTAGACGGGGAAACTATCTATGTAACCAGCAAAACAAGTTCCAGATTAATACCTATAACAAGCCAGGACAACTATCTATGGACGATCGATTGTAGATTAATACCTGTAACAAGCCAGGATAACTATCTACATGAAGAGATTGAAGATTAATACCTGTAACAAGCCAGAAAAACTATCTTTCCTTCTTAAGTTAGAGATTAACACCTAAAACCAGACAGGACAACTATCTCAGCGACCAACAATTTCCAAGTTCCAAATTAACACCTGTAACAAGCCAGGAGAACCATCTGTGGACAATTGACGGTAGGATTAATACCTGTAACAAGCCAGGAAAACTATCTACATAAGGAGATTGAAGATTAACACTCGAAACCAAACGGGAAAACTATATTTATTTCTTGGGTCAGAGATTAATACCTGAAACCAGCCAGGACAACTATCTCAATAGCCTACAATTTTCAAATTCTAGATTAATACCTGAAGCCAGACATGACAACTATATGTGAACAAGCTGATTATAGATTAACACCTAAAACTAGAGAGGAAAGCCATCTACATGACCAGATAAAGCAATCTTACATGGGTTCCTTCTCATATATCTCCGGTGCAGACTAACATGGACTCATCCTAGAACAGCCCTACACAGGCTCTTTCTAATGCATTTCCAGATAACGATTAATTCCAACTTCCTCAGCAAGTCACTGGAAACCTGAACTTCAACCAGAATACATCAAACTATCATATCTCTAGAGATAACTCTTCAGCAAAGCCTTGGACAACTGAAGTTCCTAAACTCTATTCCCCACAAAGTTTTCCTCAAACATGAGAACAACAGGAACTCACATTCCCCAATGGACTCCTCCTCATATAGTAGGAACAGGAACCCCCAAAGAGACCGTGTGTGAAATCAGCATCTACTTGGGATGGTATCTTTAAGCCCATCTCTGACGACTCTCTGTCATCTCCTCTAAATGACATCTGTAAGCCCATTCCTTACATCATCAATCATCAGCGTTATTTCATGCGAGTGAAAATTTATGGGCACTCTAGTGTTCAATCATCTTCCACCTTCAGATCACGAAAGGCAAACAAGGTAATCTAAATCCTCAAGTTTAAGAAGATTGAACAAGGGCAGCTGTTGTACCCCAGAATTCTCCCTCTCATGTTTTCCATGTTTTTTTTCTTATATGGGTGGTCGCAAGCACTTGATTAAAGGAAAAAATATTTTTTGAAGATAAACAAGGAGTCTTCGATTGGCATCTTAATAAAGTCTTTCTATTGGCATGTTAAAGGGCCTTTCGATTGGTATTTAGACAGGATTCGGTTGAGCGCCCAACCTTCTCCAAGCTTGCTTCAAATTTCCAAGTTTTGACTAAAGCCTTGGCCTTTTTGCTTTTTTGCTTTATACAAGCTTTGACTGGGCATGTGTGTTGCACCCCAAAATTTACCCTATTGATTTAGGCTTATGTTTCATCATGAATATCATATTGCATTGCATTCATACATTGTGATGGGATCAAAGCACTTTGGTTGTCAAGTCTTCCTCAAGCCTTGAAGGTTATTTGCATTGACAAGTTTCTCAAATAGAATCTTATCATTTAAACCTCAAGATCTTCCAAGCTCAAAAGTTATTGCATATCTCAAGATGTTTCATCCATCTCTTTGGATCATCAGAGGATTGAAGTTTGTGTTTGACTACAAGGAGAATCACTCTTTGGATTCACCAGTCAAATTAGGGTTTTGTTGAGCAAGGCTATTGGCCAATATACAAGTCTTGATTTGGGGAGCTATAACATCTCATGGGTATCTAAAAAGTCTTTTCACAAAGAATTGGGCATGATGCCCAGAGGATTTGAAGTTTTGAAGATAATTCATCAGTCTCTTGAAGTGTTGATCAAAACTAGGGTTTGGGATTTCATCAAGTTTTATTGAGAATTTTGAAGTGAAACTTGGTACATGGCCTCTATATGTTTGAAAGATCATGTGTTTGAAGTTTTGATCATCAATGTTGAAGGGAAGTGGATTAATTAATTCAGAGGGGAAAATGGTCATTTTGGTCAAAATCAGTCAAAGTCAAGGTTGACCAAGTGAATTTTTGGCCAACCATCAATTCAAGGATGTACTTTTAATTTTTCAAGTCCATTTTGGTCATTGGATCAAGGAGATTGAAGTTTGGGTTGAAGCTCGTTCTTGAAGAAACCCTGAAAGTTTCAAATTTTGGAAAATAAGGACTTAATTTCAAAAATTCATATTTTATTCATCTTTGATCACAAAAATACAAATGAAATATGCTTGGAAAGCTAAGGGAATGATCTTTCACCTCATTTTGGTCTCATGTCCAAGTTGGCAAGGAATCAAAAGTTATGGTCTCTTGAAGTCACAAAATCATAGGTCATTTTTCAAATTTAGTGAATTTCATGTCCAATTTTGAGGACCTTAATGGATTCAATTACAAAAACTCAAAACTAAGGGATTGTATATCTTTTCAATACCTTTCCAAATTATGCTCATTTGTGCCAAAATTCAAAAGTATGAGCAAGTTATGAGTTTTGGAATTTTGGGGCATTTAATTGAAATTTGGCAAATATGCAAAAAGGCCATTTCTTGCAAACTCAAGTTTTAGTCATTCCTCTTGCTTCTAATCAAGCCCATTGGTAATTTGTTACATGCTGAGGCCCATCACACTCACTATTT
The DNA here is from genome assembly GCA_948472305.1 of Vicia faba. Taxonomy (NCBI): domain Eukaryota; kingdom Viridiplantae; phylum Streptophyta; class Magnoliopsida; order Fabales; family Fabaceae; genus Vicia; species Vicia faba. The sequence continues at coordinate 204,902,688 of OX451738.1, forward strand.
AGTGCCCCATATGGTATTGCACATGTTGGATTGAAAAAATGCCAAACTTGCTCAAAGTTGAAAATTCACCAACACTACTTCATTTCAAACAATCATGGGTTGGCATTTTGGGAGTGTAATTCTGACTTCATTTGGCTCACAAAACACACAAAAGGAAAGAAAATGCAGGAGTGAAACGCATATTCCATGTGCATCTTCATTTTTGGCCAAAACTTCCAAACTTGCCCTCGAACAATTTTGAGTGACAAATACCACTTCTATCCTCTTACCCTCGTGCTATATAACAAGAATCAAGGCTCATTTGCAAAATAAGAGGCTCATAACCGCTACATTTCAAATATGAACATCTTGAAAGCAGCTATGCAATTTGCTTCGAATCTCTCTTCTCCTTGGATCATTCTTCAAAATTCTTGGTGATTCAACTTCAGTAAAGCAAGGAGATCAAGCATGCACCATTGGATTGCTTCTGGAGTGAAGGAATCATGTTTCCAGATTTCATATCCATGTAAGTTTCTTGAACTTTGATTTTGGTGTTTCAGCTTGAATTAAGGATGCAAATCATGTTTATTAAATTGCTAGCTGGCCAATCATTAGGATTGATGTATATTTGAGCTTTGATTCAAGCAGAATTGTTGAAATCGTGTTCATGGCTTTTATGTTTACAGTGAGTTTTTCCAGTTTTTGAGACTTTATTTCTTGATCTATGCTTGATATTTGAGTGTGATTCAAATTGCATCATGTAGTATGATATGCTAGCTTTAATTTGCACTTTGTTTCATGGATTTTGGTTAAGAAACGAGCATGTTTGATGGATCTGGACATAAGCTCATGGACTGTGGAATTGCACGCGTTTTTCCCTATGCTGGAGGTTGAAGAAGAAGTGAGGTGGCGCGCTGTGATTGGCCTGTTTCAAATTATCATGCATTTTTCATATTTTTTTGTTTAATTGATTTTCTGATATTTGTTTCTTGATCAAAACAATTTAAAAAATTCTGGAAAAATTCTTGAAAGTTTAAAATAATTTCTACTTCTTTGTGAAATTTTATTGGAATTTTTAAAAATGTTTTGATTGACTTAAAAAATTATTGAATTTAAATAATTGTTTGTTTAAGGATTATTTTTGTTTTAATACTTCTTTGACCTAAAAAAATTCCACAAAAAATATCCTAGACTCATAAAATAATATAAAAATTTATTTTGACTTTGGTTTATCATTTTCTTTATTTTTGATTTAATTTTTAATTTCAAAGGTTATTTATAATATTTGTATTTTTATTTTATTTTAATATTTCCCTTAATAAAAAAATCTCAAAAGAATCATGTAAGCTTGTTTTTAATCATAGAATCTGAATATATTTCTATTTTGACCTTTTCATGATTTTTGGCTAGGGTTTGCATTTTTGCCCTTAAATAATAGTTTAATTGGTGATTGTTTGTTTAATTTTTATTTTAATATTTCCATCAATTAAAAAATCCTACAAAAATTCAGGGATGTGTGTTTTTAGTCCTAATATTTGAATATAATTTTTGTTGGGCATTTTTCTGACTTTTTGATTTAAATATTATTTTGATATGTGGATATTTGTTAATTGAATAGTTGTTTGAGTTTAATTTCTTTTTTTAACTTTTCCTAATTCAAAAAAATGTGAAAAAAATATTTTCTAACATTTAGGGTTTCTTGGTGATTGGCATGATCTTGTTGTAATTTGTTTGAGTTTTGATCCTATATAATTAATATTTAGGATTAAAAGTCAAAATTTAGGGTTTTGTTGCTTATGGTGCAAGTTTGATGTTCAAAACCCTTGTGCCTTGGTTTTTTTATTGGAATTCAGGTCTTGATTTTGGTTCATGAATGTGTTGGGGATTTGAAAACCATTCATCTTGATTTTTTAACTTGGTTTGACATTTTTCCACAAATTATTTTGAAAACTTGTCTAGCTTGGTAGTTTTGCCAACTAGTCTTTGAACTTTGAGTTTCATTTGGTCTCCTGCTCAATCATTCATGAACTTAGGGATTGCATTCTGACTTCTATGCCTTTCAAAGATGCTAATTTTTTATTTTTTTGGTTTGAATTATGGACCCTTATTTCCATTTTTGATGTAATTTTGAAGTGAAGGTACCCAATTATGTTTGCATGTCTTGTTGCAATTTGTTTGATGGCCAATGAACTTGAGTGAAGCCTATAATTGGGAACCTAATGATCATGTTGATTTTGATTTTCCATGTTAGCTTAAGCCATTTCACTTAGAAGCTTCATATTTGAATATTTTGAACCATCTAATGCATTATGTAGGTTTTATCTCCTATTGTGTTCATGAAGTTGTGATTGAATTAATTGTGCATGATTAAAATGTGTTTGCTACTGACCTTTATGGTCTTTGTTCATATTATTCTCAAGCTCTTATGATCCTTGATTGATATTCAATTGTCAACTCAACATGGTGATAGAAGGGAGTAATATTCCTTTGATTCTTTTGACCTAATCTGTGCATATGCTTGTTTCCTCTTGCCTATTATGTTTAAAGCTTGATAATTGTCACCATGTTGTTCTCACTTTTTCACCTTATGGAATACTAACTTGGTTGTTGAATATGCGAGGTACTCTGAGAAAGTTGCCACTTTTGGCTTGGGGATTTTGTGTTTCACTTTATTTGTGGAACACAATTAATTATATTGGCATTATTTTGTGTTTGGCATGTTTGATGATTTATGCAGGATATACATACATATGATTGTGAATGTCATACATTGCCCATGGGATTTTTTCATATCTGATAAATTACTTACATCCTAATGGTGTAATTTCTGACTCGATTTATCTACTGATGCCAGCTTGCTTGAAGTTTCTCTAGGTTTCGTTTATTCTTGCTTGATTGCTTCAAATAGTTATCTGTTTGGTATTGTACTACTTCCTTTCTCCCATTTTCATTTTTCATAATTCTCTGACTGCATGATGGGACCTCTGTTGCTGATATATGTTAGGAGGCCCTCTGGTTTTTGTCTAATTGCATGTGTTATGTTTGCTTGTTGATCGATGAGTCAATCAATTTAGAAATTGAGATCACGACTTTTCTCTCAGTGCATGTTTCCTATAGGATGTTTATTGCTTTTCCTCTTTAATTGTTGATCGATGAGTCACTCAATTTAGAAATTGAGATCACGACTTCGCTCTCAGTGCATGTTCCCTATAGGATGTTTATTGCTTTTCCTCTTTAATTGTTGATCGATGAGTCACTCAATTTAGAAATTGAGATCACGACTTCGCTCTCATTGCATGTTCCCTATAGGATAGTTTTGTTAAGCTTTCTTTGACATGCTGATTAAGGTAGGAATCCATGTATGCTAACATAGGGTAGGACTTTCCCTTTATCCTCAACCTTAGGGTCAACCATTGTATGATAACACTAGGGATAACACTAGGTTAGTTTCCCTTAGTTGTTTTCCCTTTCTTTGCATTTTGCATCTTAAAACAAAAACTATTTTCTTGGAAAATTACAAAACACCTCTAATGAACCTAAACCCATCTTCAAGGTAAAAGATACAAACCAATCCTATTTTTTTATGCGCCTCTTGGCTTTGTTTATAAACCTGAAGCCGATGTTTCCCCATCGCACATTTATTTGAAGCCGATGTTTCGCCATCGCACATGTTTGTTATCCTACTTTGATTCTCAATACCATTGTTAGGTGTGATGTTTCGCCGTCCGATTTATTGATGTTTTTCCATCTCTGCCATGATATTGTTCTATCTTTTAGCCGATGTTTCGCCATCGCACATTTGTTTGAAGTCGATATTTCGCCATCGCACATGTTTGTTATCCTACTTTGATTCTCAATATCATTGTTAGGTGTGATGTTTCGTCATCGGATTTATTAATGTTTTGCCATCTCTGCCATGATACTGTGTTATTTTTTAGCCGATGTTTCTCCATCGCACATTTGTTTGAAGCCGATGTTTTGCCATCGCACATGTTGGTTATCCTACTTTGGTTTTCAATGTCATTGTTAGGTGTGATGTTTTGTCACCCGTTTCATTGATGTTTTGTCATCTTTTCCATGATATTTTACTACCTTGAAGCCGATGTTTCACCATCGCACATGTTTGTTATCCTACTTTGATTCTCAATATCATTGTTAGGTATGATGTTTTGTCATCCGTTTTATTGATGTTTCTCCATCTTTAACATGATACTTTGTTATTATTTAGTCGATGTTTGACCATCTCATACGTTTGTTGTTTCATTTGATGTTTTGCCATCTTGACTGTTTTTTTGTCTTAACTAAAAAACACAAACCAACCAAAATATATAAGCCAAACTACGGCTGCTATGATTCCTTAAAAGGGATACGTAGGCATTGGGGTATGGCCCAACCGAGCACATCTTTTATTTTCCCTACATTATTTTCTTTTTCTTTTGCATTCCCTTTTCAAATTTAAGCCATAGACATAGGATTTGACCACACCCATTAGTTTAGACAACAAGAGTGGATACCCTAGAGTACTACGGGCCTATGGGGTGCTAACACCTTCCCCTCATGTAACAGACTCCCTTACCTGATCTCTCGGTCGAAAAACCGTGATTTCTCCCTTTCTAGGTTTTCTCGATGTTTACCTTTCCCTCTCGGCGGGTTAAAAGACATTCGGTGGCGACTTCATTGATGTTTCATTACATCCAGATGACAGGTTCCGGCCGCGTGGTTTCAGCTGGCGACTTCACTGGGGACAGATTGACCTTCTGCTGGTCCATCCCAGAGTCGATCCTAGCTCTTGTTTGTTTTCTTTTTGGGTGTTCATTTTTACCGCTTTGCATATTTATCTGCCTGCATTGCATCCTATGTGCGCTTTACTTTCTGCATACTGGATTTGGCTGGACTGTCTGGATTATGGTTTTCTTGATGGGTGGGGTGTTCCATGAGGTAAAAGGCTTCATACCCAGGCTATGAGTGAATTCCATAGGAACTAGGAATAGAGTGGCCATGGCAGCTATGAGGCGGATACTTTGTAGACCTGACCATGAGACCCATGAATTCGGAGGTAGTTCGGATAGGTGTTATCGTATGATAATACCGACATTCGAGCTCCCGTACTCTGATTTGGCTTTTAACCTTACCTTGACCTAGACTACACCCGTGAGAGGGGCGGGAAAACTTTTCTTACAGGTACAGGTACTGTTGGTGACTTTATGTTGCGAAGGTGACTCAGGTTCCCATGATAATTTTGAAGCTTTGGGGTTTTCTTTCGATCTTGAGTGGTGTTGTTCTGTAATGGTCCAGCCATGATCCAATGTGAAACTTTGATCCTGTCATGTTGCATCATAGCATATTTATTTCTAAAAATAATAATGTAAAAAAAAAGTAACTAGCATACGCATGTCATTTTCCAGGGACATTCAAGATTCTTCTTTCCATCAGAAATGGCTGGTCTCCCTCCAGTTGAGTTTGATTCAGTTCGTGTTAAAGAGCTCACCAGGCATACGTTCGCTTATCAGATTCCTACCCTTAATGTGTCCAAATTTAAGAGGTTGAGTTCTTACCTGAAGGGTGATGTTCTGAGTAATTTCAACAAAAATTATGGAAATTTGTTACTAGTCCTTAACACTCCAATTGACCCAATGGCTTTTATCACTCTCTTCCAATTCTATGACAAGGAATTATGGTGTTTTACTTTTCAAGATTATCAACTGGTTCCCACACTAGAAGAGTACGCGTACCTACTTAATATCAAGTTGTCTGATGAAGTTCCTTTTGTCCAAGTGCTGGAGAAGCCGAAGTTCGAAGTTGTTGCTGAAATTCTTCGTTTGAGTTGGAAAGAGGTGAAAGACAACTGGAAGTCGAGTGAAGGTACTACAGGGTTTTATTTGGATTTCCTAGTGAAGAAAGCTGAAGACTGGGCATAGAAAGGCGATTGGAGTGACTTCAGTTCTCTGTTTGCTCTTATGATATACGGGATCGTCCTCTTCCCTCACAAGAGAAATTTTATGGATTTGGCGGCTATCTGTGTTTTTAGAAACAAGAACCCGATATCGACACTCTTGGCAGATACTCTTTATACCATTAATTCCAGACATGGAAAAGGTGGTAATGTAGGTTTATATCATTCGATGTTGTATCAATGGCTTAAGTTGCATCTACCATTAAGTGGCCCTTTTGTGGATACCATGCATTCTCTCCGATGGTCATCAAGGCTTGTCAACCTCACTTCATTTGATATCTGGTGGAATTATGACATGGGGGAAGTACGAAGTATTATCACTAGCTGTGGAAATTTCCCTAATGTTCCCCTCATAGGAACTAAGGGGTGCATCAACTATAATCCTGTGCTTGCTTATCGTCAATTGGCATATGCAATGGATGGACCGCCAAAGGTTGAGGAGGTGTCTGAATCAGTGTATTTCGCTAGAGGAAATGATCCTGTGAAGTTGAAAAGAGTGACAAGTGCTTGGAAAGGGATTCACAAGAAGGATAGAACTACTTTGGGCAAGAAGGTTCCTATTGCTAGAGTTCCTTACTTGGAGTGGGTTAAAGTCAGGGTTAAGATCCTGCGGTTACCATTTGCAAGGTCGGCTCCTATATGTGAGCAACCTCCTACTGTTTTGAGTAACACGGTGCCTACCGAGGTGTTCACCCAGGTTCATGTTGAGAACATTCAGCTTCATGCAAAAGACCGTGATGCAGGGATGAAACTTTATTGGGCAGATCAAGAAACGGGCCGACTTAGCTCGCAAACTCAAGGAAGCTCAAGGGGAAACTTCTGAGGTAACCAGTTTTAGGAAGAGGTCTCATGCTGAAATAGAAGAAGAATTGAGTAAGACTCAGCAAGAGTGTCAGAAGCTTCAGATATCTGAAAATAGCTACAGGAAGAAGATTCAGAACTTAGAGAAACAACTCAAAGAAAAAGATGCTCAGCTTAAGAAGGAAGTAGCCCAGAAGAGTGTCGCGGAAGATCAGTTCCAAGAATGTAAAATAGTCGCATCTCAACTTTTGAAGGAGAAAGCCATACTTGAAGAGTATTGTCAACATCTTGAAGCATGTTTAGTTCCGGAGATTTAGTTTTGTTATTTACTTTAGGTATATTTGGTCACCCCCAGAATTGTTGGAAGGGACCAATTGATTGTTGTTATTATTCAGTTATTTTTTGCTTTATTGTTAAGGCATGTATTTAGTTGTTTATCATTTTACTCTTAGTTGTCCGAAGTCACTTGGACATCGTTTCTTTTGTTTGTAAATAATTGAAGTGTTCATCTTTTTATCCTTTCTCTTTTGATTGTATGGTTGCACGCCATGACTGATGAATAAAAGGACTCTTGGATACCAGGAAATAACAAACATATCATGAACATCATGCATTTCATAAAATTACAGGTCATCTCAAGACAGTTTTCTTATTCTGCGGCTTTTCTTATTCATAATTCAAGACGACTATTCAGATGGAACAGGTCATGGAGGTCATCACCAATGTGAATCGCCGACAGGAAGAACTAGATGCTATTGTCAACAACCAGCGCCGCTTTCCAGGGGATGGTGGAAATCAAGGGCTCTATCAGGACGTTTTTGTAGGATTGAGGGATGTGCAAGATCATCCTGCTGGAAATTTTCATGGGATACCGGGAAACCCTTTTATGCGCAATGTAGGACAGTTTCCTCCGTCTCCTGGACCTCGTCTTGTGGGGAACAAAAGAGTTAATCAGGGCGGTGTGAGGAATTATCAGGAATAGGATTACGACTTTGACCAGGATGAAGATCAGTTTTCTGTGCGGAGTTCAGAGCCGGGGGTTCAGATTGAGGATATGAAGTATCGTTTGTTGGAAGAGCGTCTGAAGGCTGTGGAAGGGCAAGGAGTCCTTGATGGATGCTAATGATATCGGGTTGGTGTTTGGGGTGAAAGTTCCTCCAAAATTCAAGCCTCCTACATTTGAAAAGTACAACGGAACATCGTGTCCTATTACTCATGCAACTGCTTATTTCCGGAAGATGTCAGTGCATATTGATGATCAGAGGCTTTTGATTCACTTTTTCCAGGATAGCCTGTCTAGGGCATCCCTAGAGTGGTACATGAAGCTGGAGAAAAATCATATTCGTTGTTGGAATGATCTTGCTCGGGCTTTTGTCAAACATTATCAGTACAATATGGATATGGCGCCTAATCGCACTCAGTTACAGAATATGTCACAAGGACCGAAGGAATCTTTCATGGAATACGCTCAGAAATGGCGTGAGTTGGCTGCGAGGGTTCAACCTCCACTCACGGAGAGAGAACTCATTGATATGTTTATGAGTACCCTGCAAGGGCCATTCTATGAGCACATGATAGGAAGTACTTCAGCAGGATTTGCAGACTTGGTTATGGCTGGTGAAAGAATTGAAGTAGGTTTGAAATTGGGGATGATTCAGATTGGAGGTTCTAGCGGCTCATCAGGGGGCAGTAAGAAGCCATTCAACACTTACCCTAAGAAAAGGGAAGGCGACGCAAGTGCGGTCTATTCTCATAGAGGAAGAAGAGAGGATCGTCAGAATCAACAAATCAATGTTGTTTCTATTCTTATTAATGCTCCTCCGCAGCAGAGACCGAATATAGTGCCTCAGCAACAAAGACAGCAAGATGCTCCGCGACATTATAATAACCAACAGCTGAGACTGCCAAGGAAATTTGATCCCTTGCCAGTAACTCTTACTGAAGCGCTCCACCGCCTGCTCGATTTGAAGTTGATCAGTTTGAGAAATATGCCGCCACCACCCGCAAGGCTCCCTGTTAACTATGATGCTAACGCTAGACGTGAATTCCATTCAGCCGGGGTTGGTTATTCTACTGACAATTGCTTTGCGTTAAAGTGCAAAGTACAAGACTTGTTGGATTCTAAGGCAATTGAGTTTACTCCAGTGACTGGTCCGAATGTTACTCAGAACCCAATGCCTAGGAATGGAGGGGGTGTTGTTAATATGATTGATGATAATGGTGAAGTGTTGAATTTGATCATGGATGTGGAATAAGTAACTACTCCGTTAGGCTGTGTTAAGAAGTATTTGCTCGACAATTCTATTTTCCCAGGTTGTACCACAAAGTGCGCCAAGTGTAGAGAGCAACCAAAGGGCTGTGACGATTTAAAAGCCGATATCCAGTTGTTGATGAAAGAAGGTTCCCTGCAGTTTGATAGGAAACCGAGCCACCTTAAGATCACCGAAGAGGATGTTGCTGTAATATCTATTCCTTACACCCCTTACACCCCTGCGCGCATTCCTGCCCCGTCAAGGGCACCCCCTCTGATGATTACAGTACCTGGTCCCATGCCATATACTAGTGAGAAGGCAGTCCTGTGGCATTACGGTGCCGATGTTTATTACCATGGGGTAAAGCAGGAGGTTAATGCCCGTTTGTCTGAGGAAAAACATGCTAAAGGTGATGAAGAGGAAGTCCATAACTTTTCTGGTGTAGGTCGAATGACTAGAAGCGGAAAAGTATTTGGTCCTTCCAATGTGCAAGATGCGGCAGATGCTTCTGCAAGGGAAAAAGGAAAACAACAGGTAATGATTAGTAATCCCAGAGTTACGCCTGCCAATGTGACTCAACCATTTTTGATACTAGTGACTTCTTCAGTTCCCGATGAGGTTGAAGAGCTGATGCGAATGATCAGAAAGAGTGATTATAGCATAATTGATCATCTAAGCCACACTCCTTCCAAGATGTCTATCCTGACTCTATTTATTTATTCAGAACCTCACAGAAATGCTTTGATGAAGTTGTTGAAGAATGCGTTTGTGCCACATGAGATAACAGTCAATCAATTTGAGAATGTTTGTGCTAACATATCTGCTGGGAACGGTTTGGGCTTCATAGATTTTGATATTCCTCCAGAGGGACCAAACCATAACAAGGCGATGCATATTTCAATAGAGTGCAGGGGCAATACTTTATCCCGGGTTTTGGTAGATACCGGATCGTCTTTAAATGTATTGCCCAAGTCAGCATTGATGAAGATTGATTATTCTGGACTGGAGCTACGCCCAAGTGATTTGATGGTGAAGGCGTTTGATGGGTCTCGAAGGTCGGTATTTGGGGAGGTAGAGTTACCAATCAAGGTCGGTCCTCGCACCTTCATGGCTACATTTTTTGTGATGGATATACAGCCAGCGTATTGTTGTTTGTTGGGGAGGCCATGGATTCATAGAGCAAGAGCAGTCACTTCTACTCTTCATCAGAAACTCAAGTATCCTGCAGAGGGAAAGGTGATTACTATATGCGGCAAGGAAGAGTACATCGTAAGTCATTTGACATCATTCCGCTATGTTGAAATTGAAGGAGAGATTCATGAAACTCTGTTTCAGGCGTTTGAGACGGTTCACGCTGTCAATTTTCCTCCTCTTGAGCAGAAAGGGAAACCAGAAACTGTTATGTCTTCTCTCAAGGATGCGAGAGCTGTGGTGGAGAATGGTAACCCTGAAGGTTGGGGTCAGGTGCTGGATGTTACTCCAAAGTTTGATAAGTTTGGACTTGGTTTTATCCCAGGTCAGCAGAGTGAAACTCCCAGAGCATCTAGTTTATCTACTCCTGTGAAGTTTTCCCGGCCTTGTGCTACTCAAGAAGGACATGTCAATGCAATTGGCGACGAGAGGGTTGATGGCTACAATATCGAAGATTGGATTCGTCCGAGTATTCCAGGCCAGACACTCAACAATTGGACTTCTGTGGATTTTATCCAAGTTTCAAGCGCTGAGGAGTAATTTTCTTGTTTCTTTTATAATCATATCATAATTCCCACGCTCTGCCCAAGGCGTAGTGGATCATTTGTGTAGGGCCACCATGTTTAATTTTTCAAGTTTATCATGAAATAAAGGACGTTTTTGCATTCAAAATTTTGGTTCTTTTTCTTTTCTTATTATTTTTAAATGGCAATGTTTCTCTTTTCACACACTGTCACTAAAAAACGCCAAAATGTCATTCATGCAGATGCACTTCCACTACCGATTCTATCGATAACGACTCTGCTATGGCTCATTATGACTTTGATACTCCTATTTATCAAGCTGAAGAGGAAGCGTATGAGGATTGTGATCTTCCTGAGGAATTAGCTAGATTTTTAAAACAAGAAGAGAAAGTTATCCAGCCGAATCAAGATTCAATTGAGGTGGTGAATATTGGCACAAAAGAGGTAAGAAGAGAAGTCAAGATAGGGGTAGATCTCAAAGAAAGTGTAAAGGTCAGACTGATTGAGCTACTCCGTGAGTATTCTGATATCTTTGCATGGTCTTATGAGAATATGTCTGGGTTGGATACATACATAGTGGTGCATCTACTACCGCTCAAAGAAGGTTGTTCTTATGTCAAGCAAAAGCTCCGAAGAACTCATCCTGAGATGTCCAAGAAGATCAAGGAGGAGGTCCAGAAGCAGTTGGACGCAAATTTCCTAAAGGTCGTCAATTATTTGCCATGGATTGCAAATATTGTTCCTGTGCCCAAGAAAGATGGAAAAGTCAGGATGTGTGTGGATTATAGGGATTTGAATAGGGCCAGCCCCAAAGACGATTTCCCTCTTCCGTATATTGAGGTGTTGGTTGATAATACTGCTCATTCCAATGTGTTCTCGTTCATGGATGGCTTTTCGGGTTACAATCAAATTAAGATGGCCCCGGAGGATATGGAAAAGACAACATTCATCACGCCTTGGGGAACTTTCTGTTATAAAGTGATTCCGTTTGGTTTGAAAAATGATGGGGAACATATCAGCGCGCCATGGTCACTCTCTTTCATGATTTGATTCATAAAGAGATTGAGGTATATGTGGATGATATGATTGCTAAGTCTGACACGGAAGATGAACATCTTGTTCATCTAAAAAAATTGTTCGAAAGATTGAGGCAGTTCTTACTAAGGTTGAATCCGAATAAGTGCACCTTTGGGGTGAGATCCGACAAGCTGTTGGGTTTTATTGTGAGTGAAAAAGGTATCGAGGTAGACCCGGCCAAGGTCAAAGCGATACGGGAAATGCCCGAGCCAAGGACAGAGAAGGAAGTACGTGGTTTTTTGGGAAGGTTAAACTACATTTCTAGGTTTATTTCTCATCTCACAGCCACCTGTGAACCTTTGTTCAAGCTGTTGAAGAAGAGTCAAACAGTGAAGTGGAATGAGGATTGTCAGAAGGCCTTTGACAAAATAAAAGAATATTTACAAGAACCTCCAATACTCATGCCACCAGTGGAAGGAAGGCCACTAATCATGTATCTAACCGTGTTGGAAACCTCAATGGGTTGTGTCCTTGGTCAGCACGACGAGACAGGGAAGAAAGAGCAGGGTATTTACTACTTGATTAAGAAGTTTACGGAATGCGAGTCGAGATACTCATTGTTGGAAAAGACTTGTTGTGCGCTTGCCTGGGCCGCCAAACGTTTGAGGCAATACATGTTAACTCACACCACCTACTTAATATCCAAAATGGATCCAATTAAGTACATTTTTGAGAAGCCAGCTCTTACAGGTAGGGTAGCCCGTTGGCAGATGATACTCACCGAATATGATATCCAATACACTACTCAAAAAGCAATTAAGGGTAGTGTACTGGCCGACCATCTTTCTCATCAGCCCATGAACGATTATGAACCGATGAAGTTTGATTTTCCGGATGAGGAAATTGTGTATATTCTGGATTGTAATATGCCATACCCAGACGAAGGACCCAAGTCGGGATCAAGTTGGATGCTTGTTTTTTATGGTGCCTACAATGCCATGGGCATTGGTGTCGGAGCTATTATCACTTCCCCTGAGGGATACCACATTCCTTTCACGGCTCGCATTTGTTTTGATTGCACTAACAACATGGTCGAATATGAGGCTTGCATTTATGGCATTGAGGCGGCGATCGACCTGCGCATCAAATTTTTGAAAGTTTATGGGGATTCCAATATTGTTATCAGTCAGATTAATGGAGATTGGGAGACTCGCCATCAGAACCTAATTCCCTACCATGAGTGTAGGAAAATTCAAAAGATATGGTTTTCAAATCTTTTTGTGATACAAATGAACTCAAGACAAGCTGAAGATCTCGTGTACACATCGAGGGGACCAAAATATCCAATTTTAGCAAGTTTTATCAATCAAAAATGTGCAAAAAGATTTGACTGAAATCAAATATTGAAAACATTATTTCATGGATTCTTGGACAAAGATTGAACCCTAATTCCATTCTACTACATATACAGAACCTAAACCTAATGCCTCACGTGCAAGCTGCTGTCAAAAGCCATAAGCAAATTCCAAAAATTCAAGAAAAATTTGAAAACTGAATTCCACCTTCCAGCATGATTAAAAGCTTTCTCTTGATTCAAACCTATTGCAGGGATTCCCAGAAGCCTTTTGCAATCAAAATCACGTGCCAACACTCAAGAAATCCCCATACACGAACTCACGGTTTATCAATCTTTTTCAGAATCGAAACTCCAAAATTATGCATCATTAACATGATTTACTGTGTGTTTTGTGTTGCTAGCAATCATAGGAAGCTTTTGGCATAAGTCAATTGGATTAAGAGGCCTTAAATCAGAAGTTGCCATGAACACGTTCTAGGGTTTCCAAGCTCTGAAATTAGGGCTTTACAGCATAAGCAAAATTGGACCTTGTAACGCATATGGTTGGATTCGTCAAGGCCAGACGAATCAAACCCAACCCTCGCGTCCTATTTATATAACTCATACATCTAATCGCTATTTTTTGCATTTGCAGTTTGTGGGGGTTAAAAACCCCCGCTATTTGATTGTTTTTGTTACAGGCCAAGCGAAGAAGATAATATGTGGAAGCGTGTGGGTGGTGTATTCAAACGAACGCGTGTTTTTTTCTGATTTCCAGCATAACTATCATTATTGATATATTATATTTGTTGTTTATTATATTAATAGATACAATGCAGTGGCGTAGTGGAAAATGACGTGATTGGCAACCATTGGGACCTGGGTTCGATTCCCAGGTCCCCCAAACGCTTGTTAATATTTTTTCAAACCTATTCATATGCAGCGCTTGTCAAGAATTCCATCATACACCTCACAGATCAGCATGCCAAGTGTCTCAAAAGACAGATCCAAAGGCCAAAGATGAAAGGCTATGGTTTTCTCTAGTCAATGAGCACGCACCTGATTCCAGAAGTCAACAAGGGCTTTGTGCTATTGGGCCTAAATTTCCAGAACTAAACCTCCATTGGGTCCATCAACACCCCCCTGGTTTATTTTCCTTTTATTTTCTTTCTCTTTTTAATTCTTTTAATTATTATTATTATTATTATTAACTAACAAATTATTTTTATAATAAAATCATAAACTTAAAATATTTGTATTATTATTATTATTATTATTAAATTTCACCTTAATTGTTAAGAAGATTGTGCAGAAGATGACAGTGACGTACAAAGATTGGCACGAGATGTTACCGTTTGCTCTTCACGGGTACCGTACCTCAGCACGAACGTCAACAGGTTTAAAAAACATTTTTTTATTTTTTAATTAAATAATTAATTAGTACTAGGTTTAATATTTTAATTAAATTGCAAAAAAGGACAAAACTTAAATTCTTTTCTCAAAAAGGGTCAAAACCCTAAGGACGTCCCAATTAAATTTCTTTTTGCACATTATTCTTATTTTGATTATTTATGTAACTGTTTCCGAAATGTAATAGTTAATTAGGATTTTACCGCTTTCTTTTACTTTCCGCACTTATTTCCAAAACGGGTTATGTTTTTGGCGATGTATAGACCCGCGCCTTGTAATAGCGTAGATTCATATTTCCGCAATTTATTTTCCGCACTCTTAACTGTTAATATGCATGCAAGACTTGGATGAAAATTAAAATCAATCGTAGCTCAACATAACATGTACAAGATAATATAACATGAAAACAACACACAAGCACATGCCACTCCTAGGGTACGCTTCACTGGTTGCCTCGAACGTGGTCGTCAAGCATAGGGTGTTTTAGTGGTCGCCCTCCTGTCTAAGATCCAGTTGCCTCGAAACGGTTGCCTCGGATAAAAAGGATCTAGGAAATTAGGGTTACTTCTAAGGTGTCCTACTATTGCTTCGGTGACCACATTGTCCCTTATAATTGAATTGACCCGAAAACCTCCAATGACGGTACTACCTACTTCTCAATAGTGGGATAGTACTGTCTAAAGGACTCTTACACAGCCTAATTCCTTAGAGTAGGTAGATCTCATGGGTACTTGCTCTTTCAAACAAACAAAACAACTTTTCGCACCCACACTTTCAAAAAGTTTTCAAACAAATTTTGCATACACTCTTGATGACTGATACAAGAGTTACTTAGAAATTTTTCAAACGAAACTTTTTCAAACCCACTCACACTTGAAAAGCAAACAATTTTTTGAAAACATAGAAGAGCAAGTACCTAAGAGCCCATGGATAACCATGGATAGAAAGGGTGCTAACACCTTCCCTTTCTATAAATCTACCTCTCGAACCGAGAAACATTCTCAAAGAAGGAATTTTGCTGTGCTTTTGTCCTTTCCATATTGGAGAACATAAAAGACGGTGGCGACTCTTGCTTACCGCGACATTTCACGAACCAGCATTCCAAAACAGTCAGTTATATTCCCACCGATCACAGAACTGGCGACTCTGTTGGGGACTTTATAAAAGTGAGGTGTACCTTAGGATTAGATCATACTTATGTTTTCAATTGCTTTCTTTGATTGCTTTATATTTGTGGGAATTGCATCGGAGTTTCATGGATCCTAACCCGGATCTGGGGAATACCCTTTTAGGTAGCATAAGCTGTGAGGGACATGTCCGGCGTAGACCGACACGGGTGAAGCAGTGGCTACGTTGGTGTGACACCTTGGTCTGTACCGATATCCCTTGTGTTGCAACGAGGAGAATATGGGTCTTCTGAGGAGTCATTAAGCACCAACCGACCTTAGAACCCTAAATTGACCCAACTTGGCCATAGAACAGTAGCAGTATGCTACACTCATTGAGGCTAAACTCTCGCGATGGTTCTGGCTGCAAGAAAAGATTGCGATGCTGGAGTTATGGCCGATTGAGGGTAGTCGATGATATTGAGATCCTCTAGAACCCGGTTACTTTTGGTAGGACAGGTCTTAACCAACGAAACTGAAAGAGGGTAGTACCTAAACTTCATGCTGGCCTAAACTCTAAGGGCTGTCTTGTGTGACTTGTGTGCCTTATCATGTTTGCCATTGTGAATACTTGTGGTGTGCTTTATCATAACATCATGCCATCATACCATTGCATGCATCCTGCATAAGGACTGACCCATTTCAAAGACAAGAGGGTTTCATCTTTGCTCTGTTTTGTAGGACATTATGATGCCCATGCGAAGGAATACTATCCGGCTCAACTTTGTTCACCCACCTGATTTTCTCAAAGAATTGGTTGACAAAATTCCAAATACTACTTCCTTCATCCAGAGGCATGGTTCTCTTCTTGGTTTAGTCACTTCAAAGTGGGACCAACAACTGATGAGTGTCCTGACCCAGTTTTATGATCCACTATATCATTGCTTCACCTTTCAAGACTTCCAGCTGGTCCCTACCCTGGAAGAATTCTCTGATTTGCTTGGTATCCCTGTTTTGGAGCAGACTCCCTTCACTGGTTGGGAAAAGACTCTTAGACTCGAGGAAATTGCTGCAGCCCTTCCTTTGACCAACAAGGAGGTAATGGATAACTGGGTGACTAGAAGCGGAGTTAAGGGCTTTTTGGCTAAGTTTATGATTGGTAAAGCTAACAGTTTCTGGAATGACTTAGACTTCAGGGCGTACGAAGACATTCTGGCTCTCTTAATTTATGGTCTGGTTCTGTTTCCAAATCCTGATAACTTTGTCAATGTCAATGCCATAAGGATCTTCATGTCTCGGAACCCTGTGCCCACTCTCTTGGGTGATATCCTGCAACAACTCTATGCTCGTACTGCCCGAAGACGGGGAACTCTGTGGTGTTGTACTCCTTTGTTAGTGAGGTGGTTTATTTCGCACCTCCCTAAGTTCATGCTGAAGAACAAGGAAGGAAGAGGTTGGGCTCACAGGTTAATGTCTCTCACTGATAATGACATCATTTGGACTCTCAGAGGTTTGGATGAAGTAGCTGTTATTGATCGTTGTGGAGAATATCCTAATGTTCCATTGATCGGTACCCAGGGAGGAATCTCTTATAATCCATGTTTAGCTCTCCGTCAGTTTGGAAGAGCCAGAAAAGCAGGGCCTGATGAGATGTTAGTTCCTAACATCAGTTTTGAGTTTCAGGTAGATAGTGACGAGCTGCGTCGTAGATTCATCAAGGCTTGGGACAGAATTCACAAAGCTGACCCACATGAGTTGGGACCAAAGACTTCTCTACCTATGGAATCCTACTACAGATGGGTCTGCATCCGTGATCAGAAGTTAGGTATGTCGTACGAAGCCGTCAGGCCTATCATTCTTGAATTTCCTGATAGAGACGGGGTTCCTCCAACTATTCTCCCTCCTCAGATACCTACTGCTGTTGATACACTAAAGAGGTCTTGGGCGCAACTACAGGAAGAACGGGATTCTTATCGGGAAAAGTTCAATGAACAAGAACAGAAAATCCAGAAGCTGACTAAGCAATTGGAGAACGAACGAACCCTGAATGATTATATCCGTACTGAGAAGAGAAGGCCATGGGAGCACTGATGGGCCTTGGATATTTCTTTTACAGCTTTCATTTCCTTTTCAGTATTTTCATTTATGTAACGCCTAAGGGCAATTTCTTGAACAATTCAATTTTTGAATCTAATAAAGTGTGTTTCCTTTTTGTTTACAAAGTTGAATCCCGATTGTCTTTGAAAACATAAATCATACGCATTCCATTCATCATATGCATAGCAGGTACCCTTTTTCTACAGGTTGCTTAATCTTCTTCGCTATTTATTTCAGCAGTCATCATGAATCCTGAATCATCCAACGAACAAGCAATAAAGGCCCTCCAGGCCCAGAACGCCCAGTTTCAAGAGCTGGTCATGAGCTTAGTCCAGGGTCAACAGGAATTGAAGACTCTGCTTTTGAAGAAGAAGAAGAAGAGGACTGTACTGTTCAACACTGGACGGAGGTTTGGGAATACACTGCAAAATGAGGCTGATCAAGCTACTTCCTCTGTAGGGAAAGACATTCCCCAAGGGGGAAGGGTTCCTAGTCCTGTGGTCTCCGACAACGAGACGGATTTCAATGATGAGCAGTACCCTCCTGCTGAAGACAGGTACAAGAAACTAGAGGACCGTCTGAGTGCGATGGAGATTCAACATGTTCCTGGGTTAGATTTTGGAGATCTAGGTTTATCTTCTGGGGTTGTGATCCCACACAAGTTCAAGGCACCTTCTTTTGCGAAGTATGACGGGGCATCTTGTCCTAAGCTGCATCTCAGATCATATGTAAGGAAGATCCAACCTTACACTGCAGACAAGAATCTATGGATCCATTTCTTCCAGGATAGCCTTTCAGGGGCTCAACTCGAATGGTTCTATCAGCTGGATGGAACTAGTATTTGAAACTGGGAGGACTTGGCTACTGTATTTTATAAGCAGTATCAGTATAATTCCGACCTCGCTCCCACGCGTACCCAACTCCAGGGTATGTCACTTGGGAAGGGTGAAGGTTTTAAGGAGTACGCGCAAAAGTGGAGAGACCTGGCTGGCAGGGTGCGGCCACCTTTGACTGACCGAGAGCTCGTTGATATGTTCCTAGGGACCCTGTCTGGTCCGTTCTTCAACCATCTGATTGGTAATTCTTCTGCTGGGTTCACAGACCTGATCTTAACTAGAGAAAGGATCGAAGCTGGTATCAAGTCGGGGAAGATACAGAAAGGTGCATCCTCAAGTTCTGAAAAGAAACCCTTCAAGAAGGAATCTAGTGCTGTTTATGGGTCAAGGAAACAGAATAAACCAGAACGCCGCCAAGCTGTCAACGCAGTGGTAATCTCAAAGCCCGCTGCTGCTCCTCAGCAATACAACCAACCAAGGGGTGAGAGACCCAAAAGGCAATACACTCGGCTCAGTGTGACCCTGTCTCAGATATTGCCGCAACTACTGTCAACCAATCTGGTAACTGTCAAGGAAGCTCCAAAGGTTGTGAACACAACCTCTCCAAAGTACAACCCAAACGCCCGCTGCGCTTATCACTCTGATAGCCCGAGGCACTCTACTGATGATTGTTGGGCCCTGAGGAACAAGGTTCAGAACCTTATTGATGCTAAAGAAATACAGTTCGAGGCGCCCGAAAGGCCCAATGTTGTGACTGCCCCCATGCCCCAGCATGGAGTGAATGTTGTTGAGGAGGACCTGTATGTAGCCTCTGTGGATGAGATTGTTACTCCGTTATTGACCGTCAAAAGGAACATGTTGCTAGCCGGTTTATTTCCGGGATGTAGTAAAGGTTTCCTTCTATGTTCTGTTTCACCTGCTGGTTGTCCTTTGTTGAAGTCAGGCATCCAAAACCTGATGGATAGCAAAGAGATCTTGTTCAAGAAGATTGTTGTTCCTGCTGTCCATGCTGAAGAAGTGTCTATTGTTACTATTTACTCTCCTAAGGCTCCCTCAAAGAAGCCTGTCAAAATCATGTCTACTCAGAAGATTGCTCCCATCATCATTACTGTTCCGGGGCCCATCCCTTATAAATCAGACAAAGCTGTCCCTTGGCACTATGGGGCAGATGTTTATGTTCTTGGAGTAAAGAAAGAGTTTGATACTAGTACTGGCTTCAGCAACATAACCGGGCCTGCCAAAGTCACTTGTAGTGGTAGACTCTTCTCACCTGATATTGCGCCACCAGCTATTCAAAGACCTCTTGTCATCACACCCGCATGTGTGCCTGCTTCCCTTCCTGATCAAGTTCCTGTTTCTACCCCTGCTGCCGAGTCATCTGACGCTCGGGGCAAAGGGATTGCTACTGATGTGCCTGCCCGGATGGAGGCACCGAAGACCGTCAATGTTGAAGCTTCCCAGCAAGAGATGGAAGAGATTCTTAAAATTATCAAGAAGAGTGATTTCAATGTGGTTGAGCAGCTGGGGCACACCCCCTCTAAAATTTCTATGCTATCACTGTTGTTATGTTCAGAGGCCCATGCCAAGGCCCTGATTTCTTTCCTGAAGACGGCCCACGTGCCACAAGAAACGTCTGCTGATCAATTTACCGATTGTGTGGCCAACTTGACTGCCGATAATGGGTTGGGTTTCGCTGACGCCGATCTGACTGCCAAGGGAAAGAACCATAATGATGCCCTGCATGTCTCCATTGAATGCAGGGGCACTACTCTTGCCCATGTGATAGTAGACACCGGTTCTTCATTGAACGTATTACCCAAGAAGGCCCTAGACAGGTTGGATTGTGAAGGTTTAGAGCTCAAGCCTAGTAACATTGTTGTTCGGGCCTTTGACGGGTCCAAAAGGATGGTACATGGTGAAGTTGACATTCCAATCAGGGTTGGTTCGCAGGTCTTTGATTCTACTTTCTATGTGATGGACATACGACCGTCCTATTCTTGTTTGCTGGGTCGTCCATGGATCCACAAGGCTGGAGCTGTGACCTCCACATTATATCAGAAGCTTAAGTACCCGGTCAGAGGGAAGATTGTCACAGTGCAGGGAGAGGAAGAATATATGGTCAGCCATCTTAACTCGTTCCGGTACATAGAAATGGATGGGGAGTTCATTGAGACCCCCTTTCAACATTTTGAAGAGGTTACTCAAACATTGGCGTCAGCAGAGACTGTAACTGAAGAAGACTCTCTGTTGAAGATGGCTTCCTTAAAGGATGCTTGGGCTGTGATTGAGAAGGGTGAGTGCGCAAACTGGGGCCGACTTCCTGATTTTACTCCGAAGACTGACAAGTTTGGTTTGGGTTTCACTGCAGAAGCTCAGAGGGTTGTTCGCAAAGCAAGGATTGGAAGACCTCCTGTGTTAATCACCAACCCGGGAGTGAATGCTATTGAAGACGATATGGAGGAATCTGAATTTGACCGCTGGATCTACCCAACGACCAACGGTGGACTGAACAACTGGACTGCCAAAGATTTCATACCTATTACTTTTGTCACTCAGTAATGAACTCCTTTGTTTTGAATTTGTAACGAACAATAATTTGAAACTTTATGGCCCGGTGTCTTACCCGGGGCACCGTGGCTTCATTTGTGAGGGCTTATTATTTATCATTTTCATATATCATGAATAAAAGCATTGGACGTTTTTCGCATTTCAAATCTTGCGCTCCTTTCCTTTCTTTATATATTGCAAAACAGCTATATTTACACACACTCACCTATACAGGTTCCAATCCACTCTGGATCTCACTGGTAACGACTCTGCTATTGCCAGTTATGACTTCGAAAATCCGATCAACTTAGCCGAAGACGAAGGTGAAGATGATTGCGAAGTGCCTGGTGAGCTTGCAAGACTGTTACTCCAGGAAGAGAGGGCCATTCAGCCACATGAAGAGCCAGTGGAAACGGTAAATCTGGGTACTGAGACAGACAAAAAGGAAGTCAAGATTGGTGCCAATCTGGAGGCTAGTGGGAAACAACGGTTGATTCAGATGCTACATGATTATGTGGAAATCTTTGCCTGGTCTTACGAAGACATGCCTGGGTTGGATACCGACATTGTGGTTCATCATCTGCCTACCAAGGAAGAATGCCCTCCGGTAAAACAGAAGGTCCGCCGTATGCGTCCAGAGATGTCCGAGAAAATCAAAGCTGATGTTATGAAACAATTCGATGCCGGTTTTCTAGCAGTGACTTCTTACCCTCAGTGGGTTGCTAATGTGGTTCCAGTGCCGAAGAAAGATGGTAAGGTCAGAATGTGTGTTGATTACAGGGATTTGAACAGGGCAAGCCCCAAGGATGATTTCCCTCTGCCTCACATTGATGTTCTGGTTGACAATACTGCTCAGCATAAGGTATTCTCCTTCATGGACGGGTTCTCAGGTTATAATCAGATCAAGATGGCTCCTGAAGACATGGAGAAGACCACTTTTGTTACTCAGTGGGGCACCTTTTGCTACAAGGTCATGCCTTTTGGGTTGAAAAATGCTGGGGCAACCTACCAACGTGCCATGGTTGCTTTGTTTCATGACATGATCCATCATGAGATCAAAGTATATGTCGACGATATGATTGCAAGGTCCCAAACGGAGGAGGAACACCTGGACCATCTACAGAAGCTGTTTGACCGTCTGAAGTTGTACAAGCTGAGGTTGAACCCAAACAAGTGCACCTTTGGGGTGAGATCTGGAAAATTGCTAGGTTTCGTCATGAGCGACAAAGATATTCAAGTGGACCCTGCCAAGGTGAAAGCCATACAAGATATGCCAGTTCCCAAGCCAGAGAAAGAAGTCAGAGGCTTTCTAGGACGGTTGAACTACATTGCCCGATTCATCTCGCATCTAACTGCTACCTGTGAACCAATCTTCAAGCTGCTGAAGAAAGATCAAGTAGTACGTTGGAACGATGAATGCCAGGCCTCTTTCGACAGAATCAAAGAGTATCTCCAAGAGACACCCATTCTTATGCCACCGGTTGAAGGGAGACCTCTAATCTTATACTTGACAGTACTTGACAGCTCAATGGGGTGTGTGTTGGGGCAGCATGACGAGTCTGGCCGAAAAGAGCATGCCATTTATTACCTTAGCAAAAAGTTTACCGACTGTGAGACCCGATACTCACTGCTCGAGAAAACTTGATGCGCTTTGGTATGGGCTGCTCGCCGGCTGAGACAGTATATGCTGACTCACACTACTCTGTTGATTTCAAAAATGGATCCAATAAAGTATATCTTCGAAAAGCCCGCCTTGTCCAGGAGAATATCAAGATGGCAAATGATCTTGACCGGATACGACATCCAGTACACGACTCAAAAAGCAATCAAGGGAAGTGTATTGGCAGACCATTTGGCACATCAGGCAGTGGATGACTACCAATCTATGAACTTTGAGTTTCCAGACGAGAATATCATGGTAGTAACTAATTGTGAAGTACCTGGACCGGATGAAGGACCTGAGGAAGGATCCCGATGGTCTATGCACTTTGACGGAGCCTCAAACGCTTTGGGTAACGGTATTGGCGCTGTGATCATATCCCCAAAAGGCACTCATACTCCACTCACTGCCCGACTATGTTTCAACTGCACCAACAACATGGCAGAGTATGAAGCATGCATCATGGGTCTTCAAGCTGCAATTGACCTAAGGATCAAGTTTCTGAGTCTTTTCGGAGATTCCGCTCTCGTGATCAGTCAGATCATAGGCGAGTGGGATACGAAACACCCGAACCTTGTTCCCTACAAAGAGTATGTGTTAACATTAATCCCCCACTTCGAAGAGATAACTTTTGAACACTTCCCAAGAGAGGAGAATCAGTTGGTGGACGCGCTGGCTACGATGTCTTCTATGTTCAAAGTCAAATGGGACAACGAGGCTCCCCGGATCATTATCTGGAAACTGGATGAACCTGCATATTGTCGTGATCTTGAGGCTAAAGAGGTAACTGAAAAACCTTGGTATCATGAAGTGAAGAGGTACCTTGAAGCTCAACAATACCCTGAAGGAACATGTGTTAATGACAAAAAGTTTCTGAGAAGGTTCGCGGCAAAATTCTTCCTCAGCAATGGCATTCTATACAAGCGAAACCATGATTCAACCTTACTGCGTTGTGTGGATAAGACTGAAGCAGAAAAAATCATGGCAGAGCTACATGAAGGTACCTTCGGAACGCATCCCAGTGGACATACCATGGCAAAGAAAATCCTTCGGGCAGGATATTTCTGGTCCACAATGGAAGCCGACTGTTACCAACATTCTCGAACATGTCATAAATGTCAGATCTATGCTGATAAGGCGCACATTCCTCCAGTTCCTCTGAACATCTTGACAACACCTTGGCCTTTTGCAATGTGGGGCATTGATATGATCGGCGAGATCAGACCTACGGCATCCAACGGGCATCGCTTCATCCTGGTAGCGATTGATTACTTCACAAAGTGGGTTGAAGCAGCTTCCTATGCTACGGTAACCAAGAACGTCGTGGCATGGTTCATTCGGCACAACCTGATTTGTCGATACGGTGTCCCGGAAAGGATCATTACGGACAATGGTACCAATCTTAATAATAAGATGATCACTGAGCTCTGCGAGCAATTCAAGATACAGCACCATAACTCTTCTCCTTACCGGCCGAAGATGAATGGGGCTGTAGAGGCAGCTAATAAGAATATTAAGAAGATTGTGCAGAAGATGACAGTGACATACAAAGATTGGCACGAGATGTTACCATTTGCTCTTCACGGGTACCGTACCTCAGCACGAACGTCAACAGGTTTAAAAAACATTTTTTTCTTTTTTAATTAAATAATTAATTAATACTAGGTTTAATATTTTAATTAAATTGCAAAGAAGCACAAAACTTAAATTCTTTTCTCAAAAAGGGTCAAAACCCTAAGGACGTCCCGATTAAATTTCTTTTCGCACATTATTCTTATTTTGATTATTTATGTAACTGTTTCCGAAATGTAATAGTTAATTAGGATTTTACCGCTTTCTTTTACTTTCCGCACTTATTTCCAAAACGGGTTATGTTTTTGGCGATGTATAGACATGCGCCTTGTAATAGCGTAGATTCATATTTCCGCAATTTATTTTCCTCACTCTTAACTGTTAATATGCATGCAAGACTTGGATGAAAATTAAAATCAATCGTAGCTCACCATAACATGTACAAGATAATATAACATGAAAATAACATACAAGCACATGCCACTCCTAGGGTACGCCTCACTGGTTGCCTCAAACGTGGTCGTCAAGCATAGGGTGTTTTAGAGGTCGCCCTCCTGTCTAAGATCCAGTTGCCTCGAAACGGTTGCCTCGGATAAAAAGGATCTAGGACATTAGGGTTACTTCTAAGGTGTCCTATTATTGCTTCGGTGACCACATTGTCCCTTATAATCGAATTGACCCGAAAACCTCCAATGACGGTACTACCTACTTCTCAATAGTGGGATAGTACTGTCTATAGGACTCTTACACAGCCTAATTCCTTAGAGTAGGTAGATCTCATGGGTACTTGCTCTTTCAAACAAACAAAACAACTTTTCGCATCCACACTTTCAAAAAGTTTTCAAACCAATTTTTCATACACTCTTGAGGATTGATACAAGAGTTACATAGAAATTTTTCAAACGAAACTTTTTCAAACCCACACACACTTGAAAAGCAAACAATTTTTTGAAAACATAGAAGAGCAAGTACCTAAGAGCCCATGGATAACCATGGATATAAAGGGTGCTAACACCTTCCCTTTCTATAAATCTACCTCTCGAACCGAGAAACATTCTCAAAGAAGGAATTTTGCTGTGCTTTTGTCCTTTCCATATTGGAGAACATAAAAGACGGTGGCAACTCTTGCTTACCGCGACATTCCGCGAACCAGCATTCCAAAACAGTCAGTTCTATTCCCACCGATCACAGAACTTAAATGAATTAAATGAATTAATATTAATAAAAATTCAATTAATTAATTAAAAATAAGAAAATAAATCAATTTAAGTTCAATGGGTCGTGCATAGGCCTTGGACAAAGTTTCAAGAAAGAATTTGAGGCCCATTAGCAAAAATGAAGTGCTTTGGGCAAAGTTGACTTTTGCAAATTCCCAAAAATTTCCCAACTTATCCAATGCATATCTTGCTCAATTTTGATCCTATGAACATGTTCTTGGACATTTTGGAAAGGTCTTGAAGTCCTCTAACCAATTCCGTTAGTCCCATGTCATTTTTAGTTACCAATCTCAAGTTATGGTCTTTGACTTAAAGTGCCTTTTTGTTGACTTTTGAAATTGACCTATAATGTAGAAATTGATAACTTTTTGTGAGAGCATTTCTTGGTCTTGGAATGTGAAGATGAGTTGTAGGAAATGTCATCCCCTTCAAAATGAGAATTGGATGGGATTTTTCTGATGAACCATGAAAAAGTTATGCCTTGGTCAAGTTACAGTTGGCTTTTCAGCTGTCCAAAAATAGAACCTTTTGGCATCTTGATGATTTTTGAGCCATTCTTGTGGAATCATGATCAAGAATTGATCAAATGATGATTGTGACCTCAAAATAAGATGTTGACCAAATTTTTTGACTTTTGGCTGTAAAATGACCATTTTGCCCCTGCAGTTGATTGTGAACCAAATAGGGCTTTTGACTGTGCAACTTGATGCTGTGAGTCTTGAAACTTGGCATGTAGATGATTGACAATGTATATAGGCCTATAGGACTTGATTGAGCCATTGAAAACCTCAAATTCCCTGAAGGAACCAAAACCCTAATTTTGACTGGCTTAGGAGATGTTAGGACTGTGCAATCTTTGAGAAGTCTTGAACCATTTTGAAGATGATCCTTGACAAACTTTGAAGAATATGGGAGGGAAAATTTTGGGGTACAACAATGAGCATATCATGAAGCTGATTTCGTACTTCAAAGAGATCACGTTTGAGCACATTCCCAGAGAAGAAAACAATCTAGCTGATGCACTGGCAACTTTGTCCTCCATGTTCAAGGTTAAGTGGGCTAATGAGGCACCTTCTATTATTATCAAAAGTTTGAGTGAGCCAGCTTTCTGTTTTGAGTCCAGTTTGGAACCAGATGGTAACCCTTGGTTTTATGACGTTAAACGATATCTTGAAACACAAGAGTATCCTGAAGAGGCATCTGTCACAGATAAGAAGTTTTTGAGAAGATTTTCAGCCAAGTTCTTTCTCAGTGGTGGTGTGTTGTATAGAAGGCATCATGAAGGTTTACTGCTCAGATGTGTTGACAAGAAAGAAGCGGCTAGAATCATTGAGGAAATACATGAAGGTGATTTTGGGACCCATTCCAACGGGCATACCATGGCTAAAAATATTTTGCGAGCAGGTTTTTATTTGTCCACCATGGAGACTGATTGTTACAATCATGCACGGGTTTCCCACAAATGTCAAGTCTATGGTGATAAGGTGTATGCGCCGCAAGTACCTTTGAATGTCTTGACCTCCCCTTGGCCGTTTGCGATGTGGGGAATTGATATGATCGACAGGATTAAACCGATTGCGTCCAACGGGCATCGTTTCATTCTGGTTGCCATCGATTATTTTACAAAATGGGTCGAAGCTGCATCCTATGCCAATGTCACCAAGCAGGTGGTGACTCGATTCATTAAGCATAATATTATCTGTCGCTACGGCGTGCCTGAGAAGATCATTACCGATAATGGGTCTAATTTGAACAACAAGATGATGAAGGAGCTTTGTAAGTCTTTTAAAATCAAGCATCATAATTCTTCCCCATATAGACCAAAGATGAATGGCACTATCAAAGCGGACAATAAAAATATCAAGAAAATTATGCAGAAGATGGTGGTAACCTATAAAGATTGGCATGAGATGCTGCCTTTTGTTTTGCATGGTTATCGTACCACGGTGCGTACTTCGACTGGGGCAACCACATTTTCATTGGTTTACGGCATGGAAGTAGTACTGCCGGTAGTAGTCGAGATTCCTTCTCTTAGGGTCATGAGAGATGTTGAGCTAGATGAAAGTGAATGGGTACATAATCGGCTGGATCAGTTGGAACTTATTGACGAAACGAGATTGACGGATGTATGTCACGGTCAGGTAAATCAGGAAAGAATGAGGAAAGCTTTTGATAAGAGGGTACGGCCACAATGTTACAAGCCAGGTGACCTTGTGCTAAAGAGGATAATTCTTCCCCAGGGAGATCCCAGGGGCAAGTGGGTTCCAACTTATGAAGGTCCTTTCATGGTCAGAAAAGTTTTCTCTGGTGGAGCGATGATGCTCACGACTATGGATGGAGAGTACTTCCCCCCTCCCCTGTGAATGCTGACGTAGTTAAAAAATAGTTTGCATAAAAAATAAATAAAACCCGCTAAACTGAAAACCCGAAAGGGCGGTTTAGGCAAAAAGAGGGTGTCTTGGTGAATCGAAAACCCGAAAGGGAGATTCAGGAAAAAGTTAGGGACTTAAAGAAAATGACTACGTTTAGCCTGAATTCCTTTGTTTCCTTCCTTTGATCCATCGCCTGGCATGAGCTCGAGGATAATCCAAGAACATTTTGTCTGAAAGAAGGAAGATGAGAGTCATAAGAGTCATAGTAGAGTTGGGACTTGATGGATATTCACATTTTTACACTACCATTTGAAGACACTTGTTTGTTTTGATGTAAATGCCTTTTTCACAGGCTGATTTCTCAAAATCAATAAAATATCTTCTTTCAAGTATGCGTATGCGCTTCTTTTCTCCTTTTTTACTATTTTGTTTGCAAAAACGTCCAATATTTTTGATAAGCATATGCATGTAAACTTCGTGGGCCTTACACGGAAATGGTAATATGAGTTATGGTTGGTTGATCGCTTGAAATAAGGATAACAAACGCAATATCTACTACGCAAGGGGCATGTTTGTTTCTCTGTTTGATGGACTTCTCTTTCACTTTACTGGCGGGTGCCTTGCCGTTTTGTTTCACAACTCCGTGTTGTTGGTAAACGTCATGGGTCAGGGTAATATCAAGATTACGGCAAGTCGGCGAACCTAGTTGAAGATATTTCTTCCCCATAATAGATTTTATTACGTTTCTTTGCCGCATTTTCATATGTTATCTTGATTGATTGTTTTGGCTTTTTTTGCATATAGGATTTTGTTTATGGCCGAATGTTAGTCCTGACGCGTTGAATATTTTTCCTTTGAAAAATTGTTTCATTTTACTTAATTCATCCAGTATCACTCTTTAATCGATTTTTTCAGGTGTTTTCCCACCTGACTTTGAACATAGAAGACATGGTAGCTAGCGCGTCCGCTAACTGATTCTCCTCTCGCGGGAAATGTTCAAAGGTTACCTCTTCAAAGTGTGGGAGCAATGTCAGTACGTGCTCTCTGTATGGGATGAGATTCACATGTTTCGTATCCCATTCTCCTTTGATCTGACTTATCACTAAAGCTGAATCCCCGAAGACATTTAACAACTTGATCCTGAGGTCGATAGAGGATTTGAGACCCATGATGCAGGCTTCATACTACGCCATGTTGTTAGTGCAATTGAAGCATAGTCGGGAAGTGAAAGGAGTATGACAACCCTCAGGAGATATGATTACGGTGCCAATGCCATTACTGAGTGTGTTCGAAGCTCCAGCAAAAAACATAGTACATCGGGATCCCTCCTCATTTCCTTCATCTAG
Source organism: Vicia faba (assembly GCA_948472305.1). Classification (NCBI taxonomy): domain Eukaryota; kingdom Viridiplantae; phylum Streptophyta; class Magnoliopsida; order Fabales; family Fabaceae; genus Vicia; species Vicia faba. The sequence continues at coordinate 204,931,904 of OX451738.1, forward strand.
TCCAGGTTCTTCGTAGTAAGTCACCAGCATAATATTCTCGTCCGGGAACCCAAAATTCATAGACGGGTTGTCATCCATGGCCTGAGGAGCCAAATGATCAGCCAATACACTCCCCTTAATTGCTTTCTGGGTTGTATATTGTATATCATATTCAGTTAAGATCATCTGCCATCTCGCTATTCTTCTGGAGAGAGCGGGCTTCTCTAAGATGTACTTGATTGAATCCATCTTAGATATCAACAAAGTAGTGTGGTTCAACATGTACTATCTTAGTAGGCGTGCAGCCCATGCCAAAGCGTAACAAGTTTTCTCGAGCAGTGAGTATCTTGTCTCACAGTTGGTAAATTTTTTGCTAAGGTAGTATATTGCGTGCTCTTTTCGACCAGACTCGTCATGCTGGCCCAGCACACACCCCATTGAATTGTCTAACACTGTTAAGTACAATATCAAAGGTCTTCCTTCAACCAGAGGCATCAGAATTGGCGGTTCTTGTAGTTATTCTTTGATCCTTTCGAAAGTTGTTTGGCATTCGTCATTCCACCTTACCACTTGATATTTCTTCAGAAGCTTGAAGATGGGCTCACAAGTAGCAGTCAGATGTGAAATGAACTTGGTGATATAATTTAGGCGTCCCAAGAAACCTCTAACCTCCTTCTTTGTATGGGGAGCCAGCATCTCTTGTATGGCCTTTATCTTTGCGGGGTCTACCTGAATACCTTTGTCACTGACGATGAAACCTAGAAGCTTACCAGACCTTACCTCGAAGGTGCACTTGTTCGGATTCAACCTCAGCTTGTATGTCTTCAACCTGTCGAACAACTTTTGTAGATAATCAAGGTGTTCCTCTTTGGTTTGATACCTGGCTATCATGTCTTCAACATAAACCTCGATATCATGCTGAATCATATCGTGGAACAAAGCGACCATGGCTCGTTGATAGGTTGCCCCAACATTTTTTAACCCAAAAGGCATCACCTTATAATAGAAGGTGCCCCACTGTGTGACGAATGTTGTCTTCTACATGTCTTCAGGAGCCATCTTGATCTGGTTGTAGCCAGAGAAAGCATCCATGAAGGAGAAGATTTTATGTTGCGCGGTGTTGTCAACTAGAACATCAATATGGGGAAGCGGGAAGCCATCCTTGGGGCTCACCCTGTTCAGGTCTCTATAATCCACACACATCTGTACCTTTTCGTCCTTCTTAGGTACCGGAACGATGTTAGCAACCCACTGCGGATAGGAGGTGACAGCTAAGAACCCTGCGTCGAACTGCTTCATGACCTCTGCCTTAATCTTCTCTGACATTTTAGGGCGCATACGGCGGATCTTCTATTTAACCGGAGGACAATCTTCTTTGGTCAACAGACGATGTACCACGATATCAGTGTCTAAACCAGGCATGTCTTCATATAACCAGGAGAAGATCTCAACGTAGTCGTGCAATATCTGTATCAACCGCTGTTTGATCTTAGCTTCCATATTTACACCAATCTTGACTTCTTTTTTGTCCACCTCCGTGCCCAAGTTTATCATCTCAATTGGCTCTTCATGAGGTTGTATAGCCCTCTATTCCTACTGTAATAGTCTAGCAAGTTCTCCAGGCACCTCACAATCGTCCTCACCTTCGTCCTTGGCTTGGTTGATCAGATTTTCGAAGTCATGACTGGCAATAGCAGAACTGTTATCAATGGGATCCAGGGTGGATTTGGATATGCATTTTGATACGTTAGTGTGTGTAAGAGAATATCTGTTTCGATAAAGTAAAAACAGAAAAGATAAACAGAGAGCGCAAAATTTATATGCAAGGAACGTCGAATGTTTTATTGATGATATATGAAATGACATATAATAACCCTCACATATAGGACCATTGTGCCTCAGGTAAGACACAAGGCCATAAAGTTTAAATTGTTTATTATAAACTTGGAAAACAAGTAAGACAATTACTGCAGAATAAAAGAAACTGGTATGAAATATCTGGTCGTCCAATTACTCGGTCCACCGTTGGTAGTCGGGTAGATCCAGATTTCAATATCAGAGTCGTCCTTACTGTATTCAATAGCATTGACCCCATGATTGTTGATGCGTAGGGGAGGTCCTCCAGCCCGAGCGTGTTGAACAACCTTTTGAGCTCCTGAAGTAAAGCCCAAACCAAATTTTTCAGTTTTGTGAGTAAAATCAGGGAGCTGTCCCCAGTTAGTACACCCACCTTCTTCGACCACTGCTCTGGCGTCCTTGAGGAAAGCCATCTTCAAAGGAGGTTTGTTTCTGGTGGTAGTTTCAGTTGACGCTAAAATCTGGGGAACCTCTTCAAAGTTTTAACAAGGAGTCTCTATGAATTCCCCGTCCATCTCCACATACCTGAAGGAGTTCAGGTGGCTCACCATATACTCCTCTTCGTCATGCACAATGACAATCTTCCCCTTCACCGGATATTTCAGCATTTGGTGTAGTGTAGAAGTAACAGCCTCAGCTTCATGGATCCAAGGATGACCCAAAAAACAAGAGTATGATGGCCTGATGTCCATCACATAGAAGGTGGACTCAAAGGTTTGAGAGCCTACTTTGACAGGGATGTCCACCTCCCCATGCACCATTTTCTTTGACCTGTCAAAAGCCCTTACCACAATGTTACTAGGCTTTAAGGTCAAGCCTTCACAATCCAGCCGATCAAGAGCCTTCTTGGGCAGAGCATTCAGTGAAGACCCAGTATCCACCAGCACATGAGCCATAGTGGTGCCCTTGCATTCGATCGAGACATGCAGAGCATCATTATGCTTCCTCCCTTTTGGTGTTAGGTCGGCATCTGAAAAACCCAGCCCATTGTCAATAGTCAAGCTGGCCACACAGTCTTTGAATTGATCAGCCGAGGTTTCTTGCGGCACATGTGCGGTTTTGAGGAATGTAATCAAATCCTTTGCATGGGCCTCAGAGCATAACAACAGAGACACCATCGATATCTTCGAGGGGGTCTGACCCAGGTGCTCGACCATATTGTAGTCGCTCTTTTTAATTATTTTTAATATCTCTTCTATCTCTTGCTTAGAGGATTCCATAACAACTTTTCTAGGTGCCTCCGTCCAGGCAGACTCACCTATAGCTTCTTTGCCTCGAGTACCAGATGACTCAGTGACAGGGGTAACAACTGGAATAAGAACGGTAGTAGTAGCTGAAGTACTAGCAGGAACAACAAATGGAATAACAACAGGCTTATTGACAGTCTTCGGGGAAATCTCGGGAGAGAAAATCCTTTCATTTCTGGTAATCTTACTGGTCCCGGCAATGTTACTGACATCGGTATCAGCATCTTCATTCTTCAGATCTTGTTTAACGCCATGATAGTAAACATCGGCGCCATAATGCCAAGGGACAACTTTGTCCGAGGCGTATGGGACAGGACCAGGAAAAGTGATTATTAACAGAGAGACTCTCAGAGCAGGTGTAATCCTAATAGGTCTTCTCGAGGAGACCATGGAAGGATTGGCGGAAATGGTTATAATGACAATATCTTCACACGGAACAGTTGGAATCAAAGTCTTTTCGAACAAAATTTCTCTGCTGCCCATCAGGCGTTGGACACATGCTCTCAACAAATAGAAACAAGTGGGAAGAGATGAACACATGTGGTAACCTTCACCACAACCCGGAAATAAACTGACCAACAACAAATTCTTCTTAACAGTCATAAGAGGAGTAAAAACTTCATCAACTGAGGTCACAAACAGATCGGTATCAACAGAATTAACTCCATGGTTATGCTTAGGCATGGGAGAAATTATGACATTGGGCTTCTCCAGAGCATCGAACTCAATCTCCTTGGCTTCAATCAGATCTTGTACTTTATTTCTTAGAGCCCATCAATCATTTGTATCGTGACCAGGACTCTGAGAATGGTAGGCACACCGAGCGTTTGGATTGTACCGAGGAGAGGTGGTGTTAGGATTCTTGGGAGCCTCTTTCAAGGTTGCCAAGTTGGATCTTAGCAGATGGGGTAGAACCTCATCCAACGTCATGTTAATCTAGGCGAATTGCCTTTGTAGGCTTTCTACCCTTTATTGATTGCTTTATTGTGGGGTAGCCGCAGGCCTAGGTATCATCACAGCAGCTACCGTTGGGCGGTGTTTAGCTCTGCTTTGACCTCTTGGGATATAAATGGCATTGGCCTCCTTCTTACCAGTGAAGGGCTTCTTTACTGAACTCGAAGAGGTGTCTTTCAGTATTTTGCCGCTCCGGATTCTGGCTTCTACCCTCTCTCCAGTTAATATCAGCTCAGTGAAACCAGCTGATGAGCTACCGATCAAATGGTTGAAGAATGGACCAGAAATCTTTCCAAGAAACATGTCAACCAACTCCCTATCTGACAAAGGGGGTTGGGCTCTCCCACCCAAATCTCTCCACTTCTCGCATAGTCTTTAAAGCCTTCACCTGCACCCATGGACATACTCTGGAGTTGAGTACGAGTAGGGGCAAGGTCAGCATTGTACTGATACTACTTATAAAAAGAAGCATCCAAATCCTCCCAGTTTCGGACATTGGTAGAACCATTCAAGTAGAGTCCCTGACAGACTGTCTTGAAAGAAGTGAACCCACAAGTTCCTATCAGTTGGTGAGGCTGAATCTTCCTCACATAGGAACAGAGATGAAGCTTGGGATAAGACACCTCGTCATACTTTGTGAAAACCGGAGCTTTAAACTTATGTGGGATAACTACTCCGAACACCAATCCCAATTCTTCAAAGTCTAACCCAGGTATTCTCTGGATTTCCATAGCGCTCAGTCGATCCTCTAACTTCTTATATCTATCCTCAGTGGGAGGATACTGCTCATCATTATAGTCTCTATCATTGTCAGAAACTTCAGGGCTAGGGTCCTCTTCCCCTGTCTCCCACTCTTGATTCTCCCCTTCTTTGGATGAGGAGGTCAAATCGAATGGTTTCTTTAGCGGACCCTTGAATCTTCTTCCCATATTAAGGATACCAGCGGGCTTCTTCTTCTTCTTCTTCTCTTTCAGGACAAGGGCCTTCAGATCCTCCTGCCCTTTTTCCAAAGTTATGAACATCTATTGAAATTGGGCATGTTGTGCCTGAAGATCTTTGATGCTTTGTTCAGAAGACATTTTTGTTGAAATAAACAGCGAAGAAGATGAGAAACATGTAATGATACCTGTTTATGCAATTCTATGGATGGGATGCGTATGCAATGATTTCAAGGACTTTTAAAGGCTCAAATTTGTTTAACCAAAAAGAAACACACGTTAATTGTATTAAAGAGTTTGAATTGTTACAAAAAATGCCCTTTAGGCTTACAATTAAACAAAACAAAACTCAAAGAAACTAGGTCTCCCAGGAGCGCATCCTGGTGAAATGTAGCCGTTTATGTTCCTTTATTCATGGAGTAGCCTAGTGAGATCCAGGAATTTCTTCTCGCTGGAATAGAATTGAGCTTCGAACATATCCCACTCCTCTTTAAGTTGAACCCAGAATTTCTGTAACTCCTCATGATCAGTTGGCATGTCAGGATAATGAACAAGAGAAGAAGGGTCTCCTTTAGAAATTGGTTCCACAATTAATGGTAGGACAACAATGTAAGGCATCATAAGACTTTGGGAACGGGCTCATACCCATCAGAGATAAGGCTCAAGAGGGATAGAATTCTTGTGCCCAGTTTTTTGCTATCATTTTTATGTACCATTCCCCAGGCTCTCATGAACCTTTTGCGGTAACCCTGAGCATCATTCTCATAATTGAAGGCGATTCCTTGGATAAGTGTATCATGAGGACCATCCCTTCTCGCGTAACAAAATTTCCACAGTGTCAAACAAGGGTTATAAGTGATTCCTCCTATAATGCCTAAGAGAGGGACATTAGGGAATTCACCACAGTGATCGATGATGGTAACATCTTTTGAGGATCGTGAACATCAATGAATGTTTGAATGTGTAAGGGACATCAGCCTATGAGACCATTTCATACCCTGCTCATTCTTCAAAATAGACCTGGGTAAGTGCGAAATAAACCACCTATCCAATAGAGGAGTTCAACACTGGAGGATCCCCCTTCTCTTTAGAGTGCGAGTATACAAAGAGTGTAGAATTTCCCCAAGTAATGTAGGTACTAGATTATGAGACAGAAACACCTTAATAGTATTCACATCTACGAGCTGGTCCGCATTAGGGAAAAGTACCATCTTGTAGATGAGGAGTGCTAATACCTCTTCAAAAGCTTGTAAGTCCAGGGTATCCCAAAAATAATAAGCCTTTTCGAATAGAAATTTGATCGGGATTCCTTGGACATTTCCTCTAGTTTCCCAATTTGTTACTACGACGAACCGTTGTAAGAACAGAGCTCGAGCAATCTCCTCAGGCTTTGGATGTTCTTCCGTACCATTGAAAGGTAACTGGTCAATAATAGGTACCTCCAACAACTAAGAAAATTCCTCCATAGTAGGAACTAGCTGGTAATCCAGGAAAGTGAAACAGTAGTGCAAAGGATCGAAGAACTGAAATAGAACTTTTAACAATTCTTCATCTGGTTTTGAAGTGACCAAGTTGAGCAACCGACCATGTTTTTCAGTGAAGGGTGAGCTTTGAGGAATCCTTAGTGCCAAGTCCTTTAGTTGGAGAGGCACTTTCACAAGGTTAATCTGGATAGTGTTCCTACGGGCGGATGCGATGTCCTGCAAAACAAAGTAAATATGAGCTCTAGAGAGTCCTTAAAATGGTAAGTATGATATGTCGTGCTTATGATGTCATGATTATACTAGAAAACACGTGTATAGCAAACAACAAACAAGTCACACCAAGTCCTTAGGTTTAAGACCTGCATGAGTTTTAAGGTCATACCCTCTTGAAGCTGGATTAGTTCAACCTTTCCTATAAATAGCAACCGGGTTCTAAGGGATCTCAATATCACTGATCTTTCCCCCAAGCTTCGTTCAATAGGTAATTGACTCGCAACTGAACAAAACTCAAGAGTCAAACCTCAATGAGTATAGCATCGAGTATCTGTCGAGCTTGGGAATACACCAAAGCCGACCATCTCGCTACGTCCTACTGGCCAAGTTGTGAAATTAAAGATTCTAAGGTCAGTTGATGCTTCATGACACCATGTGGCGGCCCCGTACTCTCCCTGATTGACTCAAGGGTTATCGGTACCAACCAAAGTGCCACATCAACGTAGCTACTGCTTCAACCGTGTAAGTATACCCCGCACAGTTCCCTCATAGTTTATTGCTACTTACCTAAAAGGTGTACCCAGATCCGGGTGTAGGATCTACATAATCCCAACAAAACCCTTGAATATAAAGCAGGCAAAGCAAACAAGAAAGAAATTTTTTAAAATGTTCTAGATCCTAAGGTATACCCCACTTATTAAGTCCCCAACAGAGTCGCCAGTTCTATGATATGGTGGCAGAACCGACTGTTAATATTGGTTTGCATTTTGTATTCGCAAATGTTGCGGTAAGTAAGAGTCGCCGCCGACTTTTATTTCATCCAACAAAGAAAAAAGGAAAAAGAACAGAAAAAACCTTTTTTCAATATGTTTCTGAGTACAAGGGGTAGATTATAGAAAGGGAAGGTGTTAGCACCCTTTCTATCTGTGGTTTTCCACGGGCTCATAGGTTCTTGCTCATTTTTAAAATTGTTTGTGCGTGGTTGTTTTGAAATACTGTTGTTTACTTCGTGATAACCCTTGTATCAATCCTCAAGAGTGTTACGAAGTTTTAAAAACTGTTTTTGAGCAAGTACTTAAGAATTTTCTACCTACTCGAAAAAAGTATGTTCGTTTCCCTTTAGACATCGCTATCATACTATTAAGGAGTAGGTAGCTTTGTCGTTGGATTTTAAGGGACATTCGAAAGGGACAAAATGGTCTCTGAAGGAAACAAGTAAGGATACCTTAGCATTTCGTAGGGACTGTCATCATGAGATCATTTCTCGTAGGCAACTCGAGGGATAAGGAGGGACTATGATATTTATGACGACTTTGAATCGCGGTCCTTTGCTAAGATATCCCTACATTCGACGGACATGACCATTATTTCCGAGGCAACCAAGTAGGGGAAACCCCTATGAGTAAGCATGTGCAAGTGTGCTTTTTCAATTAATTATCTTTACACAATTAGGGTTATCTAAAATTTTAATTCTTGGTTTATCTTTCGCATACAATCTTAATGTCCATACATCTAGCAGTTTAATAGTTGCGGAAATTAAAGAGTGTGAAAATAAAAAAAAAAAGCTATTACAAGGCTTTTGGGCAGATACACAAATATTTGACTGAAAATAAAGATGCGGAAACTCGAAATCCTAATTAATCTATTACAAACCCAAAGCAGATACTATAATTCAAAATAAATAAATAAAACGTGCGCGGAGAATTAAGACGGGAATGAGGAAAAGATATTTTTGGATTTTCTTGAGAAAAGTGATTAATCTTGCAAATTAACGTAATTTCTATTTAATTTTAATTATAAAAAAAAATTAAGTTAACCTAACTTTCTATTAAATTTTAATTACAAAAAAAATTATTTAAGTTAACCTAATTAACTAATTAATTAATGCAAATACATATTTTATATAAAAAAAACTAAACCTAATATTTTTTGTAATTTTCTGATTTTATGATTTAATAAAAAAATTATTTTTGTGAAAATAAGTAAAATAACAAATTAAAAAAAAACAAATAAAGAAAATAAAAAGAAAAAAGAAAATGGGCCTGACGTAGTTAGCACTCTAGGGGGGGTGTGCTGAATTGCTGAAGCCCAAAAGGATAGGCCCAATTGCCTTGCGCATGATCTAGTGGGGGCTCCTTTTGAGGGTGCACCATGGATTTTACCAGTGTGGGACCTTGGATCTGGCTGGAGATAGATCCAAAGGGTGAGATCTGAGGGCGCATGATGATCCTCTGAAGGTGAGGTACATGGAACCTGCAAGGAAACTGGAAGAAAAATAACAAATGTTGCAGGCAGGGGTCGAACCCCTGACTTCTCGTATACAACGCCTTATTAACCTTCCTGCACATCATTGGGCCATTTGGCCTTTTGTTAACATAAATCAACAAAATATAATATAATACAAAGAACATGCTATGCCAAGAACAAAATGCGCTAACATTCAAATGGTCCAATGGGGCGTTGCCACGCAGTCTTCTTCTTCCCCAGTACTGTCGTTTTAGATTTAGACCTTTACCTACGGTTTCATGTCTGTAACTACAACCCTGCATCATTCAAAAATCCAGCACAAGCAATATAAATTACAATGAAAACCATGAATCAACTGGGCTTGAAGCTTGAACATCATGGAACCCACGCCTAGCTCTAATTTTGCCTATAGAAGGAAGCCCTAAAACGAACTTAGAAACCCTAAGAATGGCAAACCATGATTCTTGCACTTAAAAATCAATTAAACGATTCAGCAAGCATCAAAACTTTGTGATAAACAAGAATATATGATTAAACTTCATTGACAAAGGGTGTATGCACGTAATCAAAAATAAAAAAGAGTTGGATAACATGGTTGCGGATTTTACGATTCTGAGGGTTTTGGTGCATGCAAAAGGTGCAGTTAGCTTCAAGAGATTGCCGGGAACGTGTTGCAATCCTTAAATCTCTTTGAGGATGGATGTAGTATTGAATCCAATCTGAGATTTTTTGACAAAAAATGCAACTTGTTCTTGGTTGTTTCACGCGATTAACCTTTCTCCTTGTGCTTGGGATTTGTTCTGTATATGTATCTGATTGAATTAGGTTAACAAAAAGCCTTCAAATCTTTGCTAATTATCAAGATTTGATTTCATTCCATCCTTTCATTATTTCTTTCCAAATCAAGCTAAGTCATTTCATTCTCATCCCAATCAACCTTGGCACAATTTGATTTTATTTTGACAGCATAAATGGATTGCATTTTCATTCAAAATCAGATGAAAAACAAATCTTCCATATTTTATATCATTTATTTGATTTAATTTGATTTTTAAATGATTAAAATCTAAATAAATCAAAATAAATAAACTCAATAATATATGAGAGAGTGTTTGAGTTGTGGACATTGCTAGAAGTAAGATGAAAGCATAAAAAGTTAGGCCCATTTGCCAAAAAATGCAATTTTGGGCATTGTTGACTTTTGACAATTCTCCAAAAATGGCCAACTTTGACAATGCATATCTCCTTCAAATTTGACCCTAAGAGGGTGTTCTTGGACTTTTTAGAAAGCTTAGGATATCCCCTAAACAACCCTTTTGTTTTCATCTCACTTGGATCTTCCATGTTCATGTAAGAAGCTTTGACCCAAAAGGTGTTTTTTTTTACTTTTTGGAATGACCTATAATGTCTAAATTCATAACTTTTCATGAGTGCATTTCTTGAGCTTAAGGGATTAAGATGAGTTGTAGGGAATTGGATTCTCCTCAAAATGAGACTTGGATGGAAAATTTCTGATAAAGTATGAGAAAGTTATGCTTGGTCAAAGTTTGGTTGATTTTCCTAAGAAACCCTAATTTAGCAACTTTTGAGTTTCGATGAATTAGGAGCATTCCTTGGGGAATCAAGATCAACCATTGATAAAATGATGGATATTATTTCAAAATGTTGACGTTGACAAAAAATATTGAAGTTTGACTGTATGTGGGCCACAATTGACTTTTGACCTAATATAGTTGATTTTCAAGCATCTGAATAGTTGACTGGGAAAACTTCTTGTGCAAGGCATGAAACTTGGAATGGATGGTCTTGAGAACATATTAGGACTATGGAGAGCATATGACGCCTTTGGAGCTCCCCCATATTGATGAAAATGGAAACCCTAGTTGGAGGTTCATTGCTTTAGGAGAGTGTTTGTCTGGTCAACTCTTGGGCATCCTTGAGAAACTTGAGGATCTCAATGAACATATATTGAGTAAAATGGGAGGGAAATTTTTGGCATACAATAGGTATGTTTCTACTCATTCCCTGCATGTGTCTACTTATACGTGTTTTGTGTCGACTCATGAGCCTTTTTTATTTCTATTTTGTGCTTGTTATAGGAGTATGTGTCGACTCATGATGCTTTGTGTCGACTCATAACCTGTTTTTCCACTAAGACATGTCGACTCATACAGGTATTTGTTGACTCATACTGTTATTTTTTCACTCTATCATTGTTTTGCTTGGAGCTGAAATTTGTATTTTGAGTTTGAATTCTTGTGTTGGCTGTTCTTAAGCTTAGGAAATTGTTACAGTGATATTACATAATTTGTTCTTGTGTTTGAACAACTCCTATAAGATGTATGTATGGTGTTTAGATGGTTTATTATGATAGAGCTTTCAAGGTGTGAGATTTCCAAATATTTGGACTTTAAAACTCAAGAGTGGAAGCCTTTTGGACAGTTATGGCTTTTTTTAGAGTATGGGATTTTGATGGCTAGTTTACAACAAAACTTCTGGCTTTTCTCTCTATTTTTTTCTGACCCCTTTCTCTTGAAATTGGCCTCTCTATTTATAGAGAAGGTTTGAGACTTGAAACAACTCAGATTTTGAATCACATGTTATGACTATCTTGCTTGTTTTTGAAGCAAGCATGAAGAACATGTTTCTAATGCTTGTACCAAGCTATCTAAAGTGGTTGATCACTTTAAACATGTTTGTTATAACTTGTAGGAGTTGAGTGTGATTAGAACAACAAGTTAGAGGCTCAAGAAATTGACTTTGTGATTAAAGTGACCTTTTCAAGAATGGCAATGGTGCCTTTGTACCAAAAATGGAAAGATGCGATGGACAATACTTGAATCACTTGGATAATGGTTCAATCATTTGTATAAACATCTGATTATGGATTGATTTGCAAGTCAAGAGGCCTAAAAAGTGAAGATTAAGCAGAATAGCTAAGATTTTGGTTCCTTGTTCATCGCAAATATGTCTTGTAAATCAAGAATGAGGCCCAACTTCAGGCCCTTGAATCTCTTAGCTCAAGTATGATAAATTCATGCTCTTGGATGTTTTGGAAAGCTTGAAAAATCATCTAAAACTTTCATATTTTCCACTTATGTTGAATCAAACTAGAACTTAATGAAAACTGGCCAAGAAGTTGGGATAAAAACCTGACCAAACCTGTTGAAAATTTCTCTAAATGTTTATACAAAAAATGTCATGACTTCATGAATTTATAAATTAAAATTCAAGCATTTCTAAAAAAAGTCCTTCCCAACAATGTTTTAGATCCCATTGAGATCCATAACTTTCATGTTGGAAGTTTTCCTTGAATCATCTTGCATCTTGGTGAAAGAATGGCATGAAGTAATGAAATTATCATGTACAAAAATACAGAAAAAAATTTAAGTCTTGAAAAGTTTGACTTTTCACATTGACTTTTGAATTTCTTGGTTTCTTGATGATCAATCTTTTTATTTTTGAATGTCTTGATGAATTGTGATCTTTGAAACTTAATGTTGACGAAAATGTCAAAGTTTGACTTTTAGGGCTATTGTTGACTTTTTAATCAATACAACTGATTTTAGGTCATCTGGTCAATTGACTGAACAAAATTTATGATACAAGACTTGAAACTTGACATGATAATTATTGAAGGTCCATAATGATCCATGAAATTCTTTTGAGGAATTAAAAGTCCAATTGTCCTTATGAAAACTTAAACCCTAATTTGATGTATCAGTGTTGCCGAGATGGCTTGACCTAATCAATCCTTGTGCAAGCTGGAGCCATTTGAAGATCTAGTGAGAAAGGTCTTGAGAGAAGAGGGAAAATTTTGGGGCACAACACTTATGATTTAGGATAGCCCCTTTATCTCCCCATATCTACTTTAATTTCAAAAATCTTCTCCCTCCTTTTCAAAACTTTTCTTGTTTTTCTAACTTGAACTGGTTTCATAATAAACTTGGACTTAGGTCCTTGAATTTTAAAAAATCTTTTCTTAATCAAACTTTAATCAATTTAATCATACTTTGACATTTTTTGTGAGAAGACTATAAGTCAATTAACCTCACTCAAACCATTTTTCCGCTTTGGCTTTTTACTTTAAAAATTTTCTCAAAAGATTAGACTTTTGTTGATTCATGTAGTGGTGAGAGCTACTATACTTCTAAGATATGTAGTAAAGTGAGATATTTTCCACTTGGGTGTTTAATGAGGCTTTGTTGATTTTAAAGTCCAAGCTATATCCTCCACTGTGAGATGATGCAAATTCTCCTTTCTTATAATCGTGGGTAGTAAGTATGTTTTCCCCTCGGATATAACGATGATGTCTCTTCTCTTAAAATTTTTAAGGTGAAATACTGGTACCCTTATCCCCTATTGCACAGAAGGTTGTACGTGCAAAAATTGTAAAAACTGGATCTTTTCTATTCACAGCCATCTATTTTTGTATACACCTTTTATAGCCAAAATACACAAATTTTCAAAGAGGTTCTGCTGAGTACCGTAGATGTTTAGGGTGCTAATACCTTCCATTTGAATAACCAACCCCTATACCTAGATTCTCTCCCTTCTCTTTTTAGGTTTACTCGCTCTTTTCCCATTTCCTTTGGAAACAATAAAGTGCAGTGGTGATTTTTATTTGATCTGTGCGAGTTTAGTCAATCCAATGACTTAGTCTCAATATTTCTAGCGCTACATAATCAAAGAGAAATTCTATACGAATTAATTGATCAAACAACTCATTCAACACATTGCATATATAGAGTAAATGAAAGTAAGAGATAGAACATTGCAATTTTCCATTGAATTAAACAAGCTAAACAATTTGTCAAACACTTGGCGTGCAATTAAAGTTTCATAATTTTCCTTTGTATTATGTTGATATGAAAAGCACTTATAATCAAAAGTGATTATGAGAAACTCAACACACAATTCAAAACAAAAACAATTTCGAAAAATTCCTACGCGTCGATAAATTATTCAATTTTATTTGACAAATCGATGGATGAAGATTAATACAAGTAAAGAAATAAAATAAAAGATACACAAGGATTTGTTTAGAAAGTTCACCAATCGTCCTTGCTATGGCTACATATCCCCCTAATTCCAAATTTAGAATTAGGATAATTTCTTACTTTGCAAAAGTATGATTACAAGAGAAGTGTTCAAAGCAATTATACAAAACATAACTGTTTGATGTCGATTCAACCCCTTCTCTTCTTTTTATCTTCAACAAGTCCAAGATCGATAGATTAAACCTATTCGCCGCTTAAGTTACTTCCTTGAAAAGATTTCAAACACTCCAAGGTTCCTTGCAAAGATTTCAAACACTCCAAGGGATTTTTCACTTGAGTAAATTCGATTGCACACGATCAACACAAGATCACCGATTCTATCACCCAATTTTTTCTACTTCCTTAAAAATATTTCAAACACTATAAGGTTCCTTGAAAATATTTCAAATACTCCAAGGAATTTTTCACATGGATGAACTTTCAAACGATCTTGCACGAAAACCCCCAATTCAACAAATGATTTTGGAGGACAAACACGGTGGTTTTTCCCGAATGAAGACCCCTACAAATCTCAACCCAAACCAATTGGAAATCTTCAATTCTCCATCTAGATGGAACCCCAACAGAACATTATCACAATGTAATATTGGTGTGTATGCATAGATTGAAAGGTTGAAGAAGAAGAGGAAATGTAAGCTAATTTTATGGTATTATCTAGTTTTGTTGGTATTATCAAGAGAAAAATGACCAATAAAACAGTATGTGTCGACCTAAAAAATTTATGTGTCGCCACATGAGAAACAATGGCTAAAAGCTTTAATAATGCCTTACATGTGCTGACACATAAATCGTATGTGTTGACAGATAGGTTATATGTGTCGACCTGAAAATCGTATATGTCGACACATACTGAAGCTTTTAAGGAAATGCATAAATGTAGAATTTATGTGTCGACACATAGAAATTTCAGGTCGACACATAAGTGTTGTTTTTGTGCAAAAAGTTATTTTTCATGATTGGGATCAATTTTAAAGTTGTTTTAAATGATTGCAAAGACCTCTAATACCAATGGGTGCCACAAGACATAAGGATACGATCCACCATATGGAAATGCTAGCTTTCCAAGTTTTGACATCATGCAAAACATCTAATAGTGAAGTTGCACTCACATAGAGCACCTGCATCCGAACAACAAAAGCAGCAACATCAACTTCAACACAAACAAGCATGCCCTATCCCCCAATGATTTCATGAGAAACCATACATACAACTACTCTCATATATGAAGTAGCACACAATCCTATTATAACGCTGAATCAATATGTCAAGACATGTGATGCAACATCATAACACAACATTTTACTCTCCTTTTTTAGCCAAAATATTGACAAAAAGAACTAAGAATAAATACACACACCCGAAACACAACTATGGAAGCATGTTTCACACAAGCAACAACACATAGTAGTCATACCAGCACATATGCAGATACACAGATGGAACCACAAATGGAAACACACAAATTGCCCACTAGTAATACCACAGATGGAAACACACAAATGGAAGTACAACTTCTTGGATAGCTTTAGGTGGTTTTCCACCTCTTTCCCCAGTCCAAGATCCTTTTTTTCATATCAAAGAGCCTTATGCATTCCTTGTTGTTGTAGCTAGCCCCACTATTTTGCATAATACCTTTCTTCAAGCCAATAACCCAAACAATAGGCATATCATGCCCCATAACATAGAGGAAAGATGCAGTAGAAGTTGCATTTTCTATTTTCTATAATTTCTATTATTCTTGAATAGTACAAGTTTAAATCCTATTTCCTTTTATAACAACAAGTTGTTCCTTTTTATCCATAAGCTTCAGAGTGTCATCATTTCCTTCAATAAAATTCCTGATCAGTTGCTTGCAACTACCAAGATCCTTGTGCCAGTCATGTTGAATAAGATATCTTAAGGAATTCAAATCTTCACTATAAAATGTCATGACATCTTTCTTGACATCATACATCTTCAAAACTAGTTCATAAAAACTCTCTCCTATTTCCTTCAAGGCAACATATCCATATGTTTTTGATATTTTCTGTTTAAATACAATTATGTTACCTCAATCAGAGTGAATTTTAGTGACATCTCTGGTTTGTTCTATCTGTCCCTCAATAGACAGACTTATACTGGGTTGAGAATTCACTGACTCAGTGTGTGAATTCACAATCCTTATCTTCCAGTGCTTCATCAGTTTGCATGTCAGATGTTCTAACATTATCTCTGACATCCTTCTTTTCTTTAACGACTGAATCATCAATTATTATATTAATAGGTTCTAAATACATTTCAATTCTAAAGTTCAAAACTCTATAAGTCATTCTCGTCAAGGATTAACCCATAAAAATCTCTTCATCCCTAATGTTATTCTTGTTGCCCTTCTTACCTTTGTCAGTCCAGTAGTAGCATTTACTTCAAAAGACATGAAAATAATTGACTATGGACTTCATTCCTATCCATAGCTCATAAGGAGTGGTTGAAGTATTTCTTGTTAGAGAAAATCTATTATGGACATAACACGTAGTATTTACAACATCTACCTAAAAGTACAAAGGCAAACTCTTAGCCTGAAACATGACTCTATCTGATTCTAGAATCTCCTTGGTTACTTGTTCAACACTTCCCCCTTGCTGAGAGCACTCATAATGAATATTGTTAGAAGTACAAAATTAAAAGAAATTTACATTCCCAAATTCTTTGTCAATATTACTTTTAATTTTCACAATATCTTCATTCTTCTCTTCTTAAATAGTTTGAAACAAGTCTTGGAAGACCTTAAATGCATATGATTTTTTCTAAGAAAGTTTATCCAAGTATATATTGAAAAATCATCTATGAGAACATAAACATACCTTTTACCACACATACTTTCAACTTGCATTAGTCCCATTAAGTCCATATGAAGAAGTTCTAACCTTTTAGAAGTAGTTTGAAGTTGTAACATTTTGTGTGACATCATTAATTGAGACTTAGAATCACACGCATGACAGACTAACCCTTCTTTAAAATCTATATTTTTCATGTCTCTAATGGCTCATTTAGATATGACTTACTTTATTCTTTTGAAATGAAGATGTCCAAGTTTCTCATGCCATAGCTTTAATTCATCCTTACTGGCCTTTGAACCTGAGGGAGAATAAGCACTTGATTGATATTACTTTATATAACAGTTAGTGTTTGACCTTATACCCTGACTGATGTTAACCCTTTTTACAATAGAGGCACCTTTACAAATCAGTTTCCCAACTCCTCAGATTTTAATACTGATATTGTCACCAAAACTTGCAGATCCAGTAGGATGAGACCTATTAATCAACACTAGATTTTGCACTCTGTCATATGCCTAGCACACCAACTGTCAACATCCATGTTTTCTCCATTTGAATTTATAAGTATTGGAGTTTACACCCATATTATCAGTCATTTTCTTTCTTCTCACTTTCTCACCCTTAGAGAGAACTGAAGATTTTTTATCTCCATATAGTTTATAACAGAAGGACTTTATATGACCATGCTCACCAAAATAATGATATGTCCAAGTTGATGACTAACTTTTTGACCATACTTATTCAAGTCTACTACAATGTTGTAACATGTGTTTGGACATGTTAATTAGTTCCTTTCTTTCAGCAGGAACAAACTTCACCACTGACACTCCTCTTTGATCATTATCAACATGATAGTTACCTTCTAATTCTTCCGTCTCTTTTATCATAGCCACTCCATCCTCCAAATTTTTATCTAAGTTTGACATGTTATTAATCTTGGAATTTAAAAGAGTTACCTCACTTTAAAGATGGGATACAGTGAATATAAGATTCTTCTTTTCACTTTCCATGTCAGCTATGATCTTTCTCTGATCTTCCTTTGTTTAGACATTTGCTTCACACTTGTCACATGTATCTTTGGAAGATATATCAGGATCTTCATGGTGAACACTATCATCATCAGTTTTTACTTCACCTGCCCATCTTCCAAACAGAAACACCGCAAGTTTTGCAGATTCATCATTAGTCTCATCTTTTAATTCATCATCATCAGACCATGACACAGTAAATCTCTTTTTCTGGCTATTGAGAAAAGTGGGATATTGTGGTTTGATGTTAACAAAACCTTCACACTCATAACATCAAATTACTTTGCTTTGATTGGTCTTTTCTTCAGACATGGAATTTTTCTAAAGATTTTATTTATTATTAATGTCAGATGAGATGTTCTTGATATTCGGTCTCTCTCTTCTTTCCATCTTTTAAATACCCTATTGAATTTCATTCCAAGAAGAACAATGGTATTAGACAGATCCTCATCAATAACCAGCTCAACTTGACCTTTATCTTCAGGATTGGACACAAAAGCTATGCTTTTTTTCTTTTTCTCAGCCTTGTCACCAATAGCCAGTTCAAATGTTTGAACAGACCCAATAAGTTCATCAACACTTAAGTTGTTGATGTCCTGAGCTTCTTCAGTTGTTGTGACCTTCATATCAAATCTTCTAGGCAAGGATCTAAGGATCTTTCGGAACATCTTGGCTTCTGACATCTTCTCTCCCAATGCACTTGATGTACTGGAAATTTCAAGAATCTTCATCTGATATTCTTGAATTGTCTCATCATCATCTATCTTCAAATTTTCAAATTTTAAGGTGAGAAGTTGACGTCTTGAAATCGTCACCTTAGAGGTACCTTCATAAGTTGTCTTGATAATTTCCCAAGCCTCCTTGGCCATAATACACATATTAATCAGTCTGAAAACATTTTTGTCTACTCCGTTGAATAGAGCATTTAAAACCTTGGAATTTCTAATGACTTCTTTATCAACATCTTCATTCCATGCTTCTTCGGGTTTTATTGTGTTAGTTTTAATCTCTTTCTCATCTTTGTTAATGATCTTCACAACAAGATGCTTCTATCCTTACAAAACAGCCTTTGAAGCTTTGTTGTCCATAGCTTTCAGAAAAGCTATCATACGAACTTTCCACCAGTCATAGTTAGAAACATCCAACATGGGTGGTTTGTTGTTATAACCTTCTTCTTTTTCCATAGTATCACAAAATGCATCCCTGAATCTCACCCAGTAACCAGAATAAAGTGTCTGTTCTTGATGCCAATTGAAATGTTGGCACGCACACGATATCAGAAGGTAAGACTGATATCTTAACAACACACAATGTCACAACAGGTGTTATGACATCTGCTGAGAGAACAACAAACACAATAACGACATAGTAGAGTTATAACTTGTAGAAAAAGAAAGAACACACATGAATTATTAACCCAGTTAGGTGTAAATTCACCTACTCTAGTGGCTACCGCACCAAGAAGGAAATCCACTATCAGTAGTATTAATTTAAAGCTAAACTACCCCGTTTACAACTTCTCGCTTAATCCCTACCCAATGTAACTTTTACCTAGGCACCTCCTAGATATCAAAAATCTCCATCCCTCATCCAATCACCCCAATGATAAAAACTCTCAATCTCAGGGAAAAACAATTCCAGTCCCAAGAACTGTTAGGAAGTACACATTCTCCAATTACAACTTACTTAGTTTGCTTAAAAGCTTCACTAAGAACAATATTCAACTTGTGCCTACGGGATTTGAGTGAGAATAATAAGTTAACAAACTATCAAGAACAATCAGTCAACTCAAAATCGATCACAGATACATGAAGGCATACAATAAACAACACACGAAGAACCTAAGGACTATCAAACCCTAAACCCTTATTTTTCACAAGGTTTTACAATAAAGACTATGCTTAAAAAACTAGGTCTTGGACAACTACTTAAATAGACTTTTGTAGTGGGTTTGGACTCTTCAATTAAATTCAATCAGTAGCTCCCAAAACCTGCAGAATCTTCTCCACAAAAAAAGAAACAATCTTCATAAAAATTTCTTAAAAAGTCTCAATCGATACTTTTTAGTAACCAATCAAATATGCACTTGTTTCTAACAAAATCCTTGATTGACATGCGCCTATAATGAGTACAAATTATTCCAGATACTCATATCTTCAAATTAAATCTTCAAGGATAAAATATCCAACACACTATCAAGATGTTCTGTTGTAACATGTTACAACATCTAATAGACATCTGTCAAATAAGGCACATGCAAACTATTTTGTTCCTGCTGGTCCAGATGTTATGACATCGTCTTTAACATCTGATAGAAATACTCATAATAGTTAGAACTGCTATGACAGTTGATAAAGATGTTGCACCATCTTACTCAACATCAACATAGAACCATGTTTAGAACAATACTTAGCCAAAGTTTAGCCAACCATAAAAACATGGAACTAACACTTGTTTTACAGTTTTTCTTACAAAGATGCAATATTTTCATTCAAGTTCTCTTAGAAAAAGTTCCCGTGAAAAGTTCTTTTTCCAATATTCCAAGGCTTTTTTATATAGGTATAGAAAGATCTATTGAAGAGTAGAATAAGAATTCCAAAATTTCAGCTATATTCTTACATATCAGTCAGTGAAAGAGGTAATGATTGTTGAAACGGGTGCTATTAATGAACTTATAGAGATTGAGTTAATGTCAATACCGAAGAAGAGAATCACAGAGCTAAATTTTGGTATTTTGTTTCATTTGTGTTCTTTTGCTAATGGGAGGTTTCATCTTTTGAGTCATGAAGGTTCAATTGCAGTGTTGACTAGATAATCTTGAAGGTTTCAATGGCAGTGGATGATAGAGCAGTGTTTATACTTTCTTTGATAAGTAAATTCTCAGCTACTAAGACGGTTTGGGAAGAGATGTTAAAGGTTGGAACTGTTTCTAAGCTTTTTGTTTTGCTTCAAGCTGATCATGCAAAGTTTTTGAAAGATAAGGTTATGGAAATATTTAACGCTCATTCTGAGGTTTGGAAGAATTCTCCTTGATTTCCTCAAAATTCTTTTTATGCTAGTTTGCATAGGTGAAGTTATTTAATAGGAATTATGCAATAATATAGTGAATTTATTAAATGTGAAGATCTCGAAGAAGTATTATTGAAAAATATTTTTGTATTGTGTTTGTGTTGCATACACTTAAGTGTGAGATATAGTAAATATACTTTAAGATAACAATATACAATCTTATAAATAAATTATAATCTCATTCTTTTCATTGTTGTTTTCATTTGCTTGATGTTTGCAAGTTGCAACATGGTAAATGAACTTTAAATAAATGGGAAGTTTGATAGAGGTTATCATTCATCTTTCATTTGTTGAAAAAGAAAAACTGTTTAAGTAACAATTTTTCAAGGAAAGGGAAATTGTATGTGGGCCTAAATGTTAAATGAATCTGTGGAAGATGATTGTAGAAAAAAAGACTTGGATAAAGTTGACTTTGAATTTGGCTTTTGACTCACTCAATTGAAATTATTTGGACTATATGATGAATACATTGAATAAGCTTTTGAGTGAAATGCAGCTATTGAATACCGTTTTAATTTTTATAAATTATACTATTTCATATTATAAACAAAATACTCTCTTTTTAAATAAATTGATTATTGATATTATATATATATATATATATATATATATATATATATATATATATATATATATATATATATATATATATATATATATATATATATATATATATATATATATATATATATATATATATATATATATTAGTTAAATTAGTTAACTTGATTAGTTAGGAATAGTAACCAACTTACGGGCGAGATACTAATGGCCCACCATGCAGCACGATACAAGAGAACACGTGAAGAAATGCGACAAATTCCAAAGACACAGGGACATGCATTTAGCTCCTCTTAGCGAGCTCAAATCCCTCTCCTCTCCCTGGCCGTTCGCCTAGTAGGGACTAGACCTCCTAGGTCTATTCGTGGTCGGAACCAATCAGAACAAATATCTGATAGTAGCGGTCGACTACTTCACCAAGTGAATAGAAGTCAAAGCCTTGACCAAAATCACTGTCCAGAACGTCCTTCGCTTCTACAAAAGAAATATTCTGACTCGTTTTGAAATCCCACAAGCGATAGTCACTGATAACAGGATATATATATATATATATATATATATATATATATATATATATATATATATATATATATATATATATATATATATATATATATATATATATATATATATATATATATATTAGTTAAATTAGTTAATTTGATTAGTTAGGAATAGTAACCAACTTAGGAGTTTGTTACTAACAAGTTAGTCTATGAGATAGACTATAAAAGGTGTAAGCACATCATGTAAGACTAATCAATTATTATTGAATACACTTTACTATTTGATCTCTCAATTTCAACTCTTAGTTTCTTCGATCTCTCTTTTTGTTGTGCAAGTAAGCACTTGCACTAACATATTTGGTATTGCGAGTTCAGGTTCTTGTTAGTGCAAAATTTAAAGTTTTGAGTATACTTAATAATTATCAATTTAGTAAAGATGATTGGTGGTAATGGTCTCTCAAATATATTTTTAATTTTTAATGATAAAAATTAAAAGAAATGTAATATACATATGAATGTATTGTTTAGTTATCAAAATACACTTGATGTGGTTGTCAATATAGTTCAAGAACACTTTTCAAATGAAACAGAAGCCTAGAAGAATTTACATATTGAAGAAAAAAATAATTAGAAATTCATGTCATCCAGCAGTAGATGATAAATTTTGATAAAAAAAATTTTAATACTGTGAATGCAAAGGATGTGACAAGGCGAAGAATGTAAAGTTACAATCTCTCATAAGACAATACTAATTTCTTAAAATGGAAACGAATGGAACAGTTGCAGTTTATACATTAAAGATTGAAGGTCTGATACACACTATGAAGAGTTATGGTGAAATGATGATTGATAAGACGGTGATTGAAAAGGTTCGGAGGATAATCACTCTTTATTTTGATCATGTCATAATTGTTACTATAAATCGGTCACCTTAGCGACTATGAAGATGAAAGATCTCATTGAAGTTGTATACTCTTAGAAAGAGATTGTTGCATTCAGGGGGACACTACAATAAATAACGCTTCTAATCTCAGACGCGAAATGTGTTTAACCTAGATAAAAGAAATGAGGTAATCAAAGTCGTCATGAAAAAGTCTCCATTTAACACCCCGGTGTTTCAAAACCCGATGGGTATCGTTATATGCACATGAGTTCGAACCCCAGGAGCCAACTTTTACAATCCATCCTAGAACTTTGAACCCGGAAAATTTTCAACCATTCCATATGTTTCATTTAAGTTAGATTTTTAATATTCAACATGTTTTTATAAAGGATGTCCCTTAGGTTTCACACAGATCACTAATGGTAGCGTCTTGACCGTTGATAACCATTAAATAGACGAAAAGTATTTGTTAAGACCGATGAATATTATACAGAAAAAAACACTTAACTATCATCTCGGTCGTGAGAAATCACAGAGGTGAATAAGTTTATTTTTAATTACATTGTTTTCACAGAATATTAAAAATACATTTTATGCAACTAATCTTTGTTGATATAAAGATTTAGATGTTAGAGGTCCCGTGCAAGATGCTAGATAATTGTTTCCAGGACCAATGAAAATTTTTATTTTCTGCACTTGTAATTCATCCAAGAAATATGTTATGGCAACTCATGAAATAGACCAGTGTAAATATTTTTCTCTCTTTGCAGCAACTTCATATTTTTAAGGATTTAGGTACAATCTGTGTAACGAGTCTTTTTATAGTAAAATATGATTATTATACCCTTCGGTTAAATAATAAAATAGAGGTATTTTATCATCCTTTTTAACTATCATCTCAGTTGAGGTAATAAAAGCGAGGTGAATTCTTTTGTTTAATGATTACATTTACACGAAATATTAAAATCAATTGTTTACAATAAATATTTTTTTGCACTTGCAATTGATCACGAAGAATGATGTTTAAATGTCAGAAGTTTGCCTTCAAATTCACCATTTTTTACCTGTCTGTTTGTTTGAAGAGAGATCGATATACAAAAAGTTCTTACTATTTCTTTGATCGGAAACTCAGATTTAGAAGCTACATTTTCGATCAAAGCTAATAATCCATCTTTCATCATACATATTTTGTTGCATATCCATCTTTCATCATACATCTTTTGTTCATACCCTTAAACTCAAGGGTTTGAATGCATCCAACTTCTAATAAGTTATTTGTTCCAAACATTGGAAAATATTTTTTCTACACTTGAAATCCATCATAGAAAGTGTATTCCAAAAAATACAACAACAACATCAACACCATTATGTGAGATAGATTGCAAGGGCAGAAAAAATATTTTGTTCAAGATTGAAGAACATTTTTTATGTCTTACAATCCATCCAAAAGAATGATACTTGTGAGTTTGACACAACTTCATATTACTCAGGATTAGGGTAAAATCTGTTTAACGAGTGCTTTTATAGAAAATCTTATTATTTTTTACCTCGGTTAAATAAATAACTGAAGGGTTAGAATATTTTGTTCACACTTATAAACAAATAAAAACACAAACTGCGTTAGTTAGGAATCGAAACATGTACTAAATTGTTTTCTCCCTTGATTATATTAAAAATCGAGGGAATTTGTGGTTTTTTATTTAATAAATAATAAAAGATGGAGCGCCTTGGCTTTATACCGCGGTTTTTATTTTGCTGAGGTGAAATCTTCGTCAAGAAAAGTGTTATTTGTAGTAGTGAAAGCACTCTCAATACGCTTATTTTGTTGCTTGTCTTATTGTTTTCATTTATTATCATTTATTGAGTCTCCTTTATGATTTCACATCCTTGAATCAAGTTCAAATCGACTCGTTATTCGGTTTAGCATGCATAAATCAATTATTTTTATGAGAGTTTACCATGATGGTTTAATTCAATTTCCTGAGTTAATGAAATAAGAACCATAGGTGATATAAATTCAAGTCATGTGGAAAGTGGAATCTCAAACTATTTTAGAAAAGTTGAAAATTTGAAATATCTTGTGCATGATTCGAATCACTCACAGTTCGTGACTCGAGTCAAACAAAACATAGGAAAAATAAGAATTGTCGATGTCTGTGATTTGAATCATAATTTACAAATGATTCGGATCATGCTTCTCTGTAATTTAAATAACAGTTTGTGCGTGACTCGATTTTCAAAACTTTCTGCCACCCATTGTTCAGTCTAATTCGAATCAAGCTTTACACATGATTTAAATCATGGACCTGTCTTACTCGAATCACAGTCAAATCCCAGAAAAATAGGCCACTTTCTTTATAAGATCTTGTTTTAACTTACTTGCTCATTTAACTCAAATCATGAAATATATTTGACTCGAATCTAACTAACTTTTACCGCTCATTTTTGTGCTTAAACTCAAGCACACATAAAACCTTTTGCCAAAACCTTTCATGTAAATATTTTCATAATCATTTTATGATTTTATATGGAATCAACACTCTCTCACTTTTGAAAAAGTTCAAAACAATGGCATTCAAATTTTTCTTCTTCAACCATAGTTTTGATTTCAGAACTTAATAATGAAATACTTGTAACTGATTAAGGGAGTCATTGTCTTGAAACTAATCGTTCTTGAAAATTGGATAAAGGTTTTTAGGTTCTTGTAATATTGAGGTGTTGTCACTAGTGCTGACAAATTCTCGTGAAAAGAAGGAGGTTCTTCTCTCTAGATTTAGTTAATGTGTGGAAGACTATGAATAAGACTGAGTTCTTCTCAGATCTTTACATAATTTATCGCTAAAGCAATCAGTAGGATCAAAGGGTTGATTGCTACTCATGAAGGCTTGGATCATATTGGTCATATTGGAAGATTCATGAAGCGTTAATTGAGTAATGATTATGCAGAAGAGTTTGGCGTGAAGTTGTATACAAATCAAGATCCAGATAGAAGATTTATTTTCTTCAGCATTATTTTGGATTAGTGATTGTATGTATTCTTGGAATATTTGTCAAAATAAAAGGAAAAATGCATGTTTCGATGGGAAACAATTTAAGAGTGTACGTAGACTCATGCGAGGATGACCATGTTGAAGCACTATAAATCATGGTCTTCTCTCTCTCTCTCTATCTCTCTCTCTCTCTCTCTCTCTTACTTTTTCAATTAATTTTTGTAGGATATTGTATGCTTATATTTTTATTATTAGATTAGTTTATCGTTTATTCAATTCGTAGCGATTTATTTCTTAAGATTAGGTTTTGTCGGAGTTGGCTCCTAATCAAGCTTTAGTGGTAATTAAAATCTGAGAAACTTGCTGAGTTTAGAATTTGCAAATTGAATCGTTGTATAATCATTCATACACCTCATGAAGTATACAACCAAATCAATCATATACCTTGTGTAAAATCATTAGGAAATCCATGATATTTGTGAAGTGACTAAGTGCTTACGCGAAACAATTTCTATACGAGTATAATTATCATATTTTCACACTAAACACTTCCGCGTGCATACTCTTAAAACCTATGATAATTCATTTCTAAAACATCAGTTGAATTTTTTTAAAATTCCATTCACCCTCTTTAGACTATTTTCTTACTCCATATTCTTACCCAACAATTTGCATCAAGAACTCTAATCGACTCCAAATATTTTGAGAGTATAGCGGATGAAGATGATCCAAAGGGAGCGTATAATAGAGCTTAGATTTTCAAAGGTGAAAATTACTCTTATTATAAATTGATCATGAACATACACTTATTATCAGTTGAAAATAAATATGGTGTGTAATCATCGACGGACCATATATCCCTAAGGGTGAGGACGATGTTGTTAAACACCCAAAATATTGGACAGATGATGAAACCAAAAAGACTTCATATGATTTGAAAGTAAGAACATACTTATCTTCACTTTGAGAGCGGAAGTATTCTATGTTTTATCACATCATACGAGTGCCAAAGGTGTCTGGGGCGCTCTCCAAATTCTCTATGAGGGAATATATGCTCCAATGGTTCTAAAATCAATATGTTTACAGAGGAGTTCGAATGGTTTCATATAGAACCTGAAGAATTGGTGAATTCCATGCAAACTAGATTCTACCACTTAATTAACAAACTAAGAAACTTGGGTAAAACTAATTCCAACAAAAATTATGCTAACAATATATTGAGATCTATGTACAGGGAGTGGCAACCAATGGTTACCCCTATAAAAGAATCTAACAATCTTGATACCTTGGATATAAAAAAACAATTTGGGAAGTTAGTCGAGCATGAAAACAAACTGAAATGACATGCTCATAATGAAGTAAAGTAGAGTAAGAAAGAGAAAGGGAAAGAAGAGAAACAAGTTCTTTGAAGGCCTCTGTTATACCCCAAAATTTGCTCTCTCTTTTCTTAAGACATTTTCTCACAAGGATTTTTAGAAGTCCAAGTTTACACAAATACAATTGGATTTCTGATGCCCCATATAGTTTCCATGGATCAAATTGGGCTTTCAAGCATCAAATAAAAGAAAAAACAAGCTTGCTTAAATTTCCCAAGCTTCGACTGGACTTTGGCCTCCTTCAAGTTTGCTTCAATTTCCTAAGCATCGACTAGACTTTGGCCTCCTTCAAGTTTGCTTCAATTTCCCAAGCTTCGATTGGACTTTGGCCTCCTTTAACTTGCCTTCGATCCATAAGGCAAAGGCTTCCTCTGTGCTTGCCTTCGATCCACAAGGCAAAGGCTTCCTCTGTGCTTGTCTTTGATCCAGAAGGAAAAGGCTTCTTCCGTGCTTGCCTTTGATCCACAAGGAAAAGGCTTCTTCTTCATGCTTGCCTTTGATTCACAAGACCATAACTTATTTCATGCGTGCTTCGATTTACAAAGCAGTGGCTTCTCTCATTCTAGCTTTGACTCCACAACACATAACTTCTACATTACGAACACGCATTAGTGGCCCATTCGAAGAACACATAAGGGGTGCATGTGGTCCATTCGAAGAAACTCACAAGTGGTGCCTTCAAAGAACATACATTTGGCAAATTCGAAGAAACACACAAGTGGTGCCTTCGAAGGACATACAATTGGTCCATTCGAAGGACACACAAATAATGCCTTAGAAGGACATACAATTGGTCCATTAGAAGGAGACACAATTGTTGGAAACAAGTTTTGTTTTGTCTTTTGATGAGCCTGGTTCAAGATGCTTGTTAGCCAAAGTCCTACATGCTACCAAACCCAAGCCTCCTGCACAGTTACATTCGAAGGAAATAACAAAATAAGCTTCGACTGGCCAGAATAAAGTGTTAGATTTGGCTAATAGGAGAATTTTCTAGATAAAACAACCAACATAAATGGACTCAATCGAAGGAGCCATGAGGATGAAATGATGAACAAATCAAATTGGAGTCCAGAGCCATTGAAGGAAGCCACTCAGAGCCAATAGAAGAACAAGGCTTGAGGGCATTCGAAGGAGTCAGGGAGTGATACATGTCTAGGTTCATTTAAAATCCAAAAAGGTAGAAAATCCTCAAAAAAGGCAACCTGTTTAAGGCTTTCGATTGTGCCTTCAAAGCCTGATTAATGCTTGTCTCTTACCATTTCCATTCACCACTACCCCCTATAAATACAGAGCTAAAGACATATTTCCAAGGACGAAAAGAAAAGAAACATTGCCACAAAAACATTTTTGCAGAGACACAGAAACATTTTTCCTACACGCACAAATCACCCCAAAGAGCCACACGAAAATCATAAAAATATCTCAAAGCTGCCATAATCGAAGCACACTTTGCAGGCCTCCTCGCTCAAAACCAAACATCCTATCCCTCTCCTCATATTCCCAGGAATACTTTCAGGCCCCTAAGCAAGCAGTTCCACGCCTAAAGCCACAGATCCACGCATCTTCGATTGGTAAGGGTTTGCAAATCCAAAAAAACTGCATTTTGATGGCATATTAATACTTTTAACCGTTTGATTCATGTTCAGGGCTATTGATAGTACAAGTTTAACGTGAATGAGATTGTTCCATTGATAGGTCACGATCTGAGATTTCCTTCAAATATTTGGGTTTAGGTTGTTTCGATCCAAAATAAGCTCAGACCTATGATCAGAAGAATCGAATTAGGGGCAAGAAGGATAAGGTGTTACGTGTGTGCAGAGGCAGGGGTTTCGATCCCTGCCTCTTGCAATGATTTTTTCTGTTTATTTTCTTGTAGATCCAGTACCCTCCATAGGCAATCCATCATACGCTTTCAACAACATCCCTCCCTGGATCGAAGGACAACCTCCTTCACTGGATCGAAAGGCAACATCCCTCCCTGGATCGAAAGGCAACATCTCTCCCTGGATCGAAGGAAAACCTCCCTCCATAGATTGAAGGACATTCTTCTTCCCTGGATCGAAGGATCATTTGTATTTTATTTATTTTTGTTCATTTCTTTTAATGGCTTTACTCTTTAAATCAATATTAAATAAAAAAATCACAAAAAAAAAACATTAGGTTAGTATTTTTACTAATTAAGACTAATTTTGTAAATAAATTAATTAATTAATTTAACATTTTGTTTAACTAAAATCAATAGACTTAAGATTCTAATCAATTTTAGTTCTATTTATAAAAAAAATACCAAAAAAATCATTTTTTTCTTAATGCTTAAGGTTTCAAGACATTTTTTTGTATTTTTTTCTTATCATTTTTCTATTTATTTACCACTTAAATTCTAGAAAGAATGTAAAGGTTGCATGGGAAATTTTGTAATCGTTTAGTTTATTTTTCCGTATTTTTCTAAATATTGTAACTGCTCATGGGATGTAATAGAGTAGGATTTACTTTCCGCACTTTATATTTTATGTACAATATTATTGTTAGTAAATAGGATTGCATGGTAAGAATAACAAACAAAATGCTAGAAAACTTAACACAAGACTAAAATAACTGAACACAACACACTCGCACATGCACACCTCTAGGCTACTCCCACTTTGGTTGCCTTCGGAAAATAGTCACAACTCTCGAAACGTGAGAGATTTTAGTGGCTACCCTCCGGTTTAAAAATATCATAAGTCCCTTGATGACCCTCTCGACGTTTCCTTGATAAAAAATGATCTTAAAACCCTATGGTAGTTGCTAAGATTTCTTGCCAAGTTGCCTTCGTGACTATAAATGTCCCCTCGAATGTCCCTCAAACATCCAAACGACTAGGGATACCTACTCACCAATAGTAGGATAGCACTGTCTAAAGGAAAGGAGGAAAAGAACAAACCTTTTGAGTAAAGTAGATAGTTCTTAGATGCTATGCTCAAAAACAAATTTTTACACATACATAAAAATCTTTTAAAACATTTTCAAAACGCTTTATCAACACTCTTGAAGACTGATACAAGAGTTATGATAAAGAAAACTTCCTCACTATTGGAATTTCAAAAATACTTTTCAAAAACACACAAAGCACAAGGTATTTCAAAAATGAGCTAAGCATCTAAGAGCCCATAGAAAACTACGGATGGAAAGGGTGATAACACCTTCCCTTTCCATAATATACCCCCTTACTTAGAAATGATCTCAAAAGGTCTTTTATGTTCTTTTCACCATTTCCTTTGTTGGATAAATGAGAAGTCGGTGGCGGCTCTTTCTTACTACAACATTTGCAAATACAAACGCAAAACCAATATAACAGTCAGTTCTCCTACCGTATTACAGAATTGGCGACTCTAATGGGGATTAATCAAAGAAAATGGGGTTACCTTAGAGTTAAGTTCATTTTAATCTTCTATCCTTGTATGTTTTGCTTGCTTTATCTTTAAGGGTTTGTTTGGGTTTACTTATAAAGATCCTACACCCGGATATGAGGCACCTTATAGGTAAGTAACAATAGATCATGGGGACTGTACGGGGTATACCGACACAGTTGAAACGATAGCTACGTTGGTGTGACACATTTATTGGTACCGGTAGCCCTTGAGTAGTCAAGGAGAATACGGGGCCGCTGTGTGGTGTCATGAAGCACCAACTAACCTTAGAACCTCTAATTGAACAACTTGGCCATTAGGAAGTAGTGAGATAGCCGACTTTGGTGCGGTCTGAAGTTGGTTGATACTCGATACTAGACTCATTGAGATCTGACTTCCGGGACATTTTGGTCGCCAATAAAGAGGCTTGTGCTATAACAATGTCTGGTGAAGAAAGATCAGTGACATTGAGATCCCTTAGAACCTGGTTACTTTCTAGGATAGGTTGAACCAACTATACTTCAAGAGGGTACTTACCTATGGAATCCATGCAAGCCTAAACCTAAGGATCTGTTTGTGTGCTTGTATATACTTGTTTGTACATAACATCATAACATCATAACATCATAACATTGGCATATCACACTAACCATTTCAAGGACTTTTAGGACTTATCTTTGTGTCAATTTTGTAGGACATGGCTCGCATTCGCAGAAATACAATCCAAGTCAACCTTGTAAGGGTGTCTCCTCAACTCAAAGAGTTGGCATCAAGGGTTCCTGGGAATTCTCCATTCATCAAAAGACATGGTTGACTCCTCAATTTGGTCACCTCAAGCCCTGATGAAGACATTGTGAAAGTTCTCTTTCAATTCTTTGACCCTTTACATCATTACTTTACATTTCCATATTACCAGTTGGTGCCTACCATGGAAGAGTTTTCTCAATTATTGGGAGTGCCTATTCTAAATCAATTACCTTTCAACGGTATAGAAAGAGACCCAAAGCCTGAGGAGATCGCTCAAGCCCTATATTTACAACGATCCGACATTGTGACAAATTGGGAAACAAAAAGCGGTGTCAAAGGGTTTCTAGCCAAGTTTTTGTTTGAGAAAGCTCACTATTTTTGGGATACTTTGGATTTACAAGCCTTTGAAGAGGTGTTGGCCCTTCTCATCTATGGGATGGTATTGTTCCCTAATCCATACCAACTCATAGATGTGAATGCGGTCAAGGTTTTCATGTCTTGTAACCCGGTGCCTAGTTACTTGGAGACATTTTGCACTCTTTTCACACTCGCACCGTAAAGAGAAGAGGAACCCTTATGTGTTGCACTTCGCTGTTGGCTAGGTGGTTTATTTCGCACCTACCTCAATATGTGTTGAAGAATGAGTAAGGCATGAGGTGGTCTAATAGGTTGATCTCCCTCACACATTCAGACATTCACTGGTGCCCTCGATCTGTGGAAGACGTTACTATCATTGATTGCTGTAGGGAATTCCCTAATGTCCCTATCCTAGGAATTAGGGCAGGAATCACTTATAACCCTTGTTTGGCGTTTCGACAGTTTGGGTATGCTAGGAGGGATGGTCCTCATGGTGCACTTTTCAGGGAACTACATTCGACTATGAGAACAATGCCCAAGGGTATCGTCAGAGGTTCATTCGAGCTTGGGGAATGGTTAACAAAGTGGATAGCAAGACATTGGGGCATAATAACTCCATCCTTTTAGATCCTTATCTTAAGTGGGTGCGAGCACGTGCTCAAAATCTCATGATGCCTTACCCCGCCATCCTACCTATCATCACGAAACATATTGCCGAGACAGATGTACCTCATACTATTATCGATCCTGACATGCATACCACTCTTGAAGAATTGCAAAAATCTTTGATTATACTCAAAGAGGAACAAGACACCTTTGAAACCCAGTTCTACGCAAGCAAGAAAAAGGTTTTGGAGCTTACAAGACAACTGCATGAAGAACAGAGTTTGAATGCCTACATTATACCAAAGAGGATACGCTCATGGGTGTTATACCCCAATTATTTCCCCTAAGATAACTTCATCATACCATGTTGATTCATTCACAACAAGATCACACTAGGATTCTTGGTTCCCCCCTACATTTAATTTTTCCTTTTTAAGGGATTACCAAACACCTTGACTTATGTTCCTCTTGTGATCATGAATATTGTTTTGTTTAACTAATAAAATGCAATGTTGGTTTGTCTTGCTTGTTATCCATGTAGGTAAAGGTAATGAGATTTAATAAGCTACCCCATGGGTTCATGAGTTTATTTCCATGCCTTGGCCAATAAAAGCTTGAGAAGTTCAAACCTCACCATTGGAGTGGTTTTGGAAGAATTGGCATGGAAAGGTTATTTTGATTCATCACATTTAAAGGTTATTAGATGTGACTCAAAAGTACAAGGGTTTGATTGGAGAAGTTGTCATGTTTGGACAAGGTTTTGTTCCCATTGGTCACAAGAGCATATTTCTCTCAAATTTAAAGATATGGAAGTGGTTTTGGTAGCTATGAATCCTCATTATCATCCTCAACAACTTCTATTCACAAAGCAAGAATATTGGTACAAGAAGTTTGTTCAAGCTTGTCAATGTTCTTCAAAGCATTTTCTTGATCTAGGAGCTAGTGGAAGAGCCTTGATGAAGAAGAAAGATTACAAGTTATCCAGATGAATCCACAATTTTACATAAGTGACTTCAAATGATCATAACTTGGTAAATTTTTATCACCTTGAGTCCATTATTTTTCCATAATGATCTTGAAGAGGTGAACTTTATGCCTTCTTTTATGTTCAAAGTGGGAAAATGGATGGAAGTTGCCTTAAAGATGCAAAAGATTATAGGTTATTTCATGATTTTTTGCCAACTTCAACAATTCATAACTCTCTCAATTTTTGGAGATTTTGAATGGTTCAAGTCCCAAAATGTCATTCAAGAGATCTACTTCATGCCATCTTTTTTGGTCAAGAGAAAATTCCAAGTGGAAGGCCATGTTTGGATGTAAGACATTATAGGTCATTTTCTGAAGAAGAATTTGAAATATTTCTAAGTATGGAAAGTCAACCATTTTTCTTCAACTTTGACTCAATGCGACTTTCAGCTCAAGCATCCATTTGATTCCATTCTTTTTCCATTACAAAGCTTGTAACCTCATCTTTCTAAATCATCGAGAATCATGCCTTAAGACCCCTTGAGTTGAAAATGCCATTGGTCAGAAGTTGGCACCTTGAAATTGAATTTCTCACCAAGTCATAATTTTGAAATCCATAATGTGGCCTCTAATCACAAGTTTTCCACGTGTTTTTGCCTCTAAACATGTTTAGTAAAGTTCCAGATTTGTTTAGCACATCAAAAAGCAAGAATTGGATGAGTTTTGATGAAGTTTGTATCACACTTCACTCGTGCATCAGGTGTGCATGATTTCCCTACAAAATGCATCATTCACTCTTCCTTTTGATTACATTCACTTCTCGTATAAATACATGAACTATCCCATTCAATTTCCCAAGCTTGGATAGCCAGAATCACCCTGCCTTGATCTTCCCTGAAGCTAACCATATAATTACATTCAAGAATCGTGTCCTAGACTATTCCATAGAAGTCCAGTTTCAGAGCTCTGCAACTTAACTTCAATAGGTAGATTCCTTCTTCAATTCTTCAAAACTCTGATATCATTGTGTTGCTCTCATTGCCCTGGTCCTATTTTCAACATTTACATTTCACTGGAAACACATTTTGACCATGAAATTTCAAATCCCTTTTCAAAACTTTCCTTCCAAATTGCTTGAGTTACAATTTATATAAATTTGGCACGAGGGTGTGGTTGTTTTCGTCTTGAAGAGACGAAGCGATTGGAATAGGTCTGAGCTTCTGATTTTACAGTTTGAGAGACCTGCAAATCACGTTGGCTGGAGGTTGAAGATGACCTACGTGTCATCTTCCAACCAATGATGGCACGCCACTTGTTATTTTTGAAAATCTGATTTATATTTGATTCTGTACATTATTCACTAATGACCATGATATGCACAGCGCGCCAGATCCCTTGGATTTGATTACTAACGCGTTTTGACTCTCATCGAATGGTCCACATATTTTACTTTTATTTTCTTTTTCTGATTTTTATATTTTAATTGTTTTAAATTACAAAAAATCATAGAAAATTCATTTTTAATCCAAAAAATCTGAAAAAATTATGAAAAATGTTTTTGATTATTCTCTTTCTGATTTTTATTTTTTTCACAATTTAATTTTGTGTTTTGGTATTTTTTTATAAATTTTACACTTATTTGATTTGGTTTAAATGTTTAAAAATATTTTCTACATTTTTAAATTCTGGAAAAATTATGGAATGATCCAATGAAATTGTGACAAATATTAGTGACCTTATTTTATTTTTGTTTCTGACTTTACTATTTTTTTACCATTTTTTGTTTATTTTACCCATTTATTTTAATTTTAAAAATAGTTTCTGACTTCAAAAAATTACCAAAAAATTTGTAAAATTATTTGAGCCTTTTTCTGACTTTTTGGATGGTCTTACTTTTTATTTCTTGATTAATTTTAACAAAATTGATATTTTTTTCTTTATTTTCTATTTTTAAACATTATTTTTTAAACCCTTTTATGTATATTAAAATGTGATATTATTTTGTGACTATTTTCTGGATGATCTTGGGTTAGATTTTGGATCATGAACTTTATTAACATCATTGGATCCATGGTGTTAATTTTAACTCCACAAAAATGGATGAATGATTTTAATAATAGTTTGATTAAAATTTAATTCAAATGTGGTTTGTATATTTTTTTTCCCATCCCTCTTCATCTCCCCCCCTTCTTATTGCACTAGATGTTGTTGGAGCATGATCTCTATATCATGTCTCAAAATAAATGGTACATAGATTGCTATTGACCGACCTCAAAATAGGTGCGACTTCTATATAAGTCCACTTATGATTGCTTAACATAACGCTAAATTTTGTCCTGATTCAAATAAATGATCATTTGTGGCCCAAACTTATGATTGCAAGCCCAAGTATGTTAATTTGATCTCTTTGATCCAATAACCTTGAGATTCATTGTGTGGAGGCTTTGGTTCTACCAATCCTCTAATGGATCTACAACACATTTGGTCAATGCGGATCACTTAAACATCGTTGATCATTAAATGGTACTTGTGAGAATTCCAAATGGATGATATACTTGACAAAAAGCAAATGCAACTTGTTGTATGGAGGCTTTGGTTCTAGCAATCCTCTAATAAGTTCCAAATGCAAGTTTCAAGATAGTCATCCAACTAACCACTAATTATTGACTTGTTTTACCTTATGCCCTCATTCTTTTTTATGCTTTATGTATCATTTACTTTTAGCATTTACATTTCATGCTGTTGTACCCCAAAATTTGCCCTCCCATATTCTTCAGGGTTTGTCAAGAATCATCTTCAAATGGTTCAAGATTACTCAAGGATTGCACAGTCCAAATGCCTCCTAAGCCAGTCAAAATTAGGGTTTTGGTTCTTTCAAGGAATTTGAGGTTTTCAATGGCTCAATCAAGTCCCATAGGCCTATATACATTGTCAAGCATCTACATGCCAGGTCTCAAGGCTCATAGTGCCAAATTCTACAGTCAAAAGCTTCATTTGCTTCACAATCAACTACAGGGGTAAAATGGTCATTTTGCAGTCAAAAGTCAGAATTTTTGGTCAAAATATTATTTTGAGCACACAATCATCATTTGATCAAGTCTTGATCATGATTCCACAAGCATGGCTCAAAAATCATCAAAGATGCAAAAGTTGCTATTTTTGGACAGTAGAAAAGTCAACTATAACTTGACCAGGGCATAACTTTTTCATGTTTTATCAGAAAAATCCCATCCAATGCTCATTTTGAAGGGGATGAAATTTACTACAACTCATCTTCACATTCCAAGTCCAAGAAATGCTCTCACAAAAAGTTATCAATTTCTACATTATAGGTCAATTTCAAAAGTCAACAAAAATGCACTTTAAGTCAAAGACCATAACTTTAGATTGGTAAATCCAAATGACATGGGACCAAAGGCATTGGTTAGAGGACTTCAAGACCTTTCCAAAATGTCCAAGAACATGTTCATATGATCAAAATGGAGCAATATATGCATTGGAGAAGTTGGGAAATTTTCATGAATTTGCAAAAGTCAACTATCCTTAAAACATCAATTTTTGACAGAAGGGCCCACTTTCTTCCACTTGATTCAACCTTGTCATGCCACACACGTGTCCCATGATTAATTTCAAGATCAAACATTTATTTTTCTATTTTATTTAATTTTTATTGATTTAATTCATTTTAAATCTATAATAATTCAAATAAAATCTAAAAATCAATGGAATAGTATCTTATGATTTGAAACAACTTTCATACATCATGTGCCAGCCAACAAATTCGTGCTAGGGCTATTTTGTGCATGAAATCTTAGATTTGCTTCAAATATGGAAAGTTTGTCAATGGTGGAAAGTGTAAACCTAGTTTTCCCATACACATGGATTAAGGCCCAAACTTTGACCTAGCTTCATTCCATTATATGCACACAACCTAACCCTAATGCAAAACACGTGAGAATTGCTGCAGAAAAGCCATAAGAATATTGAAAAAAATCAAAGAAAACTCAAAAACTGAATTCCACCTTCCAACGTAATTCAAAGCCTTTTCTTGTTTCTAACACCTTGCAGGAACTCTTAGGGGTCTTTTGGAATCAAATCCAGTAAAATTGAGAACTCTAATGCCTATGGTTGAGATTGCTGGAATGAGACGAACACAAAGCTACCATCGCGCCCTATTTATATAGCCTGTAGGGCTATTCGCTATTATTGGTCGTTCTGCTTTGTGGGGGTTAAAAACCCCCACTATCTCTTTATCTTTTTGCAAGTTTAATGAAGAAGACGACTGCGTGTTTACACGTGATTGGACAGTTCAAATATAACGCGCGCTTTTTTTATGTTTCCAGCATATGTTGTTGTTTTATATAATATATTCAATTGCCATTATACTAACAAAAGCGTTTAATTGGCGTAGTGGAGGATGAGTTGTCTGGCAACCATTGGGACCTGGGTTCGATTCCCAGATCCACACAAAGCTCTATGATATTTTTTCTAACATATTCTCATGCAACGCTTTTCAATGATGTCCACCAGACTCCTTCCAATCCCAGGCGCCAGTTGTCCTCCAACACAGATCTAAAGGTCATAGGGTGATGACCACCATGTTCCAAGTTAAAGCACCCTCTGGACAATTGCAAAATGTCAAACAGGCTTGATAGCTTATTGGGCTTCAGGTTGCTAACAAAACCTCCATTTGGGTCCAACACCCCCCCTGGTTTCTATTCCTTTTTTATTTTCTTTCTTTTCATTTTATTTTAATAATTATTATTACTATTATCTAATTAATTCATAAATTATTTTTCATAATAAAATCAGAAACTTAAAATATGGTTTATTTTTATTATTTATTATTTTCACTATTAATAATTATTTTTGTAAATAAATTATAATTAATTAGTTTAGTTGTTTAATTAGGACAATTTTAATCTTTTTCATAATAAATAAAATCAATCTAGAATTAGGGTTTTTCTTTTGATAACTTTTAATTTCCTTTTTTTATATTTTCATTAAAGACCTAAAAAACATAAAGAAATACTTTTTCTTTTAATTAACTAAATAATTAGTTATTAAGTTTAATTTGAATTAATTGCAACAAAGGACAAAATTCCATTCTTTTTTTCAAAAAAAGGGTCAAAACCCTAAGGACGTCCCAATTCAATCTTTCGCGCGCATATTTATTTTAACTCATTATATTTATGTATCTGCTCCGAGAAAGTAATAGTTAATTAGGGCTTTTACCGCTTTCTTTTATTTTCTCGCAATTTATTTTTTCCAAAGGGTTTGTTTTTGGCGATGTATATACCCGCGCCTTGTAATAGCGTAGATTCAATTTTCCGCACTTTATTTGCCGTAAACTATCAACTGTTAATTATGCATGCAAGACTTGTATGAAAATTAAAAACAAAGCGTAGCTCACCACAATAACATGTGCAAAGATAATCTTAAACTGAATTTGACGCACGTGCACATGCCACTCCTAGGGTACGCCTCACTTGGTTGCCTCGAGGTGGTCATTAAGTATAGGGTGTTTTAGAGGTCGCCCTCCTGTCTAAAGATCCAGTTGCCTCGAAACGGTTGCCTCGGATAAAAAGGATCTAGGACATTAGGGTTGCCGCTAAGGCGTCCTACCATTGCTTTGGTGACCATACATGTCCCTTAATCGAATTGACCCGAATAACTCCAACGATGGTGCTACCTACTTCTCAATAGTG
Source organism: Vicia faba (assembly GCA_948472305.1). NCBI lineage: Eukaryota > Viridiplantae > Streptophyta > Magnoliopsida > Fabales > Fabaceae > Vicia > Vicia faba. Next base: position 204,970,885 of record OX451738.1, read on the forward strand.
GGATAGTACTGTCTAAAGGACTCTTACACAGCCTAATTCCTTAGAGTAGGTAGATTTCTCCTGGGTACTTGCTCTTTCAAAAAAACAAAATACTTTTCGCACTCGCACTTTCAAAAAGTTTTTAAGCAAATACTTCATACACTCTTGAGGACTGATACAAGAGTTACCTAGAAGTTTTTCAAACTAAACTTTTTCAAAACCCACAAACACAAGTAAAGCAAACAATTTTTGAAAACATAATGAGCAAGTACCTAAGAGCCCGTGGATAACCACGGATAGAAAGGGTGCTAATACCTTCCCTTTCTATAAATCTACCTCCCGAACCAAGAAATATCTCGAAAAGGAATTTTGCTGTGCTTTTGCCTTTTCCTTGTTGGAGAACATAAAAGACGGTGGCGACTCTTGCTTACCGCGACATTTCATTAACCAGCTTTAAAACAGTCAGTTCTATTTCCACCAATCACACATGCCATTTTCATCTTTGCTCATTTGAGCATTTACTTTCTTGCCATTTTTACTTTGCTCACTTGGGCTTTTGTTTTCCTTTCTTAAGATACTTAATAATCAACATAAACCTTAAAAAATCTTTAATGGTACTTGGACTATTTGGTTACTATCCTTGGCATTTTGGAGCATGGGACTTTTCTTAGACTTAGGATTAGAAACCTTGACCTATCTTGGAAACCTTGTGATCTTATCTAATTATTTTGTCTGGAGTTCTTGAGGTTTACCTCAAGACATTGGGTTGTTTGTTTGTTTTTGTTTGCAGGTTTTTTTTGTGATTACACCCCTTGTTTGTGATCTGGGATTCACCCGCATACAGCCGTTACTCTGCCCAATTTTTGTATGAAGACTTAATACAATTGAAGTTTGGTTCTCTCAAGAGGTGTAGTATTACTTTGCTTGACTAGTTTCAACCCAAAGAATGGGAATTCTATCTTGGTGCATAATGTCAAGTATTGGCTTCTTGTTGGTTAGATGGTTCTTATCCCTACCTTTTACCTTGTGTTTTAGGATAGTCCCTTATTCTCCTCCCATCTTTTTTAATTTCAAAAATATTATTTCCCTTTTTGAAAACTCTTCTTATTTTTGAACTTGAACTATTTTCATAATAAACTTGGACTTATGTCCATGCATTTCCAAAACATATTCATAAATAAACTCCAATCAACTTAATAATACCTTGACATTTTTTGTGAAAAGACTAAAAGTCAATCAATCTCATTTCAAACCATTTTTCCTTTTTAGCTTTTTATCTTTAAAACTTTTCTTAAAAGATTAAACTCTTGTAAATCCTTGTAGTGATGCAAACAACTATACTTCTACAATATGTAGTAAAGATAGATATTTTTCCACTTGGGTGTTGAGTGAGGTATTGTTGATTTTGAAATCCAGGCCATATCCTCCACTTTGAGATGATGCAAATTCTCATTTCTCATGATCGTGGGTATTAGGTGTGTTTTCCACACGGACAATGATGATGATGTTTTATCTTATAAAATTAACCAACACATTTGGATTTTAAATTTTTTGAAAGAGGAACTACGTGTACCATGATCCACTATTGCAAGAAAAGGTGGTACGTAGGCACTAAAGGTTCATAACCGCGGCGGGTGCAAAAATTATAAAATAAATATATTTCTTTCCTCACCTCCACCATCCATTTTATATATATACAACATTTTTTATAGTCAAAATATACAGATTTTTACAAAGAGGTTCCTGCGGAGTACCGTGGATGTTTAGGGTAATAATACCTTCCCTTTGCATAACCAACCCCCTTACCTTGAATATTTCCCCCTCTTTTTGGGTTATTCGCTCTTTTCCCATTCCTTTAGAAACAATTAAGCGCGGTGTCGATTTTTATTTTGATTTGTATAAAGTCTAGTCAATCCAATGGCTTAGTCTTGAACATTTCTACCGCTACAGAAAAATGGCGACTTCACTGGGGAAAGATTGACCTCTTGTTGGTCCATCCCTAATTGGGTTAAGACTATCTTTGTTTATATCTGTATATATGTTATTATTGTTTTCTGTGTTATATGTTGTATATATGTTTGTCTGGATTTTCCTGGTTTTCAGGGTGCTTGGTGATTACTCATAAGTCATATACCCGGACTTGGGAAAACATTAAGATAGGACGGGCGGTATAGTCATGTTAAATTTGAGGGAGTAATCCCAAAAAAGGAGGCATGAGATCCCCCACTCAGTGGAGGCCCCTTTGACTGTAGTGTCGTTTACCGAGTAATCGAGAAGACGTACTGCTTTCGACCTGGGAGCCTGCTGAAACTGAGGACCGTAGAATACCAAACCCATCTTGGCCTTTTAGGTGTAGTGTGGAAGCTATGACGGAGTAATCCATAAATAGTTGTCACGCGATACTACGCTCATACGAGTCTTTCTTGAGAATATTACTAATTACCGAGTTAATCAGGAAGTTGGTAATATCCGAAGGAAGGATGTAGACTCTAGGAACCTCTAGAACCTTGTTCGGCAGGTGATAACTTTTTAGACCAACACCTTATGGGTAGTACCTTCTACCTCATGCTCGTGACGTTGAACCTATGAACCCTATATGTGTGATCTTGTGTGTGATTGTTGCATCATGCATCCATGCACTCATAAGCATCTTTTGAAGAAACCATATTTCAAGGGATTTAAAGGTTGACTATTTGTGAATATCCCAGGTACCTTTTGACCATGGATTATGGAAAAAGAAAGACCGGGAAATACAGTTTCAAGGATCCCAAGATAGATGAGTTGATCAGTCTAATTCCCGAGATCGAGTGTTCTACAGACTTTCAGAAGAAGTATGTGTCTATTATTCCTCTCATGAAGCTGAAGATGAAGGAGGGTATTCTCTCGACCTTGGTCCAGTTCTATGATCCAATGTATCATTGCTTTCCTTTTCCTGACTATCAGTTGATGCCTACACTGGAGGAGTATTCTTATCTATTGGATTTACCTGTTACCGATTGTGTTCCTTTTACTGGTTTGAAGGGTGAGCCAAAATCACATGAGATAGCTGCCTTGATTCATCTGGGGAAGTCTGAGGTAGAAGCCCGTATGACCACCAAAGGAGGGATTAGAGGATTACCAACTCAGTTCTTACTGGAGAAAGCTCGTTACTTTGCCAAAATGAAGAGTACAATTGCTTTTGAGGCCATCTTTGCTCCACTTGCTTACGGGTTGTTCTTATTTCCTAATGTGGATAAGTTTGTCGACATTAACGCTATCAGGATCTTCATGATGGGAAACCCAGTTCCTACACTGTTGGGTGATGCTTATTACTTTATTCATCTTCAGAATTCTTATCATGGGGGGATGATTATCTGTTGCATGCCTCTGTTATATCGGTGGTTTATCTCTCATATGCCTCAGTCTGGTGCTTTTTGGGATGTGAAAAAGGAACCCCGTTAGGCTCATAAGATCATGGCAGTTACTCACTCAGACATTGATTGGTACCATCGAGCTTACCAGGATGTAGAGATTATTGACAGTTGTGGTAGTTTCCCTAATGTACCTCTTCTTGGTACAAAGGGAGGAATTAACTATAACCATGTTCTTGCACGGTGACAGCTTGGTTATCCGATGGGGGATAAACCGAATAGTATTCATTTGAGTAGTTTCTTTCTGAAGGAAGCAGAAGACCATAGGGAAGCTAGCGAGCAGATTGTGAAGGCCTTGCGTCACATTCATAAGAAGAGTAGGAAGGATTTGGGACCTAGGGGTGTTGTTTCTTTGGAGCCATATCTTTAATGGATCCGATCGAGAGCCATTCAGTTAAAGATGCCATATACCCAGGAGACACCCATGCCTGATCTATTTATGAAGACCACTCCTCCCTTATTAGATGACCTAGAAGAGCTGCAACTTGCTTTGGTTAGGATGCAACAGGAAAGGGATGCTTGGAAGAACAAGTTCCAAACTTTAGAAAGTTCCTACAAAGCAGATCTGAAGGAGAAAGACGACTTGATTGAGATCCTTGAGAGTCGAGCGGTAGAGTCTATGGGGAGGCAAAGGGATTTATTTTCTCCTAAGCCTCAATCAGGTGCTGATTACTCACTTCTTGATTCAGATGATTGGAAGGAGGTTGCCATCAGACATGCGAAAGAAAACCAGAGGTTGAAGGCTCATATTTCCAGGCTCACGGGGAAGCGCCAGCGTATAGAGTAATCTCCATCAGTTCTTTTTCTCAGGGTTTTAGATTGTATTTTCATCTTGTACTTGAGATCATTAAAACTTGTAATCCACTTTGGAGTTATTATAAATTTTTTCCAGTATTTCAAAAGCGTTATTACTTTGATGTTTGCAATATGTCTATAAATCTATAAATCCCTTGAAATATTAAATAACAAAGTAAAAATAATCATGTGTATTACATGTCATGCATCATATTGCACATATTTCTTGCATTAGTTATGCATACCCAGGTGTCTTACCAAGCTTATTTACTTTGTTCAGCAAGCTGACTCATCACTACAACACTCAGGCTAATCTCAAAAAGAAGATGGACAACTTAGAACAGGAGAATCGCGAGCTACGTGAGGAAGTTTCTTCTTTGAAGGCCGGCATGGCCAATCTAACTACCCTGATGGAAGCTGTGGTGGCTGCTCAGAATCAGCCACCGAGTGTTCAACCTCAACCAATAAGGGCAACTACTGACGTTCCGACTGTTCCCGTATCTACCACTCCTGCTATTATTCAGAATCGCATGCCTCAAGGTTACCCATGGGGGATGCCAGAGAATTTTGCACCTGAAGGTTTCAATCTTGGTCTTCAAGATACTCCAGTGGTTCAGAATATTGTTACTCCGGCACCTCCTGTGGTGCATGTTGTTCCTGCTGCACCTCCTTCGGTAAATATGATTTTGTTTGTTAATGATGATGTGTGTCGTCCTTTCCCTCCGCCGAGTGAAGACTTAGGTCTTTATGACAGAATGAATGATTTTCAAGAGCAGTTTCACAAGATGCAAAGAGAGATGAAGGCCCTTAGTGGAAAAGAGCTATTTGGGCAGAATGTGGATGAGCTATGTTTGGTCCCGAATATTAAGATATCTGCTAAGTTCAAGGTCCCGAAATTTGAGAAGTATAAGGGCAACACTTTCCCTCATGCTCACCTGGTGATGTAAGTGAGAAGGATGTCGATGCATACTGATGATCAGCGTCTGCTGATTCACTTTTTTTAGGATAGTTTGTCCGTGTTGCGTTGAAGTGGTATATGAGTCTAGACAGCGCTAATATCCATACTTTTAATGATTTGGGAGAAGCATGCATCAAAAAATACAAGAACAACATGGACATGGCGCTTGACCGTGACCAACTTAGGTCCATGGTTCAGAAAGATAGGGAATCATTAAAAGAGTATGCGCAAAGATGGCGCGAGGTAGTCGCCTAAGTGATTCCTCCCATGGAAGAGAAGGAGATGACTAAGATTTTCTTGAAGACACTGGGTGCTTTCTACTACGAAAGGATGGTAGCAAGCGCGCCAAGTGACTTTACTGAGATGGTAGGAATGGGTATCCGCTTAGAAGAGGCTGTAAGAGAAGGCCGTTTGACGAAGAGTGAAGGATCTGGAGGGTGAAGAAGCCATCTTATGGGTTTACCAAGAAGAAAGAGGGAGATGCAAATGTTGTTATGCAAGAGAGGAGGGTAAACAATCCTAGAAGGAATTATCAGCGTCATCTGTAAGTCGCTTCAATTACTCTTGTTGTGAGTGCTGCTCCAACTACCGTTGCTTATCAGAGACCGTCCCGGTAGAGGAATCAAGGGTATAATCAGAGAAGGTAGAGTTATGACCATATTCCCATGAGCTATACAGAGCTACTACCAGCATTGATTCAGAAAAAGTTGGTCCAGACACGACCACCTCCTACCGTACCATCACCATTTCCTTGGTATTACAAGGCAAACCAAATGTGTGCTTTTCATCAAGGAGCACCAGGGCATAGTGTTGAGAATTGTTATCCTTTGAAGAATGCGGTGCAGAAATTGGTAAAGTCTGGTGTTCTATCTTTCAAGGACATGGGACCTAATGTGAAAGATAACCCTCTGCCCAAGCACAGGGGAGTAAATATTGGGAATATGGTGGCTGGTTTTCCATGCGACTTCCGGATTTTTGATATTAGTCTGGTTAGAGGAGATTTGGTGAAAATGCACACAGACCTCTGAATTTAGCTACTATATGCATAACCATACCGGTTGTGCTACTTGTAGTACAAATATACAGGGTTGTGATAAGATAAAGGCTGATTTACAGGAGATGATGGATGAGGGCCTCATCCACATAATCAGGCCTAGGGAAGAGTATGAAGAGGAAGTGAACATGGTTTCTGGATGTCCTGGTGAATTTAGAATTTTTGATGTGGAGTATATGAATGAGGACCTCGTACAGTTGCATGCTACCTTCTGCCATACAGCTGGTCAGGTGGAACACCAATATGGATCTTACCTAGTTTGTTGTCGAGATCCCCAAGGATGTTCAATCGTGAAGAAGGGTGTTCAGTTGCTGTTAGACAATGGAACAATCAAGATCACAGGTCAGAGGGGTGATTATCATGAGGTTGATATGGTTGAAGTTTATTTAACGGAAGAAAAGTCAAAGGAAGAGTATGCCTCTGAGGATGAGTTTTTCTCTTCAGACGAAGATTTGTTTTCCAAAAATGACTTTTTGATGACTGATTATGTTGAAGAAGGGGTAAACGTCATTGTGCCTTGTTTTGGTGCACCCGCTCATTTTGAAGTGGAATATCATAGCAAGTCACTTGTTACCCCATTGGTAATTAGTTTTCCAGGTCCTATCCCCTACAAATCAGATAAGTTTGTTCCTTACAAATACAACGCTACAATCTTAGAAGATGGGGTGGAAGTTCCCATCCTGCCAATCCCCGATGTTAGAAATATAGTTGAAAATAGCAGGGTGACCCGCAACGGTCGTATGTTTGCGCCTGTTGTTCGGAGAGATGTTGCTGCTGGAAAGAAAATTGCTGAGAATGATAAACCTAAGACTACAGGAGAGACTAGTGGAGCTACGCTAGAGAAAGAAGTGGATGATATTTTAAAGATAATTAAGATGAGCGACTACAAAATTGTAGATCAGCTACTGCGGACTCCTTCAAAGATATCTATCTTAGCTTTATTAATGAATTCCTCTCGTCATAGAGAATCCTTGATGAGGGTACTGGACCAAGCTTTTGTGGAGAGCGACATGCCAATAGATCAATTCAGCAACGTGATTGGAAACATTACATCATGTAATAACTTGAGTTTCTACGATGATGAATTACCAGATGAAGGGAGGAATCATAACCTGGCCCTCCACATATCTATGAACTCCAAGAATGATTTGTTGTCCAATGTGCTAATTGATAATGGATCCGCATTAAATGTTATACCGAGGAGTACTCTCATGAAGTTGAAATATCAAGGAACACCTATGGGCCCGAGTGGCATCATTGTGAAAGAATGTGATGGGTCGAGGAAATCTGTCATCGGTGAAGTAGACTTACCTATCCATATAGGACCACATTTTTTCCAAATAACCTTCTAGGTCATGGACATTATTCCCGCTTATAGTTAATTGCTAGGACGGCCATGGATACATGAAGCAGGGGCTGTCACTTCAACTTTACATCAGAAGTTAAAGTTTGTGCATGAAGGGAAGGTAGTGATCATAAATGGGGAGCAGGCATTGTTGATATCTCATTTGTCCTCTTTCAGTATTATATAAGAGGATGAGGCTGCTGTTAGAACCCAGTTCCAAGCCCTATCCGTTGACAACATAAGGAGAAATGAGAATTCCATGGTTTCGCTGAAGGATGCGCAACAGGTTGTACGTAAGGGTCATAATGAAGTCTGGGGATGAATTGTGGATCCACCCGTGAACAAGAACAAAACTGGTTTGGGTTTCTCTTTGAAGAATAGCAGAAGCGAAGGTTTGAAGTCAAAGTCTACTATGGGAAGCTATCATAATGTTTTCCGCAGCGGAGGTTACCTCCATCTAACTGATTCTGGAATTAATGCTGTTGAGGAAGATGAACCAGAGCAGGAAATGCCAAATTATGTGACGCATGGAGTCAGGGTTCATAACTGGGTCACCATTGATGTTCCCTCTTTCATACATATTTCAAAGTAATTTGATTTGATTAATCTTTTTTTTGAAAGGCTTTGACTCTTCCCAAGGTGGAAGTATTAATGTTGTAGGGCTTATCTGTTGGCTGTGACTTTTAAGATCATTAATAGAAGTTGTCTTTGCTTCCCGAATTATGTCTTTATTTTCTGCTTTTTCTTGGAAAATGGTAAGAAAAAAAAACCACTTTCAGAATAAATAATAATTGAAATTCAATTTGTATGATCACTTGTTATATGTGTCAATTTCTAAAAGCAATCATAAATCATATGTGCAGATTAATTAAAAAACCCATTGAATACAATGACCTTGCACCCTCTCCCAACTTTGATTGTCCTGTGTTCGGGGCTGAAGAAGAAGATTATGATGAGATTCCAGAAGAGGTCTCATGGTTGCTTGAGCACGAGGAAAATACCATTCAGCCATATAAAGAGCCTTTCGAAGTGATCAATTTGGGTTCAGAAGAAGATCCGAAGGAAGTCAAGATTGGAGCATCGTTGCATCCTGATGTGAAGAGAGGGTTGATTGAGTTGTTGGAAGAGTGTGTGGATATTTTTGTTTGGTCTTACTAAGATATGCCTGGTTTAGATACATATATTGTCGAGCACCGTTTTCCGTTGAAGCCAGAGTGTTCGCCAATTAAACAAAAGTTGAGAAGAACTCACCCAGATATGGCAGTAAAGATCAAAGAGGAGGTTCTAAAGCAGATTAATGTTGGTTTTCTTGTGACGTCAGTGTATCCTCAATGGATTTCCAATATTCTCCCAGTATCGAAAAAAGACGGAAAAGTCCGCATGTGCGTAGATTACAGAGATCTAAATAAAGCTAGTCCAAAAGATGATTTTCCATTACCTCACATCGACATGTTAGCGGTTGGCACAGTGTTCTACCCCAAAATATTCCCTCCCATATTTCTCAATACATTTCAAGTAAGGTCCTCAAATTGCTCAAGGGAGTCCAAGGGTTGACCGGACAAACTCTCTCCTAAGGCAGTCAGTCTACCTAAAATTAGGGTTTCAATTTACACCAAGATAATTGAGTCCAACGGATCCAAAATGCTCACCATTGTCCTAATATGTTCTCAAGATCATCCATGTCAAGTTTTAAGTCTTGCAGAGGAAGTTTGCTCAGTCAATTGCTCAAAGGCCTGAAACTGATTGTGCTAGGGCAAAAGTCAAATTTGTCCTACATACAGTCAAACTTCAAGATTTTTGGTCAACATTCTCATTTTGAAGCATTATCCATAATTTGATCAAGGGTTGATCATTATTCCTCAAGGATTGCTCACAATTCATCAAAACCCAAAAGTTGCTAAATTGGGGTTTTATAGCAAAAGTCAACCCAACTTTGACCAAGCATAACTTTCTCATACTTTATCAAAAATGACCCATCCAAAGCTCATTTTAAAGAGGATCTAATTACCTACTATCCATCTTCATCTCCCAAGTTCAAAATATGCACTCACAAGAAGATATAAATTTGGACATTATAGGTCATTTTGGAAAGTCAACAAAAACACCTTTTTTGTCAAAGCTTCATACATGAACATGGAAGACTCAATTGAGATGAGAGAAAAATGCTTTCTTAGAGGACATCTTAAGCTTTCGAAAAAGTCCAAGAACACCTCTCTAGGGTTAAAATTGAGGGAGTCATGCATTGGCAAAGTAGACCTTTTTTGCAAAATTGCCAAAAGTCAAATGTGTCTCAAATAGAAATTTTTGTCAAATGGGCCCAACTTTTTATGCTTGCATTGAATTTGTAACATGACCCACGACCCATGATCCTTTCCATTTGTCATTATTTTATTTTTGTCATTTATTTTGATTTTATTTCAATTGAGTCAAATAAAATCAAAATAAAATCATGAAAATATCGAAACTAATCAAAGCTTGAGATTTTGTGCATGTTTAGGCCTCTTATACAGCTGGAAAGAGAATCAAATCGTGCAAGCTTCATTTGGACACAAAAAGATTGGATTTGGTTTGATTTGCCAATATTTGCATAAGGATCAAATCTTGAATCAATGATATTAATTGAGGAAGATTTGAAACAAGTTTGTAACCCTAATTCATTCTAGGGTACATAAGGAACATGTGAAGACCAAAAGCAGTGAGATGGGAGGCGTGAGAAACAGAAAGCAAACTTGCAAAAATTCAACAAAAGTGGTGAGTCAATTTCCAGTTTTTAGGCCATCTTAAGCCTTCCCAACTATCTCAATCGCTTGCTGGATATCTCTGGGTCATATTGCAATCGCTAGCAAGCATTCTTGTGCCCTGAAACGCACTGTAAGTGTCCCACGATCTACATACTTTCTTGAAATCGAATATCCTAATTCTGGCACTTTTAGCATAAGTTATTTGCATATTCTTAATCCTTGAATCATTTTCAAGCTAATGGTATTATCCAATTGTATTTTTATTGGCTATACAGCAAGTTACCACGTTTAGGGTTTTAGTTTCGTTTTTAGGGGTTTTGCTTGCAAGAACAATTAGCCATGGATAGTGGTACCATAATGCTCATGAGGTTGCAACGAGTTGATTGGTACCATTGGTATTGATTTATCATGTAGGGATAAGATTTTGGAGATGCATAGGTTTGTACCTACACCCAGATGACTGTAGGTATAAGTCCAAAAACATTTAGCAACAGATGGAGGAAGAAGATGATAATGTGGCCTTCCCTGACTGGCCCATTCAAATTTCGCGCATTTTCAGAATCCACTTTTTGTCTTTATCATATAATGCTTGTTTATTATTATTTATACAAAAAAACAAGCCAACTCAGATGGTCAGCGTGTGTTATGAAAATGTCAAAGGGCTTGGGTTCAATCCTCAGGTCCCCAACCTTGCTTTCTATATTTTTCCTTGTGTAATCAGGTACACGTGCATACAATGAGCCTGTCATGCATCATCAATATCTTATCATCCAGATCATCAATAGGCTAGATCCAAAGGCCATCCATGAAGGACCATCATATGCCTAGTCAAGCTAGCAACACGTGATCTGAAAAAGTCAACATGGGCTAGGCGCTTTTGGGCTCATAAATTGCAATTCATACCCCCCCCCCCTTTTGCTATAACACCAGGCCCATTCTAATTTCCTTTCTATTTTTTTCTTTCTATTTAATTTCTTTTATTTAACTATTTTCTAACACAAATTAATTTCTTTTTTTACAAAAAATCATAAAATCAATTTCACCAATTTAGAATTTAGGTTTTATTTTATCAAAATTAATTTTATATTAGTTTTAATTTAGGTTTAATTCTAACTTTTTTTTTTGAATAATTAAAATCAAATTAGAAAATTAGGTTTGTTCTTGATTTAATTTTTTACTTCTTTTCTCAATAAAATAAAAAAATACAAAAATAGGTTAATTTAATTATTTTTCTTAAATAAAATTAATTAGTCATTAGGTTTTCTTTATTGATTCAATTAAACTCTATTTTTCTCAAAATAACACAAAACCACAAAAATATGATTTTTTTCTTTCAATTAGGTTTAGACGGGGTCAAAACCCTAATTTTTTCTCGTTCTCGATTCATCGCGCGCATTTATTATTTTTATGATATTAATGTAACTGCACACATTATGTAATAGTTTAATTAGGATTTTCTGTTATTTATCGTTTTACGGGTTTTTTGCTATGTAATTAATCCCCCTCCCCGAAGCCTTGTAATAGCGTAGTTTTATTTCTCGCATTTTAATTCTCGCAAATATTAAACTGTTAGATGTATGTTAATAGGATTGTATGACAAGATTGCATGACAATTTAAAATGGTTAGCAAATCCTAAATGTGCAAAGATAATAACTTGAAATTAAATCACTTGCACATGCGCACTCCTAGGGTATACTCTCACTTCGGTTGCCTTCGGTAAACGATCATTAAGTATAGAGTGTTTTAGTGGTCGCCCTTCTGTCTAAACAAAGATCAAACATCCCGTTCGGAAATGTTGCCTCGGAAAGGTTGCCTCGGAAATGTTGCCTCGAATATGATCTTAAGAAATTAGGGTTATTATTAAGATGTCCTAACACTGCTTTAGTGATTGTACGTCCCTTTCGAATTGACCCTTACAACTCCAACGACGATGCTACCTATTTCTTAATAGTGGGATAGCAATGTCTAAAGGAAACAAAAACAGAAACATTCTTTTTTCGTGTAGGTAGATGCTAGTAGGTACTTGCTCAAAAATCAAACTTTTTCACACTTACACTCTTTTCAAACAAAGTTTTCAAAAACACTTCGTAACACTCTTGAGGAATGATACAAGGGTTAAAACAAAGTAAACAAAAAAACTTTTCAAAACACACAAACACGGAAGCAATTTTTTTTAAATGATGAGAAAGTACCTAAGAGCCCGTGGAAAACCACGGATAGAAAGGGTGCTAATACCTTCCCTTTCTATAATCTACCCCCCGTACTCAAAATCTCGAAAAAAGAATTTTTCTGTGCTTTTTTCCTTTCCAGTTGGATAAAATAAAAGTCGGTGGCGACTCTTGCTTACCGCGACATTTTGTGAACAAAAAACGCAAAACGCAAACCAGTAAAAACAGTCCGATTCTGCCACTGTATCACAGAATTGGAGACTCTGTTGGGGATAATAAATAAGTGGGGTATACCTTAGGATTAGTTCATCATAAATTGCTTCTCTTGTTTGTTTTGGTTGCTTTACTTTTAAGGGTTTTGTATTGGGAGTTATTATAGATCCTAACCCGGATATGAGGGACACCTTTTAGGTAAGTAGCAATAAACTGTGAGGGAATTGTACGGCATAGACCGATACGGTTAAAGCAGTAGCTACGTTGATGTGGCACATTGGTTGGTACCGATATCCCTTATGGAGAAACGAGGAGAATACGGGGCTGCTATGTGTGTCGTTAAACATCAACTGACCTTGGAACCCTTAATAGACCAACTTGGCCATTAGGAAGTAGTGAGATAGCCGGTCTCGGTGTAAAGCTGTGAATTGGTTGATACTCGATACTACACTCATTGAGACCGTACTCTCGAGATAGTTCTGGCCGCAAGAAAAGATTATGTGAGCTGAAACCATCACCGATGGAGGATGGTCAGTGATATTGAGAACCTCTAGAACCCGGTTACTATTGCTAGGACAGGTTGAAACCAACTGAACTTCAAGAGGGTAGTACCTAGACCTCATGCAAGCCTTAAACTTAAGGTCTATTGTGTGACTTGTTTGCCTTTGCCATGTCTGTTATCTGCTATACCTGTTGTTTGTTTTACCATGACATCATGCATCATAACATAGCATTCATACTTCATTATACTAACCATTTCAAAGACCGAGGGGATTTATATTTGTTCTATTTTGCAGATTATGGCTTCCATGCGCAGAAACACCATCCGAGTTAACTTTGTGCAAATACCTGCTCAACTTAAAGAGTTAGCCTCAAACGTTTCTGAGACTTCTTCGTTCATTAAAAGGCATGGTCAGCTTTTTAGCTTGGTTACCTCAAAGTTCCATGAGCAGATGATGAGTGTGCTTTTCCAGTTCTTTGATCCTGTGCATCATTGCTTCACTTTCCCAGATTATCAGTTGGTTCCCACTTTGGAGGAGTTTTCTCACTTATTGGGCATATCCATCCTTGAGTAGATGCCCTTCACAGGTTTGGAAGAGACTCCTAGACCAGAGGACATCACTTCAGCTCTACATTTGAAACGGGATGATGTAGTATCTAATTGGGAGACACGAAGTGAGGTTAGAGGTTTCTTAGCCAAGTTTATGATGGATCAAGATCAGTTATTTTGGGATAACTTGGATTCCGAGGCTTTCGAAGACATCTTTGCTCTCCTTATCTACGGTTTGGTTCTCTTCCCGTATCCAGATTCTTTTGTGGATGTGAATGCGGTTAAGATCTTCCTGTCTCGCAATCCTGTGCCTACTCTATTGGGTGATATCTTGCATGCCCTCTACACTCGTATTGTGTAAAGAAGAGGGACTCTCATGTGTTGCATGTTGTTGCTGTCAAGGTGGTTTATTTCGCACCTCCCAAAATCTGTGTTGAAGAATGAAGAAGGTTTAGGATGGTCTTACAGGATAATGTCACTTGCCCATACGGACATTCTTTAGAGTTCCAAGGCTATGGAAAGCACTGCTGTCATTGATCGTTGTGGGGGATACCCTAATGTCCCGTTGCTTGGAATCAGAGGGGGTATAACCTACAATCCCTGCCTAGCTTTACGACAGTTTGGTCGTGCTCGGAGAGATGGTCCTCATGAGCTACTTCTTATAGATATTGCATTTGACTACAAGGAGGACATCGACGAGCATCGCCAGAGGTTTATACGAGCCTAGGGCATGGTGAACAGATCTTATCCCCAAGAGTTGGGACCAAGGACTTCTCTCCCTATGCAACCTTATCTCTAGTGGGTCTGAGCTCGAGCCCAGAAGCTTGGAATGCCCTATGAAGCTGTGTTGCCGGTGATTGTGGAGCCTACCAATGAAGAGGGCATTCCTTATACAGTCATTTATCCCTACATGCCCATTGATCTTGGGGCATTGAAGAGATCCTGGATTCAGCTGAAAGAGGAGAGGGATACCTACCGAGAAAAGTATCATGAGCAAGAAAGGAAGATCTTGAAGCTGACCAGGAAACTCGAGAACGAAAGAACGATCAATGACTACGTCAGCACAAAGGGGAAGCGTCCATGGGATTTCTGATTTTGATGTTTCTAGTTTAGATTTGCTTTCCATTTATTTCTTTGTAATGCCTCAAAGGCATTATTGAACATTTTTACAAGTTAATCTAATAAAGTTTGTTTTATTTTTTTGGTTTGCAAATTTAAATCTCCCAAAGTCTTTGAAATCATTACATACGTATCCCATTATCATGCACACCATTACAGGTACCATTACAAGTTTCTCATCTTCTTCCCTGTTTATTTCAGCAGTTATGTCTTCTGATCAAGCTATCAAAGATCTTCAGGCACAAAATGCCCAATTCCAAGAGATGTTTTTGAGCTTGGCTAAAGGGCAAGAGGATTTGAAAGCTCTCATTCTTAAGGAGAAAGAGAAGAAGAAGAAGAAGAAGAAGGTTGTTCTTTTGAGTATGGGTAAAAGGTTTGGGGATAGGCTGAAACAACAAGCTGATCTGTCCTTTTGATCCAAGGAAGGGGAGAATCAAGAAGAAGAAAAGGGCCCCAGTCCTGTAGTTTCTGATAATGATACAGATTATGATGAGGAACAATATCCCGCTTCTGAGGATAGGTATAAACAACTAGAAGACCTTCAGAGTGCTATGGAGATTCAGAGGATCCCCGGTATGGATTTTGGAGAGCTGGGATTGGTATCAGGAGGGGTGATCCCTCATAAGTTCAAAGCTCCGGTTTTTGCTAAATACGATGGGATATCCTGTCCAAAACTCCATCTCCGCTCGTATGTCCGAAAAATTCAACCCCACACTACTGATGGAAATTTGTGGGTACATTTCTTTCAAGATAATCTGTCAGGGACTCGGCTTAAATGGTTTTATCAATTGGAAGGAGCTAACGTCCGAAACTGGGAGGACCTTGCTACTGCTTTTTACAAGCAGTATCAGTATAACGCCGACCTTGCTCCCACTCGTACTCAGCTTCAGGTTATGTCTATGGGTGCAAGTGAAGGTTTTAAGGACTATGCTCAGAAGTGGAGATATTTGGCTGGAAGAGTCCAACCCCCTTTGTCTGATAGGGAGTTGGTTGACATGTTTATAGGGACGCTATCTGGTCCACTTTTTCAATCATCTAATCGACAGTTCATCATCTGGGTTTACTGAGTTGATCTTGACTGGAG
Organism: Vicia faba; assembly: GCA_948472305.1. Taxonomy (NCBI): domain Eukaryota; kingdom Viridiplantae; phylum Streptophyta; class Magnoliopsida; order Fabales; family Fabaceae; genus Vicia; species Vicia faba. The sequence continues at coordinate 204,986,803 of OX451738.1, forward strand.
AGAGAGTAGAAGTTGGTATCCGAAGTGGTAAGATATAGAAGGATACTTCATCAAGTACAATAAAGAAGCCTTTCACCGGTAAGAAATAAGCTAGTGCAGTTTACGGCCCAAGGGGGCAAAGCAAACCTGAACATCGTCAAGCAGTGAATGCGGTAGTGATATCAAGACCCACAGTTTCTCCACAATGCAACAATCAGCAAAGAATGGAGAGACCACAGAGGCAGTACACTCGGCTCAATATGACCTTGTCTCAAATTCTACCATAATTATTGAAGACCAACCTGGTAACTCTGAGGGAAGCCCCGAAGAATCCAAACACCACATCTCCGCTATATAACTCGAATGCCCGCTGCGTCTATCACTCCGATGGCCCAGGTCATGATACAAATAACTGTTGGGCCTTGAAGAATAAGGTGCAAGACTTGATCGAAGCCAAAGAGATTGAATTTGACGCTCCAGAGAAGCCTAACGTCATAACTGCTCCCATGCCCAAACATGGTCATGGAGTAAATGCTATGGATGATGATTTATTTATGACCTCCGTGGACGAAATTTCTACTCCTTTGATGACAGTAAAAAAGATTTTGTTGTTGGCCGGTTTATTTCTGGGTTATGGTGAAGGTTTCCACATGTGTTCAATTCTGGCTGTTGGTTGCCACTTATTGAAATCAGGTGTTCAACGCCTGATGGATAACAAAAAGATCATGTTCGAGAAAACTATGATTCCGTTGGTTCCAATTCAAGATGTTGCCATCATAACCATTTCCTCCAATCCTTCCAAGGTATCCTCGAGAAAACCTATTAGGATTACATTCGTTCAAAGAATTTCTCCGTTAATAATTATTGTCCCTGGTCCTATCCCATACACTTCGGATAAGGTTGTCCCTTGGCACTACGGTGCAGATGTGTATTACCATGGAGTTAAGCAAGATTTGAAAAGTGTGGAAGTTGATATCAGCAATACTATCGGAGCTAGCAACGTCACCAGAAGTGGAAGACTCTTTTCTCCCAAGATTTCCCCTCCGACTATCCATAAACCTGTTGTCATCCCATCTGTTGGTACATCAGCTACTGTCCTAGTGCCTATTCCAATTATCACCCCTGTCGATAAGTCATCTGGCACTCGGGGCAAAGAAATCATAGGTAAGCCTGCCCGGACAGAGGCATCTAATAAGATCATTGTAGAAACCTCTAAATAGGAGATAGAGGAAATTCTGAAGATTATCAAGAAGAGTGACTACAACATATTCGAACAACTGGGGAAGACCCCATCTAAAATCTCCATGTTGTCCTTGTTATTGTGTTCTGAGGCCCATGCAAAGGCTTTAATTGCTTTCCTAAAAACTGCGCATGTGCCGCAGGAAACTTCTGTCGATCAATTCAAAGACTGTGTAGCTAGTTTGACTGCCGACAATGGGTTGGGTTTCTCAAACACAGATCTGACTGCTAAAGGAAAAAAAAATCACAATGATGCACTGCACGTCTCGATTGAGTGCAGGGGAACTACTATGGCCCATGTACTATTGGATACCGGGTCCTCATTGAATGTTTTGCCAAAGAAAGCACTAGACCGTCTGGATTGTGAAGGTTTGATTCTAAAGTCGAGCAATATTGTGGTCAGGGCTTTCGACAGGTCAAAAAGGATGGTGCACAGGGAGGTGGACGTCCCTGTTAAAGTTGGCTCTCATACTTTTGCATCTACTTTATACGTGATGGATATCCGACCATCATATTCTTGCTTGTTGGGTCACCCTTGGATTCATAAGGCTCGGGCAGTGACTTCCACGCTCCATCAAATGTTGAAATATCCGGTAAAAGGGAAGATTGTTACGGTACAAGGAGAAGAGGAGTACACGGTGAGTCATCTCAATTCCTTTCACTATATGGAGATGGATGGGGAGTTCATTGAAACCCCTTGTCAGAACTTTGAAGAGGTCCCCCAGACTTTGGCGTCGACTGAAGTTGCTACTGACAAACCTTCAATGAAGATGGCTTCCCTCAAGGATTCCAGGGCTGTAATTGAAAAAGGTGGGTGTGGAAATTGGGGTCAGCTCCCTGATTTTACACACAAAACTGACAAGTTTGGTTTGTGATTTACTACAGGGGCTCAAAGGGATGTTAGGCGCGTGCGGATTGGAAGACCTCCTTTGCACATCAGTAATCAGGGAGTGAATGCCATTGAGGACAATGAAGAAGATTCAGACATCGACAGTTGGATCTACCCTACAACCGATGGTAGATTGAACAACTGGACGGCGAAGGATTTCGTACATGTTTCTTTTATTACACAGTAATTGATTTTTGTTTTGAGATTTGTAATAAACAGTTTGAAACTTTATGGCCCAGTGCCTTGCACGAGGAACCTTGGCTTTGCTTGTGAGGGCTTATTATCTTGTCATTTCATATATCATCAATAAAACATTGGACGTTTCTTGCATTACAAATTTTGTGCTCCTTGTTGTTTCTTTTCTGTCTATCACTTTATCAAAACATATATTCTCTTACACACACTCACATATCATAATGCAGATCCACATCCACTCTGGATCCCATTGATAACAACTCCGCTACTTCCAGTTATGACTTCAAAAATCCGATCAACCAAGCCGAGGACGAAGGTGAGGATGATTTTGAGGTTCCCGGAGAACTGATAGGCTGTTACTACAGGAAGATAGGACCATACAACCTCATGAAGAGCCAATCGAATCGGTAAATTTTGGTACGGAGGAAGACAAGAAAGAGGTCAAGATAGGAGAAAATCTAGAGCCTAGTGTCAAGCAACAGTTGATACAGATGCTACACGACTATGTTGAGATCTTCGCTTGGTCTTATGAAGACATGCCTGGTTTGGACACTGATATTTTGGTACACCGTCTGTTAGAACATAGTTTGATTCTACAACCCTCAGTTAGAGTTTTGATGATAACAAAATACAATATTAAATGAATTATGAGTTTTATATTTGACATAGATGTTACTTAAAATTATGCTGTTTATTTACAGGAAACTCTGATGGAATCAGCATCAGAATATCAACATCAGCATCAGAAGATGTCAACCAGAAGATCAATACATGTGCTTACGCTGAAGTCTGACGAACAGAATTTGCGCTCAACATACTCTGACTCTGATCAAGATCTTAACAATTTCATCAGCACTCAGAAGCAATCAGAATAAGCTAAAGCCAACACACTCTGATCTTAATCAAGTAAAACATTCTGAAGAGTTAACGTTACTGCATTCAAGGCAGATTTATTACCAACGACTTTATTCCAAGACAAAGATCTTCTCAAAATGGAAAGAATGTAATGAGCATTGAAATGGAATTATTGGTATCAACGTATCTTTTCCAAGAAGTATTTAAACAAACCAGTGAGAAGTGAATTGGCTAATGCTCTACAATACTCTACACGCCTAAAGTCAATCATCTTTATCCTCACTCATACAGTTTGCAAAAGCTCTCAATTGATTACTTTATCGCTCTATCAATCTAGTATCATCATAAGCTTAATTTGTGTATTGTCACAGTTGTGATATACAGTTTTTAAAGAAAACATCAAACACACATATTGTTCATTTATCTGTAAGAAAGAATTTCCTTGAGAAACCGGTCTGTGGTTTAGACTCAAGAAGGCTTTAGCAGTTGTTAAAGAAGTTGTAATATCCAGTTGAATATAGTGGATTAAGACCTCGTTGGAGAGAGGCGAAATCACCTTGACGGATGGACTGGAGTAGTTTGAGATCAAACGAACCAGGATAAAAATAACGTGTTGTCTGCATTCGATTTAAAGTTTTAACAATTCAACCCCCCTTCTTGTGTTTTTCACTTCTTCAATTGGCATCAGAGCGCCTGGTTATGAGTTCATAACACTTAATCGTGTCCGTACAAGATCCAGCGTTGAAAAACACTATGGCAGGAACACATCACAACATCAGCAATGACAACAACGAAGAAAGAGACAGATTCAGTGGCAAACCTCCAGTCTTTGATGGAGAGAATTTTGATTACTGGAAAGACAATATTGAAAGCTTCTTTCTAGCCCATGATGTTGATCTGTGGGATATGGTGATAGATGGATACACGCACCCAGTAAATGCAAATGGTCAGAAGATTGACAGGAAAGCAATGTCTGATCAACAGAAGCGTGATTTCAAAAACCATCACAAGGCCAGAACTATTCTTCTCAGTGCTATCTCCTACTCTGAATATGAAAAAATATCAAACAGAGACACTGCTAAGAACATGTTTGATTCTCTCAGAATGACGCATGAAGGCAACCTTCAAGTGAAAGAAACTAAAGCTCTTGTGCTCATCCAGAAGTATGAGGCATTCAAGATGGAAGAAAGTAAATCTATTGAAACAATGTTCTCAAGATTTCAGATTCTGGTTGCTGGTCTCAAAGTTCTGGACAAAGTGTATTCTATTGCTGATCATGTCAAGAAGATCATCAGAAGCTTTCCAAAACAGTGGAGGCCAATGGTCACAACGCTGAAGCTTGCTAAGGATCTCAATACAATCTCTCTGGAGGAACTTGTCAGCTCCCTCAGAAGTCACGAGATAGAGCTAGAAGCTGATGAACCCCAAAATCAAGTTAAGCCTTTAGCTCTAAAATCTAACAGAAAATCTGACTCTAAGGTTTTGCAGGCTGTTGAAGAAACCTCTGATGGGTCCTCATCAGAAGAAGATGAATTGTCTCTCCTCTCCAGAAGGGTGAACCAAGTGTGGAAGCAGAGGCAAAGAATGTTCAGGACTCCCAGAAGATCTGAGAACCAGAACGAATCCTCCTCCAGATACAGAAGGTCAGAATCTGGACACAGAAGATCGGAAGGCTCTTCTGGAAGCAGAAAGCCAAACAACAAGGACATCATCTGCTATGAATGCAACGAGCAAGGACACTATAAGAGTGATTGTACAAGGCTTCAGAAGGAAAAGCCCAGAAGAAAGTTTGTCAAGGAAAATAAGAAAAGTCTCATGGCCACATGGGATGACTCTGACACATCTGAAGCTGACTCAGAATCAGATGATGAGAGAGCAAACATAGCTCTTATGGCGAACATATCAGAAGACAGTGAAGCTTCTGAATCAAACACAGAAGAGGTATTTCCTGACTTTGCTATTAATTTTACTAAGGCTGAACTTGCTGAAAGCCTTAATGAGATTCTGGAACGATATCAGCAGATCAGAGTGAAATTCTGAAACCTGAAAAGGGATCTTGCTTCTGACTCTGATAAAACTGAGAGTCTCAAGTTGGAAAATTCTGAGTTGAAAAATAAGGTTTCAAAATTAGAAAATCTTTTACAAAACTCTCAGAAGGAAACAATTATTGAAACTCCCAGTAGTGCTGATGAGATCATCAAGGAGTATGATCACAGCTTTCAGAAGTTTCTTGCTAAAAGCATAGATAGAAGCAAGATGGCTTCAATGATCTATGGAGTTAGCAGAAATGGCAGAAAGGGAATAAGATACCAAGGTAAGGTACCTACACCAAAGAATGCCATGGATTTAGTTATCAAATGAACTCCTCTTAAATCACAATTTGTATATGGGCACACACACGACATCAAATATACCAGTAGCAATTATTCTGTCAAACCAAAATTCAACCAGAGTTTTGGTAAAACTAACAAATCAGGACCCAAGAAAATATGGGTACCTAAGGATAAAATAATACATGTTGCATATATCTTTAGCAGTAAAGCAGAAACACCAGTCATGGTACCTGGACTCTGGCTGCTCGCGACACATGACGGGAAGAAGGCATATGTTCCAAAGCCTGGAACTTAAGCCTGGAGGCCACATAGGCTTTGGAGGCAATTAAAGGGGAAAGATTATTGGCTCTAGAACTGTAGGTAATGGAAATATTCCCTCTATCAGTAACGTATTATTAGTAGATGGTTTAATGCATAATCTGTTATCCATAAGTCAATTAAGTGATAACGGTTATGATATAATTTTTAATCAAAATTCATGTAAAGTTGTTAGTCAGAAAGATGGGACTATCCTGTTTAATGGAAAGAGGAGAAACAACATTTACAAAATCAAACTTTCTGAACTGAAAAGTCAGAATGTAACGTGTCTTCTGTCTGTTAACAACGAGTAATGGATCTGGCACAAAAGATTGGGGCATGTTAGTATGAGAAGAATATCTTAGATTAACAAACTCAATCTGGTCAGAGGACTTCTTAACCTGAAGTTCAATTCAGATGATCTGTGTGAAGCATGTCAGAAAGGCAAGTTTGCAAAACCTGCTTTCAAATCTAAAAACTTTGTTTCTACCTCTAAATCATTAGAACTTCTGCACATTGACTTATTTGGACCAGTTAAAACGGCTTCAGTCAGTGGCAAGAAGTATGGGCTAGTAATCGTAGATAACTATAGCAGATGGACATGGGTAAAGTTCTTAAGACACAAGGACGAGTCACACTCTGTGTTTGTCACCTTCTGTAACCAAGTTCAGAATGAAAAGGATCTTAGAATTGTCAAAGTTAGAAGTGATCATGGTGGAGAGTTTGAAAACAAAGATTTTGAATCATTTTTTAATGACAAAGGAATTCTGCATGGCTTCTCTTGTCCTAAAACTCCCCAACAAAATGGAGTTGTAGAACGAAAGAACAGAACATTGCAAGAAATGGCGAGAACCATGATCAACGAGACTAACGTTGCTACGATCTTCTGGGCAGAGGCAATAAACACAATGTGCTACATTCAAAATAGAATCTCCATAAGACCTATTCTGTAAAAGACTCCATATGAATTGTGGAAGAACATAAAGCCCAACATTTCATATTTTCATCCTTTTGGATGTACTTGCTTTATTTTAAATACTAAAAATTATTTGAACAAGTTTGACTCTAAAGCACAGAAGTGTATTATGTTAGGATACTCTGAACGCTCTAGAGGGTACAGAGTATACAATACAGAAACATAGATTGTGGAAGAATCAACCAGTGTTCGTTTTGTTGACAAGCTTGACTCTGAAAAGTCAAAGCAGAATGAAGTATTTGCAGATATGGAAATTGAATTCACAGGTACTAAAGACAAGTCATCAGAAGCTCTTAACAGAGACACTCCCTTAACATCAGAAAGAGGCACTGCAAGCAATCCAGCACCTTCTATTGATCAAACTTAGAAAAGACCATCCAGAAGCAGCATGGATCATCCAGAAGAAACAATCTTAGGAAGAAAGGAAGATCCAATCAGAACAAGAGCCAGCTTCAGAAACTCTGAAGAATCCCTCATGGGACTTGTCTCTCTGATTGAACCATCCTCTATTGATGAGGCACTTCTGGATAATGACTGGATTCTAGAAATGCAAGAGGAGCTGAATCAATTCACCAGGAATGACGTATGGGATCTGGTTCCTAAGCCAAAAGGATTCAACATCATTGGAACAAAATGGGTGTTCAGAAACAAGCTGAATGAACAAGGTGAAGTTGTCAGAAACAAGGCACGATTGGTAGCACAAGGTTATAGTCAGCAAGAGGGGATAGACTATACAGAAACCTTTTCTCCAGTCGCCAGGTTAGAATCTATCAGACTCTTAATTTCTTTTGCTGTTAATAAAGGCATCACTCTGTATCAGATGGATGTCAAGAGTGCATTCTTAAATGGATATATAGAAGAAGAGGTATATGTGCACCAACCCCATGGTTTTGAAAGTTCAAAACATCCAGAATATATTTTCAAACTAAAGAAGTCACTGTATGGTCTGAAATAAGCTCCCAGAGCTTGGTATGAAAGACTAAGTAACTTCCTGTTAGAAAAGGAATTCACCAGAGGGAAAGTGGACACAACCTTATTCTATAAGACAGTTAAGAGTGACATCTTAGTCTGCCAGATTTTTGTTGATGATATAATATTTGGATCTACTAATCCTTCTCTTGGAAGAAAATTTGCTAAGTGTATGCAGGCATAATTTGAGATGAGCCTGATGGGGGAACTGAAATTATTTCTGGGCATTCAGATCAATCAAACCCCAGAAGGAACTTACATTCATCAGAGCAAATATGTCAGAGAACTTCTGAAGAAATTTGATCTCTCAGAATGTAAGCCATCAAAGATTCCAATGCATCCCATGTGCATTCTGGAAAGAGAAGAGGTAAGCAAAAAGGTAGAACAGAAGGTCTACAGAGGTATGATTGGTTCTCTTCTTTATCTGACATCCTCAAGGCCTGATATTTTATTCAGTGTATGCATTTGCGCAAGATTCCAATCAGATCCTAGAGAATCTCACTTAACAGTTGTTAAGCGAATTTTCAAGTATCTGAAAGGTACTACTAATCTGGGTTTGTTTTATAGAAAATCTGGTGATTACAGCTTAGTAGGTTACTGTGATGCTGACTTTGCTGGAGACAGAGTTGAACGTAAAAGCACTTCTGGAAGCTGCCAGTTTCTGGGAGAAAATCTGATCTCGTGGTCCAGCAAAAGACAATCCACCATTGCTCTATCAACAGCAGAAGCTGAATACATAACAGCAGTTGGATGCAGCACACAAATGCTCTGGATGAAAAGTCAGCTTGAGGACTTCCAGATTTATGAGAGTAACATTCCTATACTCTGTGATAATACTTCTGCCATTTGCTTAAGTAGAAATCCAATTTTGCATTCTAGGGCTAAGCATATAGAATTAAAACATCACTTTATTAGGGAATATATTCAGAAAGGCATTTTAAACTTAAAATTTATTGATACAGACCATCCATGGGCTGATATCTTTACAAAACCACTTTCTGAAGATAGGTTCAACTTCATTCTGAAACATCTCAGCATGAAGCTCTGTCCAGAATAAAACTGTTTTAATTTTATATATTAACCTTCAGAATTAGATTTATTACTCTGTGAACTTTTGATCAATCCTTCTTTCAGAATTTTTAGAAATGCAGATTGTATCAGATCTATCCATGAAGCTCTGAGCTCTCCAGTTCAAGGATAGAAGTGATGTCCACTCAAAGCAAACAAGTGTCATCCAGTCATCAGCTGTTTCCTGAGGCAGAACACGCGTTCACACTTCTAAAAAGGCAAAGCGCTGATTGGATGCATTGAGACACATGTCACTGGTAACCGTTTAAGTATCTTTCTGAAATCCCCCAAAATCAGCCATCATTAATGCTATTAATCATGATTTATTTTCTCTCACTTAACCATTTACGTTTTCAAAAACTTTTTCAAAACCTATTTAAACACCATTCACACCATTCACAACATTTACCCTAACTTTCGCTTTCAAGCAATATTTCTGATTTCTGTGTTTGTGTTCTTCCTCTCAAGAAAACCCTTTCAAATTTATTTTCTCTCAAGAACTCGTGTGAACATGGCTTCTAGCATTAATCTTTCATCTGGTTCCCAGAAAGACACATCAACTGAGCAATATGAGGTTCCTCTCAGAACACTACTCACTCCAATCAAGAGCATGTGAGAAGTTCTGTTCACACGTCTTCCTCCTTCTTCTTAGATTTTTCTTATGTTTTCGTTGCTTTCTTTACATGTTTGTCTGTAATATTTCTACTCGTTCAAAACTATCATTGCTTCTATTTCAATACAAGCGTGTTTTTACTCTAATCTTTTTAACTCTGCTTATATATGCTTTTTGATCGCTAACTAAAAGGGGGAGAAAGAACGATATTTTTCAATACCGGTTTACTGAGACAAGACAAAAGTCTCAAACATTCTAACATTCATAAATATTTGTTGTTCTGAAAAGCTTACAGGTACAAGAATCTGAAGAACTCTGATAAAGCAAAAATCTGATATGCTCAAAGAAAGTTCAATAATGTTCTAATGCTCAAGGTCTCAAGGAATCAAAAGGAATAATCAACTCAGGGGGAGTTTTTCTCATCATTACTCTGATACTTTCATTCCTTACCTTCTTAGCTTTGATACCTTTCTTCTCGTTAATGGATTATATCTGATATTGTTTCCTTTTTATCTCTAAAACTCTGATACTTTCATCATTGTATTTTAATTGAAAAAATCTAGTTTTTGTCATCATCAAAAAGGGGGAGATTGTTAGAACATAGTTTGATTCTACAACCCTCAGTTAGAGTTTTGATGATAACAAAATACAAGATTAAATGAATTATGAGTTTTATATTTGACATAGATGCTACTTAAAATTATGCTATTTATTTACAGGAAACTCTGATGGAATCAGCATCAGAATATCAACATCAGCATCAGAAGATGTCAACCAGAAGATCAATACATGTGCTTACGCTGAAGTCTGACGAACAGAATTTGCGCTCAACATACTCTGACTCTGATCAAGATCTTAACAATGTCATCAGCACTCAGAAGCAATCAGAATAAGCTAAAGCCAACACACTCTGATCTTAATCAAGCAGAACATTCTGAAGAGTTAACGTTACTGCATTCAAGGCAGATTTATTACCAACGGCTTTATTCCAAGACAAAGATCTTCTCAAAATGGAAAGAACGTAATGAGCATTGAAATGGAATTATTGGCATCAACGTATATTTTCCAAGAAGTATTTAAACAAATCAGTGAGAAGTGAATTGGCTAATGCTCTACAATACTCTACATGCCTAAAGTCAATCATCTTCATCCTCACTCATACAGTTTGCAAAAGCTCTCAACTGATTACTTTATCGCTCTAGCAATCTAGTATCATCATAAGCTTAATTTGTGTATTGTCACAGTTGTGATATACAGTTTTTGTAGAAAACATCAAACACACATATTGTTCATTTATCTGTAAGAAAGAATTTCCTTGAGAAACCGGTCTGTGGTTTAGACTCAAGAAGGCTTTAGAAGTTGTTAAAGCAGTTGCAATATTCAGTTGAATATAGTGGATTAAGACCTCGTTGGAGAGAGGCGAAATCACCTTGACGGGTGGACTGGAGTAGTTTGAGATCAAACGAACCAGGATAAAAATAACGTGTTGTCTGCATTCGATTTCAAGTTTTAACAATTCAACCCCCCCTTCTTGTGTTTTTCACTTCTTCACCGTCTACCAACCAAAGAAGACTGTCCTCCGATAAAGCAGAAGGTTCACCGTATGCACCCTGAAATGTCCGAGAAAATCAAAGCTGAGGTCATGAAACAGTTTGACACCGGATTTCTAGCTGTCACTTCCTACCCGCAGTGGGTCTCCAACGTTGTTCCAGTTCCCAAGAAGGATGTTAAGGTACAGATGTGTGTGGACTATAGAGATCTGGAGCAAAGGTTTCTGTATAGGTTCGGATTGGTGGTTCTTGTGTGGCGACTGGAGTAAAGGTTTCTGTATAGTCTATCCCCTCTTGCTGACTATAACCTTATGCTACCAAGAGTGATTGTCCAAGGCTTCAGAAGGAAAAGCCCAGAAGAAAGTTTGGAAAGGAAAAGAAGAAAAGTCTCATGGCCACATGGGATGACTCTGACACATCTGAAGCTGACTCAGAATCAGATGATGAGAGAGCAAACATAGCTCTCATGGCGAACATATCAGAAGACAGTGAAGCTTCTGAATCAGACTCTGAATCAGACACAGAAGAGGTTTTTCCTGACTTTGCTATTAATTTTACTAAGGTTGAACTTGCTGAAAGCCTTAATGAGATTCTGGAATGATATCAGCAGATCAGAGTCAAATTCAGAAACCTGAAAACGGATCTTGCTTCTGACTCTGATAAAACTGAGAGTCTCAAGTTGGAAAATTCTGAGTTGAAAAATAAGGTTTCAAAATTAGAAAATCTTTTACAAAACTCTCAGAAGGAAACAATTATTGAAACTCCCAGTAGTGCTGATGAGATCATCAAGGAGTATGATCACAGCTTTCAAAAGTTTTTTGCTAAAAGCATAGATAGAAGCAAGATGGCTTCAATGATCTATGGAGTTAGCAGAAATGGCAGAAAGGGAATAGGATACCAAGGTAAGGTACCTACACCAAAGAATGCCATGGATTTAGTTATAAAACGAACTCCTCTTAAATCACAATTTGTATATGGGCACACACACGACATCAAATATACCAGTAGCAATTATTCTGTCAAACCAAAATTCAACCAGAGTTTTGGTAAAACTAACAAATCAGGACCCAAGAAAATATGGGTACCTAAGGATAAAATAATACATGTTGCAGATATCTTTAGCAGCAAAGCAGAATCACCAGTCATGGTACCTGGACTCTGGCTGCTCGCGACACATGACGGGAAGAAGGCATATGTTCCAAAGCCTGGAGGCCACGTAGGCTTTGGAGGCAATCAGAGGGGAAAGATTATTGGCTCTGGAACTGTAGGTAATGGAAATCTTCCCTCTATCAGTAACGTATTATTAGTATATGGTTTAATGCATAATCTGTTATCCATAAGTCAATTAAGTGATAACGGTTATGATATAATTTTTAATCAAAATTCATGTAAAGCTGTTAGTCAGAAAGATGGGACTATCTTGTTTAATGGAAAGAGGAGAAACAACATTTACAAAATCAAACTTTCTGATCTGAAAAGTCAAAATGTAAAGTGTCTTCTTTCTGTTAACAACGAGCAATGGATATGGCACATAAGATTGGGGCATGTTAGTATGAGAAGAATATCTCAGATTAACAAACTCAATCTGGTCAGAGGACTTCCTAACCTGAAGTTCAATTCAGATGCTCTGTGTGAAGCATGTCAGAAAGGCAAGTTTTCAAAACTTGCTTTCAAATCTAAAAACGTTGTTTCTACCTCTAAATCATTAGAACTTCTGCACATTGACTTATTTGGACCAGTTAAAACTGCTTCAGTCAGTGGAAAGAAGTATGGGTTAGTAATCGTAGATGACTATAGCAGATGGACATGGGAAAAGTTCTTAAGACACAAGGACGAGTCACACTCTGTGTTTGTCACCTTCTGTAACCAAGTTTAGAATGAAAAGGATCTTAGAATCGTCAAAGTCAGAAGTGATCATGGTGGAGAGTTTGAAAACAAAGATTTTGAATCATTTTTTAATGACAAAGGCGTTCTGCATGACTTCTCTTGTCCTAGAACTCCCCAACAAAATGGAGTTGTAGAACGAAAGAACAGAACATTGCAAGAAATGGCCAGAACCATGATCAACGAGACTAACGTTGCTAAGATCTTCTGGGCAGAGGCAATAAACACAGCGTGCTACATTCAGAATAGAATCTCCATAAGACCTATTCTGGAAAAGACTCCATATGAATTGTGGAAGAACAGAAAGCCCAACATTTCATATTTTCATCCTTTTGGATGTACTTGCTTTATTTTAAATACTAAAAATTATTTGAACAAGTTTGACTCTAAAGCACAGAATTGTATTATGTTATGATACTTGGAACGCTCTAGAGGGTACAAAGTATACAATACAGAAACACAGATTGTGGAAGAATCAATCAGTGTTTGTTTTGTTGACAAGCTTGACTCTGAAAAGTCAAAGCAGAATGAAGTATTTGCAGGTATGGAAATTGAATTCACAGGTACTGAAGACAAGTCATCAGAAGCTCTTAACAGAGACACTCCCTTAACATCAGAAAGAGGCACTGCAAGCAATCCAGCACCTTCTGTTGATCAAACTCAGAAAAGACCATCCAGAAGTAGCATGGATCATCCATAAGAAACAATCTTAGGAAGAAAGGAAGATCCAATCAGAACAACAGCCAGCTTCAGAAACTCTGAAGAATCCCTCATGGGACTTGTCTCTCTGATTGAACCATCCTCTATTGATGAGGCACTTCTGGACAATGACTGGATTCTAGTAATGCAAGAGGAGCTGAATCAATTCACCAGGAATGACGTATGGGATCTGGTTACTAAGCCAAAAGGATTCAACATCATTGGAACAAAATGGGTGTTCAGAAACAAGCTGAATGAACAAGGTGAAGTTGTCAGAAACAAGGCACGATTGGTAGCACAAGGTTATAGTCAGCAAGAGGGGATAGACTATACAGAAACCTTTGCTCCAGTCGCCAGGTTAGAATCTATCAGACTCTTAATTTCTTTTGCTGTTAATAAAGGCATCACTCTGTATCAGATGGATGTTAAGAGTGCATTCTTAAATGGATATATAGAAGAAGAGGTATATGTGCACCAACCCCCTGGTTTTGAAAGTTCAAAACATCCAGAATATGTTTTCAAACTAAAGAAGTCATTGTATGGTCTGAAACAAGCTCCCAGAGCTTGGTATGAAAGACTAAGTAACTTCCTGTTAGAAAAGGAATTCACCAGAGGGAAAGTGGACACAACCTTATTCAGTAAGACAGTTAAGAATGACATCTTAGTTTGCCAGATTTATGTTGATGATATAATATTTGGATCTACTAATCCTTCTCTTGGAAGAAAATTTGCTAAGTGTATGCATGCATAATTTGAGATGAGCCTGATGGGGGAACTGAAATTCTTTCTGGGCATTCAGATCAATCAAACCCCAGAAGGAACTTACATTCATCAGAGCAAATATGTCAGAGAACTTCTGAAGAAATTTGATCTCTCAGAATGTAAGCCATCAAAGATTCCAATGCATCCCACATGCATTCTGGAAAGAGAAGAGGTAAGTAAAAAGGTAGAACAGAAGGTCTACAGAGGTATGATTGGTTCTCTTCTTTATCTGACATCCTCAAGGCCTGATATTTTATTTAGTGTATGCATTTGTGCAAGATTCCAATCAGATCCTAGAGAATCTCACTTAACAGCTGTTAAGCGAATTTTCAAGTATCTGAAAGGTACTACTAATTTGGGTTTGTTTTATAGAAAATCTGGTGATTACAGCTTAGTAGGTTACTGTGATGCTGACTTTGCTGGAGACAGAGTTGAACGTAAAAGCACTTCTGGAAGCTGCCAGTTTCTGGGAGAAAATATGATCTCGTGGTCCAGCAAAAGACAATCCACCATTTCTCTATCAACAGCAGAAGCTGAATACATAACAGCAGCTGGATGCAGCACACAAATGCTCTGGATGAAAAGTCAGCTTGAGGACTTCCAGATTTATGAGAGTAACATTCCTATACTCTGTGATAATACTTCTGCCATTTGCTTAAGTAGAAATCCAATTTTGTATTCTAGGGCTAAGCATATAGAAATAAAACATCACTTTATCAGGGACTATATTCAGAAAGGCATTTTAAACTTAAAATTTATTGATACATACCATCAATGGGCTGATATCTTTACAAAACCACTTTCTGAAGATAGGTTCAACTTCATTCTGAAACATCTCAGCATGAAGCTCTGTCCAGAATAAAACTGTTTTAATTTTATATATTAACCTTCAGAATTAGATTTATTACTCTGTGAACTTCTAATCAATCCTTCTTTCAGAATTTTTAGAAATGCATATTGTATCAGATCTATCCATGAAGCTCTGAGCTCTCCAGTTCAAGGATATAAGTGATGTCCACTCAAAGCAAACAAGTGTCATCCAGTCATCAGCTGTTTCCTGAGGCAGAACACGCGTTCACACTTCTGAAAAGGCAAAGCGCTGATTGGATGCATTGAGACACATGTCACTGGTAACAGTTTAAGTATCTTTCTAAAATCCCCCAAAATCAGCCATCATTAATGCTATTAATCATGATTTATTTTCTCTCACTTAACCGTTTACATTTTCAAAAACTTTTTCAAAACCTATTTAAACACCATTCACAACGTTTACCCTAACTTTCGCTTTCAAGCAATATTTCTGATTTCTGTGTTTGTGTTCTTCCTCTCAAGAAAACCCTTTCAAATTTCTTTTCTCTCAAGAACTCGTGTGAACATGGATTCTAGCAGCAATCTTTCATCTGGTTCCCAGAAAGACACATCAACTGAGCAATATGAGGTTCCTCTCAGAACACTACTCACTCCAATCAAGAGCATGTTGGAATTTCTGTTCACACGTCTTCCTCCTTCTTCTGAGATTTTTCTTATGTTTTCATTGCTTTCTTTACATGTTTGTCAGTAATATTTCTACTCGTTCTAAACTATCATTGCTTCTGTTTCAATACAAGCGTGTTTTTACTCTAATCTTTTTAACTCTGCTTATATATGCTTTTTGATCGCTGACAAAAAGGGGGAGAAAGAACGATATTTTTCAATAACGGTTTATTGAGACAAGACAAAAGTCTCAAACATTCTAAAATTCATAAATATTTGTTGTTCTGAAAAGCTTACAGGTACAAGAATCTGAAGAACTCTGATAAAGCAAAAATATGATATGCTGAAAGAAAGTTCAATAATGTTCTAATGCTCAAGGTCACAAGGAATCAAAAGGAATAATCAACTTAGGGGGAGTTTTTCTCATCATTACTCTGATACTTTCATTCCTTACCTTCTTAGCTCTGATACCTTTCTTCTCGTTAATGGATTATATCTGATACTATTTCCTTTTTATCTTTAAAACTCTGATACTTTCATCATTGTATTTTAATTGAAAAAATCTAGTTTTTGTCATCATCAAAAAGGGGGAGATTGTTAGAACATAGTTTGATTCTACAACACTCAGTTAGAGTTTTGATGATAACAAAATACAAGATTAAATGAATTATGAGTTTTATATTTGACATAGATGCTACTTAAAATTATGCTGTTTATTTACAGGAAACTCTGATGGAATCAACATCAGAATATCAACATCAGCATCAGAAGATGTCAACCAGAAGATCAATACATGTGCTTATGCTGAAGTCTGACGAACAGAATCTGCGCTCAACATACTCTGACTCTGATCAAGATCTTAACAATGTCATCAGCACTCAGAAGCAATCAGAATAAGATAAAGCCAACACACTCTGATCTTAATCAAGCAGAACAATCTAAAGAGTTAACGTTACTACATTCAAGGCAGATTTATTACCAACGGCTTTATTCCAAGACAAAGATCTTCTCAAAATGGAAAGAACGTAATGAGCATTGAAATGGAATTATTGGCATCAACGTATCTTTTCTAAGAAGTATTTAAACAAATCAGTGAGAAGTGAATTGGCTAATGCTCTACAATACTCTACATGCCTAAAGTCAATCATCTTCATCCTCACTCATACAGTTTGCAAAAGCTCTCAATTGATTACTTTATCGCTCTAGAAATCTAGTATCATCATAAGCTTAATTTGTGTATTGTCACAGTTGTGATATACAGTTTTTGTAGAAAACATCAAACACACATATTGTTCATTTATCTGTAAGAAAGAATTTCCTTGAGAAACCGGTCTGTGGTTTAGACTCAAGAAGGCTTTAGCAGTTGTTAAAGCAGTTGTAATATTCAGTTGAATATAGTGGATTAAGACCTCGTTGGAGAGAGGCGAAATCACCTTGACGGGTGGACTGGAGTAGTTTGAGATCAAACGAACCAGGATAAAAATAATGTGTTATCTGCATTCGATTTCAAGTTTTAACAATTCAACCCCCCTTCTTGTGTTTTTCACTTCTTCACCGTCTACCAACCAAAGAAGATTGTCCTCCGGTAAAGCAGAAGGTTCGCCGTATGCACCCTGAAATGTCCGAGAAAATCAAAGCTGAGGTCATGAAACAGTTTGACACCGGATTTCTAGCTGTCACTTCCTACCCACAGTGGGTCTCCAACGTTGTTCCAGTGCCCAAGAAGGATGTTAAGGTACGGATGTGTGTGGACTATAGAGATCTCACAGTCGAAGGAAGACCTTTCATCTTATACTTGACATTACTGGATAATTCAATGGGGTGCGTGTTGGGGCAGCATAACGAGTCTGGCTGAAAAGAGCATGCTATTTACTACCTTAGCAAAAAGTTTACCAACTGTGAGAACAGATACTCATTGCTCGAGAAAACTTGTTACGCTTTGGCATGAGCTGCTCGTCGGCTGAGATGGTATATGCTGACTCACACTACCCTATTGATATTAAAGATGGATCCAATCAAGTATATCTTCGAAAAGCCTGCCTTATCTGGAAGAATAGAAAGATGGCAAATGATCTTAACTGAGTACGACATCTAGCACACAACCCAAAAAGCAATCAAGGGGAGTGTATTGGCAGATCATTCGGCGCATCAGGCCGTGGTTGACTACCAATCCATGAATTTCGAGTTCCCGGATGAGAACATCATGTTGGTGACCGACTGTGAAGAACCTGGACCGGATGAAGGACCCGAGGAGGGATCCCGATGGTCTATGTATTTTGATGGAGCATCAAACGCGTTAGGAAATGGCATTGGTGCTGTGATCATATCTCCTGAGGGATGTCATACGCCATTCACCGCCCGATTATGTTTTAACTGCACCAACAATATGGCGGAGTATGAAGCATGTATCCTGGGGCTTCGAGCATCTATTGACCTAAGGATTAAGTTCTTAAGTGTATTCAGAGATTCCGCTCTAGTGATCAGTCAGAGCAAAGGCGAGTGGGATACGAAGCACCCAAATCTTATTCCTTACAAAGAGTATATACTGACATTGCTCCCACACTTCGAGGAGATAACCTTTGAACACTTCCCAAGAGAGGAGAACCAGTTAGCGGATGCACTAGATACCATGTCTTCTATGTTCAAGGTTAGGTGGGACAATGAAGCTCCTCAGATTACCATCGAAAGGTTAGACGAACCTGCACATTACTGTGACATCGAGACTGAAGAGATAGCAGATAAACCCTAGTTTCATGAGGTAAAGAGGTATCTTGAGGCTCAAGAGTACCCCAAGGGTGCATCTGTTAATGATAAGAAGTTATTGAGAAGGTTCGCTACGAAATTCTTCATCAGCAATGGGATCCTTTATAAGCGTAACCATGATTCAACCTTACTTCGATGTATGGACAAAAGTGAGGCAGAAAGGGTCATGGCAGAGCTACATGAAGGTACCTTCAGAACTCATTCCAGTGGACATACCATGGCAAAGAAAATCCTACGGGCAAGATATTATTGGTGCACTATGGAAGCTAATTGTTATCAGCATTCTCGGACCTGTCATAAGTGCCAAGTCTATGTTGATAAGGTGCATGTACCTCTAGTTCCTCTGAATGTTTTGACAGCTCCTTATCCTTTTGCAATGTGGGGCATCGATATGATCGGCGAGATTAGACCTACTGCGTCTAACAGACATCGTTTCATTCTGGTAGCTATTGATTACTTTACAAAGTGGGTTGAGGCAGCTTCCTTTGCTACGGTAACTAAGAACGTCGTAGCGCGGTTTATCCGACACAACTTGATCTGTCGATATGGCGTACCAGAGAAATCATCACGGACAATGGTACAAATCTCAATAACACGATGATCACCAAGCTCTACAAACAGTTTAAGATTCAGCATCACAACTCTTCTCCCTACCGGCCGAAGATGAATGGGGCTGTTGAAGCGGCTAACAAGAACATCAAGAAGACTGGCATGAGATGTTACCATTCGCTCTTCATGGGTATCGTACCTCAGCACAGACGTCGACAGGGGCAACACCCTACTCTATGGTGTATGGCATGGAGGCAGTCCTACCAATTAAAGTCCAGATACCCTCTCTCCAGATTATGAAGAATGCAGGTTTGAGCGAGGACGATTGGATCCAGACCCGACTTGACCAGCTGAACCTAATTGATGAGAAGAGACTTACTGCTATTTGTCATGGTCAAACGTATCAAAAGCGAATGATCAAGGCTTTTAACAAGAAAGTTAGACGACAAGAATATCAAGTCGGGGATCTGGTAATCAAACGCATTATACTACCACAAGGTGATCCCAAGGGCAAATGGACCCCCACATACGAAGGGCCATTTGTGGTTAAGAACATTTTCTCGGGAGGAGCTATGATTCTAACCACCATGGATGGTGACGACCTTCCTCACCCCATCAATGTAGACATAGTGAAAAAATACTATGCCTAATCAAAGACTCGCTAGGTTGATTGGCCTAGGCAAAAATAAGGGCTTCCCGACGAACCAAAAGGGTTCGGGCAAAAGTAAGGGATGAAATTGAAAAAAACTGTACACCCGACAAGTCGAAAACCTGAAAAGGCAACTTAGGCAAAAAAGGGTATCCCGGTGGACTGAAAAACCGAAAGTGAGGTCCAAGCAAAAATTAGGGATCAAAGCGTAACACGATGTCTCATTGGATCATCTTGCAACCAGACTTCGGTATCGACTATCAAGCTCGGACGACGCCAATCAATTTGATCTACCTTCGACCAAGTAGCAAAGTGATGAGACGCTCAAAGATATAAAGGCAATAGCAGAGTTGGAACCAAGTGGGGTTGTTTCACATAGTTGTTTTTTATTCTTTGTCACAAAATGTATAATTCCCTCGGCGGCGTTCTCTTACTAGGACGTCAGCCTCTTGTATAAAATGCCTATTACAGGCCAACAACTTCAAAATCAATACAATTCATTTTCACAAGAAATTTCGATTTATTTTTCTTTTCCTGTTTTATTTTGCAAGAACGTCCAATGAACCATTTTTGATATATGCATTTGACAATAGTTGCTGCTCATAAATATTTACATGCGAAACAAAAGACAATTACTCGTAATTCCAGGAACAGGGGCAAACAAGAAATCTACAAACCTTACGGTTGCTCTACCCACCAGGTACAGGGACAGAGCCAGCTTGAGAATATGAATAAAGGTACATACACTCCCTGTAGAGTAAGAAGTACCCAAAGGCAGTGGTGTTAACTCTCCCCAAGCAGAATTTATCTATCACCAACAATAGAGGTTCACCATCAATGAAGTTTATTTCTTCCACAGGCAGAAATTCAATCCCTGACAAGGTTCATTATCACTAGCAACGACAATTCATCCCCAGCTGAGGTTATTTCTCCAAATCAGCAGATCTTCTAGCAGAGTATTTCTCTTCCCCGCAGAGTCATTCTCTCGCCAATTTATTCTCCATCAAAGTCTCTCCCGGCGGAATATTCTCAAACAGAACGGACGCAAGTTTCCGAATAATCATCTTCGGTCGTTATCCCCAGCGAGCGCGAAGAACTCAACTCCTTCAACTCTTCAACAGCAGTCTAAGATTTATTATCCCCAGCTAGAGAGTATCATAAGAGCATTGCATATCCATACGTCGAAGCATACGCATATGCTTCATACAGCACAATCTCATTTATTTAGAGAACATCATTACTCAATAAATTTCATGCATCATGACATTACATACGACTAACTCTTTACCTTTCAGGAAAAGATACAATCAAGTTCTCACAAGTTTTCTCCGGTTCATTCAAATCAAGGCTAAGATTTCTGTTCTAGTTCAAGTTATAAAGCTTGGATTCGACCGGATAATATCTTGATTTCTCCAAAACACCATGAAGCCTGGAAACGACCAGATAGTGGTATATCTTAAATTCAAGCTATGAAGCCCGAACTCGACCAGATATTATCTTGATTTCTCCAAAACACCATGAAGCCTGGAAACAACCAGATATTGGTATATCTTAAATTCAAGCTATGAAGCCCGGATTCGACCGAATAATATCTTGATATCTCCAGAATACTATGAAGCCTGGAATCTACCAGATAGTGGTATGTCTTAAATACAAGCTTAAAGCCTGGAAATCGACCGGAAAATAACTTAACCCCGAACAAGTTATTGTGAAGCCTGGAAATCATCCAGATAGAAATACAACATACCATGAAGCCTGGACTCGACCAGATAATGGTATAAGACACTGTGAAGCCTGGATTACGACCAGGTAGCAGCAAAGGATACTGAAGCTTGGGACACGACCAGATAACAGTATAAGACACTGCGAAGTTGGATTTCAACCAAATAGCAGTTAACCCAGCCAATTACTAAGAAGCTCGGAATCGACCAGATATTAGTATGCCTTAAATTCAAGTTGAAGCCCGGACACGACCGAATAACAACTTAATTCCTTTTGAAGCCTGGAGCACGACCAGATAAGAAGTGAGAAATTTTGAAGCCTGGATAACGACTAGATAGCAAGTTTAATATGATCCCCCCAGTAAGTCTCAGTAAAGCCTGGAGCACGACCAGATAGCAGTCAATCTTATTTTCCTCAGTGAATCTCTATAAATCCTGGAGCACGACCAGATAGCAGTTCATTTTCACCTCCTCGACTAAGAGAGGATTCCCCAGTAGAGTAACGGACAACTGAAGCTCTTAAAACTCTATTTCTCTCAAGACAGAGATCAGCATTCCCCAGCATAGTCCTCCTCGACAACAAGTATACGGGCTCTCGCAAAGGAATCTCTTATGTGATCGACGCCTCCTCTGATGTCATCTTTAAACCCATATTCCGACATCAACCTCCAAATGGCATCTATAAGCCCATTCCCGACATTGCAAGACAAGTACCACTTCATGCGAGTGCAAATTTCTGGGCACTCTAGTGTTCAATCATCTTCCACCTTCGGATCACGAAAGGCAGACAAGCCAATCTACACCCTCAGGTTTAAGAAGATTGAACAGGGGCAGCTGTTGTACCCCAAAATTTTCCCTCCCATATTTCTCAATAAATTTCAAGTAAGGTCCTCAAATTGCTCAAGGGAGTCCAAGGGTTAACCAGACAGACTATATCCTAAGGCAGTCTACCTAAAATTAGGGTTTCAATTTGCACCAAGATAATTGAGTCCAAAGGATCCCAAATGCTCACCATTGTCCTAATATGTTCTCAAGATCATCCATGTCAAGTTTTAAGCCCTGCAGAGGAAGTTTGCTCAGTTAATTGCTCAAAGGCCTGAAAATCGACTGTGCTAGGGCAAAAGTCAATTGTGTCCTACATACAGTCAAACTTCAAGATTTTTGGTCAAAATTATCCTTTTGAAGCATTATACATCATTTGATAAAGGGTTTATCATGATTCCTCAAGGATTGCTCACAATTCATAAAAACCCAAAAGTTGCTAAATTGGGGTTTTATAGGAAAAGTCAACCCAACTTTGACCAAACATAACTTTCTCATACTTTATCAAAAATGACCCATCCAAAGATAATTTTGTATAGGATGTAATTCCCTACAATCCATCTTCATCTCCCAAGTTCAAAATATGCACTCACAAGAAGATATAAATTTGGACATTATAGGTCATTTTGGAAAGTCAACAAAAACACATTTTGGGTCAAAGCTTCATACATGAACATGGAAGACTCAATTGAGATGAGACCAAAAGGGTTGCTTAGAGGACATCTTAATCTTTATAAAAAGTCAAATAACACCTCTCTAGGGTTAAAATTAAGGGAGTTATGCATTGGAAAAGTTAACCTTTTTTGCAAAATTGCCAAAAGTCAAATGTGTCTTAAATAACAATTTTTGTCAAATGGGCCCAACTTTTTATGCTTGCATTGAGTTCGTAACATGACCCACGACCCATGATCCTTTCCGTTTGTCATTATTTTATTTTTGTCATTTATTTTTATTTTATTTCAATTGAATCAAATAAAATCAAAATAAAATCATGAAAATATCAAAACTAATCAAAGCTTGAGATTTTGTGCATGTTTAGGCCTCTTATATAGCTGGAAAGAGAATCAAATTGTGAAATCTTCATTTGGAAACAAAAATATTGGATTTAGCTTGATTTGTCAGTATTTGCATAAGGATCCAATCTTGAATCAATGATCTTAATTGGGGAAGATTTGAAACAAGTTTGTAACCTTAATTCGTTCTAGGGTACATAAGGAACATGTGCAGACCAAAAGCAGGGAGATAGGAGGCGTGAGAAACAGAAAGCAAACTTGCAAAAATTCAATAAAAGTGGTGAGTCAATTTCCAGTTTCCAGGCCATCTCAAGCCTTCCCAGCTATCTCAATCGCTTGCTGGATATCTATGGGTCATATTGCAATCACTAGCAAGCATTCTCATGCCCTGAAACACACTGTAAGTGTCCCATGATCTACATACTTTCTTGAAATTGAATATCCCAATTCTGGAACTTTTAGCATAAGTTATTTGCATATTCTTAATCCTTGAATCATTTTCAAGCTAATGGTAATATCCAATTGTATTTTTATTGGCTATACAGCAAGTTGCCATGTTTAGGGTTTTAGTTTCATTTTTAGGGGTTTTGCTTGCAGGAACAATTAGCCATGGATAGTGGTACCATGATGCTCGTGAGGTTGCAACGAGTTGATTGGTACCACTGGTATTGATTTATCATGCAGGGATAAGATTTTGGAGATTCATAGGTTTGTACCTACACCCAGATGACTGTAGGTATAAGTCCAAAAACTTTTAACAATGGAGGGAGGAAGAAGATGATAACGTGGCCTTCCCTGACTGGCCCATTCAAATTTCGCGCATTTTCAGAATCCACTTTTTGTCTTTATCATAGAATACTTGTTTATTATTATTCATACAAAAAAGCAAGCCAGCTCGGATGGTCAACGTGTGTTGTGAAAATGCCAAAGGGCCTGGGTTCGATCCTCAGGTCCCCAATCTTGCTTTCTAAATTTTTTTACTTGTGTAATCAGGTACGCGTGCATACAATGAGCCTGCCATGCATCATCAATATCTCATCATCCAGATCAACAACAGGCTAGATCCAAAGGCCATCCGTGAAGGACCATCATATGCCTAGTCAAGATAGCAACACAGGATCTGGAAAAGTCAACATGGGCTAGGCGCTTTTGGGCTCAGAAATTGCAATTCAGACCCCCCCCCCCTTTTGCTATAACACCAGGCTCATTCTAATTTCCTTTATATTTTTTTCTTTCTATTTAATTTCTTTTATTTAACTATTTTCTAACACAAATTAATTTCTTTTCTTACAAAAAATCTTAAAATCAATTTCACCAATTTAGAATTTAGGTTTTATTTTATCAAAATTAATTTTATATAAGTTTTAATTTAGGTTTAATTCTAACTTTTTTTTGAATAATTAAAATCAAATTAGAAAATTAGGTTTGTTCTTGATTTAATTTTTTACTTCTTTTCTCAATAAAATAATAAATACAAAAAATAGGTTAATTTAATTATTTTTCTTAAATAAAATTAATTAGTCATTAGGTTTAGACCACAAAACCACAAAAAAATGATTTTTGTTCTTTCAAGTAGGTTTAGACGGGGTCAAAACCCTGTTTTTTTTCTCGTTCTCGATTCATCGCGCGCATTTATTATTTTTACGATATTAATGTAACTGCTCACAGTATGTAATAGTTTAATTAGGATTTTGTGTTATTTATCGTTTTACGGGTTTTTGGCTATATAATTAATCCCCCTCCCTGAAGCCTTGTAATAGCGTAGTTTTATTTCTCACATTTTAATTCTCGCAAATATTAAACTGTTAGATATATGTTAATAGGATTGTATGACAAGATTGCATGACAATTTAAAATGGTTAGCAAACCTTAAATGTGCAAAGATAATAACTTGAAATCAAATCACTCGCACATGCGCACTCCTAGGGTATACTCTCACTTCGGTTGCTTTCGGTAAACGATCATTAAGTATTGTTTTAGTGGTCTCCCTTCTGTCTAAACAACGATCAAACGTCCCGTTCGGAAATGTTGCCTCAGAAATGTTGCCTCGAATATGATCTTAAGACATTAGGGTTATTACTAAGATGTCCTAACATTGCTTTAGTGATCGTACGTCCCTTTCGAATTGACCCTTACAACTCCAACGACGATGCTACCTATTTCTTAATAGTGGGATAGCATTGTCTAAAGGAAACAAAAACAGAAACATTCTTTTTTCGAGTAGGTAGATGCTAGTAGGTACTTGCTCAAAAATCAAACTTTTTCACACTTACACACTTTTCAAACAAAGTTTTCAAAAACACTTCGTAACACTCTTGAGGACTGATACAAGGGTTAAAACGAAGTAAACAAAAAAACTTTTCAAAACACACAAACAAGGAAGCAATTTTTTGTAAATGATGAGCAAGTACCTAAGATCTTGTGGAAAACCACAGATAGAAAGGGTGTTAATACCTTCCCTTTCTATAATCTACCCCCCGTACTCAAAATCTCGAAAGAAGAATTTTTCTATGCTTTTTTCCTTTCCAGTTGGATAAAATAAAAGTCGGTGGCGACTCTTGCTTACCACGACACTTTGCAAACAAAAAACGCAAAACGTAAACTAGTAAAAACAGTCTGGTTCTGCCACTGTATCACACACAGCAACATTCAAAGTATTATCGTTCATGGACGGATTTTCCGGGTAATCAAATAAGAATGGCTCCAGAGGACATGGAAAAAACAACGTTTATCACACCCTGGGGAACATTATGTTACAGAGTGATGCCCTTCGGGATTAAGAACGCTGGTGCAACGTACCAGAGGTCTATGGCAACCCTATTCCATGATCTGATGCACAAGGAGATTGAAGTATATGTTGATGGTATGATTTCCAAATCCCAGAATGAAGAAGGGCATATAGAAGATTTGTTGAAGTTATTTTAGCGTTTGAGGAAATATCGTCTCAGCTTGAATCCAAATAAATGCACCTTTGGTGTTCGATCGGGGAAGTTGTTGGGTTTCGTTGTTATCCAAAAAGGAATTGAAGTTGACCCTGATAAAGTCAAAGAAATTCAAGAGATGCCAGCACCAAGAACTGAAAAGCAGGTCAGAGGTTTCCTCGGGCGTTTGAATTATATTTCCATATTCATTTCCCACATGACTACAACATGTGAACCGATCTTTAAGTTGTTAAAGAAAGATCAAGGTTGTGTGTGGACGGATGTCTGCCAAAGGGCATTTGAGAGTATTAAAGAATATATTCTTGAACCTCCTATCTTGCTCCCTCCCGTAGAAGGAAGTCCATTTATTATATATCTGATAATGTTAGATAAATCCATGGGTTTTATTCTGGGACAACAGGATGAGACAGGGAAGAAGGAGTTCTCCATTTATTATCTCAATATAAAATTCACTGATTGTGAGTCGCGGTATTCCATGATGGAAAAAACATGTTGTGCTCTGGCCTAGGCGGAAAAGCGTTTGCGGTAGTATATGTTGAATCACACTACTTGGTTAATCTCCAAAATGGATCCAATCAAGTAAATTTTCAAAAAGCCTGCTCTTACTGGGAGAATTTCCCACTGGCAGATGTTGTTATCTGAATATGATATCGAATACCGCACTCAAAAGGCTATTAAAAGTAGTGTGTTGGCAGATTATCTTGCTCACCAACCAGTGGAAGATCACCAGTCTGCAGAATATGAATTCCTGGATGAGGATGTGATGTTCCTGAAAGTGAAGGATTGTGATGAACCATTACCTGACAAAGGTCCTGAACCTGAGTCTCGATGTAGTATGATATTTGATAGAGTTGTGGAATGCTTATGGTAAAGGAATTGGTGTTGTGATTGTCACTCCTCATGGATCGCATATTCCTTTTACTGCAAGGTTAACATTTGATTGCACTAATAATATGGCAGAATATGAGGCTTGCATCATGGGTCTCGAGGAAGCTATTGATCTCAGAATCAAAAATCTAGATGTGTATGGTGATTCTGCTTTGGTAATAAATCAGATTAAAGGAGAATGGGACACTTGTCACCCTGGCTTGATCCCTTACAAAGATTATGCTAGAAGATTACTACCCTTCTGCAATAAAGTTGAATTCCATCACATCCCTATAGATGAAAATCAAATGGCGGATGCTCTGGCAACTTTGTCTTCTATGTACCAACTGAATACTTGGAATGATATACCCCGAATTATGGTTCGAAGGCTGGATAGGCCCGCTCATGTGTTTACAGCAGAGGAGGTAGAAGATGAAAAACCCTAGTATTATGATATCAATCACTTTCTTTAGACTCAAGAATACTCGATTTGTGCGTCGAGGAAAGATAGAAAGACATTGAGAAGATTGGTAGGCAGTTTCTTCCTCAGTGAAAATGTGTTATACAAGAGAAATTATGACATGGTCTTGCTCAGATGCGTGGATAGACACGAAGCAGACATGTTGATGCATGAGATTCATGAAGGTTCATTTGGCACTCATGCCAATGGACATTCTATGGATAAAAAGATGCTAAGGGCAGGTTATTATTGGATGACCGTGGAATATGATTGTTACAAATTTGCAAAGAAGTGCCATAAATGCCAGATTTATGCAGACAAGGTCCATGTGCCTCTAACGCTTCTCAATGTGATTTCCTCCCCATGGCCTTTCTCAATGTGGGGTATTGACATGATTGGGATGATAAAACCCAAAGCTTCGAATGGGCACCGTTTTATCTTGGTAGCAATTGATTACTTCACCAAATTGGTGGAGGCTGCTTCATATGCCAATGTTACTAAGCAAGTGGTGGTGCGCTTCATCAAGAATAATCTTATATACCGGTATGGTGTGCCGAGAAAAAGCATCATTGACAATGGCTCGAATTTGAACAGCAAGATGATGACAGAACTGTGTGAAGAATTCAAGATTGTCCATCACAATTCATCTCCATACAGGCCAAAGATGAATGGGGCTGTTGAAGCTGCTAATAAGAATATCAAGATAATTATCTAGAAAATGGTTATTACTTATAAGGATTGGCATTAAATGCTCCCTTTTGCTCTGCATGGATATCGAACATCTGTCCGCACTTCAACAGGAGCAACCCCGATCTCCCTAGTGTATGGAATGGAAGTTGTACTCCCAGTCGAGGTAGAGATTCCCTTGTTGCGTGTGATAATGGAAACTAAGCTGACAGAGGCTGAATGGGTCCAGAACAGGTTTGACCAATTGAATTTGATTGAGGAGAAGAGGATGATAGCTTTGTGTCATGGCCAGTTATATCAGAGAAGAATGAAGAAAGATTTTGATAAAAAGGTCAAACCTCGTGAATTTAGAGAAGGCGACCTCGTGCTTAGGAAGATCATGTCTTTCAACACCGATTCTAGGGGCAAGTGGACTCCCAATTTCGAAGGCCCATATGTTGTCAAGAAAGAATTCTCTGGCGGTGCATTAATTCTTGAAACTATGGATGGCGAGGAGTTCCCATGTCCCATGAACTCTGATGCAGCCAAGAAATACTTTGCATAAAGAAATAAAAGAACAGCTCGCTAAGTTGAAAACCCGAAAGGGCAGCTTAGGCAAAAAAGGAGTGTCTCGGTAGGGCGAAAACCCAAAAGGGAGGTCTAGGCAAAAATTAGAGACATAAATAGAATAAATTTCCCGCTAAGTTGAAAAACCGCAAGGGGAGCTTAGGAAAAAGTTAGGGGTTTTCTTGGCAAGTAACTACGTCAGACAAGACTTGATCGTTGAAGCAACAATCTTCTCGGATCCTCACCATACTTTAACAAGAGCTGCTGCTCAGGATTTCAAAAGTTGTTAGGGGGGATAGTGGTCATTGTATCTCAATGTATCTTTTCCATTACGTATTACCATTTCTCAAACTTTGTAATCATCTATGGAGTCTCGCCATTCGCAGACTACCATTCTATTAATGAAATTTGAGCTTTTACCCAATTCTTTGTGTTTCTTATTTTATTTAGCTTGCAAAGACTCCATTTATTACTGATAATAGCTTTCAAAGTAAAGAGATTAAAAAACAAAATTAATTTTTCAAAAAAAAAAGATGTTTGCAATTTACTTTTACTTTGAGAGTTGTGATGAAACAATGACAACAAAAATGGTGATCCCAGGAATGGACAAACTCCAATTGTTTTGAGAAGCTTTTGTTCCCCTAGGGAAGGTCTACTCGGGTTGTTTTCACCGTATTGGGTTTGTGATTCCGGTATCCTCGGTCAAGTTTGGATTCATTTCTCCTCTTTTCTGAGTTTTCATGATGTGAAGTTTCAATCCGCATTTTTCTCCAGTGAAGTAGGCTTGAATTCCCCAGCGAAGTTTGGATGTTTAAGTGTCAGTCTTCTTTATTTGAGACTGGTCTTGCAATCTCCAGTAGGCATGTTACTTTTGAAAATCACTGGTTTCCCCGATGAAGTCGGAAGAAGGATATTCTACCCCGATATCTGTTTGATTTGTCTACCTCCAGATTATGTTTCTCCTCGGTAAAGTTAAAAGTAGACAAAGGGTTTTGATTCCGCAGTTGGCCTTTACCTTTGTTGGAATGATCATCTTGGTTGAAGTTTAGCCGAGCGTTGTAGTGTCCAAGGCGGTTTTGATTGGTTGTTCCCAATGTTGTGTATCTGTTTTGTCAGCATGCACGCGATAACACTCATACATTCATACATGCATCATGCATAGCTAAAATTGACAAATCATTGTTCATTGACATTTGTTAATATTTTTGTTGACATATTACCCTGTTTTGCAGAGTTATGTTACCCTCTTTTCATTAGAGCGTTGGTCTTAAGCAGAAAATGTACATTCTTTCAAATTCCATACTGAGTTGTCCCTCGTAGAAGATTTTTGCTTTAGCCTTCTGGTACAGTTCCTTGTTTGGATGGATCTTGTTTTCCCTCTTGAGTTTATTTCTCATAGGATGTATTCTGGTTGACTGTTTCATTCCAGTTTATTTCTGGTTTAGATCTGTGGTCCCCCGACAATATTATTTACTTTGGAATCCTGAAAAACTTCAAGCTTTGTTTGGTGCATTTACTTGTAAAGATCCTACACCCAGATCTGGGGCACATTTTTTAGGTAAGGAGCAATAGATCGTGGAGATTGTACGGTGTAAACCGATATAGTTGAAACGATAGCTACGTTAGTGTGACACATTTGTTGGTACTGATATCCCTTGTG
Source organism: Vicia faba (assembly GCA_948472305.1). Taxonomy (NCBI): domain Eukaryota; kingdom Viridiplantae; phylum Streptophyta; class Magnoliopsida; order Fabales; family Fabaceae; genus Vicia; species Vicia faba. The sequence continues at coordinate 205,017,263 of OX451738.1, forward strand.
TTAAGTCGAGGAGAATACGGGGCCGTTGTGTGGTGTCATAAAGCACTAATGGACCTTATAACCTTAGTTGAACAAACTTGGCCATTATAGAGTAGTGAGATATCTGACTTGGATATAAAGCTGAGGATTGGTTGATACTCGATGCTACACTCATTGAGATCATACTTTCGAGATATTTCGGCCGCGAGAAAAGATCGCCTAAGCTAAAACAGTTCCCGATAAAGAAAGATCAATGATATTGAGACTCCTTAGAACCCGGTTACTTTTCTAAGACAGGTTGAACCAACTATACTTAAAGAGGGTATTTTTCTATAAACCCCATGCAAGCCTAAACCTAAGTACTTGTGTGTGTGCTTGTGTGTGATTAAATTGTTCAAACATAACATCATGCATCATAACATCCATATTCATTTTACTAACCATTTCGAGGACTAGGGGAATTTATCTTTGTTCTGTTTTGCAGATCATGGCTTCCATTGGTAGAAACGCCATCCGAATCAGCTTTATGAGAATACCTCTCCAACTCAAAGAGCTAGTATTAAGGGTTCCTGAGACTTCTTCGTTCACCAAAAAATATGGCCGACTTCTCAACCTGGTTACTTCAAACTTTGATGAGAAGATGATGGGGGTACTCTTTCAGTTCTTTGACCCTAAACACCATTGCTTCACATTTCTCGATTCTCAATTAGTACCCACCATAAAAGAGTTCTGTCAATTATTGGGGGTGCCCATTTTGGATCAGATGCCTTTCACCGGTTTAGAGGAGGCTCCAAAGCCAGAGGTCATTGCATCAGCCTTACATCTGAAACGATCCGACATTATATCCAACTGGGAAATAAGAAGCGCGGTTAAGGGTTTCCTATTCAAGTTCCTATTAGAAAAAGCTCAATTGTTTTGGGATGATTTAGATTTCCAAGCTTTCGAATAAATTATGGCTCGTCTAATCTATGGGTTAGTATTGTTCCCTAATCCGGACTTGCTCATAGATGTGAATGTTATCAATGTTTTTCTCTCCCGTAACCCTGTACCTACTTTGCTCGGAGATATCTTGCATTCTCTTCACACTCGTACCATGAAGAGAAGAGGGGTTCTTATGTGTTGCATACCATTGTTGTCTAGGTGGTTTATTTCACACCTTCCTCAATTGATATGGAATAATAAACAAGGTTTGGGTTGGTCGCAAAGGATAATGTCACTTTCTCACTCGGATATTCTTTGGTACTCCCGGTCTTTGGGAGATATTTCTATAATTGATCTTTGTGGGGAATTCCCTAATGTCCCACTCCTCGGCATTAGGGGAGGTATCACTTATAATCCTTCCCTGGATCTACCACAGTTTAGTTATGCTCGGAGGGATGGTTCCCATGATATGCTTGTCCAAGGCATTGTGTTCAACTACGAGGATGATGTTCAAGGGTATCGTCAAAGGTTCATATGAGCCTGGGGCATGGTAAATAAGGTGGATAACAAGACATTGGGGCACAATAATTCCATTCCTGTGGAGCCCTATCTCAAGTGAGTACGAGCTCGCACCCAAAACCTTATAATTCCATATACTGTGTGATACGGTGGCAGAACCGACTGTTTAATAATGGTTTTGCATTTTGTATTCGCAAAAGTTGTGGTAAGCAAGAGTCGCCACCGACTTTTCTTTTATCCAAATTAAGGAAAGGGTGAAAAGAATATAAAAAAGACCTTTTCGAGATTTTGAGTAAGGGGGGTATATTATGGAAAGGGAAGGTGTTAGCATCCTTTCCATCTGTAGTTATCTACGAGCTCTTAGAGGATTGCTCATTTTAAAATGCCTTTATGCTTTGTGTGTTTAGAAATGTTTTAAGAATTCCTTAGTGCGGAGATTTGCTTTGCGTTTAACTCTTGTATCAGTCCTCAAGAGTGTTAACAAAGTAAATGTTTTTTTTGAAAATTGTTTTTGAAAAGTAGTATTTGTGTAAGTGCAAAATGTTTTTGAGCAAACTTCTAACAGCTATATACTTTTGTACTAGAAAAGTGTCATTCTTTTCTTCCTATCCTTTAGACAGTGCTATCCTAATATTAGTGAGTAGGTAGCTGTTGTACCCCAAAATTTGCCCTCTCATTTATCAAGACTATTCTCACAAGACTTCTTGGACTCAAGACAAGTTTAGGGTTTGCTCAGCTCAAGACATCTCATCTTGCACTGATAACCCAAAATTAGGGTTTGAGTTTGCACAAGGATTTATGGACCACCAATGCTTAATATGACTTTAATATATCTTGTTGTACCCCTAAGATTGCTCATGTTATGTTTCAAGCCTTGAACCACATTTTTTATCAGTCAATTGGACAGTTGACCTAAAAATCAATTGTATTGGGGAAAAAGTCAACTATGGCCAATTCACAGTAAAAATTCATAATTTTTTATCCACATCAACATTTTAGACTCATATGTACCATTTGATCAAGTTTGGATCACAACTCCTCAAGAAATTTGATCAAATCATTAAAAGGGCAAAATGGTCAAAATTAGGGTTTTGACTGAGAAAGGGCAATTTCTGATTTTTAACCTAGACAATGAGCAATTGAGTTCAAATATGATTTCAAGGGTTCAATGGCATCATCTTGACCTAATTACATGGTTCAAAAGATCTCAAGTTCATTGGATTGACAAATGAATTTTGTAGTCAACTGATCAAAAGTCAACTGTACACTGAAAAGTCAAACTTTGACTTTTTGGTCAAAATCAAATGCCAAGGGTCATAATTCATCAAGATATGTCAAAATATGAAAAAATTTCACCAAGAAAACCAATTTTGAGAATTAGGGTTTTGAATTTGAAAATTTTCATAACTTAGAATTTTTCTAAGTATGAAAATTTTCTTATTTTTTCCCAAATTTCCACCACTTTTTCACCATGATGCAATTTATTCCAAGAAAACTTCCAACATGAAAGTTATAGTCCTCCATGAAATCTACAACTTTTCTTCATAAACTTTTCCCAAAAGATGTTTGGATCTCAAGTTATGAATTTGTGAACATAGGTCCATGAACTAAATAACTTAGTGAAATTTTTCCCTAATTTAGGCAGGTTTTGGACCCAACTTCATGGACATTTTTCACCTATTTCCAAGAGGTATCTCAATTTTCATTTCAAATATGGATTATATATCACATTTCAAGCTTTCTAAAATATCAAAGAACTCTCCAAGACCATTTTTGGTTAGGGAGAATCGAAGAGGAGAAGTTGGCATTTCATCACTTTTGTTCATGCCATTTTCACATAGCATCACGTTGCAAATCCAACCCATGTTGTTTGAATTTTGCTTTACAGGTCCTAAAATCACTATACACTCCATAATTAAATGCAAACTCAGAAGTTAAAGGCTTTATCTTTGCTTTTGAAGCTTTGTACAAGATACATTTCCATTTTTGGCCAAAAGTGCACATTGCCATTTTCATAAAGGTGAATTTTTGCAACTTTGTCAATCTTGAGCCTTGGACCTGTCCCTTTGATGCAAACAAGTTCTACAGGTCTCAAGCATATTGTACAAGTTCATTTCAGGTCACAAGCAAGCAAGGACAAGCATGTTAGCATTGGTCTTGTCACTTTACTTTAAAAGCAAGAAAGATTGCAAAAGGTCAAAAACTTGTGCAGCTAGTAAGGAGTGAACTTTGTATCATTCCTATACAAATACACAAACATTTGGCAAGGCTTAGCACAATTGCATTGAATCCAGAACTCACTCAAACTCAAAAACTCCATTTTTCTGTCCAAACATCCAGAATCTGCAAAACCAAAGCCAACTAATTTTTGGCTCGTGTGTTTTGTATTCTAACACTTGAAACACCTTCTACATATCAAACCAAAGCAATCCAAGACTTTACATTATTTCTGTAACCCCTGTTTCAGCCATTGCCATTTTCACTTTGGAAGCTTGCAACTTGACTTGTGCAAAGAGTTTCAGCCATCCTCAGAGCAAGCTAAGCATTGGAATAGCTTGAAGAAAGTTCAAGGAAGCTCACACGATCCCCATGCCTCCATTAAAGTCCCTACATTGCTCTATCCAAATCCAACTGAAGGAGGTATTTTCTTGAACTCTATCTCTCTTAATAGGCATCCTCAAGCCATGATTTGTGAAGAAAAAATATAGTCCATAACATAGTGAAGTTGTACATATGCATACTTTTCATTTATATTAACTATGCTGTGAGAATTTGAAGCTTGAAGTTCATGAAATTTTTAGGTCACGAATTAGGGGTCCCAAAATTCTCTCTGATCTTTGAGAGTTAGGTTACAAATTTTATATGGTTGGAATCGTGAGATTAAATGCCACAAATTTCCTGTTATAAGTTTTTGTTTTTGTGCAAGCATGAGCAAGTTACAGGTTTGAAGGAAAACGCGCGCAAGGACTGGCTGGAGGACAGGGATGAGTGTCTTGGGCTTTTTTTGGCGCCTGACCTTTTTGTTTTCACTATTTGCACCCCCTGATTTACTTTTACACCCCCTTGACTAACTTTGTTATATTTTTGTATTTATTTTATATTTTCATATTTTTATACTTTCATTTATTTTTCTGAATAATAAAAATCATAAAAAATAATTTCTTTATTTTTTACAATTTTATTTTTATTTTTATTTTTATTTTTACATAGAAGTTAATTTATTTGATTAAAATAGAACTTATTTTCTTAAATAGTTTGTAAACAATATAAAAAATACTTACTATTTTTATTATATTATTTATACACATAAAATATTTATTTTCTACACATACTTAATTTTTAATATTTATATATAATATTATTTATCATTATCTTATACAAAAATGGACAAAATATTAATATTGAAACATTATTTCCTTTTAATTAAAAAATTAGGGTTTCACCCCTTTCCAAAAACAATATTATTTTTCCTTATTTTTTAGGGTTGAAATTAATTAATTTTCTCATACAAAAAGCAAATACCAAAACATTTTTCATATAAATACATTGCATTGCATTTTAAATACTTGTTATTTATTTAATTCGCACAATATTTGATTGGGTTGTAATAATATATTTAGGTTTACATTTGTGCAAAATCCCCATTCAAAACTTGTATCCCCCCTCCCATAATAATTGTTGTAATAACTTAGTTTATTTTACGCAATTTATCGCTTTTATACCATGTTTAGTAAACTAGGGTTTGCATGACAAGAACAAAAACAAAACAAATAGAAAAAAAACCTAATACAAGACAAAAGCATGAAAAATGACACACTTTGCACACAAGCACCCTTAGGGTTTCTCCCACTTGGTTGCCTAAAATAAAATGGCCATGTTACGCACGCGAAGTATCTTGGAAAAACAAAACAAAATAAGATCATAGTCCCTCGATGACGCTATACAAAGGTTTCCTAAAACAAAATGATCTTGGTCCCTCAAACATGCTAAGATACTTGGCAATATTGCTATCATGGTCATACGATGACCCACACCCGTCCCGTTAACATCCAAAGATAGGGTTGCTTACCAAATCAATGGTAAGTCAACAATGTCAAAGGAATGAAAATGCACAAGAAAGACATTTGAGTAGGTAGATAGCTTCTAGTTACTTGTACCATTTCAAAACAATCCTTGCTATTTTCAAAAACAAACACACACACATTTCAAAACATCTTACAAAACATTGAAAACATTATCAAAAGACAAACATCTTTGCATACATTCTTACGAACGAGAATCATTACAAAGATTTCCTAAACGAATGTCCTCTTTTCAAAACCATACCAAGCACCATTTCAACCAAAACAAAGCAAAGCAAGTGATCTAAACAAGTAACTAAGAGCCCATGGGAAACAATGGATGAAAAGGGTGCTAGCACCTTCCCTTTTCATAATCTACCCCCCGAACTCAAGAAAACATCTCAAAGGTCTTTCCTATGCTTTTTTACCTTTCCTTTTGGATAAAAGAAAAGTCGGTGGCGACTCTTGCTAGCTGCGACATTTGCGAACACAAACGCAAAACCTCAAGTCAGTTCTCCCACCGCATCACAGTAGCCCTATCATTAGATGTATGAGGGACATTCGAATGGACGTTACAGTCACGAAGGCAACTTGTGGAGACGCTTTAGAAATTTTGTATAGGGACTAGATCATTCACCGAAAGGCAACTGTAGGGTCATCGAGGGACTATGATCTTTTGATTGATGGGTCTTTGCTAAAGCGTTCTTGCCTCATGACTATTTTATTTCCGAAGGCAACCAAAGTGGGGTACCCTAGAGGTGTATATGTGCAATTGATTCATTTCAATTATTTTTTTATCTTTTGTGTTAGGTTTGCTAACGTTTTGATTTCAGTCTTTCCATACACGCCTAGTTACTAGCAGTTAATATATATTGCAGAATATAAAATGCAGAAGGTAAAAACCTATGCTATTACATGGCTTTGGGGAGGGGAATTTACATTGTACAAAATTTGGGAGTGCAGAAAAAATAAAGAAAGCAAGTAAAATCCTATTAATTGTTACATTCCAGAATACAGGTACAATAATGTAAAAAATGCGAAAATATATAAATGCGCGAACAAATTGAAATGGGAATCTAATTCTAATGACAAGAAATCTTTTTGCTTTGTTTTTTTTATTTATAAGAGAAAATAAAACTTAAGTCTACTTAATTTTAATTTCAAGAAAAAAAGATTAAAATAATTAATTAATTTAATTACAAATTAATTTGTTTAATAAAAATTATCCTAATGTTTTTTTTTGTGATTTTTTTATTTAAAGTTAAAATGAAAAAGAAGTCAATAAAGAAATGAAAAACAAAAGTAAAAAATGCAAAGGGAGGTATCCTTTGATTGCAGGGAGAGAGTTGCCTTCGATTTAGAGGAAAATGGGGTTTTTGATCCAGGGGGGATGTTGCATGTTTCGACGGAAGGAAAATGCTTCCCTTCGATCTAGGAGAGGCAATTTGCTTTTCGATTCATATCTGTAAGACAAACATTAGAATAATAAAGATGTTGGACCTGAGTGTTGAACCCAGGTCCTTTGATCCTATACACGCTGGTCTGCAAAGATATGGTCGCAAAACAAAAAGCATGACCTGGGTGCCAAGCCCAGGTCCTTTGATTCTATGCACATTGTCTTTACTCATGTTGAATCAGCAACAAGTGTTAGAAACAAAAGGAAACAAATACAGGCCTGGGTACCACACCCAGGCCCTTCGATCATGAATGAAAATCGAATGACTATGACATGCAAAGAAAAAAAATAATGGAGATTAATTCCTTACTTTTTCCTTACCAATAGTGGTGTATGGATTTGTGGTGTTGGATATGCCTAGTGCTTGGGCACGTACTCTGCAAACAAGGATGAGATGCTTCGACTGGGGCATGAATTGGCTAGTATTTGAGTCTATTTGATACCTTTGGGGTGGTTTATGGGGCAGTGTATGTGTGTAACTGTCCATTTGGCTTGCAAGCACGCTGCTTATATAGTGTAGAAGGGAGGGGACAAGAAGACAATAGTTTAAACAGCCATAAATAAATGTTTTCAAATCCATGAATGAAGTTTTGTAACATTGCAAAAGTCATGGAAACTTGTCCCTTTTTTAATTTGAATGAACCTGGACACGCTTCCCTCTTTCGAACGCCTTCAATCCCTGCCCTTTGATTAGCCTCAAGTTTCCTCCTTCGAATGGCTCTTTTGAATGGACTTTCTGTGTATGCTTAGTGTCCTCTTCGAATGGGCCACCAAGGCGTGTCCTTCGAATGGGGCTTCTACATGCTTCTTCGAATGTACCTCTTGTGCACCATTCAACTGGATCATGTTCTCATCACTGGGACTTCTTTGTTTGAACCAAATATATGCTCTTTTGAAGTGGTCGCATGCATGCTTTGTGCCTTCTTCGACTGACTCTCCAATGTGTGTCCTTCGACTGCACTTTTAGAATGCTCTTTTGAAGGGGCCATATTGTGCTATAGTGCAGAAACTGGGCTGAGGAGTCTTGGCCTTGTGCATTGAAGGCAAGCACAAACGAAGTCTTTGTGGTTTTGAATCCAAGGCAGGCGTGAAGGGGCTTACGTGCGCTGGTGACACACTGAGGGCCTTTTTCCCAGTGGGAGCTTTGTGAATCGAAGGCCAGTTTGAAGAAGTTCTTGCTTTGTGTGATGAAGGCACGGACAGAGGGATAATTTGTCTAGTCTATGCAGGAACGAAGCTTGCTCCAAAGACAATCAAATTCCCAAACGAAGCAGGAATCCAGCTTGCATGAAGGTAACCATTGCATTGTGAATTAAGCCAGCATGCAAGGCAAATGGTGCAATCGAATGAGCACTAACAGGGGTCCTTTCCCTCCTGGATCGAAGGAGGCTGTTTCAAAGGGAACACATTGAAACCACGCAGCCGGAACCTGTCATCTGGATGTAATGAAACATCAATGAAGTCACCACCGAATGTCTTTTATCCCGCCGAGAGGGAAAGGTAAACATCGATAAAACCTGGAAAGGGAGAAATCACGGTCTTTCGACCGAGAGATCGGGTAAGGGAGTCTATTACGTGAGGGGAAGGTGTTAGCACCCCACACGCCCGTAGTACTCTATAGTATCCACTCTTGTTGTCTAAATTAATGGGTGTGGTCAAATCCTATGTCTATGGCTTAAAACTGAAAAGGGAATGCATGCAAAAGAAAAAGAAAATAATGTAGGGAAAATAAAAGATGTGCTCGGTTGGGCCCTACCCCAATGCCTACGTATCCCTTTTAAGGAATCAGAGCAGCCGTAGTTCGGCTTATATATTTTGGTTGGTTTGGGTTTTTTAGTTAAGACAAAAAAAATAGTCAAGATAGCAAAACATCAAATGAAACAACAAACGTATGAGATGGTCAAACATCGGCTAAATAATAACAAAGTATCATGTCAAAGATGGAGAAACATCAATAAAACGGATGATAAAACATCACACCTAACAATGATATTGAGAATCAAAGTAGGATAACAAACATGTGCGATGGTGAAACATCGGCTTCAGACAAATGTGCAATGGTGAAACATCGGCTTCAAGGTAGTAAAATATCATGGCAAAGATGACAAAACATCATACCTAACAATGATATTGAATACCAAAGTAGGATAACCAACATGTGCAATGGCGAAACATCGGCTTCAAACAAATGTGCGATGGCAAAACATCGGCTAAAAGATAGCACAATATCATGGCAGAGATGGCAAAACATCAATAAATCGGATGACGAAACATCTCACCTAACAATCATTTTGAGAATTAAAGTAGGATAACAAACATGTGCGATGGCGAAACATCGGCTTCAAACAAATGTGTGATGGGGAAACATCGGCTTCAGGTTTATAAACAAAGCCAAGAGGCGCATAAACAAATAGGATTGGTTTGTATCTTTTACCTTGAAGAAGGGTTTAGGTTCATTAGAGGTGTTTTTTGATTTGCCAAGAAAATAGTTTTTGTTTTAAGATGCAAAATGCAAAGAAAGGGAAAAAAACTAAGGGAAACTAACCTAGTGCTATCCCTAGTGTTATCATACAATGGTTGACCCTAAGGTTGAGGATAAAGGGAAAGTCCTACCCTATGTTAGCATACATGGATTCCTACCTTAATCATCATGTCAAAGAAATCTTAACAAAACTATCCTATAGGGAACATGTAATGAGAGCGAAGTCGTGATCTCAATTTCTAAATTGAGTGACTCCTCGATCAACAATTAAATAGGAAAAGCAATAAACATCCTATAGGGAACATGCACTGAGAGCGAAGTCGTGGTCTCAATTTCTAAATTGAGTGACTCATTGATCAACAATTGAAGAGGAAAAGCAATAAACATCCTATAGGGAACATGCACTGAGAGCGACGTCGTGATCTCAATTTATAAATTGAGTGACTCATCGATCAACAAGCAAACATAACATATGCAATTAGACAAAAACCAGAGGGCCTCCTGACATATATCAGCAACAGAGGTCCCAACATGCAGTCAGAGAATTATGCAAAATGAAAATGGGAGAAAGGAAATAGTACAATACCAAACAGATAACTATTTGTAGCAATCAAGCAAGAATAAAAGAAACCCAGAGAAACTTCAAGCAAGCTGGCATCAGTAGACAAATCGAGTCAGAAATTACACCATCAGGATGTAAGTGATTTATCATATATGAAAAAATCCCATGGGAAATGTATGACATTCACAATCATATGTATGTATATCCTGCATAAATCATCAAACATGCCAAACACAAAATAATGCCAATATAATGAATTGTGTTCCACAAATAAAGTGAAACACAAAAGCCCCAAGCCCAAAGTGGAAACTTTCTCAGAGTACCTCGCATATTCAACAACCAAGTTAGTATTCTATAAGGTGAAAAAGTGAGAACAAGATGGTGACAATTATCAAGCTTTAAACATAATAGGCGAGAGGAAACAAGCATATGCATAGATTAGGTCAAAAGAATCAAAGGAATATTGCTCCCTTCTATCACCATGTTGAATTGACAATTACATATCAATCAAGGATCATAAGAGCTTGAGAATAATATGAACAAAGACCATAAAGGTCAGTAGCAAACACATTTTAATCATGCACAATTAATTCAATCACAACTTCATGAACACAATAGGAGATAAAACCTACATAATGCATTAGATGGTTCAAAACATTCAAATATGAAGCTTCTGAGTGAAATGGCTTAAGCTAACATGGAAAATCAGAATCAACATGATCATTAGGTTCCTAATTATAGGCCTCACTTAAGTTCATTGGTCATCAAACAAATTGCAACAAGACATGCAAACATAATTGGGTACCTTCACTTCAAAATTACATCAAAAATGGAAATAAGGGTCCATAATTCAAACCAAAAAAAATTAGCATCTTTGAAAGGCATAGAAGTCAGAATGAGAGCCCTAAGTTCATGAATGATTGAGGAGGAGACCAAATGAAACTCAAAGTTCAAAGACTAGTTGGCAAAACTACCAAGCTAGACAAGTTTTCAAAATAATTTGTGGAAAAATGTCAAACCAAGTTAAAAAATCAAGATGAATGGTTTTCAAATCCCCAACACATTCATGAACCAAAATCAAGACCTAAATTCCAATAAAAAAAACCAAGGCACAAGGGTTTTGAACATGAAACTTGCACCATAAGCAACAAAACCCTAGATTTTGACTTTTAATCCTAAATATTAATTAAATAGGATCAAAACTCAAACAAATTAAAACAAGATGATGCCAATCACCAAGAAACCCTAAATGTTAGAAAATATATTTTTTCACATTTTTTTGAATTAGGAAAAGTTAAAAAAAGAAATTAAACTCAAACAATTATTCAATTAACAAATATCCATATATCAAAATAATATTTAAATCAAAAAGTCAGAAAAATGCCCAAGAAAAATTATATTCAAATATTAGGACTAAAAACACACATCCCTGAATTTTTGTAGGATTTTTGAATTGATGGAAATATTAAAATAAAAATTAAACACACAATCACCAATTAAACTATTATTTAAGGGAAAAAATGAAAACCCTAGCCAAAAATCATGAAAAGATCAAAATAGAAATATATTCAGATTCTTAGATTAAAAACAAGCTTACATGATTTTTTTGAGATTTTTTTTATTAAGGGAAATATTAAAATAAAAAACAAACAAACAAATATTATAAATGACCTTTGAAATTAAAAATTAAATCAAAAATAAAGAAAATAATAAACCAAAGTCATAATCAATTTTTATATTATTTTATGAGTCTAGGATATTTTTTGTGGAATTTTTTTAGGTCAAAGAAGTATTAAAACAAAAATAATCCTTAAACAAACAATTATTTAAATTCAATAATTTTTTAAGTCAATCGAAACATTTTTAAAAATTCCAATAAAATTTCACAAAGAAGTAGAAATTATTTTAAACTTGTAGGAATATTTCCAGAATTTTTTAAATTGTTTTGATCAAGAAACAAAAATCAGAAAATCAATTAAACAAAAAAATATGAAAATGCATGATAATTTGAAACAGGCCAATCACAGCGCGCCACCTCACTTCATCTTCAACCTCCAGCATAGGGCAAAACGTGTGCAATTCCACAGTCCATGAGCCTATGTTCAGATCCATCAAACATGCTTGTTTCTTAACCAAAATCCATGAAACAAAGTGCAAATTAAAGCTAGCATATCATACTACATGATGCAATTTGAATCACACTCAAAGATCAAGCATAGATCAAGAAATAAAGTCTCAAAAATTGGAAAAACTCACTGTAAACATCAAAGCCATAAACACGATTTCAATAATTCTGCTTGAATCAAAGCTCAAATATACATCAATCCTAATGATTGGCCAGCTAGCAATTTAATAAACATGATTTGCATCCTTAATTCAAGCTGAAACACCAAAATCAAAGTTCAAGAAACTTACATGGATATGAAATCTGGAAACACGATTCCTTCACTCCAGAAACAATCCAATGGTGCAGGCTTGATCTCCTTGCTTTACTGAAGCTGTATCACCAAGAATTTTGAAGAATGGTCCAAGGAGAAGAGAGATTCGAAGCAAATTGCAAAGCTGCTTTCAAGATGTTCAGATTTGAAATGTAGCGGTTATGAGCCTCCTCTTTTTCAAATGAGCCTTGATTCTTGTTATATAGCACGAGGGTAAGAGGATAGAAGTGGTATTTGTCACTCAAAACTGTTGGAGGGCAAGTTTGGAAGTTTTGGCCAAAAATGAAGATGCATATGGAATCTGCGTTTCACTCGTGCATTTGCTTGCCTTTTGTGCATTTTGTGAGCCAAATGAAGTCAGAATTACACTCCCAAAATGCCAGCCCAGGATTGTTTGAAATGAAGAAGTGTTGGTGAATTTGCAACTTTGAGCAAGTTTGTCATTTTTTCAATTCAACACGTGCAATACCAAATGGGGAACGAAATAATGAATGTGATGGGCCTCATCATGACACAAATTAACAATGTGCTTTATTAGAAGCAAGAGGAATGGCTAAAACTTGAGTTTGCAAGAAATGGCCATTTTGCATATTTGCCAAATTTCAATAAAATGCCCCAAAATTCCAAAACTCATAACTTGCTCATACTTTTGAATTTTGGCACAAATGAGCACAATTTGGAAAGGTATTGGAAATATCTACAATACCTTAGTTTTGAGTTTTTGCAATTAAATCCATTAAGGTCCTCAACATTTGACATGAAATTTACTAAATTTGAAAAATGACCTATGATTTTGTGACTTCAAGAGACCATAACTTCTGATTCCTTGCCAACTTGGACATGAGACTAAAAGGAGGTGAAAGATCACTCCCTTAGATTTCCAAGCATATTTCATTTGTATTTTTGTGATCAAAGATGAATAAAATATGAATTTTTGAAATTAAGTCCTTATTTTCCAAAATTAGAAACTTTTAGGGTTTCTTCAAGAACAAGCTTCAACCCAAACTTCAATCTCCTTGATCCAATGACCAAAATGGACTTGAAAAATTAAAAGTACATCCTTGAATTGATGGTTGGCCAAAAATTCACTTGGTCAACCTTGACTATGACTGATTTTGACCAAAATGACCATTTTGCCCCTCTGAATCAATTGATCCACTTCCCTTTAAAATTGATGACCAAAACTTCAAACACATGATATTTCAAACATATAGAGGCCATGTACCAAGTTTCACTTCAAAATTCTCAAGAAAACTTGATGAAATCCCAAACCCTAGTTTTGATCAACACTTCAAGAGACTGATGAATTATCTTCAAAACTTCAAATCCTCTGGGCATCATGCCCAATTATTTGTGCAAAGACTTTTTAGATACCCATGAGATGTTGTATCTCCCCAAATCAAGACTTGTATATTGGCCAATAGCCTTACTCAACAAAACCCTAATTTAACTGGTGAATCCAAAGAGTGATTCTCCTTGTAGTCAAACACAAACTTCAATCCTCTGATGATCCAAAGAGATGGATGCAACATCTTGAGATATGCAATAACTTTTGAGCTTGAAAGATCCAGAGGTTTAGATGATAAGATTATATTTGAGCAACTTGTCAATGCAAATAACCTTCAAGGCTTGAGGAAGACTTGACAACCAAAGTGCTTTGATCCCATCCTAATGTATGAATGCAATGCAATATGATATTCATGATGAAACATAAGCCTAAATCAAGAGGGTAAATTTTAGGGTGCAACAGCTGCCCCTATTCAAATATCTTCAACATGATAAGTGAGAAAAGTGATAACTTTCGAGCGTTCAGGGTTGAAGATGATTGAATACGAAAGAACCCGAAAATTTACACTCTTGAGAAGGAAAGAAATAGAAGAAGACAAAGAAGGGAAGATGCGATTGAACTTCCGGACAAATGTGCCAGGGAAAAAATGGGCTTCAAAAAGAGTGAGATGAAACTCAAACTACAGAGTATAGGAGAAGCTAAGCTCTGGAAAAGAAAACGTACGCGGGTGAGGAGACGAAACTCTGAGCTCGACCCAAAGCGAAGTGGCTAGAGTGCATGATTCTAGGAACACTTGCCAATCTCAACTAGGATGGACGGTATGAAGGAACTGAAAGAATCCCAGAAAAGAGGAACAAAAGCGAGACGAAACTCGACTCAACGACTAGTCAGACGAAACTAAACTAGATGAGTACCAGGGCGAAACTAGATTTCACGCACGGGCAACGAGGCGAAACTCGACCTAAAGCAAAGTGACGAGAGTGCATGTTTCTCAAAACACTTGCTAGTCTTAGATCAATGGATAAAAAGTGACAAAAACTGATCCAAGGAACAAAAGGAGACTGATTTCAAACCAGGGACACAATACGAACACTACACTCGGCAAACGAATATCGTTAAAGAGTCCAAGATAGGAAAGCAAGACAAGACGAAACTCGACTCAATAACTAGCCAGGCGAAACTAAACTAGACGAGTACCAGGACGAAACTGGATTTCATGCACAAGGTGAGGAGGAGAAACTCGACCCAAAGCAAGGAGATTAGGGCGTACACCTAAAAACTTGTTGAAAGCGAATATCATGACGAAATTGGTATTCGAACAGGTGCATCCATAGATTTTGGAATGAACCGGAGAGGATAGTGAAGACTAAACCCGAGAAGACCGTGCCAGGGTGAAACTGAACTACAGTCAAGAGTGGACACTCAAACAAGCAAAAGATCGACACCAAAAGGATATTGGTATGGGGTGGATAATGAGGACGAAGACCTCGCTGGGGATATAATCCAAAGTAAAAGCAAAATCACTGGGGATGACGGAAATAATAATGACTTATGTTCCGATGTATGTTTGAATTATTTTTATATAGCGCAATGCTCCATATAATGGAAATGCTACTCGTTTTGGTAGATGCAATGTAATGATACATGTTTAAACGTTCCACTAGGGAATGGCCAAATGAGAAGCCAATAACCAAGGAATCAGAATCTGACCAGACTTGCAAAACATAAATTGCAAAATCCAAAGGAGAGGAGAAAATACGAGGAACCGCTAGAGAGGGAACCTCGAAGAGATGAAGCTTCGCTGGGAATAACAAACAAGCGAACAGTAAAAATGGGCCACAAACATTGAGGGGATCTGCAAAAATAAATTGCAAACTCCAACAGAAGATCAGATCGACACCGTAGCTTCTAGAGAAGATCGCTTATCTGAGGATCAGACGTTGAGGGAGAAGATCAAGGCAAGACTGTAATCTCTGGAAAAGACAGCGCGCGGCCGTGTTGAGTGATGACACTAAAACAACAAATCTGACGTAAAGGGGTGAAAAACCCTTGGTGGGGGAGTGAAGCTCTTTTGGGGAAACGGGACTTCACCGGGGATATAGAATTTTGTCGAAGATTTTCTTGCTGGAGAAAGATTCTTGGAATACAACCAATGAATGGGTCATGCAGATAGTCACACAGTAACGACCTTACTGGGGAATAGGAGAATATTTTTAACATAAGGATGGCCCGGTCAACAGATTTGCTGGGGAAATGAGAGGTCAAAGCGAGGGATTCCTGTTGGCAATTCTGTTGGGAAATCAAAACTCCTTCAGAATGTGAGTTCCTACTTAAATGACTCCTCTGGGGATGGATGACATATTCGAACTTGAAGTCTTAGATCGAAGCTTTTTTGAAAGAAAATCCCTGGGGCAAAAACTTTTCTACGGAAACGAGACTCCACTGGGGAAAAGAAACTTCATAGGGGAAAAGAAAAGTCTTACACATACATGGGCTTTGTCTAGAAAGAAGAAAACCAAACATTCCCTTCATGACA
The DNA here is from genome assembly GCA_948472305.1 of Vicia faba. Lineage (NCBI taxonomy): Eukaryota > Viridiplantae > Streptophyta > Magnoliopsida > Fabales > Fabaceae > Vicia > Vicia faba. Next base: position 205,033,505 of record OX451738.1, read on the forward strand.
ATTATTAAGCTCTTTACAGGTGTTTCAATGTGTGAACTCTTTTTTGATGTTTAGACAATTGTTTTGCATACAAAAAGATGTTTGTTTTTGAGAATAACAGACCTGATGCGATGATTATTTATGCCTCGAGGTTGAAAACTTTAACAAAGTGTCACATCTCTGTTGTGAACGAATCATTGGTTAGAGTGCAAAAATTTTAAAACCCTTTTTCTTTTTGACAAACGAGTCAAGATGTGGGTGATAAGATACCAACATGAATATGCAGCGCATATTTGGCAATTTAGGAAGTGTTATCCTGTTGTAGCATGCTTTCGAGTTAAACCCTAGTTTCAGTTAGGACTTTTAGAGGTTGTAACATGGCCTGGTTCAAGGTTGTTTTGGAAAGAAAAAAAGTTTTCAAGGCTCGAGTTATTTGGTTCCCACCCCCCTTCGTGATATTCTCCTGTCCTAAATTCAGTTGATTTATCACAAGCATTCATCTTTCAAAAGGATTTATAATGGTTGAGTGATCACGACTAATCCTCCAACATGATCGTCACTTAACTTCTGTTGCTTTTGTTCGTCTCTTTTTGATGTTATTGTTCCTCTTCCTTTTGATGAAAATTTTATTGGATAATCTCTTTTTCCCTGGCCTTTTAGGCTCTCTTTTCCCTAACTTTTGCCTGGACAAAATCTTTTGAGTTTCAACTTTGGGAGTCCAGCGGGATACCCTAACTTTTTCCTAAGCGACTTATTTTCAAGTTTCGACTTAGCAGGATTTTTGTTTCTTTTTTTTTATACTCTCCTCTTTGAATCAAGTCAATATGACTTTAAATTTTTGAACTTTTCTTTCTTTCCTTTTTTTTTGTTGAAGAAAACAAATGCCTCATTCCTTGGTTGGCGAGAGATATCCATTGTTGTATCGATTCGATCTCTACCTCAGGGCTTTGTGAGGAGATGAACATCATGGTTTAGACACGCATTTCCCCCTTTTTCATGATGTGAAAGACAAAATGTAGTGATCCTCAGAGGGGTCATTCCTTCTGAAATTTGAATGCTTGGGCAAATCAACTGAACATATACCCTTCCCCTGGTTAAAAAGTTTTATTTTGTTTTGTTTTGTTTTGTTTTTTTTTAATGGAAAAGAAACTCCTACTTCGAAGGCTCAGAGGGGTTAGCGAGGGTCTAACTCTCTTATATCTCCGGTGTTTGGGGATTGAAACAATTCTTGTACATCGCCAACAGGGTTCTACTCAAAAGCATACCACTACAATCATCATTTTTATCTAGACTCCTTCCTCCAAACTCTTGGCTGAGCAAAAGAATTGGCACGAAGCTCCCCGAATCACCATTGAAAGGTTGGATGAGCCAGCACACTACTGTGAGATTGATACCGAAGAAGTAGCAGACAAACCCCGGTTTCATGAAGTGAAGAAGTACCTCGAGACTCAAAAGTATCCTGAAAGGGCATATATCAATGATAAGAAGTTTCTGAGAAGGTTCGTCGCGAAATTCTTCCTCAGTAATGGAATCCTCTACAAGCGGAACCATGACTCTACCTTGCTGAGGTGTATAGACAAGAGCGAAGCAGAGAGGATTATGACGGATCTACATGAAGGTACCTTCAGAACCCATTCAAGTGGATATACCATGGCTAAGAAAATCCTGCGGGCAGGATACTACTGGTCCACTATGGAAGCAGATTGTTATCAACACTCCCGAACTTGTCATAAGTGCCAAATATATGTTGATAAGGTGCATGTACCTTCGGTTCCGTTGAACATCTTGACGGCTCCTTGGACCTTTACAATGTGGGGCATTGACATGATCAGAGAAATCAGACCTACCGCTTCCAATGGGCATCGCATCATCCTAGTGGCATCGATTACTTCACGAAGTGGGTTGAAGCTGCCTCATTTGCTACCGTTACCAAGAATGTTATGGGGAAGTTTATTAAGCATAACCCGATTCGTCGGTATGGTGTGCCATAGAGAATTATCATCGATAATGGTACAAATCTCAATAACATGATGATCAACGAACTTTGTAAGCAATTCAAGATACTGCATCATAACTCTTCTCCTTACCAGCCGAAGATGAATGGCGTTGTTGAAGCAGCTAACAAGAACATCAAAAAGATTATACAGAATATGACAGTGACATACAAAGAATAGAATGAGATGTTACCATTCGCTCTTCATGGGTACTGTACCTTAGCACGGACATCGACAGGGGAATTACCATACTCTCTGGTATATGACATGGAGGCAGTCCTACCCATTGAGGTCCAGATTCCTTCTTTAAGGATTATGAAAGATGCGGGTTTGAACAAATACGACTGGATCCAGACTCGACTTAATCAACTAAATTTGATCGATGAGAAAAGGCTTACTACTATCTGTCATGGTCAGACGTATCAAAAACGAATGATCAAGGCTTTCAACAAAAAAGTCTGGCGTCAAGAGTATCAAGTCGTGGATCTAGTAATAAATCACATCATACCTACGCAAGGTGGTCCCAGGGGCAAATGGACTCCCACCTACGAAGGACCATTTTTAATTAAAAACATTTTCTTGGGTGGAGCCATGATTCTAACCACCATGGACGGTGACGACCTTCCTCATCCTGTCAATGCAGACATAGTGAAAATATATTACGCGCGATAAAATACCCGCTAGGTTTACTGGCCTAGGCAAAAATAAGGGCTTCCCGGCGAGCCAAAAGGGTTTGGGAAAAAATAAGGGATGAAAATGAAGAAAAAAAATTGTACACCCGGTGGACTGAAAACCCGAAAGGGAAGTCCAGGCAAAAATTAGGGATGTAAAGCGTATCACTATGTCCCATTGAATCACCTTGCGATCAGACCTCAGTATCAACTGTCATGCTCGAACGGCACCGATCAATCCAATTAGCTTTGGACAAGTAGCAAAGTGATGAGACGCTCGAAGACATAGGGGTAAAAGCATAATTGGAACCCAATGGGATTGTTGTACATATCTGTTTTCTTTTTACACAATATTGTATAGCTTCTATTTTTACGGAGGCGTTCTCTTACTAGAGCGTCAGCCTCCTTGTACAAAAACGCATATTATAGGCTAACTTCGAAAATCAATACAAATCATTTTTACAAAAAAACTATGTGTTTTTTCCTTTTCTATTTTGTTTCGCAAGAACGTCCAATGATTTATTCTTGACATATGCATTTGAATATGATTACTGCTCATAAATATTGACATAAGAAATGGAAAGAAAATTGCTCATAACTTAAGAAACAGGGGCAAAAACTAGAAATGTCAAAACTCGACAGTTACTCTGTCCAGCCGGGACTGGGGCAGAGACAGCTCTGAAGCACAATCATCAGTGCATACGACCTTGTAACATTTGTACTCCCCAAAAAGTAAAAGCAATCAAGACATCTGATATCAGCTCTCCTAAAACAGGAAGTAATATCTCTAGCCAGGGTCTTTTAGAAACCTGACATCTATATCCCTCAGCCGAATTTCATAATCGTGAGCGGGTCATAAAATTTGTCTCCCAAGCAGAGTCTACTTCTCTGAATATAGAAGTTCAATCCCCAACAGAGCTTATTACTTTAGCTACGGAAGTTCACCTTCCAACAGAGTCATTCCCCCGCAGAGCTATTCTCATACAGAGTCTCTCCCTGGCAGAATATTCACAAACAACAAAGAGTAAATCTCCAGCACATTCATTTCCGTTCACCATCCCCAGCGGAAGTAGAAGAATCGCAATCCTCTACAATAGTCAGGAATGCCATACTCTCCAGCAGCAGTCGGGGATTTATTTTCCTAGATTCGGATATGTCATTATAGCATTTCGTGCTCATATATCATGACATGCGTATACATATCACATATAGCATAATCTCATTTATTTTGAGAACATCATCTCACAATGCATTACATGCATTACATATAATTAACCTTGTTATCCTTTCAGGAAAAACAATTCTCACCAACAATTCCAACAGTTATATAAGTCATATCTGCAGACAACTAATGGAAACTCAGTTCCCAAAACCAAACGGGTCAACTAATCTACATGATAATTTCGAGGTAACCATACGACCCAGGTTCCTTCTCATAGTGCTATTATCCAGGCTCTCATTTTGAAGTAACCCTACTATCCAGGTTCCCTCTCATAGTCCTACTATCTAGGATTTCATCTCGAAGTAACCCTACTATCCAAGTTCCTTCTCATAGCCCTACTATCCATGTTCCTTCTCATAGCCCTACTATCCAGGCTCTCATTTCAAAGTAACCCTACGACCCAGGTTCCTTCTCATAGCCCTACTATCCAGACTCTCATTTCGAAGTAACCCTACTATCCAGGTTCCTTCTTATAGCCCTACTATCCAGGCTCTCATTTCGAAGTAACCCTACTATCCAGGTTCCTTCTCATAGTCGTACTATCCAGGCTTTCATCTCGAAGTAACCCTACTATCCAGGTTCCTTCTCATAGCCCTACTATTCAGGATTTAATTTCGAAGTAACCTTATTATCCAGGTTCCTTCTTGTAGCCCTACTATCCAGGTTCCTTCTCATAGCCCTACTATCCAGGCTTTCATCTTGAAGTAACCCTACTATCCAGGTTCCTTCTCATAGCCCTACTATCCAGGCTTTCATTTAGAAGTAACCCTACTATACAGGTTCCTTCTTGTAGCCCTATTATCCAGGTTTTCATCTCGAAGTAACCCTTCTATCAAGGTTCCTTCTCATAGCCCAACTATCCAGGCTTTCATTTCAAAGTAACCCTAATATCCAGGTTCCTTCTCATAGCCCTACTATCAAGGCTTTCATCTCGAAGTAACCCTACTATCCAGGTTCCTTCTCATATCCCTACTATCCAGGCTCTCATTTCGAAGGAACCCTACTATCCAGGTTCCTTCTCCCTTATCTTCAGACAACAGTTTACAACACTGTAAGACCTAGACCCGACCAGATACGGTCGATTTCATATATCCCCAGTAAGTCGTTGTGCATCCTGGATCCTAACCATGATATGCAGTGTACTCCCACCTCCTCAACCAGGAGTTAATTCCTCAGTAGAGTAATGGACAACCGAAGCTCCTATATTCTCTTTTCCCAGACGTAAATCAACATTCTCCAGCGACGTCCTCCTCAGCGGCAGGTACATGAATTCTCGCAAAGGAATCTCTTATACAATCGATAGTTTTTTTTATGGCATCTTTAAGCCCATCTCCAACGACTATCTGTTGACTTCCAAATGGCATCTGTAAGCCTATTTCCGATATCACCGATTAGTATTACTTCATGCGAGTGCAAATTTATGGGCACTCTAATATTCAATCATCTTCCACCTTCAGATCACGAAAGGCAGACCAGCCAATCTACATCCTCAAGTTTAAGAAGATTGAACAGGGGCAGATGTTGTACCCCAAAATTTTCCCTCCCATTTTTCTCAACATATGTTCATTGAGATTCTCAACTTGCTCAACGATGCCCAAGAGTTGACCAGACAAACTCTCTCCTAAAGCAGTGAACCTCCAACTAGGGTTTCCATTTTCATCAAGATGGGGGAGCTCCAAAGGCCTCATATGCTCTCCATAGTCCTAATATGTTCTCAAGACCATCCATGCCAAGTTTCATGCCTTACGCAAGAAGTTTACCCAGTCAACTGCTCAGGTACTTGAAAATTAACTATATTTGGTCAAAAGTCAATTGTGGCCCACATACAGTCAAACTTCAAGATTTTTGGTCAAAATTAACATTTTGAAATAATATCCATCATTTGATCAAGGGTTGATCATGATTCCCCAAGGAATACTCCTAATTCATCAAAACTCAAAAGTTGCTAAATTAGGGTTTTTCAGGAAAAGTCAACCAAACTTTGACCAAACATAACTTTCTCATACTTTATCAGAAAGTTTCCATCCAAGTCTCATTTTGAGGAGAATCCAATTCCCTACAACTCATCTTCATCCCTCATGCTCAATAAATTCACTCATTAAAAGATATGAATTCAGACATTATAGGTCATTCTAAAAAGTCAACAAAAACACCTTTTGGGTCAAAGCTTCTTACATGAACATGGAAGATCCAATTGAGATGAAACTAAAATATTTGTTTAGGGGACATCCTAAGCTTTCTAAAGAGTCCAAGAACACACTCTTAGGGTCAAAATTGAAGAAGATATGCATTATCAAAGTTGGCCATTTTTGGAGAATTGTCAAAAGTCAACAATGCCCAAAATTGCATTTTTTTTGGCAAATGGGCCTAACTTTTTATGCTTGCATCTTACTTCTAGAAATGTCCACGACCCAAACACTCTCTCATATATTATTGAATTTATTTATTTAAATGATATAAAATATGGAAGATTTGTTTCTGATCTGATTTTGAATGAAAATGTAATCCATTTATGCTGTCAAAATAGAATCAAATTGTGCCAAGGTTGACTGGGATGAGAATGGAATGAATTAGATTGATTTAGAAAGAAATAATGCAAGGATGTAATGAAATCAAATCTTGATAATTGGAAAAGATTTGAAGCCTTTTTGTTAACCTAATTCAATCAGATGCATATACAGAACAATCCCAAGCACAAGGAGAGAGGTTGATCGCTTGAAACAACCAAGAACAAGTTGAATAATTTGTCAAAAAATCTCAGATTAGATTCAATACTACAGCTATCCTCAAAGAGATTTAAGGATTGCAACACGTTCCTAGAAATCTCCTGAAGCTAACTGCATCTTTTGCACACACCAAAACACTCAGAATCGTAAAATCTACAACCCTGTTATCCAATTATTTTTTATTTTTGATTACATGCATACATGCTTTGGCAATGAAATTTATTCATATATTCTTGTTTATCACAAAGTTTTGATGCTTGCTGAATCGTTTAATTGAGTTTTAAGTGCAAGAATCATGGTTTGCCATTCTTAGGGTTTCTAAGTTCATTTTAGGGATTCCTTCTACAGGCAAAATTAGAGCTATGCGTGAGAACCATGAAGTTCAAGGCTTCAAGCCCAGTTGATTCATGGTTTTCATTGTAATTTATATTGCTTGTGGTGGATTTTTTAATGATGTAGGGTTGTAGTTAAAGACATAAAACCGTAGGTAAAGGTCTAAATCTAAAACGTAAGTACTGGGGAAGAAGAAGACTGCGTGGCAACGCCCCATTGGACCATTTGAATGTTAGCGTGTTTTGTTCGGGGCATAGCACATTCTTTGTATTATATTATATTTTGTTGATTTATGTTAACAAAAGGCCAAATGGCCCAGTGGTGCGCAGGAAGGTTGATAAGGCACTGTATACGAGAGGTCAGGGGTTCGACCCCTGCCTCCAACATTTGTTATTTTTCTTCCAGTTTCCTTGCAGGTTCCATGTACCTCACCTTCAGAGGATCATCATGCGCCCTCAGATCTCACCCTTGGAATCTATCTCCAGCCAGATCCATGGTCCCACGCTGGTAAAATCCATGGTGCACCCTCAGAAGGAGCCCCCACTGGATCATGCGCAAGGCAATTGGGTTTATCCTTCTGGGCTTCAGCAATTCAGCACACACACCCCTGGAGTGCTAACTACATCAGGCCCATTTTCTATTTTCTTTTTATTTTCTATATTTGTTTTTTTTTTAATTTGTTATTTTACTTATTTTCACAAAAATCATTTTTTTTATTAAATCATAAAATTACAAAATTACAAAAAATATTAGGTTTAGTTTTTTTTATATAAAATATTTATTTTTATTAATTAATTAGTTAATTGGGTTAACTTAAATACTTTTTTTTTGTAAATAAAATTTAATAGAAAGTTAGTTTAACTTAAAAAAATTTTTATAATTAAAATTAAATATAAATTAGGTTAATTTGCAAGATTAATCACCTTTCTTAAGAAAATCCAAAAATATCTTTTCCTCATTCCCGTCTTAATTCTTCACGCGCGTTTTATTTATTTATTTCGAATTATTGTATCTGCTTTAGGTTTGTAATAGATTAATTAGGATTTCAAGTTTCCGCATCTTTATTTTCAGTCTAATATTTGTGTATCTGCCCAAAAGCCTTGTAATAGCTTTTTTTTAATTTTCGCACTCTTTAATTTCCGCAACTATTAAACTGCTAGGTGTATGGACATTAGGGTTGTATGCAAAAGATAAACCAAGAATTAAAAAGTTAGATAACCCTAATTGTGCAAAGATAATTAATTGAAAAAGCACACTTGCACATGCTCACTCCTAGGATTTTCCCCCACTTGGTTGCCTCGGAAATAATTGCCATGTCCCTCGAATGTAGGTATATCCTAGCAAAGACCCGCGATTCAAAGTCGTCATAAAGATCATAGTCCCTCCTTGTCCCTCGAGTTGCCTACGAGAAATGATCTCATGATGACAGTCCCTACAAAATGCTAAGGTATCCTTACTTGTTGCCTTCAGAGACCATTCTGTCCCTTTCGAATGTCCCTTAAAATCCAAAGACGGAGCTACCTACTCCTTAATAGTAGGATAGCGCTGTCTAAAGGAAAACAAACATAATTTTTTCGAGTAGGTGAAAAATTCTTAAGTACTTGCTCAAAACAAAAAAATTTACACACAAACACTTTTCAAAAATAGTTTTTAAAACAACTCCATCACACTCTTGAGGACAGATACAAGGGTTATCACGAAGTAAACAAAACTTTTTCAAAACAAGCACGCACAAGCAATTTTAAAAATGAGCAAGTACCTAAGAGCCCTTCAAAAACCACGAATAGAAAGGGTGCTAACACTTTCCCTTTCTATAATCTACCCCCCCGTACTCAGAAACATCTCGAAAAAAGGTTTTTTCTATTCTTTTTCCTTTTTCCTTTTTTGGATGAAATAAAAGTCGATGGTGACTCTTGCTTACCGTAACATTTGCAAATACAAAATGCAAACCAGTATTAACAATCAGTTCTGCCACCGTATCATAATACCCATATGCATCGACTCATACTGAGTTGTTTTGGAAATACAGGGACAACGGAAGGTTATGTGCCAATGCAAGAGAGCATGTGTCGACACATAATATTCAAAAATGTAATTTTCTTCCTTTTTACATTGTTTTTATACTTTCTACATATTTTCTTCATGTCTATTCAATATGGTTGTAATATTTAAGCTCCTATTTCATATCCATTTGTAAATTGTACCCCCACCCCCTAATGATGTAATAGCGTAGGATTTTAATTTCCGCAAATTTATTGTTTTCCATAGAAAATTTAGTGACTAGGGTGTGTATGGTAATACTATAATCAATCTTAGATAACCCTAATCCAAGACAAAACAATGCATGAAAAATAAACACTTGCACACTTTGCACCTCTAGGGATAACTCCACTTGTTGCCTTGAGAAAATGGTCGTGTTATGCATGTGAGATTCCTTAGCAAAAACAAATAAAATACAAGATCATAGTCCCTCGACGAGGCTTCAAATGTTACCTTACAAATGATCTTAGTCCCTTAAGAAAAAATGCTAAGGTATCTCGCAACATTACATCTTATGACTATACGATGACCTGCACCCATCCCTTCACATCCAAAGATAAGGCTACTTACCAATCAATAGTGAGATAACAATATCAAAGGAATGAAGAAATTAACAAAATATTTTTGAGTAGGTAGAACGTTCTTAGTTGCTTGCTCACAATCCATCTTCAAAAACAAACATCTTTTTAAACACACCAAACCATTTCAAAACATGAAATATTTTCAAAAAGTCCAACACTTTGTATGCATTCTTATAGAGACGAGAATCATTACAAAGTTTGCCTAAACGAAGGCTCTTTTCAAAAATACTTTCCAAACCCACCACAAACACATTTCAAATAAAGCAATTTTCAAAAGTGATCTAGCAAACAACTAAGAGCCCATAGATAACTATGGATGAAAAGGGTGCTAACACCTTCCCTTTTTATAACCTACCCCCCGAACTCAAGAAAATATCTCAAAAGGTATTTCTTGTTCTTTTCACCCTTTCCTTATTGGATAAAAGAAAAGTCGGTGGTGACTCTTGCTATCCGCAACAATTACGATCAAACGCAAAACAACCAAGTCAGTTCTCCCACCGTATTATAGAACTGGAGACTCTGTTGGGGAATACTTAAAAGTGGGGTTACCTTAGAGCTAGATCAAATTTTAATTGCTTTCATTGTTTGATTGTTTTCTTTACATTATGGGTCCTTGTTTGGGTTTGTATTGATCCTCGACCCGGATCTGGGAACACCATTAGGTAAGTAGCAATAAATTGTGGAGTTTATGCGAGGTATACTGACATGGTTGAAGCGATGGATACATTAGTGTGGCACATTTGTTGGTATCGGTAGCCCTTGAGTCTAGTCAAGGAGAATACGGGGCCGTTGTGTGGTGTCATGAAGCACTAACTGACCTTAGAACCTTTAATTGATCAAATTGGCCATTAGGAAGTAGTGAGATAGTCGACTTTGGTGCAGTCCAAAGTTGGTTGATACTCGATACTACACTCATTGAGATCGGACTTTCGGGATATTTTGGTCGCTAATAAAGAGGCTTGCATTGAAACAATGCCCGATGAAGAAAGATCAATGATATTGAGATTCCCTAGAACCCAGTTACTTTCTAGGATAGGTTGAACCAACTAAACTTCAAGAGGGTACTTACCTATAAACCCCATGCAAGCCTAAACCTAAGGACTTGTCTGCTTTGTGTGTATATGATTACTTGTACATAAACATCATGACATCATACCATAGCATTTTCAGTAACCATTTCAATGGTCTCAAGCGCCTATGATGCAGGGTTGTATCGAACCAGACATCTATCAAGGGGCAAGAATATTTATTTTCCTCTAACCAAATACTGTCAAAGACCAAAGTACAATAACTTGAATCAAGGGCTATGAACCACTCGACTTGGTGAGCTCGATTCTCCTGGAAGACATTCAACAATACGAAGTTCTCCAATCAAAGTTCAACTTCTAACATCTTATTTTGTTTACCCCACGAGATCCTTAAAAACATTGCATCCCCATACCATGCATCATATCATGACAGGTTTTTCCCTTACAGGTTTTCTCATCTTTCTACTGTTTATTTTAGTAAGATGGATATCAAACAAACCGATAATGATTTGCAAGCACATAATTCCCAGTTCCAAGAGACCTTGCTGACCCTGGCTAAGGGGCAACAAGAGATGATGACTTTGCTGGTAGCCAAGAAGAAACCCAAAAAGAAGGCCCTCGTCAACATGGGTAAAAGGTTCAAAGGTCTGGTTTGTCAGGTACAGTTAGTCGAAGAGTCGCCTGAGGAGGACGAAAATCAAGATGAAGAAGGAAGGAGCACCCGTGCTAGGGGTGCCAATGATCAAGTTTCCAAAGACGAAGATTACTTTGATGAGAAGTATCCTCCGGCTGAGGATAAATATAAGAATTTGGAAGACAAACTAAAGGTTGTTGAAATTCAAGCCCTTCCTGGCTTGGATTTTGATGATTTGGGCTTAGTACCTAGGGTTGTCATTCCCCATAACTTAAAGATACTGGTATTTGCCAAGTATGATGGGGTTTCCTGCCTGAAACTTCATCTAAGGTCTTACGTGCGCAAGATACAGCCATACACTATCGATAAAAAGATTTGGATCCATTTCTTCCAAGAGAGTCTAGCTGGGACTCAACTAGAATGGTTCTATCAATTGGAGGGTTCCCGCATCCACACATGGGAAGATCTAGTCACTGATTTTTATCATCAGTACCAGTACAATGATGATTTGGTACCAACTAGAGTTTAACTTCAAGGAATGACAATGGGTACTAATGAAGGGTTTAAAGAGTACGCGCAAAAATGGAGGGATCTTGCTGGTAGGGTCCAACCACCACTAACTGATAGAGAACTAGTTGATATGTTCATGGGTACGTTAATTGGACCCTTTTTCAACTTATTAATTAGGAGTTCTTTGTTTGGTTTCACTGAGTTAATCCTAACTGGTAATAGGGTCGAAAGTGGCATTAAGAGTGGAAAAATTCCCATGACACCTGCTTTTGCGTCCAACTCTGTAAAGATGCCCTTTACTGGTAAAAAAGAGTCTAATGTTGTGTATGGATCAAGAAGTCATTCTAAGACTGACTGCCATCACTCAGTGGGGGCAGTTCTAATTTCTAATCCTACGTCTACTCAATCACAACGAGAGGGTAGGCGTAGGACGAAATTTCAAGAAAGACAATACGCCAAGATTGGTATGTCCTTACCACAAGCACTACAACATTTACTGAAAGCTAAGCTCATTTCAATAAGAGGACCCTCCACAAAATCCCAATACATCTCCATCTCAATACAACCCAAATGCCAAATGTGCTTACCACTAAAATAGCCTCGGACACGATACCAATGATTGTTGGACTTTAAAGAATAAAATCTAAGACCTAATTGATAACAAGACAATTGAATTCAACCCTATGACAACTCCCAACATAATCACTACTCCAATGCCAAATCATTGAGAGCGCTCAGTTCATTTTGAATTTTCAGTTGTAATTTCTCTTGTTTGTTCGAACACTTATCTATTATGGCAAACTTTGTTTAATTAATGCATTTAATATGTTTGTCTTGAATTAATCCAATCATTTTCACTATATTTAAATTGTTCTTTTATTCCCTTTTTGTGATATTCAACTCTCGTTAAAATTTGTAAGCCTTTAGAGGGAGGATGACAAAAAAATACCATAATCTCATACAATATGCTTTTGGAAAGACCTTGCTGATGATGCACATGCGTTCTTTCAATTCCTAAACATTGGAGTTATAAGGAAGATAATCCCTAGTAAACCCCTTTGAGCCAAAGGAGTAGGAGTTTTCTTTTTCACACAAAACTGAAACCTTTAATCATAACCTGGGGCAGGGGAGTTTCTCAGTTAACTCAAATGCGTATTCAGTCGCAAGCTTTCACTTTGTATACAATGAATGACATCAAAAAAATCCTTCTGAATTAAAAGACGGTGATGGTTCCCCGTAAATAGGCAGTCATCATCTCACACAAGAAAAGCCCACTGAGTTAAAACCTACGAAGGAGACTTAAGAAAAACTAGGGCATCCCGCTGACTGTAGTCTCAAAACAAAACAAAAACAGTCAGGAAAAATTAACGATAATAAATCAAAAAGAGGTCGCTACAAATCCTCGACAATGAAAAAATGTTGTAAAATTGACTGCCTTCTCAAATAAACTTCCAGTTTCAGAACCATCACCTAAAAACCATTCCAAGACTCAATTGGAACTCAAGCGTGCAATTAACTGAGTATAGGGTTGGAGAACATCATGGAGAGCAGGTTGGGTACAAGTAAACTTTCAACCTTATCCTTTGTTTCTTAAACCATGAACCAAGCCGCGTTACAACCCCTTAAAAGTCCTAATTGAAGCATGGGTTAGTTCGAAAGCATACTGTTACAAAAGGAATCCTGACACCTGTATGGCTTACTGTAAATCATGAGTTTAATTCATATTCTTATAAAATTCTTTTATTTGCTAAAAATGCATTTTTAAAATATCAAGACAAACATAAACTTTACATTGTTTGAATACCACTGTTTTCATATGGATAATTGTTTAACAATGGAGAAATTCACACGGCGAATATCCAATGAACGAAAATTCTCTCAATAAACAGAACCACTTCAAATGGAAAGAAACTTCCAATGACAAACTCTCCATAATCAAGGGGCATGACATGTTACTGTCCAACTCATCTGTGGCAGTCAAGTCGAGATTCCAAGAAATCTCTCAAGAAGTGCTGAATAACCAGGGACAGGTCTGCATCTGAATCACTTGGGGCATTGAACATTAATTCCAGTAAAGGGTCACGTACGACCAAGCACACATTTTCTAGCAGCGCTACAACACTTACTACTATGGACAGTGATAAATCCCCACAAAGTCCCTTTCATAAGGTGATCCCCAGTGAAGTCGCCAGAGGCACCTCTATAAGGTTATCCCCACAGAATAATATTCACGGATAAGGGTCCAAATCCCACAAGGAAAAATTCGTGGATATCTTCAATCAAATTATTCCCACAAATTTTATTCATGAAATCCTCAGCCAGAGTTTCAATCTTTGAAAAAAATTCTCTCCCCAGCTGATTTGGTCTTAAAAGAAGAAGCCTTATGGAGTTCTTCCTAAAGAATTCATCTCCCCAATAAGGTCTTCAAAATACTTTCTTCAACAGGGTTCATTTTCCAAATAAACTACAAATTCCCCAACTTGAATTTGCTTCTCCGAATATTACAAATCAATGGATGAAACCCCTTAATCCCCGGTAGAGTCATTACAATCCCCAACAGAGTCGTTACTATCCCCGAAAGTTATTATGAAACCTGGAACCGACCAGATAATAGTTTAACTTCTTCAAATCACTAAAAAAAATCCTTTTCCCCAGTAGAGTTTGTCACTATCCCTAGTGAGTTTCTACAAAGCATGGAATCCGATCAGATAACAGTTAACTTCTTTATCCCCAATAAGTTGTTGTAAAGCCTGCATCCGACCAGATAACAACTAAAATTTCTTCCTATCCAATCAAGAGATAGCTCCCTGATAGAGAAATGGACAACTAAAACTCCTGAACTCTACTCCCTCAAGCAGAAATCAACACTCTCCACAGAGTTTCCCTAAAGCAGAAATAAACACTCTCCATAGAGTTTCCCTCAACAAAGTCATTATTCCCCACATAATTCCCTCAAACAAAACTGGAATCCCCAGCGGAGACTTCTAAATAAAGTTCGAAGATACACATACTCTTCATCCTTAACAACAGTCCGGGATTTAACTTCCCAAAACTCCCCAGCAGTAGTCAGGAATTTATTTTCCCAGACAAAGATGCATTTCAGTAATATTTCACATTCATACATCATAGCATATGCATAAAAAACGCATATAGCACAATCTTATTTATTTTGAGAACATCATTAAACCATGCATTTCATACATCATGACATTGTGTATAGCTAACTCTTTACCTTTTCAGGAAAGATCAATCAACAGACGTATGTTATCAACTATCTATGAATTTCTCTCCAAGACAAGATAAAGCTTGGATTTTTTTTCATTACCTGTTGAAGTAGTAGTCGTCAAAGATTCCTTCATTGCCTTTTGAAGTAGTAGTCGTCAGATTCCTTCATTTCCTGTTGAAGTAATAGTCATTAAAGATTACTTCATTGGTTGTTGAAGTAGTAGTCATCAAAGATTCCTTCATTACCTGTTGAAGTAGTAGTCATTAGATTCCTCCATTACATGTTGAAGCAGTAGTTGTCAAAGATTCTTTCATTGCCTGTTGAAGTAGTAGTCGTCAAAGATTCCTTCATTACCTGTTAAAGTAGTAGTCGTCAAAGATTCCTTCTTTTCTTGTTGAAGTAGTAGTCATCAAAGATTCCTTCATTGCCTGTTGAAGTAGTAGTCGTCAGATTCCTTCATTACTTGTTGAAGTAGTATTCGTCAGATTCCTTCATTTCCTGTTGAAGTAGTAGTCGTCAGATTCCTTCATTACCTGTTGAAATAGTAGTAGCAAGATTCCTTCATTACCTGTTGAAGTAGTAGTCGTCAGATTCCTTCATTACCTGTTGAAGTAGTAGTCGTCAAAGATTCCTTCATTATACGTTGCAGTCAAGCTTCATACTTACCAGCAATCACTTTAGATGGAATCTATAAGCCCATCTCCGATATCTGTTTATCACCTCTCCAAATGGCATTTATAAGCTCATTCCTGACACAATCAACTAACACATAGTCGGGTGCAAATTTCTGGGCGCTCTAGTGTTCAACCATCTTCCACCTTAAAGTCACGAATGACGGATCCGCCAATGTAACTCTTCAGGTTTAAGAAGATTGAACAGGGGCAGCTGTTGTACCCTAAAATTTTCCCTCTCTTTTCTCAAGACCTTTCTCACAAGGTCTTCAAATGGCTCCAGCTTGCAAAAGGATTGATTAGGTCAAGTTATCTTTGCAACACTAATACATCAAATTAGGGTTTAAGTTTTCATAAGCACAATTGGACTTTTAATGCCTCAAAAGACTTTCATGGATCATTATGGACCCTCAAGAATGCTCATGTCAAGTTTCAAGTCTTGTATCACAAATTCTGCTCAAGCAATTGATGACATAAAATCGGTTGTATTGGTGAAAAAGTCAAATGAAGCCCCAAAAGTCAAACTTTGACTTTTTGGTCAACATTAACTTTCAAAGATCATAATTCATCAAGATATTCAAAAATACAAATCTTGATCATCAAGAAATCAAGAAAGTCAAAAGTCAAACTTTTCAAGACTTAGAAATTTTTTCTAAGTGTTTTGTACATGATAATTTCATTACTTCATGCCATTCTTTCACCAAGATGCAAGATGATTCAAGGAAAACTTCCAACATGAAAGTTATAGATCTCAAAGAGATATAAAACATTGTAGGGCAGTACTTTTTTTATAAATGCTTGGATTTTAAGTTATAAATTCATGAAGTCATGGCATTTTTTGTATAAACACTTAGAAAACTTTTCAGCAGGTTTGGTCAGGTTTTTATCCCAACTTCTTGGCCAGTTTTCGTTAAGTTCCAGTTTGATTCAATAAAAGTGGAAAACATGAAAGTTGTTGACGATGTTTCAAGCTTTCCAAAACATAAAAGAGCATGAATTTATCATGATTGAGCTAAGATATTCAAGGGCCTGAAGTTGGGCATTCATTCTTGATTTACAAGACAGATTTGTGATGAACAAGGAACCAAAATCTTAGCTATGCTGCATAATCTTCACTTTACAGGCCTCTTGACTTGAAAATCTATCCATAATCAGATGTTTACACAATTGATTGAACCATTATCCAAGTGATTCAAGTATTTTCCATTGCATCTTTCCATTTTTGGCACAAAGGACCATTGCCAATCTTGAAAAGTTCACTTTAATCACAAAGTTAATTTCTTGAGCATCTAACTTATTTTTCTAATCACACACAACTTCTACAAGTCAGAACAAACATGTTTAAAGTGATAAACCACTTTAGATAGCTTGGTACAAGCATTGGAAACATGTTCTTCATGCTTGATTCAAAAATAAGCAAGATAGGCATAACATGTGATTCAAATCTGAGTTGTTTCAAATCTAAAAAATTCTCTATAAATAGAGAGGCCAATTGCAAGAGAAAAGGGTCAGAAAAAAAATAAAGAGAAAAGCCAGAAGTTTTGTTGTAAACTAGCCATCAAAATCCCATACTCTCAAAAAATCCATAACTGTCCAAAAGGCTTCCACTCTTGAGTGTTAAAGTCCAAATCATTGGAACTCTCACACCTTGCAAGATCTGTCCAAACAAACCATCTAAACACCTTACATGCATATTATAGGAGTTGTTGAAACACAAGAAGAACTTCTGTAACATCACTATAACCATTTCCTAAGCTCAAGAACAGCCAACACAACCGTTCAAACTCAAAATACAAATTTCAGCTCCAAGCAAAACAATGATAGAGTTAAAAAATGACAGTATGAGTCGACACATACTTGTATAAGTCGACACATCTTAGTGGAAAAATAGGCTATGAGTTGACACAAAGCATAATGAGTCGACACATACTACTATAACAGGTACAAAACAGAAAGAAAAAACAGGCTCATGAGTCAACAGAAACATGTATGAGTCAACACATGCAAGGAATGAGTTGACACATACCCATATGCATCGACTCATACTAAATTGTTTTGGCAATACAGGGGCAAGGGAAGGTTATATGTCGATGCAAAAGAGCATGTGTCGACACATAATATTCAAAAATGTAATTTTCTTCCTTTTTACATTGTTTTTATACTTTCTACATATTTTATTCATGGATATTCAATATGGTTGTAATATTTAAGCTCATATTCCATCCCCATTTGTAAATTATACCCCTATCCCCATAATGATGTAATAGTGTAGGATTTTAATTTCTGTAAATTTATCGTTTTCCATATAATTGTTAGTAACTAGGATGTGTATGGTAAGACTAAAATCAATCTTAGACAACCCTAATCCAAGACAAAACAATGCATGAAAAATAAATACTTGCACACTTTGCACCTCTAGGGATAACTCCACTTGTTGCCTTGAGAAAATGGTTGTGTTATGCATTTGAGATGCCTTAGAAAAAACAAACAAAATACAAGATCATAGTCCCTTGATGACGCTTCGAATGTTGCCTCACAAATGATCTTAGTCCCTTAATAAAAAATGTTAAGGTATCTCGCAACATTGTATCTTATGACTATACGATGACCCGCCCCCGTCCCTTCACATCCAAAGATAAGGCTACTTACCAATCAATGGTGAGATAGCAATATCAAAGGAAGGAAGAAATGAACAAAAGACTTTTGAGTAGGTAGAATGTTCTTAGTTGCTTGCTTACAATCCATATTCAAAAACAAACATCTTTTCAAACACAAAAAATACTTCCAAAACATGAAATATTTTCAAAAATTCCAACCCTTTGTATGCATTCTTATAGAGAAGAGAATCATTACAAAGTTTTGCTAAACGAAGGCACTTTTAAAAAATACTTTTAAAACCCACCACAAACACATTTAAAACAAAGCAATTTACAAAAGTGATCTAGCAAGCAACTAAGAGACCATAGATAACTATGGATGAAAAGGGTGCTAACACCTTCCCTTTTCATAAACTACCCCCTGAACTCAAGAAAATATCTCAACAAGTCTTTCCTGTTCTTTTCGCCCTTTCCTTATTGGATAAAATAAAAGTCGGTGGCGACTCTTGCTATCCGCAACAATTATGATCAAACGAAAAACAACCAAGTCAGTTTTCCCACTGTATTACAATAAGGTAAAAGCCAAAGAAAAGAACGACCCAACAAGAAGCCAACACTTGACATAAGAAGTCAATGTAGAATTCCCATCCTTTAGATTAAAACCAAGTAAGCAAAAATACTAAACCTCTGAGAAATACCAAGCTTCAGATGAATTAAGTCTTCACAAAAATTGGGCAGAGTAACGGTTGTATATAGAGGAATCCTCAATCACGGACAAAGCATATAATCAAAATAACCTTCACACAAAGACAATAAACCCAATGTCTTAGGATAATCCCTAAGAACTTCATACAAAATAACAACAGAGCCACAAGGTCTAAAGTATCAAGACTTCTAATCCTAAGTCCAAGAGATCCACAACTCCACAATGCCAAGGGTAGTAACCAAATAGTCCAAGTAACCTTAAGACGTTTAATGTTCAAGTTGGTTATTAAGTGTTTTCAAGAGAAAATAAAAGCTCAAATGGGAAAAGATAAAAAGGCATAAAGATAAATGCTCAAGTGAGAAAAAGAGAAATGACATGGAACGTAAATGCTAAAGTAAATGGTAAATAAAAATAAAGGCACCGAAATAAAGACATAAAGTAAAGGCATGAAGTAAAGGTATAAAGTAAAGTTAATTGTTAGTGAATTATAAGTTAGAAGGTTAGTCCAATGACAATCTTGAAGCTTGCATTTGAAAAGTCATAAGAAGATTGATAAAATCAAAGCTTCTCAACAACAAGTCTCATTTTCTTTTTGTCAATTATATCATTCATTTCAAGTGCTTAAAGCAACCACATATGATCAACGATGTTCAAATGATTCACTTAGACCAAAGTTCATGAAGTTCATTAGATCTGATATAATCAAAGCCTCCTAACAATGAGCTTCAAAGTTATTGAATCAAAGGTTTCAAATTAAACATACTTGGGCTTTCAAACATAAGTTTGGACCACGAATAATCATTTTTCGAATCGGGACAAATTTAGCGCTATGTTAAGAAATCATAATTGAACTTATGTAGAAGTCACACATATTTTAAGGTCGGTCAATAGCAATTTATTTACCAACATGTTAGAGAAGTGACATGTAGATCACTCTCCAAAAACATGTAGCACAATTAAGAACAAGAAAGGGATAAGATGAAGAGGGAAGGGATGTATCAGATGAAATTAGTGTTTCAAATGCCATCAACATCATTCATCCATTTTGGTGGATTTCGTTTTTCAACCTATCAACACCCAAGATCCAATGAGGTTGAGGAACTTGTCCCAAAAATAATACTCAAATCAAAATCAAACAAAAAAATAAAATATATTTAATAAAACAATATTTAAATATATAACAAAAGGAAAATAATTGGTGAAATATACAAAATGTGTTAAAACACCAAATAAAAATCCTAAAAAATATCAGAGGTCACACATGAGTCAACAAATATTGAAAAAAAAATTTAGAATTTTTTTAAAGTCAGAAACTATTTTTAAAATTTAATGAAATAAGCAAAATAAACCAAAATTTGTGAAAAATAGTAAAATCAAAAATAAAAATAGAATGAGGTTACCAATATTTGTCAAGAGGTCATTGGATCTTTTTATAATTTTTTCAGAATTAAAAAATCAAGAAATGTATTTTTAAACAATTAAAACAACTCAAATGAAGTGAAAAATCATAAAAATATCAAATCACAAAATAAAATTGTGAAAAAATAAAAATCAGAAAGAGAAAAATCAAAAGCATTTTGGAGAACGTTTTCACATTTTTAGAAGTTGAAATGAATTTTTTGATGAATTTGTGAAGTTTAAAATAATTAAAATACAAAATCAAAAAATAAAAATAAAGACAAAAATATATAGACCATTAGATCAATGTCAAAACGCGTTAGTAATCAAATCCAAGGGATGTAGCGCATTGTGCATATCATGGTCATTAGTGAATAAGCCCCCGGATCAATTTTTTAAAACATATTTTGAAAAAAATAGGTGGAGCCTTGTCATTGGTTGAGAGATGACACGTTGGTCATCTTTAAATTCTGACCACGCGCGAGTTGCAGGTTCCATGAACTGTAAAATTAGAAGCTCGGGCCAGTGTCATTCGCTTCATCTCTTCAAGACGATTCCAATGGTACCCTCGCGAAAAATTTATAAAAATTGTATCTTAGTCGATTTGAGAAAAACCAGAAGAAAAATGTTGGAAAGGGATTTAAAAATTATCAGCAAAACTCACTTCCAGTTAAAAACTAATGATGTGATCAATATCATAGTGATGAGAGCTACATTGTAGTGACAAGTTTGGAGAGAATTGATAGAGGAATCTACCTATTGAAGCTCAACTTTAGAGCTCTGAAACTTGACTTGTCTAACACGATTTATGAAACCTCAAGACTTGGTTCTTCTTCTATTAGCTTCAGTGAAGTTCAAGGATGAAGAATTAGCAAAGAAATTGGATTGAAGAATGCTTTAAAACCAAATTCGAAGTTACAGAATTGAGAGGTATGGGGGAAGTTCAAAAAGGGATTTTTGGCTCTCTAAAGCTTGTCCAATGAGTGAGATATCATCCTCTATTTATAGGGAAGTGAACGATGATGAGAAATTAGATGAAATATGAGTAAATCATGTAAACCAAGCCAGCTGTGATCATGCCAAACGCGTGACTTGAAATGCCTTAAAACTACCTCATACCAAGTGCAATTCTTATCAAAATGCATTTGGGCAATTAGTTAAACATGTTAAGGAACTAAACTTTGGGTATTTCGACCTGTAATCCAAGTTTACTCATGGTAAAAATTCTGACTCGAGGCAAAAAACAGATTCCATGAAGCCAACTTTAACCATGCATAAGTCACTACTCAAGGACATTTATGGCATGATTCTTGAAGCATTTGAAAGACAAGGTTACAATATTTACAACGTGCCAAGAAAGACATCATTTGGATAATTGAGCTGAAAGTTATGATCAATTAAAATCGTGAAAAACACACTGACTTTTGTACTTAGAAATATTTCTAAGTATGGGACCTTAAAATGATCTATAATGTTCTTCAAAACTACATACCTTCCACTCAAAATTTGGTCTTGATATTTGAAGATGACATGAAGTAGACTTTTTGAATTGAGTTGTGGAATTTAGATCACTCAAAAATCATAAGAAATGAAAGAGTTATGGTCTTTGGAAGATGATGAACAAATTTGGGAAAATTCACAAAAGACCTTTAATCTTTTCAGTCCTTCAACAACTTTCCAAGCATTTTCAAGTCTTTCACATTGAAACAGATTTGTAGTAGACATCCCAAAGATTATTTTGGAAAAATAATAGGCTCAAGGAGATAAAAATTGACCAATTTATGATCATTTAAAGTCAAACCCTAAGATTCAAAGGCTTTTCAAGGAGACTTATAATCTTTTCCAACCATTAGTGATCTTCCATTCAAACTTAACCTTATATTTATGAAGAGATCTTGTTAAGGACCCTTTAAAGAGAACCATGGCTTTGGATTCAATCAAAAATATCAAAAAATAAGCAAGATATGGTCCTTAGTAGTTAACAAACCCTAGCTCAGAGAATATCAAAAGGACTTGAAACCCCTTTCAACTTTTGATGATTTTTCTTGCACAATTGGATCTTGTCATGTGAAGAGAGGTTGTTGTAGATGATAATGAGAATCCATAACAAAAAGAACCAACTAAAATGTTGAAAATTGATAGAGTTATGCACATGTGATCACTAAATCAATCACTTGCTCAATTAGGTCAAGCTTGTTGAACTAATCTTGAATATTTTTGAACTTTCTTGGAAAAATAAAGCATGGTAGATCAAAATAGGTCTTAAAATGATGTTGTCTTGAAGCACACTCAAAGATGGAGTTAAGGTCTCAATGAAACTTATTTAAGAAGGCATGGAAATAAACACATGAACCTATGAATCTTCTTGATGAATACCACCACCGACTTTGAGGAAATATTGACCATAAATCTTTGATATCATAGACATTGCCTTAAAGCTTGAGCTCTTGAAATCTATTGAAGAACCATTTAACTGAGGATCATCTCTCAAAACCCTAAGTTAGAGGATGAGATGAATGCAATTGTAATCACCTACAATATGAACATTCAAAGAAACATATATACATATCTTGATGTTAGTTAAAAGAACACATGTACAAGATACACAATTTAAGGTGCTGGTGATCCCTCAAAAGTAAACTTAAAGATAGGATGAAGTAGAAAGGGAGAACCAACCTTAATGTGTGATATTAATGTATTGATAAAAATGAGATGATGAGAAATCTTACGGGGACAAATTGGGGTATAACAGATTATTAAAGTTTAAATTGCTTTGTTGATTAGCTTACAATCACTTTGATTGTAAGTGCTTTTGAATATCAACAAATCTCAAATAAAATTTTGAAAAACTGATTGCGCGTCATATTTTTGATAAATTGTCATGTTATGTTTTTAATATGATTTCATTGGATATTAAACGGTTAATAGAGATATTATTATGTTGATTGATTTTATCATTATTATTAATTCCATATGGCTCATGCATATTCGAGGTTCCAATAACTATGTTCGTTTAGACTACTACATTGATCTAGGCCAAAATCCTTCCACTCAACATTGTTTTTCAAATAAGTTTTAAATAATCATTTTGAAATATAATTTTTATTTGGGGATCTATTCACCCCCCCTCTAGATCTGTTGCCATAGTCTAACACTCTAGTGTAAGTTTTTACCTTGAGAGGGAGAACCTATTATGTGTGACAAGCGGAGTGCTAACATGTCTGGTTATACAAGCTTGTAGGTTGTGTCGGTTTTACAAAGTTTACATGATCAACGTGTAGCTTATGTTGTGGTTTTATTCCTCTCTTCATTTGATTTGGTTTTTGGTTGTTTTAGCTAAAATTTTCCAAAGGGGGAGATTTTTAGTTCCATGTTTTTATGGTTGGGTAAATTTTGGCTAAGCATTATTCTAAATATAGTTCTATGTTGATGTTGAGTAAGATGGTACAACATCTTTATCAATTGTCATAGCAGTTCCAGGTGTTATGAGTTTTTTCTATCAGATATTGAAGATGGTGTCATAACATCTAGACCAGCGGGTACAACAGAGTCTGCAGGTGCCTTTTTATAGAAGTTCCAACAAATGTTATAATATGTTACAACAAAACATCTTGACAGAGCATTGGATATTTTATCCTTGAAGATTTAATTTAAAGATATGAATATCTGGAATATTTTATACTCATTATAGGTGCAGGTCAATCAAGGATTTTGTTAGAAACAAGTGCATATTGGATTGGTTACTAAAAAGGATTGATTGAGACTTTTTAAGGAGGTTTTATGAAGATTGTTTCTATTTTTGTGGAGAAGATTCTGCGGGTTTTGGGACCTATTTATTGAAGAGCCCAAGCCCACTGCAAAAGTCTATTTAAGAAGTCATCCAAGACCTAGTTTTTTAAGCATAATTTTTATTGTAAAACCTTGTGAAAAATAAGGGTTTAGGGTTTGATAGCCCTTAGGTTCTCCGTGTGTTTTTTATTGTGCGTCCCTATGTATCTCTGATATATTTGAGTTGATTAATTGTGCTTGACAATTTGTCAAGTTATTGTTCTCACTCAAAGCCCGTGGGAACGAGTTAAGTATTGTTCTTAGTGAAGGTTTTAAGAAAACTAAGTGAGTTGTAATTGGGGAGTGTGTTCTTCCTAACAGTTCCTGGTATTGGAATTGTTTTTCCCTATGATTGGGAGTTTTTATCACTACAGTGATTGGAAGTGGGATGTCAATTTTCCATATCTATGAGGTGCCTAGGTAGAAGTTGTATTGGGTAGGGATTAAGCGAGAAGTTGTAAACAGGGGAGTTTAGCTTCAAATTAATACTATTGATATTGGATTTCCTTCTTGGCTTGGTATCCCCCAGAGTAGGTGAGTTTGCACCAAACTGGGTTAACAATTCCTGTGTATTCTTTCTTTTTCTGCAAGTTATAATTTTGCTGTGTTGTTATTGTGTTTGTTGTTGTGTCAACAAATTTCATAATATTTGTTGTGACATTGTGTGTTGTTAAGACATTAGTCTTAACTTCTGATATTGTGTGTGTTCCAGATTTTCAACAAGACACCTTTGTTTATAACCTTGCTCAAAATGACTTTTGTGTTAATCATTGTATTTCATTTGTGTAATCTTCTTTCTTAGAAGCATCTTTCTGAATACACCTTTTGTATCTCAACTTTTGAGTTATTATTCCTTGAGAGATTAGGGTATAGTCAAAAGTCTTAAGAAAACATTGACAGTAGGTCTAGAGGTAGCTTCTTTAGCAGCGAACCAGGATAAAAATATTGTGTTCGTTATTTTTATTCTAAATTATTTATTCTTTGTTTTGGAAAAAGAAAAAGTTTCATTTTAGAAACCCAAGTGAAACCCCCTTTTTTATTTCCTTAACATTCAATCTCAATTTCTGAGATCTCAATGCATTGCAAAAGAGAGGAATGGTAATTGAATTGACATTCATCAACATACTAGATGAAACTTGTGAAGAGTGTATACAAGTGAAGAAACACAAGGATAAATTCAAAAAAGATGTAGGTTGTAGAACCAAGTATCACCTTAAGGAGGTGTGTTCTGATATATGTGGGAAAATGCAAGTTGATTCGATTGATCTCAATAAATATTTTGTCACATTTTTTGATGATTATAGTACAAAACTATGGACATACCTAATCAAAAGAAAGAATGAGGAATTCAAATTGTTTAAGAAGTTCAAGTCCATGGTTGAGCGACAAAGCGGTCACAAGCTCAAAGTTCTCAAAATAGATGGTGGAGGAGAATATGTCTCAAATGATGTTGAGAAATTTTATAATGAAGGGGGGATAGCGCATGAGGCAGTATCACCTTATACACCATAATAAAATAATGTTACCGAAAGGAAAAATCGAATGATTATGAACATAGTGAGGAACATGTTAAAAGGGAAGAACTTATTGAAAAAATTATGGGGAGAAATGGTATCCAAAACTGCCTATTTGTTGAATATGTGTCCAACAAAGAGGCTTAAGAAGTTAACACCGGAGAAAGCATGGTCGAGATTCAAACCGAATCTGAACCACTTGAGAGTTTTCGGTTTGGTAGTGTATCGACATGTTCTGGAACAACTTAGAAAGAAGTTGGATGATATATGAGAGATGGTGATACTTGTAGGATATCACTCTATTGAAGGTTACAAGCTATTTGATGCTGCAAACAAAAGGATTGTGATCAACTGAGACGTTATGGTCAATAATTTAAAGCATTTGCAGCAACTTGTAACCAATTATGAATAGCATATAACGGGTTACCAGTAGTTTGTAGAAATGTGTAACCGATTAAACCTTCAAAATTTCAGATTCTGCAGAAATGGGAAGTGCAAAGACGCCGCAAGTCGGAGCCCACACTAATGAAAATGTAAGAAGATCAACAAGGCAAAGATTATTTCCTCAAAGACTCCAAGATTGTGAGATGTTTTGTGACAACAAATTCAATGATGATGGTGATTTCTTCCATTTTGCACTTATGGTTGAATCAGAACATGCTAATACGGAAGATGCCTTAAGTTTAATAAAGTGGTTTATGCTATGAAGGAGGAGTTGAAATGGATTGAGAAAAACAATACTTGGGAGTTAGTTGATCTACCGAATGGAAAGAAGTCGATTGGTGTAAGATGCATCTATAAGGTGAAGACAAATCCCAAAGGTGAAATAATCAAGCATAAGGCTCGTTAGTTGCAAAGGGATTTTTGCAAAGAGAAGGCATAAACTTTGAAGAGGTATTTGCACCAGTTGCTAAAATTGAAACCATGAGGCTAGTTATTGGTATTGTGAATAAAAATAATTGGTCCATATATCAAATGTATATCAAATAGGCATTTTTGAGTGGACTGCTTGAATTGGTCCTCTGGTTTTGTTGTGAAAAACCAAGAAGGAAGGTTCTACAAGTTGAGAAAAGCGCTATATGGTTTGAAACAAGCTCCAAGAGTTTGAAACAAGAGGATAGACAATTTCCTAATTGAGACTGACTTCAAGTAATATGTATCCGAACACGGCGTATATGTGAAATACGATATAAGTGAAGAAGTGATCATTCTTTGTCTATACGTAGATAATTTGTGGATTACAGGCAATGATGAGAAGAGCATTTCTTATTTCAAGAGTGAACTTATGAAATAATTCAAGATGAGAGACTTTGGTATCATGACATATTCCTTGGCATAGAGTTCCACAAGTCCAAAAGAGGACTACTTATACATTAAAGGAGATATACTCTTGAGATGAAGAAGTGTGAAATTTAGCATTGTAATGTTGCCATTGCACCAGGTGAACCAATACAACAATTATCAAAAAATGAAGAGGAGCAGAATGTGATCCAACTCAATATAGAAGGTTGATTAGATCCTTGCATAACTTGCAATATATGATCAGATTTGGTGTTTAGTATTGATATTGCGAGTAGATTAATAGAGAGACCAAAGGTGTCTCACTTGGCAACAAACAAGAGGATCCTAAGATATGTCAAAGGATCTATTACCTGCGAAATCATCTTTCCCGCACCAGATTCAGGCAGAAAATGCAATTTTCTCAGTTTTACCGATTCCAATTGTTGCGGAGATAAAGATGATTGAAAGTCTACATCAGGATACATCTTTATGTTTGTTAGAACATCAATCTCATGGTGTTCGAAGAATGAACCAATAGTGGCACTCTCACTTGTGAGACCGAGTATATTGCTGCTTCGCTATGTGTGTGCCAAGTCGTATGACAAATGAATCTATTGAAGGAGTTTGACAACAATGAGGATGAGGCTGTTACGCTCTTGGTGGATAACTTTTATGCGATTAATCTTGTTAAGAACCTAATTGCACATGGGAGAAGCAAGCAAAATGAGATGAGATTTCACTACTTGAGGGAACTTGTTAATGAAGGAAAGTTAAGATTGGGATATTATAGAAGTGAAGACCAAATGGATGATTTATTGACTAAGGAAGTCACCAATGATGTGTTCAAAATGTTGAAGATGAGCATGAGCATGGAAGACTTAGAGCACTTGAAATAAAGTGGTGTGTTAAGAGATTTTTAGTATTTCAAGTGTTGTAATCGATTAACACAGAGGTGTAACCGGTTACAACTGTTAGTTAATTTCTGATTTTTAGTAGGTGTAATCGGTTTCAAATTTTGTATAACTGATTAAAAGTCTAGCATTTTGCTTTTTTAGGATTTTGGCTTGATTGTATCCTAATTAATATATATATATATATATATATATATATATATATATATATATATATATATATATATATATATATATATATATATATATATATATATATATATATATATATATATATATATATGTACTCTAGTGGTATTCTTGTAATATATAATTAATAAAATATAAAAAATTATCACTCTTAATTGTTTCTCTCTTTAATTCTCCCCTATCTCTCTAATTCGCCAAACTCAAATCCTCCATTATTTACGAACGAGTGATCGTAATTTCTAACAAAACTAAAAACGACAATACTCTTTCTATTCTAGTCACTATTATAAGTATAATATTATTATAAATATGATATTATATTTTCAAATTAATTGAATTACATATGTGTATGATATTTATATAGACGATATACATCAAATATTCAATAAATGAAAATATTTTGCTTGTAATATGACATGGGATAATTTATAAAGATTAAGACGGTATTCAATCTGCATTTCACTCAAAATTTTATTCTACAAACTCATCATATAGTCCAAATAACTTCTATTGAATGAGTCAAAAGCCATATTCAAAGTCCAACTTTATCCAGGTCTTTTTTTCTACAATCATCTCCTTCAATTTCATTTAATACTTAGGCCCACATACAATTTCCCTTTCCTTGAGAAATTGTTTGCACACAGTTCTTCCTTTTCAACAAACAAAAGATGGATTATAACCAATATCAAACTCCACATTTATTTGGAATTCATTTACCATGTTGCAACTTGTAAACATCAAACAAATTTAAACAAAAATAAAGAATGATATTATAATTTATTTATAAGATTGTATATTAATATTGTTATCTTAAAATATACTTACTATACCTCACACTTGAGTGCATGTACCACAAACATAATACAAAAAATAGTACTTTTTCAAGATCTTAACATTTAAATCAACTATATTATTGCATAATTTCCATTAATTTTCACCTATGCAAACTAGCATAAAAAGAATTTTGAGGAAAGCAAGGAGAATTCTTCCAAACCTCAGAATGAGCCTTAAATATTTCCATAACCTTATCTTTCAAATACTTTGCATGATCAGCTTGAAGCAAAACAAAAAGCTTAGAAATAGTTCCAACTTTTAACATCTCTTCCAAAACCGTCTTAGTAGCCGAAAATTTACTTATCAAAGAAAGTATAAACACCGCTCTATCATCAACCGCTATTGAAACCTTAAAGATTCTCTCAGTCAACACTGCAATTGATCCTTCATGACTCAAAAGCTGAAACCTCCCATTAGCACAAGAACACAAATGAAACAAAATACCAAAAGTTAGCTCCGTGATTCTCTTCTCCGGTATCGACATTAATTCAATCTCTATCAGTTCATTAACAGCACCAGCTTCAACCATCATTAACCTGTTTCTTCCCAAAGGACAACAACATAACAAAACATGTAAAGCAGCACATAAACCTTGTTGAGTTATTACACCGTTTTTTAAAGAGTTTACAACGCTTTTGAAAAACTCGGGTTTTAGTCTCTCTAAAACAACAGAATCGCAGTTGTTGATGAATTTTTTAAGCACCAAAACCGCATGAGATTTCACAGCAACTGAGTTCTTTATCTCAGAAGGTAAATCTAATATCCACGTTAAACAATCTAACATTTCATTGTTTTCTGATAAAAGATTCTTTGCGTCGTCATTAGGAACCTTAACAAATTGTAAGAAACTAAGAGCTTCTTCGATTCCTTCGAGGATTTCACCTTTTCTATAACAATCATATATGAACATGATCATCGCTTTCGGGACACCGTTTTCCAACAAACACTTCTTATTCCTTTCGTTCTCCGCGGCAAGTAACTCCAACTGCATTAAACTCTTGAGCTGAATCTTCGAGTCTTTAATTCCTTTGAGAAGCTTTTCGACATGAGTTGTCGTGAGAGGTGGTTTCGGCGTTGGGATTCTATCGATACCGAGTGAAGCATTCTGTGTGCACCATGATTGAATCAACCGACGAAGCGTGTGGTTCGGTGTTAAATCAGAATCTAGTGGAAGAGGTTGTTTTGTGACAGGACATGTTGTGTTTTTGTTTCGGAGTAACCAATGTTCGATGCTGTCTCGATCGTAGGTTATGCCTGTTATAGCAGTAACTGGATCTTTCATTATTTGGAGAGAGATTGGGCAAAGAAAAAACTGTGGAACTTCAATATCTTCCATGTGAAAGTGTTGAATGATTTGTTTGTTGAATTTGGTGGATAAAAAATGTGGAAGATGTAGTATAAGTGTGTGTTTGTCTATGGTCTATGAAATGGAAAAGTTTGAATAGTGTAGATATTTGAAAATTTGGTAGAAGAACGCGGCTTCATAATTAATAATAATATTATGTATTATTTTTCTTTCAATTATTTTTCTTTCAATTATTATTATTAGGAGAATATTTATATAATAAAAGTATGGTTCATATTTTTTTCTAAAAAAAATATAATAAATATATTTAAATATAAAAGTAAAAATAAAAAAAAAATTATATATGTGTAAAAGAAAATTATATATTTAAAATATTCATTAAAAAAATATAAACTACATCTAAAAAAATACCTAAATTTTTTCCTTATTATTATGATAGAGAGAGATAGATTTTGTGTGAATATTTTTGGTCTAAGGTCAAAGTATGTAAGCGACATACTTCTTTCAGACTAATATGAAATATATATTCTTGACGAAAAAAATATAAAATATAAATAAAAATTATAGGTGAGAAGTTAATGTATTTAATTAAAAGTTAAAATTTAATATTATTAACTTTTCATGTATTTTTTTATTTTTGAGATTTTTGATCGAACTCTAGTATTGATGAGGATAGTTTTTTGGTTCGACAAAGATTAAGTATATTGGTGAAGTCTGTTTACACGCTGATGCCGACGTCTTGCATGTTGTAGTCGAAGTACACTCAAGCATGCACTAGTCAAAATATTAGGTTTGTTAACGTGTCGAATTTGGCCTGTTTGTTTAGCCCAATTGTTTATGTTAGCTTGTAGCATAAGTTAGCTAAGTAGTCTATAGATAGATTAGTTCTCTCAGGTTGTTGAGAGAGGTTAATTGTTGTTATTCACTTGTAATCTGTAAACGCTTATTGAAAAAGAGAATAGTAAAACAGTCACGACCAATCCTGATATTCTTCTTCTTCTCCTTTCTATCTCTTTCGTGAAACCTAATAGGGTTTCTTCTGTTTGTTCAAGAAACTCAATTTTTCTCATAGTTTTGGTTTATTTTTTTGACAACACTCTGTAACGTCCTGAATTTAATTAATTATTTAATTAAATTAATTAAAGATTTAATTATTGGAAATGGTCGAAGTTAGGATCTGTCGGTATTATTTTAAGAGGCGTGATCGGATTAATATGTTGATTTGAGATGTTAAGTGAAATAGTCGGTTTAATCGGAGAAATAATATTAGAAATAATATTATTATATTGGATTTATTGAGTTGATTAAGTGGTGGAAAATAGTATTATAATAATACTATTATTATTTCTTATGGGCTTAATTTAAAGTGTTGTTGGTAGTAAAATGGTCGGTGTGAATATTAGGCCCAATAAAATTAATAATAAAAATTATATGTTAAAGTTGAATAAGAATGAATTAGGTTTTTGTCAAGTAGAAAAGAGAATAAGAAGTGGCTGTAAAGAAAATAAGGTTTTAGAGAAAAGAGAAGAAGAATGTAGGCTTGGAGTTATGGCAGCAGCGGGTTGCAATCAGAATTATAGAGCGATCTTCAATCCAAGGTAAGGGTGGAGTTTCTTATCCTATAATGGGGTTTATGAGAAATTGTATGTGGAATTTAAGGTATAAATTTATTATTGTTTGTGTTTATTCATGGCAATTGATGTTAGAAAATTAATTAATGATGAATATTGGTGAAACTTTCGTATTCTTGTGTGTTGTTGATTGATTGTTCCGCTGAAAATATGTGGATACGAAGGAAACTGGAGAAGTAACAGAGAATCATAGAATGGGGGTTTGATGTCGATCGTTAGTAGGTGGGGGGCTGTCGGTCGGCAGCATTGAGGAAGAAAGGAGAGTGTCGTCCGGCACTAGGTGTTATTGTTGAAAGGGAGTGCCATTCGGCATTGATTGTTAGGCAGGAAGGAACGTGTTTTGTTATATAATTTTTATATGATATCAGTATAGAATTTATTAATACAAAAACATTTAGGGAACAAACTGAACTATTCTTATCAGTAGTATGTTATAGCAGAAGAACAGTAACAGAAGTAGCCTTATGTCAGTAATCTTAATTTAGTAGTGTTAATATAATTTTAACAGCCTGTAGAAATAAGACAGAGTTGGAAATAATTAGTAAAGTTGCAGTAACTGTTTTAGAGGATTAATTAAATAGCAGAAGAAAACATATATTGCCAGTTAGTTAATTAGAAGTGAATATTAGGAGAATAATTAAATAATGAAGGACTAATACATAGAGAGTTATGGGAGTGTTTTAGAAACAACTATCATGTTTGTGCTTTCCTTTGTGATGTGCGTTGATGCTATGATGTTACGAATATTTTGTGAAGATGCAGGAATTGTTATGACGAAGATTTACCTCTATTAATTGGTAATAACAGTGATATAGGCTTGTTGCCAAAGTTGAATAGTTGTGGTTATGATGTTGTGATAATTTTGTGATGATGCGAAGTGCAGGAAGATTTGTGATATTGAATTACCTCTATTAATTGGTAATAACAGTGATATAGGTTTATGGATAATGTTGTTTTCTTGATGATGTTTTTGTCATGAAAAGTTGTTGATTTCATTAATATGTTGTCTTGTAGGCCTTTGGCCAATGTTAAACGGTGCAAATTATTGTTATGTCGACCGTTGTTATGTTATTGTCGTTGTTGCGTTGCTGAGTTGTGGTTGTTTATATCGTTGCATAGCATAGCATAGAATTAAAGTTGACTTGGATTGGCATGTTCTAAGTTAGAGCGAATGCTCACCTATGTTGGCCTGGATTGGCATGTTATAAGTTGGAGCGAATGCTCACCTATGTTGGCCTGGATTGGCATGTTCTAAGTTGAAGGCTTTGCCTTATGCCTCGGTAAACTGGCATTTTCTAAGTTGGGAGTTCTGCTCCAATGGTACCACATGCATTTGCATAACATTGAGTCGCATTCTAAGTTGTATAATTCAGTTGTTGTGTTGATGCATTAATTGTTGCATTTTGATGATATCCTGCTGCAATTGTTGTTGTGAAGTGGTGATTTTTGCATGACCTGACTCTAATATATGATTTATCATGCGCTCACTTATATGATTTAAGAATCTCACCCCTTACTGTTGGAATGTTGCCCTCTGTTGGTAACGTGCAGGTAATCAAGAATGAAGATTTGCTTAGCCTTATTAGTTCAAAGTCGGTTGGTCGCTCTGATACGTAGCACTCGGGGGGAAATGATCGAATAGTTGTTTACTTGTTGAAATTTTTTTAGTTGTTGAATCCTAAGTTGAATTATATGAAATAATATGTTGCCTCTCAAGTTGTTTTAGTTGAACGAAACATATGATGCTACTTAAAGTTGTAATGATGATTCTATTGTGTTATTAATAAAAGAAGTAGTTTTGTTTTAAAAGCTGATGCAAGTTGTTATATGATCCTTCGAAATTAAAGTGTTATGTATCTGTTTATGTGTTGTAACATGTTGAAATGTGATATCCCAAATATGTTGGAAGCTTTTAAATACTCTGATTTTCGTTATAACTACCGGGTAGAATTTGGGGTGTTACACACTCCGTTACAACAAACGGGTGAGGTGAGCATGGAGAAGAAGATGCTGTCAATGAAGTGTGAGATTGAGAAATTCATCGGCATGAACGATTCCAATTTGTGGCGCTTGAAGATGCAATTCCTACTGGTTCAGTAGGGTTTTCTAGAAGCGTTGAATGGAGTCGCAACCATGGATATTGCTCTAACAGAAAAGAGAAAACGACTATGGTATAGAAATCCAGCATCACCATCATATTGAGCCTTAGTGATAAGGTTCCCTGGAAGGTATCGAAGAAGAAGACGGCGGAAGGTTTGTGGACAAAACTCAAAAATATGTACATGATCAAATCGTTGGTCACTCGCCTCTACCTGAAGCAAGCTCTGTTTCCATTCAAGATGAGTGAAGATAGAGCCTTGACGAAGTAGTTGGATATATTCAACAAGCTAATTTTTGATCTGGAGAATATCAAGGTTAGTATTGATGATGAAGATCAATCTTTGTTATTGTTGTGTTTTTTACCTAAGTCTCATGCTCACTTCAAAGTAACTCTCTTGTATGGAAGAGATTCGTTGACCTTTGAAGAAGTTTTGTAACACCCCAATTTTTAAAAGTTATTTATTTAATGAATTATTAGGAGTATTTATGAATAATTGATGTTTTATATGATTATATGTGTGATGTGTTGGTATGAGGTTGTGCATGATGTGAATTATGATGATTAGAAATATTAGAATGGTTAAATAATTATTTAGTAATTATTTGGATTATTATTGAGAATATAATAATAGAATAATTATTTAAATGGTTATTTTAATTAGAGTGGTGTATTGGTAATTAGTAGGAAGAGTGAAGACATGATGGTAAATAGAGGTTGACTAAGTGAGGGCAATTGAGAAAGATATTAGGGGTCCTTTGTGATAACAGAGAAGAGATAGTTGTTATTCTCACAATCAATCGTGAAAGTTGGAGAAGAGAGGCTAGGGCACGAAAGATTTAGAGAGAATCATCATAAGAGGCACGAAGAACATAATCATTCACTCGAAATAATAAGGTAAGGGGTGTTTATCTGATTATTATATTTGATTTAACTGGTAGATATGGATAGGGTTTGCCTTAGGTTTCATAGATGATGATTTGATGTTGTTTGATGGAGAAATGATAGATTATAGATGAATAATGATGCTCAAATGATGTCTAATTGATGTAGTATATTAAGTTGTTGATAGATGATGAATCCCTATTATTAGATAATGTTTTCGGACCTATAAGGTAGTGAAATCGCAGAAAAATCACAGAAACATTCAGCACAAAGCAACATGTGTTGACTCAAAGAGGTCATGCATCGAATCATGCAGGTTCAAGACTCATTATGCATTGACTCATTGGGTCGACTTGAGCATACCCAGGGCAGAAAAAATACATATTCGTTGACTCAAAGGGGGCATGCGTCGACTCAAGCAATCCATTTTTTGACAGATTTTTCTAAAGGTCGTAACTTGAGTTTTTGGACTCCGTTTGAGGCGTCGTTCGAAGTATTGGATAGCTAATGTGATGAACTATATTTATAAGGATTAAAATGAAGAATAAGGAGGATAATTCTAGTACCCAAGTTAGGATAGAATTAGTTTCCCCGTGTTGAATCGCTATGGTGTTTTGTGGTAATGAAGTATGATGATGATATATCGATCTTATGATAATGCTTGGTTTATAATGATGATGTGTTGTTAATATGATGATTATGTTTTATATGATGATATGATGATGATGCTCTGATTATATTAGTACATATGATGAGATTTATATGATGATGTTGGTGAATACATGAATGATGATATGTATGACTAGTTGTGGTTGTTTATATTGTTGTTACGCATCATGCATTCATTGGACATCTTTGGTCCATTTTGATGATTTAGGACGTTGGTCCAGTGATTTGGTCTCAATCCTATTATATGGATTTGGGATGGCTATGATTTGCTCCGGTTCCTAGTAGGAATCGATCATATGATTGGGGTCTTTGGAGGGTGATGGCACAGTGTCCATCAAATAAATTGGTACCACATGCATGAGTCTATGGCCTTGCACTATTTCTTATGTGAAATTTCATGGTTCTTAAATTGATGATGTTGTATTGTGTTGTTGAATTTGTATGATTTTTGTGGTACTTGGAATATAACAATGTTGAGTTTATGTTGTAATACTTTTGGTTTATTCTGCTATGTCTATTACTTATATCTTATATAATGATTGTGATGAAATCACCCTTTCTGCTTGAATGTTTCCTCTACATGGGTAAAACATGCAGGTAATCAAGAGTAGTCCCTAAAGGCTTATAAGAATATCTTGGAGCGTGTGTTTTATTTTCGTTGAGTCTAGAAGGTCTTGCTCTGATATGTAACATCGGGGACGGGAATGCTTTGTTTTGAAAACTATTTTGTTCTTGTTTTGTTATGAAATTTAAATTGTTTCCATGGAGTTTAAATTATGTTGAATTGTGAACCATGAATCATGGGACACTATGTAGTGTTTTAATGGACTTGTTTGAACTATGATTCCGCTGCAAGTATGTGAAACCTTGATAATGGATATGTAGATGAATAATTTTGAAAACCTGTGTTATGGAGAAAGACTAGAATGTATGATTATTTCACGAATAAAATGTGATGCCCTTTTGTTGTATTACTCTGATATTATTTTAAATAATTATGAATATTTTGTGGGGTTTATAAGGGTGTTACGAGTTCAATCAGCCTTGTACTCAAAGGACATGAATGAGAGAAAGGAGCATAAACCATCATCTGTTGGTGAAGGTTTGTCCGTTAGGGGAAACTCTTAAAGAAAGATGGCAGGTTTGAAAAGAGGAAGGGTAAAGGTCAACAAAAAACTTATGGTGTTGATAGTTTTGTAATTAGGTGTTATCACTTTTAGAAGGAGGGTCATGCAGGAAAGGTGTGCATGATCGATAGAACAATCATGGTGTGAAAATAATGATAATGCAACCATTGTTCAAGATGATTTTGAATCATTTGATGTTCTTGTAGTTTCAAGTAGAAATTATTGAAAGGAATGGGTCATGGATTCATGTTGCATTTGGCACATGACTCCAAACAAAAATGTGTTTCAGTTTATGATCAAGATGTTGGATTAGTGTTGCTAGGAAACAATAAAGCCTAAAAAATTGAAGTAATTGGATATGTAAGATTCATACTCCATTATGAGTCAATAAAGCTATTGACTGGTGTCAGGTATGTACCTGGTCTAAAGAGAAGTTTTATTTCTCTTGGTGAATTCGACAAGAAAGGATATGTTTTTAAATGAGAGCAAGGTATCCTAAAGGTAATGAAGGGGTCGAATGAAGTCTTGAGAGGCATCAAAAGGAAATGCATATATACCCTTAAGGCTAAGGTTGTAAGTGGTTCAGTAAATGTGGTTCCATAAAACTTGTGTCGAAGATTGAGCTATGGAAACAGGGACTTGGCCATGTTAGTGAAAGAGGCCTAATTGAATTGTTGAAACAAAATCTTTTATGTTTTGACAAGGTCGAAAAGCTGGAGTTTTATGAACCTTGTGTATTTGGTATATCATGTAGGGTGAAGTTTAACAAAGGTAAATAGAGAACTCATGGATCCCTTGATTATATCCATACTGACCTTTGGGGGCTTGCAAGGAATCCCTCACACCCAGGTGGAAGATATTTTCTATCCATAGTTTATTACTCATGAAGGTTTTGGGTATTCATTCAGAAAGTTAAGAATGAAACTTTTAAAAATTTCAAAAGTTGGAAGACTCTGGTGGAAAACCAAACTCGGGGGAAGGTCAAGACGTTGAGGACCAACAATGGTCTTGAATTTTCAATGAGGCTTTCAATAGCTAATGTGTTTTGTCTGGTATTGTAAGGCACATAACTACCGCAGGTACTCCCTAGCAAAATGGTTTAGCTGAAAGGTTTAATCTAATCATTTTGGAAATATTTATATGCATGTTGGGTAGTTTTGGATTGAAGAAGGTGTTTTGGGCTGAGGTTGTTTTGACAATAACATATCTGATAAATAGATGTCCCTCAACTTCCTTGGGGATGAAGACACCTGAAGAAGTATGGTCGGGACATCCACCTAATTTCAACATACTTAGAGTATTTAGATGTGTTGCCTATGCTCACATTAGGCAAGACACGGCTGAACCTAAACCTATGATATGCATGTTTATAGGGTACTCCTTATAAATATAGTGATGATAATTTTCATAACTCAGATGAAGTAAAAGAAGAAGTAAAATTTGATGATGAATATGAGGAAACTGATAATGACTACCTGATGGCTAGAGACTGGACAAGAAGAGTCATCAAGCAACCTCAGAGACTTGGTTATTCAGATCTCATAGTTGTTTCCTTAATATCTGCAAGTGGGGTCCTTGATGATGAACCTAGAGACTACAAGGAAGCTACAAGGAGTCAAGATAAGACTGGATGGTTGAAGGCCATGAATGATGAGATGAAATCTCTTCATGATAATAACTTGGGAATTGATTGAGAAACATGTAGAGGCCAGGTTAGTCAAATGTAATTGGATTTTATAGTTTAAGGAAGAAATTGAAGGAGTGATGTCGAAGAGATACACGACAATATTGGTTACTAGGGGGTTCACTCAAAAAGAAGGAGTTGAATTCAATAATATGATCCTTGAAGGTATGAAAAATACAAGAAAGGGGGGTTTGAATTGGGTTTTAAACCAAAAACTTTTCTTTAGAAAATCCCCTTTAATAGAAACAAGTTTTCTTCACTTATTGATAATAATGATAAGATGCAAGAACGAAAGAAAAAGTTATGTTTATACTAGTTCACTTGAAAACAATCAAGCTAGTCTTAATCTAATAATCACACATATTATTACAATGCACAAGCTTACTTCAAGCGACTAACGTTACAACCTCTAAGACACACTAATCTTAGACTTCTTAAAGATTCTGACCAACTGGTCCCTTAAGACAAAATCAAACAACCGTTTAAATAAAAGTTTTTTTATAAAAGATATGCTTCTAAATAAGCGAATAAGTAAACGGAGTTTTAGGAATATAGACTAAAGAAATAAGAAAGCGTATGAAGAATCTTTTAAGAATGTGAATTAGTAGCCTTCTCTCTTAGTCTTCAAGCCTTTATATAGTCAATATAATAATATAATCGTTGGAGGGTATTTTTGGAAATTCCAAAAAGTTGGCAGCTTGATACATAGTGGGTACAAGATCGTACAACGTGTCTTCCCTTTATAATAGTGGAATGAAATTCTTTCGTTTGTACCATGTACTATGTAAATGTTATCTTCTTATCTTTTGGACTTCAGAGGCTTCTGAAAGCATGAGTTAGAAGAAGGAAAATAATTCTTGGGTCATCAGAACTTCAAGTCATTAGACTCTTCAAAATAACATCTTTAAAACCTTCAGAACTTGGTCTACAGATCCCTTTGTAGAACCTTGGGTTATCAGAACTTCAAGTCTTTAGAATCTTCAGAACCGCGTCTTTAGAATCTTCAGCACTTGGTCTCTTTGACTTGTATCAGAGTCACAACTTCAGAGCCTTCTGAAGCATTTTTCTGTTATTCATTAGAACTTGTGTAGCTAGAAGCGAAACCTATTCTCTTCTAATGTCTTGGCAACGCCGTTTATCACAAGCATAACCTGTTTGTTAAATCTTAAAATTAACAAACATTAAAGTACCAAAAATTTTCATACAAACATACTTATTTGTTATCATCAAAACTCACAGATAAAATTGCAGAACCAAATCTTGTTCTAACAATCTCACCCTTTTTGATGATTACAAAACTATGTATTTTGATGACACAATTTTGACATAATTAGAAGAAAAAAATAAGAAGGGTAAGAAAAAATGATCCTTTATATGAAACTCCCCCTGACTCTAAGACTAGATGAAGATCATATATCTCGATTATGAACTATTTGAGTAAAACTCCCCGTGGTTACACCAGATCAGATATAAGAATCTTGAGAGTCTTGATGTCAATCATGCCAATTGAGATCTTTATTGAAATAAAAGAAAATGAAACTTCATTGAAATTCAAAGATAAAAACATCAAAATGAAAAACATAAGAAAGAAGAAGGAAATAAAAGAAACAGATAAAGTCCTACGTTTCAGAGCAATAGGAAAAATAAAAGCTTAAAAGCCTAGGGTCCAGGAGCAAGAGCAGGAGCATAAATATTTTGCAGAATAAGTTGCAACATGTTCTGAACATTCACATTAAGGACCTTTTGTTTGTTGCTACTCTCTCTGAATACTTTGTGTTCTTCTCTGATTTCACCTATTGTATTTTCCAGACGCACAATAGCTGGATCAGATGATGACACAACTAAAGTCTCTTGGTTTCCCTTTTCTGTATTTTCAGCTTCTTGAGCTAACCTGGCTTCCTCAGCAACTCTGGAATCTTCCTCAGACTTAAGCCTAGCTTCTTTTGCTTCTTGGAGTTCTCTAGCTTCAGCTTCTCTTTGCTTCTTAGAAAGGAGTTGGAAGACTCCGATTCTTTCCTTTTCTTCCACTCTTTTTGTCACTGTCTATACATCAACAATTCTGGATGCTTCAGAGAAGGTCTTCAGCCTTTCAAACTCAGAAGACATCCACTTCTGAAACATCTTCCAGGAATCATCTAGATCCTGGGGATTAGTTCTTGAGCTTACTTCTTCACATAACTTTGCAACCTTACTTATGGAATTTTTTCTAAACAAATTAATGCATTCATCCAAGGTTTTTAGAACAAGTTTTTCATTGATGTTTAAAGCAAGTTCTGGTAGAGAAGAGTTTAGTTCAGATGTTTGTTCAGGTGGTTGTTGATAAACAAGATCAAACAGTTCGGAAAATCTGAATGGTTCGGAAGTTGGAATTTCAAGAGTGTCAGAAATGGTTCTTTCAAATAGTTCATGGTAGGATGGTGAGTGTGGATAATAGTAGTGGGTGGGTGAGTCAAGATTGATGGTTTCTATGTTAGAGAAAGAAAACTGAAGTAATGATTGAGTAACTGGTGGTGGTGTATTAATTTCAGATGCGGGAGTAATGATGGTTGGGGTGAATGTATGAATAGGTTATGATGAAATGGATGTAGTGAGAGTTGGAATGGTGATTGAAGTAGATGCTTGTATTATTGAAGGGAGTGTGGTGATGGCAGGTTCAGATTTAGAAATGGTGGTGGTTTATGGTGATGCAGAAACATTTGTGTTTAAAGGAATTGTTATTGAAATAGTATCAGATACAGGTGAGATATTTGTAATAGGTACAAAAATAGAAGTGGTGATGGAGAAAGGTGGAACATAAAAGGATGTAAAAGATGATATTTGTGTGATGGTGGTTGGAATGGATGAGACTATATCAATAATATTAGAAACAATTTTAGAAATAGGTAAAGAGGTAGCAGCAACAGACTTACTTCTTGTTTCTTAATAAGCAGCTAGAGTCAAAGTCTTAGAAGTTCCAGACTTCCTCTTCTTCTTCTTTCTAGGTTCATAAGCTTC
The DNA here is from genome assembly GCA_948472305.1 of Vicia faba. Classification (NCBI taxonomy): domain Eukaryota; kingdom Viridiplantae; phylum Streptophyta; class Magnoliopsida; order Fabales; family Fabaceae; genus Vicia; species Vicia faba. Next base: position 205,074,772 of record OX451738.1, read on the forward strand.
TGAACTCTTGTTCCTTTTACCTCATGAAGAATCAGCATACTCTTGAGCAGGAGATAAATCAGAATAGTTAAAACTGGACATATCATTTCCTTCTACTTCCATCATCCTAACATAGATAATAGTGTTAGACATGTTATCTCCCATGGTAAACAAAGGGTAGTTATTCACTAGAATTCTTCTGATTTATATCCTTTCAGAAGGAACAAGTAGAGGTTTAGTAACGACTTCATCTATCAGCCTCATATTCTTCAGAGTCTGTCCATTGAAGGAGTCTCCAAGAATGGGAGCCAACTCCTCTGTAAAATTAGCTTTTTCAATCAGAACTTTCACCAAGCCACTTTCTACCAGGATTTCAAAAATGAGATGTCCAAAAGGAATATAGTTTGGATCCTTCTTCTTAGAATCATCAATGATTTTGGTCTTTATAATAGAGTCCCTCAAATAGTAGAATAGAAGAGATGGAAGACACATCTTCTCACGAGTCACCAGATAGTACATCATGTACTACTAATTGACGTTGAAATAGTCAGAAGAGCTGGAGGGAAGTCTTGGATTGATACAATTCAAAATAATTTTGTGCCAAATTCTGAGTTTATCATGGAGATCTTTACTCTTATACTCAATCTTTTCAGCAGAGTAGTTCTTGAAGATTGCTTTGTTAATCGTCTTCTTCACAAATTTAGACTTGCTATCAAAGTGTATGTGTCATGCATCGAATATTTTTTTTTGTTGCAGGTTAAAATTTCAAAAATTCGGCAAAATTTAATAACAACTAAAAAACAGGCATACAGACTTGGCAACACATGTAATGACTCGACCGAATACTGGAAATAGATAAAATCCTAAAAATATGAAATAAACTATAAAACAATAAATAAAAATAAGAAGTGATAAATGGAAAGCGGTAAAGTTCCTCCCCCACATTTAAACCAAACACGATCCTCAATGTTTTAGTAAAAAGTGGGAAAAGGAATAAAAACTTGATCAATGCTCGCCTCGATAGTGGCTTACATGCAACAGATAGGTTCCAAGCGATCAATATCTTTATTTTCTGCAAACCCAAACAAAAGCAAGAACATTAAATAAAAAACTCATGGGTTACCTCCCACGCACCACTTCTTTTAACGTCGGTAGCTCGACGACTCAAGAGGGTAAGCACTACTGGTGATTCTCTCGAGAATGAGTCCTCGATCGAATTTTTAATCATATTTAGTTTCCATGGCCACTTATCAAGCAATCTCACATATCCCTCACCTTGTCTTTTCTTTCTTCTGTGGGGTGGTTCATTCTTTTGAACTTGTGGTAGTGGTTCTAGATCTATCTTGATTATCAGCTTTTCAAGTTTGGGCTAAGTTATTCCATCTACCACCTCAAAGGTTAACCTTCTCATCTTAAAACTATTGATTTCCAAAGTTGCATGGTCCTCTAACTTTCTCTTTTTATGCAAGTCTTCAAACAAGGGCGCATTAGTGTGGATATTTTGCAATACCTCTACATATGTTTTAGATATGGAGTCTACCTTAGTGTTCACAAACCTTTGTGAGAAATGAATTGGTGGGGTATATGGAAGAGGAACAACAATAGATGTTTCCTTCTCTACCTCTTCGACAACCTCCATTTTGGATGGTGTCAGTCTATTTTTATCAATCTCTACTCTTTTCTCACTAGAACTCTTCTCAACCTCATTATTACTCTTTTCAACCGCATTATCACTCTCCTTAGGATTTCCGAATTGTTTTTCACTACTGGTTATTACAAAATCCACATGCTCCTCAGGGAAAGGTCCTAGAGGATTTTGTGTAAGCAAGGATATTTAAGTCTCCAAGGTCATGTTGTGAGTCATGAGGAACTCAACCGCATTGTATATTTGTCTGAGGGTTTCGTTATTATGGAGACTTTGTTTTCTCAACTCTTAATTTTGAATAATTTGTGTCTCTGCAAAGTGCTATATCATAGATTCTAGCCTAGAGTGAGTTAGCATCGCATTGAAATCCTCCATTGATGTTCCGAGGTTGAAATTATAGGATTCTTGTGGTTCCTCAAAGTGATTTTGCATCGCATTTTATGTCTCCACAAATCTCTTTGTCATCATTGATTCTAGCCTAGAGCGAGTTAGTGTCGCAGTGAGATCCTCCATTAATGTGTTGAGAGTGGAATTTTGGGATTCTTGAGACTCTTCAAAATATTGGGCATGGTGATTGTAGAGTATATTTGGTTGAGCATAAGTTAGCGTCGCATTGTAATTGTTGTACCCCAATTTTTTCCCCTAAGATTCCTCTATTATTTCATACCATCATAATGCAACAAGATCACACACTAGGGTTTGGTTCCTCTCATTATATTTGGATTTGCTCATGGGGAATCACCAAGCACCTTGACTTGTATTTTTGTGATCATCTATGTTTGGTGTTGATTAACTTCTAGCTAATACATACAATGAATGTTTTCCCTAATTGATGATGTTATAGGTGAGAGCACAACACTTTCCATCAAGTTAATCTACAGGATTATGAGTTTATTTCCATGCCTTATTCAACAAAAGCTTCATTGATATTCAAACCTCATCATTGAAGATGTTTTGAAGTAATATCATGACAAAGTCTATTATGAGTCATAATGCCTCAAGTTGTCAAAGATAGTCAAAATATACAAGGTTTTATTGAAGAAGTTTGACCTAGTTGGATAAACTCTTGATTTCTTGATCACAAGTACATATTTTCCTCAATTCCCAATATTTGTAAGTGGTTATGGTTACTATGGTTCCTCGTTATCATCCTCAATAACTTCTATTTACATGACAAAAATATTTGTGCAAGAAGGTTGGTCAAAATTGAAAACAGTTCTCAAGGCATTTTGTTGCTCTAGGAGCTAGGGTTTTGAACTACAAAGGGGTATATCTTACTCATATTTTGGTATTTTTGAGTGATTCCAAATACATGCTTCTCTTCAAAGGGTTATCAGCAAACAATTTCAAAATTTTCAAGGAAATTTTATGTTAAAGGTACTTGATGATGAAGAAAGATTACAAGTCCTCTAGATGAACCATAAATTTCCCTTATGTGACTTCAAAGGACCATAACTTGGTCAATTTTTATCTCCTTGAGCCCATTATTTTTCCACATTGATTTTAAGAATGTGAAATTTATCCCTTTTTTTAAGTGCAAAGTGTGAAGATGGATAGAAGATACCCTAAGGATGCAAAAGATTATAGGTCATCTTATGAATTTTTGCCAACTTAAACAAGTCATAACTTTCTCATTTTTTGGATATTTTGAATGGTTCAAGTCTCAAAATTCAATTCAAGAGATCTACTTCATGCCATATTTTTTGGTCAAGAGCAAATTTCAAATGTAATACCATGTTTGGATGCAAGACATTATAGGTCATTTTTGAAGAAAAACTTATAAATTTTCTAAGTATAGAAAGCCAACCTCTTTTTCTCAACTTGTACTCATTGCAACTTTCAGCTCAGGCATCCATTTGATTCCACTCTTTTCACATATAAAGCTTGTGATCTCATCTTTCCAAAGCTTCAAGAATCATGTCTTAAGACTCCTTGAGCTGTGAATGCCATTGGTTCAAAAGTGGTACCTTGAAACTGAAGTTTCAACTCAAGTTAGAATTTGACATCCCTTATTTGGCTTCTAAACACAAGTTTTACGAGTGCTTTTGCTTCTAATCATGTTTAATGAACTTACATAAGTGATTAGCACATTGAAACACAAGGTTTGGATGAGTTTTTATCAAAATAGAAGTCACACTTTTTTTGTTTGCAACTTCACATGATTTCCATCCAAATCCCATCATTCCACATGCTTGAGTATTCAATCAGCTTCCCTATAAATAGAGGACCATACATCATTCATTTTCTCAAGCTTAGAGAGCCAAAATCACCCTGCCAAACTCCCTCTTAAACTCAATTTTCTGCAATTTCGAATTTGCTCTTACAACCTTTCTCAATCCATTTTCTTTTTCAATTCACCTTCCTTGAACCTCACTGAAGCTAACAGAATAAGAATTAAGCTCTAAGCCTCCCTAAATCATGCTAGTCAAGTCGAGTTTCAGAGCTCTGCAACTTAACTTCAATAGGTAGATTTCTTCACCAATTCTCTCAAACTTTGATACTGTTATGAAGCTCACATCATCCTGATTCTAGTCGCAACACTTTTTTTTAACTGGAAGAACGTTTTGGCCATGAAATTTTAAATCCCTTTTTAAAACTTCTCTTCCAAAACGACTAAGTTACAACTTATATAAATTTTTCACGAGGGTACCATTGGAATCGTCTTAAAGAGACAAAGCGAATGGTACCGGTCTCATGTTATAATTTTACAGTTTCATGGACCTGCAAATACTGTGGATGGAGGTTGAAGATGACCAACGTGACATCTATCAACCAATGAAAGCATGCCACGTTTTTTTCCAAAATCTGATTTAATTAATGATTTCATGCTTTATTCACTAAATACCATGATATGCACAGTGCATCTGATCCATTAGATTATCTTACTAACGTGTTTTGACTCTCATCCATTGGTCCATATTTTTTTGACTTTATTTTTTATTTCTGATTTTTATATTTTAATTGTTTTAAATTTCCAAAATTCATAGAAAATAAATTTCTTATTCAAAAATTATGAAAAAATTCACAAAAATATTTTCAAATATTCTGTTTCTGAAATTTATTTTTTCATAATTTTATTTTTAAATTTTGTATTTTTTATAATTTTTCTTTGTTTTGGTTTGTTTTTTATTATTTAAAAAATACTTTTGAGCATTTTTAAATTTTGATAAAATTCATCAACATCATTTCCATTATTTCTGACCTTCTGAAATTTTTTTAGAATTTTATTTTAACTTCTACTATTTTAAATTTTTTTCCACTTATTTGAGCAATTTTAATTAGTTTAAAAATAGTTTCTTACTTTAAAAAAATCACCAAAAATTTTATATAACTATTTGAACTCATTTTTTATTTTTCTATGGTCTTATTTGATTTTTCTTGGATGTTTTGAATATAGTTGTTATTTTCTCCTTTTATTTTTATTTTAAAACAATTTTAAAAATCCTTTTTCTTTATTATTAAATACAATTTTATTGTGCATATATTCTGCCTGATCTTGGACTATGAAATTTTGATCATGAGCTTTATTAACATCATTGGATCCATGGTGTTGAGTTTACTCCATAAAAAATGGATGAATGATTTTAATAATAGTTTGATTTTATTTTTGGTTCAAATGTACTTTAATTCTTACCCCATCCCTCTTCATCTTATCCCCTTCTTTATTGTGCTAAATATTATTGGAGAATAATTTACATATCATTTCTCAAAACATATGCTACATAGAATGCTATTGACCGGCCTCAAAATAGGTGCGACTTCTATATAAGTCCACTTACGATTGCTTAACATAGCGCTAAATTTTGTCCCGATTCGAGAAATGGTCATTCGTGGCCCAAACCCATGTTTGTAAGCCCAAGTATGTTAATTTGAATCCTTTGATCCAATAACCTTGAGGTTCATTGTTAGGAGGCTTTGGTCTTATCAATCCTCTAATGAATCTTTATAATCTTTGGTCAAAGTGAATCACTTAAATATCATTGATCATTTATTGTTGCCTTGAGAATTTAAAATGGATGATATACTTGACAAAAAGCAATGAAACTTGTTATTGAGAGGCTTTGGTTTTATCAATCCTCTAATGAGTTTGAAATGTAAGATTCAAGATGGTTATTCAACTAACTTCTAATTTTTAACAATTAAATTTATTTTATGCTTTTTGCTTTATGCCTTTACTTTAAGAACATTTATTTTAGCATTTTTCGTTTCATGCTATTTTCATCTTTGCTCATTTGAGCATTTATCTTTATGTCAATTTTATTTTGCTCATTTGAACTTTCATTTTCTTTTTGAATATACTTAATAATCAACTTGAACCATAAAAAAATTTAATGTTACTTGGACTACTTAGTTACTATCCTTGGAATTTATGGAGATTGTGGACTTCTTGGACTTAGGATTAGAAACCTTGACCTATCTTTGAGACCTTGTGACCTCAACTGTTATTTTTGTCTGGAGTTCTTAGGGTTTTCCCGAAGACATTGGGTTGTTTGTTTGTTTTGTGTGCAGGTTATTGTGATTACATGTTTTATCTGTGATCTGGAACTCATCTGAATACAACTGTTACTCTGTCCAACTTTTTTGAAGACATAATGCAAATGAAGCTTGGTTTTCTTTAGAGGTCTATTAATTTTGTTTGTTTGGTTTCAAATGTTGGCTTCTTGTTGGTTAGACGGTTCTTTTCCCTAGATTTTACCTTATGCTTTAGGATAGTCCCTTCTTCTCCGCCCATCTTCTTTAATTTCAAAAATCTTCTCCCTCCTTTTGAAAACTCTTTTTGTTTCTAAACATGAATCGCATTCGTAATAAACCCTGACTTAGGTCCATGCGCTTTCAAAAAACATTTTCTTAATCAAACTTTAATCAACTTAATAACACTTTAACGTTTTTGTGAGAAGACTAAAAGTCAATCAATCTCATTCAAACTATCTTTGCCACTTCGGCTTTTTACCTTAAAACTTTTCTCAAATGAGTATACTCTTGTCAACCTTTATAGTGATGCTAGCTACTATACATCTATGATATGTACTGAAGTGAGATATTTTCCACTTGGGTGTTGAGTGAGGCTTTGTTGATTTTAAAATCCAAGCCATATCCTCCACTTTGAGATGATGCAAATTCTTCTTTCTCATAATTGTGCATAGTAAGTATGTTCTTCCACTCAGATAAGACGATGATGTCTCATCTCTTAAAATTAACCAACACACTTGTGTTTTAAAATTTTTAAAGGTGAACTATGAGTACCCTGATCTGCTATTGCACGAAAAGTGGTACGTAGGCACTAAAGGTTCACAAACGCGGCGAGTGAAAAAATTATAAAAAATATTTCTCTTCTCATCTCCATAATCTATTTTTGTATACAACATTTATAGCCAAAATACACAAATTTTCAAAGAGGTTCCTGCGGAGTACCATAGATATTTAGGGTGCTAATACCTTCCCTTTGCATAACCAACCCCCGAACTTAGATTCTCTCCCCTCTTTTTGGGTTATTCAATCTTTTCCCGTTCCTTTGGAAACAATAAAGCGCAATGGCAATTTTTATTTTGATCTGTGCGAGTTAAGTTAATCAATGGCTTAGTCTCAACATTTCAACCGCTACAATAATCCTCCAGTAATGTTTCGAGATCAGATTTATGGGATTCTTGTGACTCCTCAAAATTTTGGGATTGGTGGTTGTAGAGGTAATTTGAGTGAGACTGAGTTAGTGACGCATTGAAATCCTCCATCAATATTTCGAGATCGGATTTATGGGATTCTTGTGATTCCTTGAAATACTGAGAATGGGAGTTTTATAAAAAAATATGGGTGATACATAGTAATTAAGTTTAGAGTGCCTTAGTCTATACCGTGCAACAACGGAAATAAAAATATTAACTGTTGGTCCCCGACAACAGTGCCAAAAACTTGATGCATCCGCAAGTGCATGGAAATATTGAAGTAATATAAAAGATTGTCGAACCCACAGAGACCAATATCAACCTAATGTAATCTAATGTCACTTTGTAAAGCTAAGGCTAGTGAATGATTGATTAAGGGGAAACTAATACTAAAATAATATTAAATAAATATATAATAAAAGAGAGGTCGAAATATGAATTTCGCGTGCCTCTGGAACTCTGTAACTCATTGGCTTTTAATTATACTAAAGATGTATCATAGAAAATGTTAATTTAAAGACTAAACCTGACACTGTCGTGGTTTTGAATAAAGTCACATTCCTTGACCATGGGATTTTTCTGTTGCTCTCCCATTCAAATCAAGGAATGTATTTTGAAAATTGAACAAGTTCTAATTAATCCTAAAGCGCTCTCTCTATGTTTAAGATTAATGTTTAGCTTCTACTATCTAGTTCGACCCCACGCTCTCGCAGTGCTGACTCGAACCTTAGCTAATTTACCACTCTCTTGGAAAAATTGTGTTAAGTAATCTCTCACTCTCATGACAAAGATATTTAAATTAAGTTTAAAAACAAAGACCGAAACTGGATTTTCAAACAGATATTAAGCCAACTTTTTACCGAGTCCCGTCGGGAACGACGATCCTCACATACTGGACTTAAGACAAATTAGCTAAACATGGAATTAAGCGTAAATAAACTAAACATAAAGATCACAATTAAGAACAACATGGCAATTAAATTAAACAAACGAAACAATAGAAATGAGAAATGCGATAAAAAATAAACCTGTAAAAGTAGAAATAAAAGAAACTTGAATTACTACTGAAATTATCTTCTCGTACAATAACAGGAGCTGAATTCATAATATGTCGGCACACTTGAAAATCAGGTACAAAATTGAGATAATAATAACAAAAACAACAACACCTAAAACTAATGGTGTGATAGTTCCTCGATGTGAAAAACTACCCCCTTTTACATGGTGAATTTCTCTCTTTAAAATATATGAATAATACTTTAGATTCAAAACAAAAATGGTGGCCCTCTTAATGTAGAACTGTCCTACTTTTATATTCTATTCGTGACCTCAATGCCCATGACGTGCATGGAGAAAAATCTGGAAAATGGCTTCGTGGAGAAACGTTCGGAAGACTCCGCTCATGGAGAATTATCAGGGGAGTGGGCTTCGTGAGTTAGTGACATGGAGAAGGCCACAAAAACAAAATACGTGGTTGGTGAAATAAAACTGTGGCGAGGGCCACAATATTGTGTGGCGAGGGCCACAAGTCTAAACTCACTTTTTCTATTCTTTTTCTTATTTCTTCCAATTTTCTTAGAATCTTTGCCATTTCTCTATATTTTTCTCTTGGAAGCTTTGTGTTAGAAAATACTTGAAATAAAATAGAAATACCGGCACAACATGGCATAAATAAATAATAACAGTAACATAATTCATGTGAGTCGAGTCGAATATACGATATAATTTCGCGTTATCAGCCATCTTTTCAGAGATTTGCAAACTTTGGATGAAAGTGACGTAAAAGAGTACAGAGAGTGCGATTCTGAAAGCATTGGAAGCCATTGGAGGCCATTTCTTCAAGGAATTTCTTATGCAATCTTCATCATATCACTTAGTATTTTTTTTGTATTAGTGTGAGTAGCTAAGCACTTCTAGATTAGGTTTTATTTGATGAACTTATTTTGAACTCGTTGGAACATATGTTTCATTTGTCAGTGCATGAATAATAGAATTTATATTTATATTTAGTTGCCGCTTATGCTTAAATATTTTAATTTGAGAAACTTTGTTAGTTTGATTATGAGCGCATAAGTATTACTGACCATTATTCTACGCATGGAACTAGGGCAATTATTGTACTTATGCTGGTTGAATTGTGATAAGAGACCTCTAGTAGTGGCATTAGAATCAATGTCATGTTGCATTACTTGATTTCACTTACATTGGTTGAACACGGATAAGAGACCTCTAGTAAAAAATAGTGAGATATACACCAAGGGATTGGGTATAGTGGTTTTGTTAATTCACCATGTAAAAATATTAAGACTTTATCATTCTTGTAGTGCATTAAACATCAATAGAGGAGAAATAAGGGATTATGTGCAAAACCTGACCACTTTCGCATTATTTTCAGAAGAACTTTAAATTTTGAAAATCAAACTTGAAACCCAGCCCCACCCCCTACCCTGCAATTATAACTTTTTGATCTTCACAACTTTTGTTTTGTTAAATAGCAGTCAATGTGGATACGATCTTATTTTATTACTTCGAAACTATCGGTACACTTGTTGATAAGTCATTACATTTTTGGCGTTTTTGCCGAGGACAATTGATAATTTTAACAAGGAAACACTTGTGCAATATTCTGTTTATTTTTAATTTTGTTATTTTCAAATTTTTTATTTTATTGTCACACTTTACTACTAAGGTATTTTGTTTGTGTATACACAATTCTGGATCAGAGTTGATACCTCTTGACCCAAAAATTGAAAGAATTGAATAGGAAAATTAGAAAGTTGTTAAAGAAGCCAATCTAGCATAAGAGACTTTAGTAGAGCAAAACTTACTTGTTTCTTCGGATAGCGAAATCGACGAAAAAACACCATGGCAGCCATACCACCACCTCTAACCATGGGGGACTACTGCAAGCGAACTGATGAAGAGATAATTTCTAGGGGTTTTGTGCCCGCTAACCCTGCTAACTTTGATATTAAGAATTACATGATTTCAATTCTAAGGGACAAACCTTTTAATGGAAGTGAAATTTTGGATTTGTGGGAGCATCTTGCTCGCTTCTACGAAACAACTTTGATGTGCAGACCAGCTGATGTTACTAAGGAATAGGTGAAATTGAGGTTGTTCAGTGTCTCAATAATTGGAAGAGACAAGGATTGGTTACTATGCCTTCCTAATGGTACCATTGGAACGTGGAAAGAGCTAGAGAAAATATTTCTGGAAGGATTCTTCAGTACCACACAATTCACTGAAAGAAAATCCAAAATCACTAATTTTTGAGCAGCAAGAGACTGAATCTCTTTATGATTCATGGGGGAGATTTAAATTGCTATTGCGTAAGTGTCCAAATCACAATCTAAGAAGCATAGATTAAATGCATAACTTTATTAAAGGGCTTAGGAGTCAGACATGTAAGTTTTTTATGCTTCTTTAGGAGGCATAATCAGGACTATGACTGAAGCTCAGGTATATGATTTGATTAAAAATATGTGTTTGAATGAATATCGCTCAAAGAACAAAAGAGCTGTAAAGCCCAAAAGTACATGTACACCAAAAGGTATGTTAAATTTAGATGCCCATACATAATTATTAGATCAAATTGAATTATTGAATAAAAACCTAGCTAAAAGAAGCTTGAATCAAGCTAACGTGAGTTAGGTACAAGCACTAAAGTGTGATTTCTATGGAGAACGACATGCAAACAAATGTGTTCTTCATAAGGTTTTAGTGGAGAAGTGTAGTTTGCAAATTTTTAGAAGAATAATCGTTATTCAAACACTTACAACCCAAGTTGGAAAGATCATCTAAACTTCAAGTGGAGAAATAATCAAGCCTCGAATATAAATTAGAGTGCTCAACAGACTAAACAACCTCCATTTCAGAGGAAAAAATAGCCTCTTGAAGAGACTCTAAATAAGTTCATTCAAGCAACTAAAATCAGCTTTGAAAAGGTAAGCAAATAACATGAAACCATGAGTAAAAACCATGATGCAACCATAAAAAATTTAGAGATGCAAGTTGGTCAATTATCCCTCCAGGTGGCTTCTTTACCTAGTTCTAGCTGAGGATTTATTGATAACACGGTTGATAATCCTAAGAATGAAACCTATAAAGCCTTAGAGTCAAGGTTTGATGTGAACACCAGTTTGAAAAAGGATGAAATAGTGGAAGAGGTAGAACTAAGGAAAGAGAATGAGTTTAGTGAAAACACTAATGATTACTCTAACAGAGGGATAACAATTGATTAGCTTATAGATATAAGTTGACCCTTGAGAAGGACTAAGAAATAGATTTTAAACGACCCTAGTCCCGAGATACCTTACTATATCAAACCACCTTATCCGATCATCAAGAAGAAACCCAAGGAAGAAGAAGAAGCAGGGCTATTTAAGAAGTTTGAGGAGGTGCCTGCTAAGCTTCGGGTAAGTATTTATTTTAATGAAATCTTGGAACTAATGCCTAAATATGCTAAGTTTGTGAAAGAGTTTCTTTCTGGTAAAAAGAAGAAGATAGAAAGTGAGCATATGGTTAAGGAATATAAGTGTATTGCTATATAGCAAAGAAAGATTCCACCAAAACTGAAAGATCCATGTAAGTTCATTATCCCTTGTAATATCGGAGAATTTAAGTTTATGTGATTTAGGGTCAAGCATCAATATGACACCTCTAAAAATAGCTAAGGTATTAAATTTGAGATCCAAAACCTATTTATATGTCTCTTACTTTAGATGATCTTTCTGTTACTTACCCCTATGGAATTTTAAAAGATGTTGTGGTGTGTGTGAATGGTCTAGTTTTTCCTACAGATTTGGTAGTTGTAGACACAAATGGGGAAATAGAGAATACCTAATTCTCGGAAGGAAATTCTTGACAATGAGTAAGGCACCGATATATGTTGAATCAGATGAGCTCATGCTACAGTTTAATAATGAGTATGTCATTTTTAATGTGTGTAAGTGGATGGAATATGCGAACAATTTGGAAACATCTTACCAAATTAAAGTTAAATAAAACAAACAAGATAAAGAAATGGTCATGGGACTTATGTACAGCGTGAAGGAATCCCTTGCACATGACATACATTAGGCATTACCCGTCAAGCTAATGATGGTAAAGTAGGGCTTGATGGGAGACTACCCATCGATAAGTTTATTTTAGAAAAAATTTCAATTCCATGTTATTTGAATTAATCATGTTCATTTTTATAGTTTACCAAAAGAAAAGTTGAAATTTTAAGGAAAAGAAAGTGTAAAAGTTAGAAGTGGGAGAAGAAAGATAGAAAATAAGAAAAGATGCTGGAAAAATAACACAGGACATTGCACATGTGATAGACCTTCATCGTGTGCATGATGGCAGGTATCACGCACGCGATAATATTGTTAGTAGCTATCTGTTAGAGATGACCGTTGGATATGACCATTGGTAGGTTATGTTAGCATCACGTGTGAGATGCATCCTATCACGTGAGTGATGGCTTGTTTGATTTCCTATAAATTTCAATTTTCCGATCATTTTTACTCACTCCACTCCTTTTATCCTCGTGTTCAAGCATACTCTTCTCTGCGAAAACACTTTCAATTAAATTTTTCTTGCAATATTTTAGTCTTTTTGTGTTGTTATAGTGCAGATGGCTCCTAAAAGAAGTAGAGTTCAAAGGGGTTCAACCTGAAACCCTCAACATGCACCATGTGATCCAAATTTTCCCAACCTTCACTTCCTCTTCGAAGGCAATGCTGAGAAATATCTCAAGTTAGTGGATTATTACATCGTAAGGGAGAGAGCATTCACTTAGGATGACTTGGTAGGTTTTAGATAAGTTGTGGGAATACTGCAACAAAGGTGATGGGTAAGATTTAATAATTTGAATCAAGAAACAAATAAATCCATTGGTTTAGAGTTTGATGCAAATGCAACTTTTCAAAGTTCCACCTCTTATATGTCATATGTGCGAGGTAAGTATGTTGACTACTCTCCTACTGCTATTAATTATCTTCTTATTCCCCAACCTCCTAAGTCATATGCAATTCGAGTTTAAAGACATGGGCACGTATTATACATGAACTCATGGCTCAAGATATACTTGATGCTCTTTGTAGGCCTGGGTTAGAATCAGTGATAGAACACAATCTTAGTTTGTGGCTTAAAGCCGCTGAATTTTTCCTAATTCCTAGAGCATGGGCCTCTTTATTTGAGTAAAATTTAGAAGTTGCATCCAACCAGTCCCAATTTATAGTTAAGTGGTGTTTAGAACTTTTAGATCTGTTAAATGGTGAGCCTATTAATGTAGGGTATTTAATTGCTAAGAATATCAAATATATGGTTGATTTTGCATAACGAGCTTGTAGGCATTTTGTATTATTAATGGATTGTGTTGGTTAGCTAGAGTCCCTACTCACCTAGATGACAAGATGATAAGTATTAAAGCACCCATCAACGCCTCATCCATTAGAAGGCTTAACAAAATCAGCAGCCAATAGAAGCTTAACAATATCAAGAAAAATCAACCAAGAGGTGATGAAGAATTCTACCATCCTCAAGTCCAAAATCAAGAAGTGCCAATGAAAAATGATCGGCAAGCATCTGAATTTCAAATCAGAATGGAAGCACATGCAGTGGGAATAACAAATGGGAAACATATCTTTCACCCACCTTGTATGTTGAACCCTTAAAATTTGCACCAGTGTTCACAAACTTCTATAATCAACAACAAGACCATATTTTTTCCAGGAGTTTAAGAGATCATTTTGAAACTATCAAAGACATGGAGAATTAATTCAGTGATCAAGATCGAGAACAAGAGAGAATAAGAGAACATATGAAATCAAAATGGGAAAAATAAAACAGTGACTTCAACAACACAATGAACGACATGTAAAACTTTTCCACTTTGATAATACATGACAAAGAATATGTAGCAAGTTTATATTTTAGCAAGTTTTATTTATTTCTTTTTATTCCAAACAAATAGTAATATCTACTTATAAGTTATCTTCCCCATTGTATCAGTTAATCTATGCTTAGAATTAAGAAACAAGTTTGTTGTTGTTGTTTCTTTCATATTTACAAAAATTGCAACTTTAGCCAAAAACATCATCAGAAAAAAGTTGATCATTAAGAAAGTTCCTTGCGGATTGAAAGCCTATGAAGAAAGTAACAACCATGTAACTTATACTCAATCTCCATATATCTCAGATAGTAAGGTTTAAGCCAAAAAGTTACATTGTTTACTTTTCCTTCTTATGAGAGTATTCATACAAATGTTATTTTCTAGAACTTGCATTGTTTCTAATTTAGTCGATTTTGGTTTGATAAATACACATTGAGGTACTTGTTTGTGGTAAACTCTGAGCCTTTTTAAACTAACCCGTATATCATGTTTATATCCTATGCTAACCACTTTGAGCCTATACCTTTTCTCTCAGTGACATACCCTCATACATTAGCCAATTGACTTAAAATATTAAATCTTTCCACCCTCTCTTTGGAGTTAGGTAGAAAATTTAGTTCCTTATTCATATGAATAAGAATAAGTTTTAGGTTTCTCTTGGAAGTGAGGAAAGTTTAAGTTTGGGGTTGGGGTACTAGAGATATTGGTCAAAATTTTCAAAAATTTTAAGGAAAAAATCAAGAAGTTAAAGCAACTTCTTAAAAAAAGAGAAAAAACAATGTTAAGGACCATAAAATGTTAATCTCTAGTATTGATTAAATAAGCAAGAGTTGATATGATAATAAATATGATAATATAAGAAAAACTAAGTACCTAACTCCAAAGGTTTAAGAATATTCTTCTTAATTATCCTACCTTAACATAAACCCCATTACAACTTTGAAAGCCCTCCAAAAGTGTGTGTGTATGTATAAATGAGTTTAATTAATTTTGTTATAAATTTTACTTACTTATAGTAAAATACTTTTGCACGTTGATTCGGTGATTACTCTATCAATGCGAGTGAAATAAAAGTGAGACGAGAGATAGGTTGAGTACTTATTGTGTTGGAAGAACTGTTTCAATTTTGCTCGATTGAAGTCAGGAATGGGAACGATGATCAGGTAACATATGAATAGAATGGTGATGTACATTTTCTAGTGTTGCAATTTGTTTTTCTGTTTGAAATGTGCAGTTTCAGGCAAGTTACTTGAGGACAAGCAACATATTAAGTTTGGGGTTGTGATGACACTCTGTCATTGCATATATTTTGTCAAAGAATCAGAGAAAAACAAGCCAAAAAGATGAGAACATATGAAGTATAATGGCCAAAGAATGATGCAAAAATCAATAAGTATGAATAAATAGGGACTTGGTGAAAATTGGCTGAAAAAGGGAGAAAAAACAACAGTTACTGGAATAATCATGCCGGCTATTGCGCGTTGTCGTGTGAATGATAGAGATGAAAAAGCTGCATGATGCATGCAATACATCCAACGACGCGCGTGTTTGACACTTTTTCTAGGATTTTTTGACTTGTTCTAACTGATTCTAAAGTCTTTAAAAAGGGGACGTTTGGCATCTTTTTAGGGTTCTGTGAATTTTGGCTGAAAGTGAATAAAAAGAGTATCAAGATTGCGATTTCGAGAGCAGTGGAAGCCATTGAATTCCAGTTATTCAAGTAATTTCTTATGCAGTCTTCATCATATCACTTGGTATTTGTTTGTATTTGTATGATTATCTAAACACTTCTAGGTTAGGTTTTGTTTGATGAACTTATTTTGAACTTGTTGGAACATATGTTTAATTTATCATTACATGAATAATCAAATATATATTTCTATTTAATTTCCACTTATGCATAATTCTTTTTACTAGAGATACTCTGTTAATTTGATAATGGGTGAAAAAGGGATTACTTACCATTAGTATATGTGTTAGAAATAAGACAATTATTGTACTTACGTTAGTTGAATAGGGATAAGAGACCTCTAGTAGTAGCATTAGAATTAACATATTGTTGCATCGCTTGATTTCACTTATGCTGGTTGAATAGGGATATGAGACTACTTGTAGAAATTAGTGAGCTATACACCAAGGGATTGGGTATAGTGGCTTTGTTAATTCGATGTGGAAATATAAAGACTTTAACATTCGTGTAGTACATTAAATATCAACAGATGAGAAATATGAGATTCTATGAAAAACATGATCGCTTTCGCATTATTTTCATAAAAACTTTAAATCTTCAAAATCAAACTTGAACCCCCCCCCCCCCCCCCCCGTCCCAAATTGTTACTTTTTAAACGTGCATAAATTTGTTTTATTAAATATCAGTCCCTGTGGGTACATTCTTATTTTATTACTTCGACACTATCAGTACACTTGTCGAGAATTCATCACCTTTTGAGTTGAAGAGTTATCTTGATGAGTTAGTCGATAGGCTTCTGACTGATAATTAAATTAAAGAGGGTCGAATAATGGCTAGGATTGAATCTATGGCTCAAGAGCGAAGTTTGTTGGGTACAGATGAAGGCATGTTTGAGAGCTAAGCTGAATGATGAGATTCTTGCATCTGAAGGTCGGGTAGCTGCTCAAATTGAGTCCATGAAGGCCTCTATTGATTACCTATATAGTAATAACTATATCTTTCGTACTGATTTTGCTAATGTTATAGTAGATATCCCCATTCTAGTTCCAGATGACCTTGCTGCACTTCATTCTAATTTTGATCCATTTGATGTTTTTCCTAATGAGTTGCCATAATGTTGCATCTCATGCATTTCATTCAATTTAGCCTATTTTGGTTTCTAATTATGTAATTTATGACTGACTTTCTATTTTGGTGATCTGATTGATCTTTACTTTAGTTATGTATCTTGTGAATTATATGATTTTTGATTCACATATATATGATATCACTATTATTCACTTTGTTTCTATCTTTATATTGATTTTTTTAATTTCATATTTGTGATTAAGTTTCATAATACCATTTGTGTGGTGTGCTTGTGATTCACTAAGTATGACATTTCTAGCTAGATTTTGTACTATATAGGATTCTGATATGCCTTTTTTTGGTTCTCTCCTTTTTTATATTTGACAAAGGGGGAGAAGTAGTCGATATATTATCGATATTTACACGCATTAAGTGTTTAATACAGGGGGGGCTTTACAAGCTTTTAAAAATCAAAGAAAGTAGTGCGCCCTAGTCACCAGACTCATTATGTTCTAATCAAATTTCAAATATCGTGTTGGTTATTTCATCAACAATAATCTCGTATATTTACCAAACATAAAAAAGGGAGATTTAAAGCACTATGCATCTTGTGGTATCTTTTACGTGCTTTAAGTATCGTTTGTGTTTTGATGTTTTTGTCATTTCGATTATTGTTTGACTTAAGTTGGATTGTGTATTTGTAATTTGAATAATATTTGTTCGATGTGCTTGTACGATTTTATCATTTCAATTTATTTTTAATCGCTTCGGCTATTAGAAATTTGTTTATAATTTGCTTGTACCCTTTACATTTCATGAAATAAACTTCCTTTTCCGAGCCTATGAGATTTCTCTCTGTCATTTCCACAGGCATAGCTTGAATCACAAGTTAAAGTTACTAAATTTGAAATATCAGGAATTTGATTTGAATTAAGTACAATACATGATTCGATACAAAAGTTGTGTTAAAAATGGAATTTGGCCCTAGTCAAATTATTTCGAATCAGATAATAGACATGATTCGAATCACAACCTCATGTGATCCGAATCAAGTACATATATTGATTCGAATCAAATGTCTTCCTAAAGCTTTATTTTTCCTCTGTCCAAATTGATTTGAATAGCACTTTTCACTTTATTTGAATCAAATGTTCAAGAGTCTAAATATTGATTTGAGTTACAGATTTTCACTTGATTTGAATCAATGCTTAAAACCCCATTTTTCGTATTTCATTTAAGTAATTTTTTCTTTGATGAAAGTAATAAGTGTATGAAACCTATGGATCTTTTCTCTTCTTCTTTCTACAAACAACCTCTTTATTATGAATTTATGTCAAGTTCATTATCCTTTTTTTTGCATCCTTGTTTTGTGCAATTGTGTTGTTGTGTTGAGTAAATTAGAGAGTGAGTTGATTAATCTTGTTGTGCTTTTCATGATTAATAAATCTCAAGAATATCATCTTTTCCCAGATTCATTCATCTAGAAATTTGTTAGAACCTTGTGTGTTCTATTCATTCATATTCATCTATATCTTGACTAAGACCTTGTGTTGTAGATTAGTTTGTGAGGTTTCCATACATTATTCATTATCTTCATCCTTAGTCATAATTCAATTTGTATGGTTCTCCATATCTAAAGATTTAGTGCTTGAGGGAGACTAATGGTACATTAGGATATCTAATGTTTTTGTGTGAAGTTTGATGTTTGTAACAAGTGCATGTATCATTTCTTGAATTAAGTCTAGCATCCTATAATAGTCATCAAGAAGAGTGTTTCAATATACTCCAAGGAAGACTTTGGTGAGATCAGGTATCAATTGTCAGTAAGTCGGGGATGGAAGTTACCCATTCTTGGTGGAGTTGGAGAAATAGCTCACAGACAAAGTTAGGAGTTCTCCAATGAATTCTTATCCATGAAAATACTTCAGAACAAGAAATCGTTTAGATCAAGGGATTTATAGCTACACATGAATACTTGGAGCAGAATTATTGCGCATGTAAAGAATCATTGGATCAAGGTCTTTTGAGATCTTATTTTGTTAGCAGTTTAAAATTTTTGCATCAACAGTGTGATTTATTGGTTAATATTTGTAAATGATAGGCTATGATCTATATGGGGGTGAATAAATCACAAAAGAATTTTCTTATCTAAAAATTGTTTTAAAAATAATTTAACTATGGGTAGCGGAAACAATCCCGGATCGATAATTGTCTATCTCGGAACATATTCAAAAATATCGGATGTGTGTTAAACTGTATAGAACTTATTTGTTTGATGAGAATTAATCAATATATTTTCAACAACAACGTTTGAATAAAATCACACAATAGTAATTGATTTCCAATGAAATATTAAACAAAACTTGAATTCATCAATTTGTTGAACACTTGGTGTGCAATCAATTCTAATAATATTTTTCTATGATTTTTATGATATGAAAAACCAATTTCACTCTTATAGATTGCAATCAACTCAAAAAAACAGATTAAAATATTAGACAAGGAAATTATCTCAGTGTATTGATTGCATAATCAACGGTTTCACAAGTTGAAAGTAAAAGTAAAAGAGATAGATAGATAGAGAGAGAGAGAGAGAAAGAAGGATTTGTTTAGGTAGATCCCCAATCAACCTCGCAATACGTAAGTCTGCCCCCAATTCTAATGGAATTAAGATAATAAAAATTAACCTTTTCAAATTGTTGTTTACAAGAGAAAAAGTAGCAATCCAACCCTCCAAACCCTATGTTTAATATTGATCATATCTTATTCTCTCCCTTTGATCTTGAGCTTGATCAATTAATCTAATGCTATATGATGGCGCCTTATCCAGAGAGGGGATAAATAGATCACCAAGCCAAAATTCCAAATTAAATTTGGTTTTTAAAAGTAATTGAAAAGAGTTCACGCAGAAGGTTTTGATATAGATCGAAAACATCGTCTATACAATCCTAGATATTGGAACTCAGATATGCAAAATAAAGTTCCTTATGGAATGAATAACACAATTATCGAATTTATAAACTTGAAGCAAGTAACACAATATTATTCGTTCATATCAAATTAGTAGTAATACTATTTCCAATGGTAACTAGAAAAATAACGTACTATACAATTTGTCAAACACTTGGTGTGCGACTGAATTTTCTGAATTTTTCTTTGAGTTGTGTTGATATACAAAAGCACTTATAATAAAAAAAATGATAATAATCTAATCAACAACCAATTCAAAATAAAAATAGCCATGGAAAAATTCTTATGAGTCGATCATTTAATCAATGCTATTTGATAAATTACTTAATGAAAAATAAAGCAAGTAAAGCGATAAGAACAAGAGACACGAGGATTTGTTTAGGAAGTTCTCCAATCATTCTCACTATGGCTACGTCTCCCCCAATTCCAATTTGGATTTAGGATGATTTCTTATTATGCAAAAAGTGATTACAAGAGAAGTGTTCCAAGAGAAACCCTACAAACACAACCGTTTGATATTGATTCAACCCCTTCCCTTCTTTTGATCTTGAGTAAGACCAAGATACAATAACTACCAAATGATTTATCAAATCTTGCTACTCCTTTGGGTACCAAAATATAAAGCTCTTTCGCTCACAATAAATTATACCTATTGAACGCAACACCTTTCAATTTGATTTTCCATTCTCTCGCTACTTCCTTGGGTACCAAACTCCGAAGGATTTTCACTTGGCTGCAATCCTCTTTTAAAAGTCTTGAACAAAATCCCTAAATCTATTAAAGATCTTAGAGGAAAAACCCTAGGTTTTTCTAGATAAAACCCCCTGCAAATCTAAACCTAATATTTTCAACTACACAAGAAGCTAATTGGATATTATTAAATCTCTCCTAGATGGCACCATAATAAAAAATGACTATGTGTGATTTATCTGTGTGTATGCATTGGCTGGAGGTTGAAGATCAAGAGGAAATGTAGTAAGTGTTTATAGTTTCATCAAGTTGGAATGATGCATGAATTATGTATTTATAGTTGTGTAAGTTACATGGAAAAAAGGAAGTTGTAGGAATAAGGAATTAAACAAAAGTGACCCAAACAACCAGTATGTGCCGGCCTGAAAAACGGATGTGCTGGCACATTTATACAAAAACAATAGTATGTGTCAGCCTATAACGGAGTATGTGTTAGCCTCATCAAGTCAGTGGCTACAGGCTTCAATGTGATAGTGAATGTGTCTGCCTATACACATACACAACATGTGTTGACCTAAGCAACACAGACTCCACAAGCTTTATTATTGAGTTGCATGTGGCAGCCTGAAGCACGCGTGTGCCGACACATGTAGTGTAATTTTGTGCAAAAAATGATTTTTAATGAATGAGACCAATTTTAAACATGTTTAAGATTATTCCTATGATTCCTAAGACCTCTAAATGCACAAGATGCCACACTAACTCAGAGATACCGTCTAATATACAAAAATTCTAAGTTTTTGCAATTTTGACATCACTCAAAAATTATTGAAGACAATTGCACTCACACACAATACTTCCAATTTGATCCTCCAGTTAGCGTTACTCCTTTGATAGAACCCCATTTCTTCAAATATTTCACTCGACTGAATCCAAATTGCGAACTATTGTGACCCAATATTATCAAAATGATCATCCAGTTACCGTTACTTCTGACATAAACATCTTTCTTCAAAGCTTTTACTCGGCTGAATCCAATTTGCAAAATCTTGTGAAAAACTACCAAATCAACCTTAATCGTGGAAGAAAACCCCAAATAGATTTATCTTGAAACCCCCAAAGTATTCTCAACCAAATTTGATTACAAAAATCCTAAATTGGACCTTATCAATCTTGTTTCTAGATGGCACTTAACAAAAATAATTATGTGTAATTGTTGTGTGTGTGAATAGAAGAAGATTGAAGATGATGAGAAACAAATTTGTATATTTTTGGTTTCAATGTTATAAAATAATGCATGAATATATGTGTGTGTGTGTGTGTGTGTGTGTGTGTGTGTGTGTGTGTGTCTGTGTGTGTGTGTGTGTGTGTGTGTATGTGTGTGAGATAGAAAGAAATAACAGAAAAATAGATTAGAGAGTTTTACAAATTTTTGAAAAATAAAACAATATGTGTCGACCTATAAGCTTTATGTGTTGACCTATAAGAGCAATTTGGCTTCTATGTGTCGACCTGAAGTTGTTATGTGTCAACCTCAAATGGGAAAACTGCATTTTTTCAAAACTGATATAACATGTGTCGACCTAAGGACACTATGTGTTGACCTGAAATGAACATTGTAATTTTTTAAAATTGTTTCAATATGTGTCGACCTGAAACACGGGTGTGTCGACCAATAGACCAAATTTTTTTCTCTATGTGTCGACTTGTGTGATATATGTTAACCTTAATCTTCCAATAGGTTTTCTTTTTGTGTAGCCAACATCATGAGTCGACCTGTGCATATATGAGTCAACCTAAGCACTGCATTTTCACATAAACACTTGACTTTTGAGTTTTAAAACATCTCTAACATGATTTTAAGTTTTATAATTTGAAAATTTACATCTAAATTAGAGACTAAGGCCTAATATACAAAAATTACCTACTTTTGACATCATTCAAAACATCTAAAAGGATAGTGAACTCACATACTCCCCCTTTTGACGATGGAAAAACATTCAAAGTATTTGTTGTCTTGATCATAGCTCCCCTTGATTGTGTGCTTCTTAACCTTTTATCATACATGAACTTCTCCCATTTGCCAACTTAAAAAAAAAAAGACAAAGTGTCATGAAAAATAGACACCAACATATAGACCACTCATAGGCGTTCTAAAGATAAATTGATCAACAAGAACATCACTCACATATAATGACGTTAAAGTTAAAATGCATAAACATAAATAACCATTCAACTCGGACAAAATGAAACATAAATTCGTTACAAATTTACTAGAATAAAGTCAGCATAGAACATAAATAATAACATGCTCAATTACAATAGCATCAAAGATACTTCCAACATGCAAAATTTATATAATGAAATACATATAATGATGCATTACAAATGATTAACATGAAGTCACTATAAGCATATGGATTGAAAACACTTATCCGTTAACAACAAAAATTTTGGAAATGAGTTGTCATGAGATTGCATCATACATCAAATATATCACATATTTTTTGAACATAAACATGCAATCAAATTACAAGTTACATAGATATGCAACACAAGAGAATAAAAACTTATGAAGAAAAAGATAAGTGAAATGATATTACCTCATAGGATGTGAAATGGTGGATGCACTCACATGAAATAGAACATTTGAACAAAGGTTAAAACAATTATAGAGAGAGTACATGCAAAGAAATTTAGGAAAATTTGAGATATCGAGAATGCCAAATTCCCGACGAATTTTGAAAAACTGCTCAGTTGTAAGAGGTTTTGTTATCAACGTGCTAAAAAACGACATTTCCTTTTTCAACATGATCACCTAGGAAATGGTGACGTAGCACGGGATTTTTAATCAGGTCAATAGCACTAGTATTATCACACATTATCGAAATACGTTGAAGTTTAATATCAAAATCAAGTAATGGTTGTTTAAGCCATAAATCTGAGCACCACAACTACTCGTTGTGACGTATTCTTACTCAACCGTTGACAATGCAATAAAGACTTATTTCTTGCTATACCAACTGACTAAGGAATTTGAAAATAAATGGAAAGTTATATTAGTACTCTTCATATCCGATTTACAACCGATAAAATCAGAATCGGAGTAACCAACTAAACTACAATCACACCCTTTGGGAAACTAAATCCCATACTTAGAAGTACCATGAAGGTATCTAAGGATGCACTTTACAACTTTTAAATGGAATTCCTTAGGAGTCGATTGATATCGACCGCACATGCACACACTAAACATAATATTTGGTCTAGATGCAGTAAGATATAAATCCAATCATACCTCTATACCTTTTGATGTAAACATCCTTACCATTTTCATCTATATCAAAGTTCCCATTTATGGGCATTGGTGTGTCTATTAACCTTGCATCTAGCATTCTGAAGCGTTTAAGCAATTTCTGACAGTATTTTGTTTGACACATAAATGCCCCTTGTTTGAGTTGTTTGATTTGAAGTTAGAGAAAGTAATTCAAATTTCCATTAGACTCATTTCAAATTCTCCCTGCATTAGCTTAGAAAATTATTTGACCAATTGCATGTTAGTTAACCTAAATATATTATCGTCAACATAAACTTGAACTAGAAGTATGTGTTTTCCTTGATGTTTGATGAATAGTGTTGTATCTACCTTCCCTCTAGAGTACCCTTGGTTAAGTAATAAATTGCTAAGTCGCTCATACCAAGCCCTAGGGGATTTTTTGAGACCATACAAATCTTGTTTTATTTTAAAGACATGATTAGGATACTCATCATTTTCAAAAATGCGAGGTTATGAAACATACATTTCCTCATTTGTATACCCATTAAAGAAAACATTGTTCACATCCATTTGGAATGATTTGAAGCTTTTAAAGCATGCAAACGCTAGTAAAAGGCGTATAGCCTTAAAGCGGAAAATTGGAGCATATTTTCCTCATAATCTATGCCCTCCTCTTGGTTATATCCTTGAGGCACTAGTTGGGCTCTGTTCCTTGTTATCATGCTATTTTCTTTCAATTTATTTCTAAAAGCCAATTTAGTGCCTATAACTTGATGATCTCGCGGAGATGGGACAAGGTCCCACACATCATTTCTTTTAAATTGATTTAACTAATATTTCATGGCCATAAGCCAATTCTCATCAAGTAGGGCTTCTTTTGCGTTTTTAGGTTCAATTTGAGACACAAATGCAAAGTGATAACAAAAATTACTTATCTTATAGTGTGTAGATACACCTTTGGTGATATCTCCCAGAATTTTTTCAGTTGGATGGTCCTTTTGAAGACCTCCATTCCAAGGGTAGATCATCCACTTTAGTTGGACTTTCCTCCTTCTCATGATCAGACCTTAGTGTTTGATAACCATTCCTCTTCCCTTACTTCCACTAGCATATTGCTGATACTAAAGAAGTCTTTAGAATGATAGTAGTCATGCTTTTCCAGAACATACTACTATACAAGATCAAAATCTACATATTCTAATCCACATATCCAGACTCCATTTTATAACAACAAAGTTAATCCTCAATCCTCCATAACAATAATCCCAGACCTGCTTCAGGTATAAAAAAACAAAATGATGTTACAACATCATTCAGGACATCAACCTTTCCTCATAGATCCTAATCAAATGGTTTTTGATTTATCATTTAAAGAGGTCATTATACTTGACAGTCCTTTCAAACAAGAAGATCTCAAAAGCATACACCTTCTTAAGCTTATTTATATAGTCATAGACACATGAACACCCAATGAGAGAAATAAACTCTCATAAACTTTCTTAACCAAAGAGATCAGAAACCAGATTTGCATCCACACATCTGATAAGTACCCAGCTCCTAACAAGGTCTTTACCATCAGTGACAAGCAAATCTTTACAAGATCAGACTTATACCTAGATCCTGACAAGGTATTTGTCATTAAAGGATAACTTCCTCACACACACAGATGCAGATGATACTTCTTTTTCAACAGATGTTAGAACATTTGTTTTGACATCCTTCTTCACATTTTTAGCACAAGAGGATTCTTCACCACATTTCAGACTTGTTTAGAGACTGGACTTCAACTCCATCATTGCCAGACATTCCAAATTCTAAATCTAATGGTGATCAGCAATATTCACCCCATGATCTACAAAACATCTTCCTTTTCTGAGGAAGCACACACCTTGAGATGATGTTTCGACATCAGATAAGACATCAATCTCAAACATATGGAGTCCACCAGTTACTATGGTTATGGAGATAACACCCATAGTAAGTCCATACAACAACTCTTAAGGGAGAACACAAGAGAACCACACATCAGCAGTTGATCGTATATGCAGATAAAAATCAGCAACTTATACCATAATTTAGAAGACTTCTTTATTAGCAGAATATCCAAACCTCCTGTAAGATGCCATCCTTTTGCACATAAAGAGGGGATTCCTTCTAAAATTTAGAGCATCACAACCATGGTATTTACTAATCATTATATCATGAACATACTGTTCAGAAAAGTTCATTTCTCCCATTCTTCATCCTTCACAAATTAGACACATTATCCAAGCAACTTGGGCAATACCAATAAACACTTGGCTGAGTAAACTATGACTGTAAGTTAATTTTCTAGAATATTAACTTAACTCAGATTGATGTGTCTCTATTGCACACAACCCCTTGTATGTTTCTTCCACTTCATCATAACAAGATATCCATATTCTCATACACTTGATAAATGATATCAAGTTTGAGTGAATAACCTTCATCCTGTTTGAACGAAACACCACTCAAACACGTTGAGAAAAATAAATTCTCAACACAAAGATGTCAAGACATTATATCTGACATCTCAAGAATCTCCAACTCCAGATTAGGGATTCTTCTTCAACAACTACTATGAACGTCTTGATAATAATACATTCTCCTCCTTAATAGCAGTACAAAATGTGGTTAGTGTACACATACACAAATCTTTCTCTGTTGTAACAGAAACTGTTCCACCTGAACAAGATCACACACATTTGGCTTCTTTGATCAGAAGATACTATATGACAGAGAGAATGTTCTTTCCATATGAAATTGACCTCCATAAAACAAGGAACCTGGATGAGATGACAAACCTCTACTAGAATTAGAGCTCAGCCTTTGCACTTCTACTAACTTGAATTAGAAATAAATTGAACTAAGAAGTAGCCATAGGTTGACAATTATTCCACCAACCCATCAATCTAAGACGTGTTTTATGGATAAACATCTTAGATACACAGCCCAAATGCCTCCTCATCCAAATCACGAGTAGGTTCGAAACATATGTGATCGCACATTTGTTTAGCACCCAGAGCATCTGTTATACAACAGGAATCTTCACACCTACTGGCACAATGTCCCAACATCTTATAGGACATTAAATACCTTCACACAAAACACACAAAGACATCCTCTATCAAAGCCTAGAGATTGGCCTTTTTAGAGTGGGAAGCAAAAATAAATTGCCTCTACCAGATCTCTCTTCAACAAACTCATATAAGAGTTCCTTTATGAGTGGAATTGGGATATACCTCAAGTATCTTTGGCAACTCTAACAAGCTAGTCGAACCCCTCCTTAAGTATCACCACACTATGGGATACATCTTCAGAGGAGAATAGAGTGTTGCAGACTCAACACACAAAACCACCAGGAGTTTTCCAATAGATATACACGTAGCGGAACATAAACCAGAAAACTCCTCAACAACTTTCAGGCACAACATAAATCTTTGAAAAAACACACCATAATCCCGGTGCAACAGGTTATCCTAGGTTTGAAAATAAATCAAACTCTCAACACATTAGCTTGCCACTAAAGCTACACGCCTAAAAACAACACAAACGAGTCTGATACACACCCTATCATGAATAATCCATCCTCCACTTCTAGGAACCGTTCAAACATCAATATAAACTCTCCAAGTTCAAATATCTTTTCAGTAGAACCTTCTACCTTGCATGTACACAAGAAATAATCCCTCATGGATCTCATCAAGAAACAAACAGGATGTCGGCTCTAATAGCAATTGAAATTCTTGTATGACAGAACTTAGATGTCTTATGACATGTTGAGACATCTAATCTGAAATAAACAAACATGCACGGTATCAATAATAAAAATAGTACTGAAAAGCATAAACAACACACCAGAATTGTTAACCCAGTTTGGAGCAACTCTCTTACTTTGGGGGCATACCAAGCCAGGGACAAATCCACTCAAATAGTATCATTTCATAGACCCTACAACAAACCTCCAATTTACATCCTAATAACTTAATCACTACCCTTTCTATATTTCTATCTAAGACTCACCAAGATATAAGGCCATCCTCAATCCCTCTTCAATCACAGGCAGCGATTGGATCAAAACATACAATTCTGAACAGACAGGAAGACACACTTCCATGATAATTCATAGCCAAGACTCTTGACTAAGAACACAACTTGGAGTTTCTTACAAACTTCCTTTAAGAACAATACTCACTCTTGCTTCATAGCTTCGAAGAGAACACAATGACAATTTCACAACCCGAGTGGTTCACACATACCAACTCTCCTAGAGAGTGCCTAACAGACTCTGCCCTAATGATTATATCTTTACAATTCTCGGCTGGTACAAATTCTAGGTTACAAAGCTTCTATTTATAACCTATATCCCAATTGGATTTGGGCCTTCAATCACAGCATATCAGTTGTTACAAATCAGCAGAAACTTTTGCTACAAACAAGGTCTTCAATCATTAGTTTCCTAATTTATCTCCATAATTAGAAACTACATAATCTTCAATATTCTGACTTGATTCTTCTTGATATGTAATTCAGCGCCACATATCATAATATTCTCATAATATTTTGCATCAGTTAGATCATAACATAATTTAACTATCCACTTCAGCTCAAACGTGATGTTGTATGCTCATTCATAGGATATTTGATCTGACATGTTGCTCCTGATGTTAAAATACTTCAACTCAACATGTCTCAATATAATATAGGACTTCTTTCTCAACTTGTTTCTATTAGCAAGTTAATACATCTTATCTAACATAATGTTGCTATACTAGTTTTACCAAACAAAATGCCAATCACATAATTCAGAGAATTAACATAGAACAATAACTAGATCCTTTGAGACCACTTTGTTTAGTAAATCAAAGTTGACATTAGCTAAGTGTTTATGCCATAACCAAGAGTATTCACTCATGGTTACCAAACACTTAGTACTAGTCAAGGATACATCATCCAAGTTAAGCATATAGATATTATTTACCCTCAAGACCTTAAACGAGTAGTCTTTCTTTTCATTATGTTCAATCATGCAACAATCATTTGTGAAAGTTATTTCTATCCTTTGTCGCATAGTTGACTAATGCAAAGAAGACTATGTTTAAGGCTTTCAACAAGCATAACATTGAAGATATTAGTAGAAGATGGATTACCTCCACTACTATTACCAAGTATAGCACCCTTGTTGTTGTCTCTGTAACAACCCTAAACTACCTGGCGAATAATAAATAAATATCAGATTTATTTTAAGGTAAATTAAGATGTCACAGTTTCAAAAACATACTAACACCTGATCATGAATAGTATAAGATACGTAACACAGATTTTCCGGATGAACCAAAACAAAGTAACATGTCTCAACTTCAATTTTTATTAACGCAATGGAAAAAGATTCATATTAGAAATCAACAATTTCAACCGAAGCAACATTTATTCAGATAATTAGAAGTTCATAAGACTCCAAACAATAGACAAGATAACAAAATAAAATAGACGTTCATCCCTCTCGGTGTTACGTATCAGAGCAATGACACCAACTCTAAATAAAACAAAGAGCAACCTCTTCAGACCTCCGCAGTATCGTACTACTCCTAACTATCTGCATAATGTTGTATAAAGCATCATTCCTATAGAAGGGTTAGATATCACAACAAATAAGAGAATGTGTAATAACAAGTATATAGCAAGTAAATCATGCATAGTCACGCATTCCACTTCTCACGCATTCACATAGCGTAACATTCATATTGCATGTTATTTAACCAATTATGCATAATCATCAGCACATAACATCAATTACCGTGTAATACTTACACCAAACACACAACTCAAACATCATAATAATGACAATGCAGTGCAATAAGGCTGACTCATAGACCCAATGCATGTGGTACCAATATAGCTCTTAAATCCATGTCATCTAGGACAAGAGCCACCAATATTAGAAATAATTTTGGTTCACCTTGATCCCGATCTACGACATCTAGAATCAGATCCAACCCACATCATGAACGATGAGGTTCACCCCCCCCCCCCCCCCCCTAATCCATACCATATGGGATCAGATCCAACAACCAGGACCAAAGCCCCCAATAGGAAATGCATGTGACATAACCATGCAATGATACAACACATGTTGATATCTATATCTATCAATATAGCACACCAACACAGCCACTATCTGCCCACACATGCGACATGCAAACCATACTGTCAAAACAACATCACACATCATTATCACATACAAGTACATGCATATATCTCATCATAACAGGAAAAAATTGCATATAGAAAGGTATAAGTCCCCAACAAATAATCACCTACTAGGTTTGAAAGTATTCTTATAAGATAGAAAATATTATCAGCTTTTCGAAGGTTCAAACGACGTGTCAAACAAACACCCAAGTTAAAAGTTATGGAATTTTAAAGTTTTCAAAAATAGTTCTCCTACAATGTTGCTTCACCTAAGGCTCCCATACATTTTCCAGGAGCACATAATTCTGCCATTTACTTTGCTCGCTCCCTCGCCTAGCGGTGCTTTGGTGAATTCTATCGCCCAGCGATGCAAGAGGCTCACTCGACGAAGTTTGCCTGATAGCAACATTATTGTTACGAATCCTGCACTAAACCAGTCCCAAATTGCACATAATTTCACATCAGAACAGTTCCCAATCTACCAAAAATCAACATTTTATCATACCACAACAACAACACATCATCATACATGTTATAGGCATTAATCACATGAATATTAAATTTTAAATTCATCAATTTCATCACTATTTCATCATACCAAAAAATTCTCACAAAACCCCAATCAAACCTAAACCTCTACCAATGGTGATAAGCGGGTTACCCCTACATAATTATCATTATACAAACCCTTAGAGAGTTGGAACCCCATCCTTACCTTGAATTGATGGTTTCTAAACTTTAACAATGGCTTCTTTTTCCTAGCTCTTCTCACTCCTCTACTTCTGCCTTTTTCAGAGTACGATCGTTCCAACAATATGATTCATTCTCTAACTTTTCCCTTAAGTCCTTCTTACCCTTTGGACCCCTAATATGGTATTTCCGTTCTTACTCTTACTTACTCTACTCAACATTACCATGATGCCCTCAATATCTCTACTCATATTATCTAATTTAATTATTAAATAAATCCTACATAATTATTCTAAAATCCAAATAATTCCAACTAAATTATCTAATTGTGGAATAGTTCTCATTACTACTTTAATCCGACACTACCCCACATATGACATAATCAAACCATCTAATGCACCGAATAAATCACGACAAAGTGATCATATATGCATAAAATTCACAATGTCAAATAGTAAATCTATTAAAAATGATTAAGCAAGTAATCTGGGTTTTACAACTCTCCCCCATGTAAAAGATTTTCATCCTAAAAAATTACCTGATGCTAACAACACCAAGTATGATTCTTACATCTTACTCTCTAATTCCCACATCATGTTTTCTCCGGAAACTCCTCCCAAAATAAATCTCACTAGAGCAATTTCCTTGCCCCTCATCTTCCTCATTTCACGATCCTCGATCCTCACATGTACGATTTCAACGGTAACATTATCCTGCACCTGCACATCATCCATAAGAATCACATGAGATGGATCTGAAATATACTTTCAGAGTTGTAACACATGGAACACATCTTGCAAATTCAAACAGTTAGGTGGCAAAGCCACTCTATATGTAACAGTCCCGACCTTGTCAGAAAATTGATACATAGCAATAAATCAAGGAGTAACCTTTCTCGATTTTAAAGCACATCTAACGTCGGTCATTGAGTGACCCTTAAGAACACATGGTCTCCTTCTCGAAACTCAAGATCCTTCCTTCTCTTATCATGATAACTCTTTTGCCAACTCTGTGAAGTTTTCATCTTTTCTCGAATTAACTTCACCTTTATGGTAGTCTGTCGAACAATCTCAAGTCCAAGCATTACACTCTCACCAAATTCATACCAACACAAAGGTGTCCTACACCTCTGACCATATAATGCCTCGAAAGGTACCATTTCAATACTAGAATTAAAAGTATTGTTATAAGTGAAATATATCAAGGGAATATAACTATCACAAGTATCTCTTTTTTCAAGAACACAAAATCTCAACAAATCCTCCAACGAATGAATAGTCCTCTCCGCCTGACCATCTGTTTGTGAATGATATGCAGAATGCAATCTTAGCTTAGAGCCCAACGCATCCTGCAAACTCTTCAAAAATCCAGAAGTAAACCTTGGGTCTCTATCAGAAACAATACTCGATGAGACACCATGAAGCTTCACAGTCACACAGATGTAAATCTCAGCAAACTTTAGTATCAAAAAACTGACATTAATTGGAATTAAAGGAGCCGATTTTGTCAGCCTATTAATGATCACCCAAATCATATCATTCCCTCTTAGAGTACTCAGAAATCCTGTCACAAAATCCATCGATATACTATCCCATTTCCATTGCGGAACATCTAACAGTTTCATCAACCCTGCAGGCTTCTAATGTTTGACTTTCTACTTATAACAAGTCAAACACGCACACACAAATTTTGCCATAGCACATTTCAATCTAGGCCACCAAAATAACTTCTTCAAGTCTTGGTACATTTTAATAGCTCCCGGATGGATACTCAAACTACTTCCATGACTTTCTTCCAGAATCATCTTTTCAACTCAGTCATCAGGAATATAAATCATGTCATGGAATCTCAATACACCTTGCACGTCAACTTTAAAATCATTGTCCGCGAACTGATTATTCCCAACAATCATGTCTACCAACTTCACATACAACTTCTAAGCTTCTTTAATATTATTCAGAAAGTCATTGTTGATCTTCAACATACCCAGCATCACACTTTGTGGTGTCAACTCACAGACTAAGCTCATATATATGAATTGCTCAATCAATTCTAGCTCTCTAACCATCATAGCAGACATATACAATGATTTATGACTCAAAACATCTGCTACAACATTAGCTTTACTTGGATGGTAGTTCAAACCAAAGTCATAATCTTTTAACAGCTCTAACCACTTTCGTTGCCTCATATTCAATTCCTTCTGGTCAAACAAGTACTTCAAGCTTTTGTGATCACTAAACACTTCAAACCTGGAGCCATAGAGGTAATGTCTCCAATCGCCTCAATCGTGAGTAGTATAATTTTTTTCATGATTCCTCAATCGCCTCGACGCATAAGCCACCACCTTGTCATTCTTCATAAGTACACCACCTAAACCCCAATTTATATGCATCACAATACACAATAAAATATTCTTTCGATTTAAGTAATATGAAAATTGGAGTTGTCATCAATTTCTTCTTCAGCTCGGTGAAACTTTCCTCACACTAAACATCCTACGCAAACGATTTTCCTTTACAAGTAAATTGAGTTAATGGAAGTGCTAACTTAGAAAAACCTTCAATAAACCTTATGTAATAACCAGCTAAGCCTAAAAAGCTTCTAATCTCCATAACTGATTATGGAGCTTCCCACTGCAACACTGCATCTACCTTTGATGGATCCACCGCAAGACCATCACCTGAAATACTATGGCCAAGAAAACTAACCTTTTCCAACCAGAACTCCCACTTCGAAAACTTTGCATAAAATTTCCTATCTTTCAACACTTGCAAAACAATTTTCAATAGCTCAACATGCTCTTCTTCTGATTTAGAATAAATCAAAATATCATTGATAAAGACTACCACAAACTTGTCTAGATACTCATAAAAAGTCATATTCATACAATCCATGAATACACTCAATGCATTAGAAACTCCAAACGGCATCACAATATACTCATAAGGCCCATATTGAGTCCTGAAAGTCGTCTTCTGTATATCTTCATCTTTCACTTGAATCTGGTGATAACCCAACCTCAAGTCAATTTTGCTAAACACGCATGCACCCACCAATTGATTAATCAAGTCGTCTATTCTTGGAAGTGGATACTTATTTTTTATCGTCACTTTATTCAATTGCTAGTAATCTACACACAATCTCATACTACCATCTTTCTTTTTCACCAGCAATAACGGAGCTCCCCAAGGTGATACACTTGGTCTCACAAATTTCTTCTTAAGAAAATCTTCTAATTGCTTTTTCAACTCTGCTATCTCAGATGACGACATCCTATATGGTGCCATCAAACGGGTCTAGTACCAGGAACAAGATCAATTGCAAATTCCATTTCTCTTTCTGGCGGAACATCTGAAATTTCATCTGGAAAAACTTCAGGAAAATTGCGTACCACTTGCAACTCACCAATTGCTGCTTAACTTTCTACAGATAAATACGCCATCAATGAAAACACTTGAGCTTCATCCTGCGTCAACTTGTTCAACTTCCTAGCAAAAAAGAAACAAACTTCTTCCTCCTCAATAGGAGCAAGAAACCGCACAGACTTTTGTAACATTTAATATGAACATAATTGGATTCCAACCAGTTCATACCTAAGATCACATCCACAACACTTAATGGAAAACAAACTATATCCACAGCAAAATCTCTGAAATATTGACAAAGGACATTTCAAGCATACTATAGAAGTAGTCATTGATCCCTTAGATGGAGTCCCGAGAACTATTTCTCCATTCATAGAAGACAATATAAGATCCAACCTTTTCACACAATCATCAGCAATAAAGGAATGCGTAGCACCAGTATCAATAATAGAAATTAAAGGAGTATTATTAATGAAACATATACCTTTGACCAATCTATCTTCGTGTGACGTCTGATTTCCTGCTAAAGCAAACACCTTCCCACCAGATTGAGCTTGCTTTGGCTTCTGAAACTAATTACTAATATGTCCCTCTTTGTCACAATTTAAACATATCATTGACTTGTGTTTGCAATCAGCTACTCCATGACAAGCTTTACCATAACGAAAACACTTTTTTACATCACCCAGACATTCACTTATTTGATGCCCAGTTCAATGAATTTGAAACATCTCCCCCACTTGGCATCCTACCATCAAAAAAATTTGTTTGTCCTTGTCAAATGGAGCATTGTAAGGCTTCCCACGGTTCTATTATGTTTTGCCTCTCCTCTCTCTCATAATATTGTAATGAGCCTTATTATCCTCTTCGTAAATTCTACAGTTATTCACCAACTCTAGAAATCTATGAATCTGCTGATATTCAATCGCCTTCTTGATCTCTAGGTGCAACCCATTCTCAAACTTGATAGACTTTGAGAACTCAGTAGTCGCTTCATTGTAATGCGGGTACAACTTTTCCAGTTCCACATACTTAGTAGCATCTCAGTCAAAGATAGATTCCCTTGTTTCAACTCCAATAATTATATGTCTTTCTTCTCGCACACATCTTCCGGAAAATACTTCCTCAAAAACTCTTTGTTGAATATAGCCCAAGTAATAACCTTACCTACACCTCCCATCCTCTGACGGGTGCTAACCCACCAATCATCAACTTCTTCTGCCAACATGTGCATACTAAACCGCATCTTATGTGCCTCCAAGCAGTCCATGACTCGAAAGATTCTCTCAATCTCCTTGATCCACCATCAGGATCATACTTACCCTTGAAAGTAGGAAGATGATTCCTCTGGAATGTTTCCAAGATACGAGACCCATCATGAAGGAAAATTGTGATCCAAATTGCAATAGAAAATTAAAATTTTCCTTTAGTGATCCTGACAATTGGGCATGGTCAGTGATAAAAATCATTACTTCTTGTGGTGACTCAGACCTTTTATGTTGTGACCATGAATAGTGATGAATAGAAACATCTCTATTTAGTCCACACATACATATCGCTTCTGGTCACAATGCTAGCTACTTACAAACGAAAACTTTGAGTGAGAGAGTGAGACAAACTACGGCTAGGGTTTCAAGATCGAAATTTCATTAAACAAATGCTTCAGCACAAGGGTTCTATTTATAGAACCACTTATGTGGGCTGCAAGCTAAAATTCCAATTAAGGCTGCAAGCTAAAAGCCCAATTAAGCCTACGGGTTTCATACTTTATGATATACCGCATATCACTTAAGTGCGTGGTACCTTACCATATTCCATATTTCACTTAAGTGTATCGTACCTTACGATGTTATACAATTCACTTAAGTGAACCATACCTTACGATGTTCCTTATTTACTCTATCTCTCATCAACCTGTCCTTATGTGTGTGACCCTGTAGGTTTTCGTGACGTTGACAATTATATTAAATCACACATTTAACATAATAAACAATGAGCGGTATCTAGTATTACATCACTGCTAACCAATTATATTTGAGTGTACAATTACCCTTTGTCCTTATTTCTATATTGAACATAAGGCATAGAATGTGTCACCCTTGTCTAGTTCGATATTGGGCCCTTAGAAATTTATCTTGTTATGATAGATGGGCAAATTCTATCTAGGTCACTAATGTCCCTCAACATGCTTTATGATGTACCCATCAACAGTCTTTATAGTCATCCAGTTACGAATAACGTTTGATCAACAATAAAGTACTTAACTCTACATCTAGGGTTCATAGTAGTTTCAGGTTTAAGGGTGGTATACACCATTATTACCATGAGAATAAGCTATGACACATTGCATAACATTCTATGTAGTATTCTCATAACGGGTCAATCTAGTATAAATATTACTCCTAATATTCATACCTATGTCAAGACTTGATAACTCCTTATCCATGATCCATGAGGTGTGATCATCAGTCTATCTTCATAATAATCTCAATGCTTTAATGTTATCCCACTTCATAATAAAGCTCGACTAGGGATACTTTAATAATAGTTTTCTTATGTTTAATGGAATCTCATGATTAAGTCTCACTTAACATTTCATTAAACAAACAAATTATTCTAGGGATTTCAACCATATTAGTATACGCCGTACAGTTTCCATGACCTATAGCTACTTACCTAAGGTCCCCAGATCCGGGTGTAGGATCTTTGCAAGAAAGTAAAACCCAAGCAAACCCCAAATATAAAGAAAACAAGGCAAACAAGTAAAATTAAAGTGATCTAACCCTAAGGTATCCCCTCTTTTAAATATAATTCCCCAGAAGAGTCGCCAGTTCTGTAATACGGTGGGAGAATTGATTTGATTTTGCATTTTATCAAAAATGTTGTGGATAGCATGAGTCGCCACCAACTTTTATTTTATCCAATAAGGAAAGGGTGAAAAGAACAGGAAATATCTTTTTTGGTTTTGAGTTTGGGGGGTAGGTTATGAAAAGGTAAGGTGTTAGCATCCTTTTCATCTGTAGTTATCTACGGGCTATTAATCGCTTAGCTCACTTTGTTTTGAAAATTTCTTTGTGTTGTGTGTTTGAAAAATATTTTTGAAAGTTGCCAATGTGAGGAAATACTTTGTAATGATCCTCATATATGTCCTCGAGAATGCGTACGAAGTATTTCTTTGAAAATATTTTGAAAAGTGTAATTGTGTGAAAAAATGTTTTGTTTTGAAGAGCTTTTTGAGCAAGCGATTAAGATCTACACTACTCAAGGTCGTTCTTGTATTTTTCCTCCTCCTTTAGATAGTGTTATCCTACTATTAGTTAGTAGGAAGCCCTATTGTTGGATGTGAAGGGACATACGTGGGTCATCGTGCAGTCATTGAAGGCAACTGGTAGGACGCTTTAGAAATTATCGTTAAGGGACTAAATCATTTACTGAAGGCAACATCGAAAGGATCATCGAGGAACTATGATCTTTGTATCGAGGGACTTTGCTAAAGAGACTCTATGTTCAAGGGACATGACTGTTTCGTAATCCGAAGGCAACAAGGGGGGTTACCCTAGAGGTGTAAGTGTGCGAGTGATTTGTGTTCAATTATTTTATTCTTGTAATTAGGGTTAGCTACCAATTCGTTATTAGTATTTCCATGCAAACCTAATTACTAAGCAATAATAGCAAATATAGAAAAGCAATACATATGCGAAAAGTAAAGGCAGAAAGTAAACCTAAACCTATTGCATCGCTTCGGGGAAGATACATAATAGATAGCAGAAGTAAAAACCCTAAAAACTATTACAACCAGGGAACATTTACAATAATAATTAGAAGAAAAGAAATGTGTATTACATTTGCATAGTAGGTCTAAAAATGTGAAAAATAGAAAAAAAATATTTTTTTGGTATTTTTTATGAAAAAAATATTTGTGATGAATTAATTAAAAAACACTAATTAATTTTAGTAAACAAATCAATTAATTTAATTAATTAATTAAAAAATGTGATTAAATAAACCCAATTAGTTAAGCTAAACTAATATTTTAGTATTAAAATTAAAATAAATAAATAAGAGAAAAAGAGAGAAATAAAATAAAAAAATTTGGCCTGCTTGTAGCAAAAAGGAGGGGTGCAAACTGCAAAAGAGGTCCATGCCCACTGACTTAGCGCTGGATCTAGTGCGTTCAACCCTAGGAGGTTCACCATGTGTTGCAGATCTGGAGGCATTGGATCAAATCTTATAAATATCTGATGGTGATACATGGTTGGGCGCACGATAGGCTTATCTGGCGCGTTACACTTGATCTACAAAAAACATAAAATATGAAGAAAAATACAAGAGGCATGGATCGAACCCACTCCTTTGTATATGAATGACTTAGAGGCAAGCGTGCTACCACTGGGGTGGTGATATATCTGATGATATAAACACAAACAAACTATTATATAATAAAAACGCCTTTTATTTTGAATTAAAAATAATAAGTCAGTGTCGGTGGGTCCCCAGGTTTGAATGGACGAATAAAACGAAGCCACGTAGCCTAGGGATGGTCAAACCACTATGCACGGTGGTTGACCACCATCTTCTGCGATTTCCCAAACATTGTATCCTACAAAATAACATGATTAAAAACACAAGATTAAGCCTACCCCCTAAACCAGGATCTGCGAATTCAATAGTGGCATTTTCTTAGCCTGAAAATGCCTATAATGGGAGATACAAGGAAGTCGGAGCTCTACGCCCTAAAAATGGTGTTCTCTTGTTCCTGCATCAGATCTTGCATGTAATACGTCAAAATTGTTATACATGACATCATGAACACATATGAATGCACAAAATTAATTTATATTATGTGAGTGAAAAGTTTGAAGTTGAAGAAACTACCAAAATCGGTGAGTTTGTGTGACAGTTTTTTGGGATACTTCACGTTGCAATGATGGTTGGAATGGCTCCCTGGTGACCTCGGGAGCTCAATGGAATGCTCAAGATCGATTGGAACTTGCTGGAAAGAAGGGTTTGACTGTGCCCTAGTTTTAGAAAATTTGTGAATTTTTAGGGTTGCTCAAGGAGGCTAGCATGCATGTGCTTTAGGTCTGAATGTGCTGGGAATATATAAGGGTGAAATTAGGGCAAATGAACATGGGCTTGGACTTGTGTAAGAAGCTTTTGTTTTATCTTTTTTTATTTTGACTTTTAAAATAATAAAAATCAAAAATAAATATAATAAACCAAATGAGGTTGTATGAACAAGTCTTACGGTTCACTATGGAGTGTATGACACGTTTGGACCTTGAAACATCAGCTCAATAGTCCAAAATTCCAAATTTGATCACTTTTGGTTTCATACACTTTCTCAAAATTTCCCAACTTGCACCAATCATAACTCTCACAATTTTTATCATTTGAAGTTGATCTAGAACTTATAGGAAAGCTCGAGATGTCCTCTTCAATCCCTATTTTGATCATTTTTTCATTTGAAGACTTTATCTTAATGTAAGTTTCCTTGAAAAAAATATCTTTTTGTTGACTTTTGAAATGACCTATAATGTATTGGCCCATATCTCTTAAATGAATCAATTTTTAGTCTTGAGCTTAGAGAGAAAAAGTTGTAGAGAATTGAATTTTCTTCAAAATGAGCTTTGGTTTAGAAAAATCTAAAGAAGCATGTGAAAATTGTGTTTGGTCAAAGTTCAGTTGACTTCTTCTTAAGTAAACCCTAATTTGGAAACTTTTGACTTTTGATGATTTGGGGGTTTTCTTGATGAATCATGATCAAATCTTGATCAAATAATGAATATTAATTCAAACCCTTGATGTTGACCAAAAATATTGAGGTTTGACTGTATGTTGACCACAGTTGACTTTTTGTCCAATATAGTTGATTTTCAGTCATATGAGCAACTGACTGAGCAAACTTGTGATGCAAGGCATGAAACTTGGTATGAGCATTCTTGGAGACATGTGAGAAACCATGAAATCTGCTTGAGGCCTTAAAAACCTAATCTCCCTTGAATAGTTGGAGGGAAAATTTGGGCTACAACAGCTGCCC
The DNA here is from genome assembly GCA_948472305.1 of Vicia faba. Taxonomy (NCBI): domain Eukaryota; kingdom Viridiplantae; phylum Streptophyta; class Magnoliopsida; order Fabales; family Fabaceae; genus Vicia; species Vicia faba. The sequence continues at coordinate 205,114,945 of OX451738.1, forward strand.
ATGTTCAATCTTCTTAGACCCGAGGAGTTAGATTGACATGTCAGCCATTCGTGACCTAAAGGTGGAATATGATTGAACACTTAAGTGCCCATAAATTTTCACTCGCATGTGCAGGATGTAATGATGTTGGTTGATAATATTTCTTGAATGGGCTTAAAGATGCCATTCAGAAAAGTGACGGAATATCGTCGGAGATGGGCTTATAGATGCCATCTAAGGTAATTGTTGATAGAAGTATCAGAACGAGTATACACTTGACTATATCTGAAGAATGATTTCAAGAATTAACCTCTGGGGAAGGTGCTTAAGTAGCTTCTTGTCAGATTTAGTTTCTGAAGGAAATGCTTGGCATGTAGATAGTCGCCTCGTCCTACTTCGGGAATTGATCTACAGTCTGTTTTTGTTGGTAAACCCGTCCTGCTTCGGGATTTCATACTACTTGGTCATTTCAATAGTTTCCCCATCCTATTTCTGGATTTAATCTTTTCTTGGTTATATAGATAGTTTCCTCGTCCTGTTTAGGGATTTAATCTTTGCCTGGCCATACAAATAGTTTTCCCGTCATGTTTCAGGAGTTAATCTCTGACCCGCTTTTGTTGGTAAACCTGCCCTGTTTTGGGAATTCATACGGCCTAGTCGTACAGATAGTTGCCCTGCCCTGTTTCAAGAATTAATCTCTGACCTGTTTGAGAATTGTTGATGATATTCATCTATTTGTGAACCTTACCTGAAAAAATAAAGTTAGTCTTTATGCAATGTCATGATGTATGTAATGCATTGTGTAATTATGTTCTCAAAGCAAATGAGAGTATGTTATGTGCATTTCATATGCATATGTTATGACACTTGTAGATGATGTATGGATGTAAGATGTTGGTAATAGTTGCTTCGTATAATATCTTTGAGTGGGGAAAATAAATCCATGACTGTTGATGGAGATGAAGAATATGAGTCTTCAATCTTGTTTAGAATTTCTCTGTTGGGGATTCCTGCTTTCTCTTTTGAGGATATTCCGCTTGGAATGTTTGACTTTTGCTTGGGGATATAAGAGTTCAAGAACATTGGTCGTTCATCACTCTACTGGGGAATTTAGTTCTTGTATACCCTGACTGGGGATGAAAGAGATGGATAATATTTAGAGGTGTTGTATGACCGATTTTCTAATATGGATGCCAACTATTCTAGGGAGGACAATATTAAATGATATCTGGACCGGTTTCAGGTTCCGTAGCAACTCTCTGGAGATAGCAACTTTGACCATACTTTGCTGGAGAGCAGAATCTTGTCGGGGTTTTACAGTAATCTGAGAAATGAACTCTGCTTGGGAAATTAAATTTCGTTGGGGAAATAAACCCTGTTGGGGAAATAATCCCTGCTAGAGAAATAAACCCTGCTGGAGAAGAGAATTCTGTAGGAGATTTTGCAGTGTTGAAGAGATAAACTCATATGGAGAATTAAATCCCTGTGAACTATGCTGAGGGAATTATTTCTTATGGGAATTGGAATTACATAGGTTGTGCGGAGGAAGTTTCCACAAATGATCAAACTTCCTTATCCGCTAGGGGATCTGTCGGGATAGATGATTATGTTAATAGCTAGAAGATGCCCCCATTTCTGTCTTGAAGGCATATTATACTTGTGGGGAATATATCCTTGTCGAAGATGAGTCTGTGAAGGTAAACTTTGCGGAGACTTCTCTGTTGGGATTTGTTGATGACTTGAACAGTATCCCAACTCCTAGAGTCTTTAGTAAAAATAGAGAAAGTAAGATTGAATTTTGAATTATATATGTATTAATGGTTTGCCTATAAACAAGAAGTTTTATACAAGGAGACGGAGATCCTAGTAAGAGGAAATCATCGTAAAAATGAAGGAAGTACAAACAAAAACAAATAAAGACAACTATGTGGAAACAATCCCATCAGGTTTTAACTCTGCTATTGCCCCTATGTCCTCAAGCATCTCATCCCTCGTTGTCGGAAGAAGCTGATGAATTGATCTGTACCGTTTGAACTTGACGTTAATAATAAAGCCTGTTGTAAGTAGATGATCCAATGGGACATAGTCTTAAACTTCAATCCCTAACTTTCTCCTGGACCAGTTTCCAGTCCACCGAGATACCCTTTTTTGACCAAGCCGGTTTTTCAGGTTTTCGAATTGCCGGGTATACAATCTTTATATATATATATATATATCTAATTTTTTTCCGAACCCTTTTGGTTCGCCGAGATGCCCTTATTTTTTCCTAGGCCAGTCAACCTAGCGAGTGTCTTTTAGGCATAGTATTTTTTGACTATGTTCGCGTTCACAGGGTGCAGAAAATCTTCACTGTCCATGGTGGTAAGTATCATAGCACCGCCAGAAAATATCTTCTTGATTACAAATGGAGGTTCGTTTATGGGAGTCCATTTTCCCCTGAGATTACCCTGTGGTAGGATGATGTGCTTTATTACTAAGTCACCAGCCTGATATACTCGATGCTTGACTTTCTTGTTGAAGGCTTTGATCATACACTTCTAGTACATCTGACTGTGTCAAACAGCCGCAAGCCTTTTCTCGTCGATCAAATTTAGCTGGTCCAACCTAGTCTGAATCCACTCATCTTCATCTAAATCTGCATCTTTCATGATTCTTAGAGAAGGAATCTGGACTTCGACAGGTAGGACAACTTCCATACCGTAGACTAGAGAGAATGGGGTTTCCCTAGTCGATGTTCGTACTAAGGTGAGATAGCCATGAAGAGATAATGGTAACATCTTGTGCCAATATTTATATGTCACCGTCATTTTCTGTATAATCTTCTTGATTTCTTATTGGCGACTTCCCCTGCATCATTCATCTCCGATCGATACGGAGAAGAATTGCGGTGCTTAATCTTGAACCGCGTGCAAAGTTCAGTAATCATAGTATTATTTAGATTGGTACCATTGTCTATCATGATCCTTTCGAGGATGCCATACCGGCATATAAGGTTATGCTTGATGAATCGAGCCATAACACTCTTGGTGACGGAGGCAAATGAGGCTGCTTCAACTTACTTGGTGAAATAATCAATGGCGACGAGCATGAAACGATGTTTGTTACAAGCAGTAGGCTTGATTTCTCCAGTCATATCAATGCTCCACATTGAAAATGGCCAAGGAGCAGGGAAGACATTCAAACGAACTAGAGGCACATGTACTTTGTCGGCGTAGATATGGAATTTGTGACAAGTTATGGAATGATGATGGCAATCAGGTTCCATAGTCGACCAATAATAACCCGCTCTCAGAATTTTCTTAATCATCTTATGTCCACTGGAATGAGTATCGAAGACTCCTTCATGCATATCTTCCATAATTTTCTCAGCTTCCTTCTTGTCCACACAACGAAGTAGAGTCGAATTATGGTTGCGTTTGTACCAAATTTCGTTGCTCAGGAAGAACTTGGCAGAGAACCACTGTAGTAATTTCTTGTCATTGATAGATGCTCCTTCAGGATACTCTTGAGCCTCAAGTTATCTTTTCACCTCATGAAACCAAGGTTTCTCTTCTACTCCGTCAGTATCATTTTTATAGCAATGTGCCGGTTCATCCAGTCTCTCAATAGTAATTTGAGGAGCCTCGTTGTCCCATCTGAATTTGAACTTAGATGACATGGTTGCCAAGGCATCTGCAAACTGATGCTCTTCTCGTGGGATATGTTCAAAATTGATTTCCTCGAAGTACGGGATTAAAGTCAACACATGTTCCTGATAAGGAATGAGATTCAGGTGCTTTGTATCCCACTCTCCCTTGATCTGACTGATCACCAGAGCTGAGTCCCATATACATTTAAGAACTTGATTCTTAGATTGATAGCCGTTTTGATACCCATGATGCACGCTTCATATTCGGCCATGTTGTTGGTACAGTCAAAGCATAATATGGCGGAGAATGGCGTACGGAAACCCTTGGGAGATATAATCATATCACCAATCCCATTACCAAGTGCGTTGGAAGCTCTGCCAAAAAACCATAGTCCATCAGGGTCCTAGCTCAAATACTTCATACGGTCCAGGTTCTTCGTAATCTGTAACTAGCATAATATTCTCATCTGGGAACTCGAAATTCATAGATTGATAGTCGTCTACGGATTGATGAGCCAAATGATCTGCCAGTACACTTCATTTGATTTCCTTCTGAGTGGTGTAATGAATGTCGTATTCTGTTAAGACCATTTTTCATCGGGCTATTATTCCAGAGAGAGCGGGTTTCTCGAATATGTATTTTATGGGATCCATTTTAGAGATTAACAAAGTAGTATGAGTCAACATATATTGTCTTAGTCGGAAAGCATTCCATGTCAAAGTGCAACAAGTTTTCTTGAGCAGTGAGTATCTTGTTTCACAGTCGGTAAATGTTTTGCTAAGGTAGTATATTGCATGCTATTATCGACCAGACTTGTCATGTTGGCCCAGTACGCACCCCATTGAATTCTCTAACACTGTTAGGTACATTATCAGAGGTCTTCCTTCAACTGGTGTCACCAGAATCAGAGGTTCTTGAAGGTACTCCTTGATTTTTTCAAAAGCTACCAGGAAATCATCGTTCCATTTCAATAATTGATCTTTCTTTGGCAACTTGAAGGTTGGCTCATAAATAGCAGTTAGATGCGAAATAAATCTAGAAATATAGTTCAGTCGTCCCAAGAAACCTCTGACTTCCTTCTCAGTACGAGGAGCTGGCATTTCTAGAATGGTTTGACCTTGGTGGGATCAACTTCAATACCTTTACCACTGACAACGAAACCTAGGAGTTTAACGGATCTCACCCCAAAAGTGCACTTGTTTGGATTTAACCTTAGCTTGTACTTTTTCAATCTCTCAAACAGCTTATGTAGATGGTCAAGATGTTCTTCTTCAGTATGAGATCTAGCTATCATGTCGTCCATGTAAACCTCTATCTCGTGATGAATCATGTTATAGAATAAGGCTACCGTAGCATGCTTATATGTTGCGCCAGCGTTCTTTAACCCGAAAGGCATAACCTTGTAGCAGAAAGTGCCCAACTGTGTAAAGAAAGTAGTCTTCTCCATGTCTTCAGGTGCCATCTTGATCTGATTATAACCCAAGAAACCGTCCATGAAGGAGAATACCTTGTGTTGAGCATTTTTGTCGACCTGAACATCGATATGTGGAAGTGGGAAGTCATCTTTAGGGCCTGCCTTATTCAGATCCTTGTAGTCTATACACACACATTCTTTGCCATCCTTTTTAGGTACTGGAGCCACATTTGCAACCCATTGAGTATATGATGTAACTGCTAAGAAACCTGCATTGAATTGTTTCATAACTTCAGCCTTGATTTTCTCTGACATCTCGGGACGCATACGTCAGACCTTTGCTTTATTGGAGAACAACCCTCTTTCATCGGCAGACGGTGAACCACAATATCAGTATCAAGCCCTAGAATGTCTTTGTATGACCAAGAAAAGATCTCAACATAGTCATGCAACGTCTGGATTAACCTGTTCTTGACACTATCTTCTAGGTTGGCACCTATCTTGACTTCTTTCCTGTCTGCTTCAGTACCCAAGTTTACAACCTCAATTGGCTCTTCATGTGGTCGTATAGCCTTTTCCTCTTGCATTAACAGTCTAGCAAGTTCTCCAGGTATTTCACAATCTTCCTCACCTTCGTCCTCGGCTTGGTAGATCGGATTCTCAAAGTCATAAGTGGCAATAGTAGAATTGTTATCAACGGGATCCTGGGTGGATGTGGATCTTCAATTTATTGTGTGGGTATGTGTAAGAACACATAGCTATTTTGAGAGTGTAATAAAGTAAAAAAAAAGACAAAGAGGGAAAATTTTAAATGCAAAACGTCCAATGATTTATTAAATGAAAATATGCTTATGAAAGATGAAAACCCTAACAAATGAATTGTTTTGCCCCGGGTAAGACACAAGGGTTAAAGTCATTGTTTAAAGATTACATAACCAAAACTTTGAAAGAAACAGAAAATAGCAATTACTCCTGACTAAAGGAGATTGAGATAAGGTCTTCAGTCTTCCAGTTGTTGAGTCTTTTGCCAACGGTAGGAAAGATCCAGGTGTTAAGGTCATAATCATTGTCGGCATCTTCTATAGCATTGACTACATTGTTGCTGATGCAGAAAAGTGGTCTTCTAGCATGCACACGACGAACAGCCCTTTGAGCCTCTACAGTAAAACCCAAACCAAATTTGTCAGATTTATACAGAATGTCAGGAAGCTGACCCCAAGTAGTGCAACCACCTTCTTCCACTACTTTTCTAGCATCCTTCAAAGAATCCATCCTGGGTGGAACCCTGGTAACCTTGGGAATATCATAGACATCTTCAGTAGTGGTAGGAGGGATAACTTCAAAAGTCAAACAGGGAGTTTCAATGAACTCGGTGTCCATCTCAGCATGCCTGGATGAATTTAAATGACTCACCATATACTCTTCTTCACTGCAGACTGTAATAACCTTTCCTTTCACAGGATACTTTAGCTTTTGGTGTAAGGTTGAAGTAATAGTGATTGCCCCATGAATCCAGGGGCATTAGAGTAAACAAGAATAAGTCGGTTGGATATCCATCACATAGAAGGTATATTCAAATACCTACGAACCTACCTTAATCGGAAGATCCACTTCTCTATGTACCATCCTCTTTGAACCGTCAAAGGCTCAGACTATAATATCACTGGGTTTCAGCAAAACCCCTTCACAATCAAGCCCGTCGAGAGCACCCTTTGGTAAGACATTCAATGAGGAACCCGTATCAACCAATACATGCACTAAAGTGGTTCCCCTGCATTCAATAGAAACATACATGGTCTTGTTGTAGTTTCTTCCTTCATGGGTCAAATCGATATAAGAAAAACTTAGCCCATTATCAATAGTTAGTCTAGCAACATAACTTCCAAATTGATCGGCAAAAATTTCTTGTGGCACGTGAGCAGATTTTAAGAACTTCACCAAAGCATGTGCATGGGCTTCAAAACACAGTAAGAGGGGTAACAAGGAGATCTTTGAGGGAGTTTGCCTCATCTGTTCAACAATCTTGTAATCACTTTTGCAGATAATTTTTAATACCTCCTCCAACTCTTGCCTAGAGGTGTCTTCAGCAGTAACTTCTTTAGTTTCCTCTATCTGGGCAGGCTCATCCATTTGTTCTTTGCCCCGAGTCTCAGTGATTGGCTCGGTAGTGGTAACACGAACTAGTGTGGTGACAGTCTTCAGAGAGATTTCTGGAGAGAAAACCCTTCCGCTTCTAGTAACCTTACTGGTCCTAGCAATACTATCGATGTTGGGATCAACAACTTCAGTACCTTCATTCTCAATAGTCAATGGCTCTTGCTTGACGCCGTGGTAATAGACGTCAGCTCCATAGTTCCAAGGCACATCCTTCTCCGAGGAGTACGAAATTGGTCTGGGTGAAGTGATTATCAGAGGAGCAATTTTGGGTTCAGCTTTAATCTTAATAGGGTCTTTGGCAGTGATCCTAATAAGATTGTAGGAAATTATGGATAAATCTTGAAATAAATTCTCAATAGAAGGAATCTTCTCAACTATAATGATATGGTTGTCCATCAGGCGCTGAATACCTTCTTTCAGCAACTTGCATCCATTGGGTTGGGTTGCACAGCAGCAACATCTTTCAATACAACTCGGAAATAAACTGGCTTGCAACATATTCTTCTTAATAATGGAGACATGAGTAGTCAATTTATCTACAGTAGAAACATATGAAACATCATCAATAACACTAATGCCTTTGTCATGCTTTGGCATAGGTGTTGTAATCACATTAGGGGTCTCGGGAGGATCAAACTCAATTTCTTTGTTGTCAATTATGTCCTGAATTTTATTCTTTAAAGCCCAGCAGCTATTGGTATCATGCCCGGGGCTATCAGAATTGTAAGCACATTTCACATTAGGATTATAACGAGGAGATGAGGTGTTGGGATTCTGAGGAGGATCCCTCAGTGTAATCAGTTGTGCTTTCAGTAAGTGTTGTAATGCCAGAGACAATGGCATGTTGATCTTTGTAAACTGTCTTCTAGGTGCCTCTGACCTACACTGGTTTCCATGTTGTTGTTGTTGCACAGACGCAAGATTAGAAATTAGTACCTCCCCCACAGATTAGTTGCGATCACTTCTAGTACGACCCTTCTGGCGATACACAACATTTGTTTCCTTCTTATCGTTGAACATCTTTTTCACAGTACTTAAAGACCCGGCCACTTGAATATTTTCACTTTGGATACCACTTTCGACATGCTCTCCTGTTAGTATCAAATCAGTAAAAGCAGATGAAGAGCTTCTGATCAAATGATTAAAGAAAGGCTATGTCAAAGTTCCCATGAACATGTCAACCAACTCACTATCAAATAGAGGAGGTTGAACCCTTCCAGCTAAATCTCTCCACTTCTGGGCATATTCTTTGAAGCCTTCGTTTGAGCCTATATTCATACTTTGTAATTGTACTCGAGTTGGTGCAAGGTCAGCATTATATTGGTATTGTTTGTAAAAGGCTGCAGCCAGGTCTTCCCAAGTACGTATACTGGTTCCTTCTAGCTGATATAACCATTCCAGTTGTGTCCCAGATAAACTCTCTTGAAAGAAGTAAACCCATAACTTTCTGTCAGCAATATGGGGTTGGATCTTCCGGACATAAGACCTCAGATGAAGCTTAGGACAAGAAACACCGTCATATTTGGCAAAAGTGGGGACCTTGAATTTGTGAGGGATAACAACCCCCAAGATAATACCTATCTCTTCAAAATCTAACCTAGGCACTTTCTGAATTTCCATGGCATTCAGACGATCTTCCAACTGCTTGTATTTGTCATCACCGGGAGGATATTGCTCATCAGAATAGTCTTCTTCATCGGGAACTTTACCAGAACCAAGGTTGCTTCCCCCCTTATCTTTGATACTTTGGTCGTCTTCTTCTTGATTGTAATCGTCATCTAATGGGATATCAGAAGCTTGAACTTGTTTGGTTGGACCTTTGAATCTTCTCCCCGTGTTTAGGATACCAGCTGGTTTCCTAGTCTTTTTCTTCTTGGAGATGAGCACCATCAGTTCTTTCTACCCTTTGGCTAAGTTCAGGAGCGTCTCTTGGAATTGGGCGTTTTGAGCCTGGAGGTCTTTTACGGTTTTTTTGAGAGCCATCTTTTACTGAAATAAATAGCAAGAAGATGAGAAAACATTTCTTGGGAAATACATGTTATGTAATAGCATGCATGATATGTGTATGCAATGTTTTCAAGGATCTCGCGGGATAAACAAAAGGAAATGTTAGAAGTTGAGTCTGGTTGCAACTTTGACTGAAGAACTTTGCATCTTTGAATGTCCTTCTATGAGAATCAAGCTCACCATGTCGAGTGGGTCCTAGCCTTTGACTTAAGAGAAATTAATTTGATTTTTGACGGCATTTGGTTAGAGGAAAATAAATCCCCTCGCCCCTTGTTAGACATCTGGTTCATGATAAACTTGCATCACAGGCCCTTGAGATCCTTGAAATGATTAGTGAAAATGATATGGTATGATGCTATGATGTCATGTTTGAACAGATAACAAACACAAACAAAGCACACAAGAGCCTTAGGTTTAAGGCTTTCATGGGGATCGTAGATAAGTACCCTCTTGAAGTTTAGTTGGCTCAACCTGTCCTAAGAATAGTAACCGGGTTCTAGGAATCTCATATCACCGATCTTTTTCATAGGCTTTATTTCATCAGAGCAACTGACTTGCGACCGAAATATCCTGAGAGTCGAATCTCAATAAGTGTAGCATTGAGTATCAACCAACTTTGGATTGCATCAAAGTCGGCCATCTCACTACCTTCTAATAGCTAAGTTGGGTGAATTGAGGTTCTAAAGGTCAGTTATGGCTTATGACACCACGCGACAGCCTAGTGTTCTCCTTGACTGACTCAAGGGACACCAGTACAAACCAAAGTGTTACACTAACGTAGCCATCACTTCAACCATATTGGTCTATGTCGTACAATTTCCATGATCTATAGCTAATTACCTATGGTCCCCAGATCCGGGTGTAGGATCTTTATAAGAAAGTAAAACCCAAGCAAACCCTAAATGTAAAGCAAACAAGGCAAACAAGTAAAATGAAAGTGATCTAACCCTAAGGTAACTCCTCTTTTAAATATCATTCCCCAGCAGAGTCACCAGTTTTATAATACGGTGGGAGAATTGACTTGGTTTTGCATTTTATCACAAATGTTGTAGATAGCAAGAGTCGCCACCAACTTTTATTTTATCCAATAAGGAAAGGGTGAGAAGAACAGGAAATACCTTTTTTGATTTTGATTTCGGGGGGTAGGTTATGAAAAGGGAAGGTGTTAACACCCTTTACATTCGTAGTTATATACGGGCTCTTAATCTCTTAGCTCACTTTGTTTTGAAAATTGCTTTGTGTTGTGTGTTTGAAAAATATTTTTGAAAGTTGCCAATGTGAGGCAAGACTTTGTAATGAACCTCGTATCTGACCTCGAGAATGCATACAAAGTATTTCTTTGAAAATATTTTGAAAAGTGTAATTGTGTGAAAAAATGTTTTGTTTTGAAGAGCTTTGTGAGCAAGCGATTAAGATCTATCCTACTCAAGGTCGTTCTTATATTTTCCTCCTCTTTTAGATAGTTATATCCTACCATTAGTTAGTATGAAGCCCTATCGTTGAATGTGAAGGGACAGGCGTGGGTCATCATACAGTCGTCAAAGACAACTTGTGGACTAGATCATTTACCAAAGGCAACGTCGAAAGGGTCATCGAGGAACTATGATTTTTTTATTGAAGGACTTTGCTAAAGTCTCCTTATGTTCAAGGGACATGACTGGTTCGTAATTCTAAGGCAACAAGGGGGTTACCCTAGAGGTGTAAGTGTGCGAGTGATTTGTTTTCAATTATTTTATTCTTGTAATTAGCGTTAGCTACCGATTCGTTATTAGTCTTTCCATGCAAACCTAATTACTAAGAAATAATAGCAAATATAGAAAAGCAATAAATATGCAGAAAGTAAACCTAAACCTATTGCATCGCTTCGGGGTAGATACATAATAGAAAGCGAAAGTAAAAATCCTAAAAACTATTACAACTCGAGAACAGTTACAATAATAATTAAAAGAAAAGAAATGCGAGAAATAAAAATTACATTCGCACCGTCGATCTAAAAATGTGAAAAATAGAAAAGAAAAGATTTTTTTGGTATTTTTTATGAAAAAAAGATTTGTGATGAATTAATATAAAAAACCTAAAAAAACTAATTAATTTTTTAGTAAAAATAAATAAATAAATTTAATTAATTAAAAAAAGGTGATTAAAACTAAACCTAATTAGTTAATCTAGACTAATATTTTAGTATTAAAATTAAAATAAATAAATAAATAAATAAATAAGAGAAAAAGAGAGAAATAAAAAAAAGAACCAATTTGGGCCTGCTTGTAGAAAAAGTAGGGAGTGCAAACTGCAAAAGAGGTTCAGGCCCACTAACTTAGCGTTGGATCCAGTGCGTTCAACCCTAGGAGGTTAATCATGTGCTTATAGATCTGGAGGCGTTGGTTCAGATCTTATAAAGATCTGATGGTGATACATGGTTGGGCGCACAGTAGGCTTATATGATGCGCTACACTTTATCTGTAGAAAATAGAAAGTATGAAGAAAAATACAAGAGGCAGAGATCGAACCCACGCCCTTGTATATGGATGACTTAGAGGAAGTGCGATACCATTGGGGGTGGTGATACATCCGATGATATAAACACAAACAAACTATTATATAATAAAAACACCTTTTATTTTGAATCAAAAAAACAAGTCAGCGTTGGTGGGTCCCCATTGTTTGAATGGACGAATAGAAAGAAGCCACGCAGCCCAGGGAGGGTTAGACCACCATGCACGGTGTTTGACCACAATCTTCTCCGACTGTCCAAAAATTGTATCCTGCAAAATAACAGGATTCGAAACACAAGATTAAGCCTACCCCTGTAAACAGGGGTTTGCGAATTCAATGGTGGCATCTGTTTAGCCTGAAAACGCTTGTAATGGGAGATACAACGAAGTCGGCGCTCTATGCCCTAAAAATGGTGTTCTCCTATTCTTGCATCAGAACTTGCATGTAATGCGTCAAAATTATTCTACATGACATCATGAACACATATGAATGCACAAGATTAATTTATATTTTGTGAGTGAAAAGTTTTAAGTTGAAGAAACTACCAAAACCAGTGAGTTTGTGTGAGAGAATTCTTGGATACTTCACATTGCAATAATGGTTGGAATGGCTCCCTGGGGACCTCAGAAGCTCAATGGAATGCTTAAGATCGATTGAATCTTGCTGAAAAGGAGGGTTTGACTGTGCCTTAGTTTTTGAAAATTGGTGAATTTTTAGGGTTGCTTAAGGAAGCTAGCATGCGTGTGTTTTAGGTATGAATGTGTTGGGAATATATAAGGGTGAAATTAGGGCAAATGAACATGGGCTTGGACTTGTGTAAGAAGCTTTTGTTTTATCTTTTTTATTTTGACTTTTAAAATAATAAAAATCAAATATAAATATAATAAACTAAAGGGGGTGTATGAACAAGGCTTGAGGTTCACTATGGAGTGTATAACACGTTTGGACCTTGAAACATCAGCTCAATAGTCCAAAATTCTAAATTTTATAACTTTTGGTTTCATGCACTTTCTCAAATCTTCCCAACTTGCACCAATCATAACTCTCTCAATTTTAAGCATTTGAAAGTGATCTTGGATGTTTTGGAAAGCTCAAGATGTCCTCTACAATCCCAAAGTTGATCATTTTTGAATTTGAAGACTTTGTCTTGATGTAAGTTTTCTTGAAAAAAAGTATCTTTTTGTTGACTTTTGAAATGACCTATAATGTATTGGCCCATATCTCTTAAATGAAGCATTTTTTGGTCTTGAGCATAGAGAGACAAAGTTGTATAGAATTTAATTTCCTTCAAAGTGAGCTTTGGTTGAGAAAAATATGTTGAAGCGTGTGAAAGTTGTGCTTGGTCAAAGTTCAGTTGACTTTTCCTTAAGTTAACCCTAATTTGGCAACTTTTGACTTTTGATGATTTGAGAGTTTTTTTGATGAATCATGATCAAATATTGATAAAATGATGAATATCAATTAAAAACCTTGATGTTGACCAAAAATCTTGAGGTTTGACTGTATGTTGACCACATTTGACTTTTTGTCCAATACATTTGATTTTCAGTCATCTGAGCAACTGACTAAGCAAACTTGTGATGCAAGGCATAAAACTTGGTATGAGAATTCTTGGAGACATGTGAGAAACCATGAAATCTACTTGAGACCTTAGAAACCCAATCTCCCTTGAGAAAAGTGAAACCCTAGTTGTAGGTCAATTGCTTAGGAGGAGAATTTGTCTGATCAATTCTTGAGCAACCTTGAGAAAATAAAAACCCTAGGAGAATATTCTTGAATAGTGGGAGGGAAAATTTTGGGATACAACAATAAATATTAAAGAAAATATAATTGTTGTTGTATAAAAAATTATGAATAATTTTACAAAAATATATTTTTTCTCAAAGCAACTTATTATAGAAAATGGAAGGAATAACATTTATATTTTTTTTTTAAAGTTTATAAATATAAATTGATTTTCAAATTGTTAAATGTACTTATTTTATAAAAAAATAATTAATTTTTATATTAATATGTGTTTGTTTAGTTAACAAACATAAATAATTAAAGGAATAAATTTATTTAGGTATAAGTAGTTAATTGTCAAAAAAAATTGGAATCCTTACTTGAAAGTTTCTTCTCTTCGATATGCTTTTGTTTTCAAATCGGCATACATTTGTGTTATTTCTTCCATTTGGGAGGTTAGGAATGTGATCCGCTACTCCTACAAATATTTCAATATTCTCAATATTAAAGTCAACATTTGTGTGTAGGTGAAACTTCTTTCTGCTAATTCTGGTTACTGTTTTAGGTATAATTTATTTGATTTTGAGGTGCTTAAAGCTTTCCAAATTTATATCAAGTCCCCAAAAGTGTCACTTATTAAGGAGATCATTTGGGATCCTCCTTCTCTTAACTGGTTGAAGTGCAATGTGGGTGATTTATTTATTAATAGCTCGAATTTGTCGGGTTGTGGTGGTATCTTCCGCTCTAACACGGGTGAGTTTGTGTTAGTTTTTGCTGAATCTCTGCCTTGGAATTCCTCTATTTTCCATGAGTTATGTGGTGTTATGAGGGGGATTAAATTGGCTAAAGAGAGATTGGAATAACCTTTGGATGGAATTAGATTCTACATTGGTTGTTAATGCTTTTTCTACTTTCAAGTTTGATCAAGTTCCTTGACAAATTAGAAATAGATGGTTTAATTGCATTGGAATAGTTTTAGATATCAATTTTCTTATTACTCACATTTGTAGGGAAGTCAATAATTATGTGAAATTTTTTTTTGCTAACTTAGGCCGTACAATTATTTCTTTTACTCTTTTTTATCCTCTTTCAATTGATATTAGACGTATTATATAAAAAGTAGATTTGATTTGTCTCTTTTTAAATTTAAATATTTGACTGAACTTTGACTTAATCCTCTGTTTTTTTTTTGTATATAATCTTTTTTGAAATATAATATCATCCTTTTATCTAAAAAAAGAAAAACTAAAGTCTTACTTTAGCGTAAGGAAACATTAATTTGTTTTAAAGAAAATAATAATATGTGTCTTAAGACATAATATATGATATTAAATAGAAAAAAAATTAAATTTGTGTATTGTATTTTTTAAAAGTTAAAAAATCTACACAATTAAATTTAGATATATTAAGTTTAGATAAATTAAATTTAGATGGTTTAACTTTTAAGAACACATTTCAAAGTAACTTTAAGCTCAACAAATTCAAACATCATCAATTTAAGTTATCACAATTACGAATCAACTAACTAACTTTTATTGGTACATAACTTTTTATTTGTTTAGTTATTTTGAATTTTTTAAACTTAGTATGGCCCATTTTATTATTCATTAAAAAAGTGTGTTCGATCCGCATTCTACGTAAGCGTTCGGTGGTCAAAGTAAGAAAAAGTGAAAGCGATCAAGAAAGAAATTATGAGAGGCAGAAAAACTAAATGCAAAGTATTCATTGTATCTTGCGGTCAACTAGTTCATCTCTCTCAAAAAAATTAAATATACAATGATTCTCGAGTTTAATAAATATTACTAGTAACTTGCTCGCCAAATAAAAATAGGATTAAATAAGTTTTTTATCTTTTTAAATATTTTAAAATTTGTTTTTAGTTTCTTTAAAATTTTATTTAAAGAATAATTTTCTCAAAAAATTATATTTTAACTTTTAGTTCATCCTGTAATTTAGTGACGGTTTCTATAATTTAGTGACGGTTTTAGCGACAGTTTTAGCGACGACTTTTATTTAACGATAAAATTAGAGACTATTTTAGCTATGATTTTGTCAGGAGGAACCAAAATTTAAAATTTAATTTTTTATGAGGACCATTCTTTAAAGGAAAATTTTAAAGAGACTAAAAACAAAATTTGAGATATTTAGAGGGACCAACAACTTATTTAACTCATAAAAATAACTATTTCTTTTTCCCTAGACTATTTTAGAGTTTGGTTTTTTCTTTTTTCAGAATCATCATTTTATTTTTCTTTCAATAAGGCAATTTCTGGTTTTTTGGTTCTATCTACATGTTTACGGAACAGTATGGCGAGCTCGAGTATCACAAATTTTTCCATTAACGATGAAGGCGAAGAAGATGGTTTTTGTTTTAATCTGGAAAAAGAGGAGTGTGAAGTAGCATATCTCCGATTGTGTCTGGTTAGGCGATTCCTTTGCGATAAATCTATCTATGTGAGATCCATGATGAGTAGAGTTGCTGATATATGAAGATCAGTGAAGGGTGTAGCAATCAAGGAAACGGCGAATGGGTTGTTTCTGTTCTAATTCGAGCACAAACTAGATATGGAAGCGGTGATCAATAGAGGGCCTTGGACCTTCGATAATCATCTATTAATCCTTGAAAATTGAGAATAGGAGTAGGGATCGAAAACATACCGTTATACCATGTTGATTTCTGGGTTCAAGTTTATAATCTTCCGGTAGGATTTATGTTGGAAAAAGTAGGGAAAGCAATGGCAGGTTACATTGGTAATTTTATGGAGTATGACAAAAAAAAATACTAGTTTTTGGCATCAATACATGTGAATTCGAGTCAAAATTGACGTGAGAGAACCTTTGAAGCAATCCATCAAAGTCAAGAATAAAGGAGGAGATTGGTGTGTTGTTAATTTCAAATACGAAAAGTTAAGCATTTTCTGTTATGTCTATGGAATACTTAGGCATTCAGAACAAAGATGTGAAGTGAGGTTTGCAATGGAGGAGGATGATGGTACACGTGGTTGGTCCAATGATATACGGGCGGAAAAAAAGAATATAATGGCTCTTCCTGGAAATGGCTACTCAACGAATCTGCAGGAAAAACTGGAAAAGTAAACTTGGATTCTATGACCCAAGCGCGTGAGGATCAAATGCTACATGGAGATAGGCAGGAAGAAACATTTGATGCAAATATGTGTAGTCATCAAGGAGCGGCGGTTACAGATGCTTCCACTGCTATTAATGCAAATTATTCTCATAATAATTTGGCAATTAATAGGAAAGATCCCAACTTTAATGCCATTATATCAGGTGCCAACAAAGACCCAATGTTGAATGGCCAGATTCAAAAACAGATTCATAACTCTCATCAAGCCCACCCTTCAAAAACTGATAACCAATCATTGCCCATTCAAATATTTGTCCCACAGATGTCCCCCACTCAAATAGCCCTTACCAAACAACCATCCATCTTCTGGCCCCACAAATCTGACACGTCACAAACAAACAAAATTTTCTCTTCCTATCAACAGGGTCACAGACTTGACAGTATAAAACATAAGAATGCGACCCCACCATTATTTATCCAAGCTCAACAAAACCCTCATGCAGAAGCCTCAGTAAATAAGCTCTCTCTCGTGAACAGTAGCCATTTAAATATATCTACCCCCTCCTTTCTAAACCCAAAACCTTTGAAATTTAAGACAAAAATAACCTATCCAAAACTGAACCATTCTGCTAGAAACAAATAATCCCAGATACACAACACTCTAATCTAGTCCCTGCTTCAAACATTATTGAATACAAACTTAAAAAAGAAACTGACCAAGCTGAGAAGAAGAGACAATGATATTGCGACAGTTAACAAAAAAGAGAAATTGGACATTTAAAATTGCAATCCAAATCAACAATTAAAAGGAGTGAGGAAAAAAAGATAGATGGATCAAAACAGCCCTAAAGCAAGGTAGAAAATACATTTTTGTTCTGTTACAATCGATTGCACTGCTGATGCAATCGATTGCATCAGTGCTTTTTTTTTAAAAACGTGAAATTTTTCTGTGACAATCGATTGCACTATTACAACAATCGATTGCACCCTGTTAAAATCAGAAAAAACAACATTTTAAAAGGCCAAATTCTTGTTCAAACTTTCCATCAAACACCTTATGATCATGGATCCAATTGAGCACGAAAATTCCATGAAATTATGAGAAAATAGAACCAATGGAATCACAAAAAATGCTCAATGAATCAAACCCAAAGATCAACAAGAGATTACATTGTGAAAGATGAAAAATCCAACTTACCAAAGGTAGATCTAGAGAATTATCAAAACAACTTCAAGAATTTGCTTCAATTTAACCCCAAGAATCAATTTCCCAAGCTTGAATGTAGAGAATTGATGAAGAAAAAGTGTTTGGATGAAGGTTTAGGTCAAAGATTAGTAAGCTTCAATGCAAAGCTTACTATTTATTTTTTTGAAAATGGAGCTTTGAGTGAAGTTGGTAGATGGAGAGAATTGAGAGATTTTTTAGCAAAATGAGTTTGGTTATCAAAAGCTTGTGATTTGAATGAAATGAGGGCTCTATTTATAGAGTTTAGGCTTGGGACTAGTGGTAGTTTGGTAATTGATTCTTGGAGCTAAAATTTGAATTAATGATATATCTTTCAAAAAATGAAAAATTGGAGCCAAAATTTGAATTAATGATATATCTTTCAAAAAATGAAAAATTGGCACCAAAGTTTAAATTAATGATATATATTTCAAAAGATGAAAAATTGACACCAAAATTTGAATTAATGTTATATATTTCAAAAAATGAAAAATTGGCGCCAAAATTGACAAGCTTGAAATTGCTGATATTTTCAAATTTCCACATTGTACAATCGATTGCATTAGTGTTTTTTTTTTCAAAAATGGTGCAAAATACACTTTGTGCAATCGATTGCACTCTAAGAGAAATCAATTTCATCAGTGAAAAAAATGAATTTTATTTTTGCAAATAGAGATTTTAGGAAAATAATACTGGAAAACCTTATTTGTCAGATGCTTTGACTCAGTACCTACAAAACACAAATATGCAAAGACAAAGACAAATATTTTTTTGTATTTTGATTAGAAGTTAGTCGATAACACATAAACAATATACACAACTAAGGTGCTTGGAGATTCCTCAAGAGTAAACTTAAAGATATATGATAGAAAAAGAGGAAGAACCAATCTTAATGTGATCTTGTTATGATCGAATTGATATGATATGATAGGGGAATCTTAGGGGAGAAAATTGGGGTACAACAATATGTGACCACCATACTGAGGATGATTGGTATTTGTTTATGGGTTGTAGTGTAACTAATCAGTGTTGGTGAGCTGCAGGTTTGCATAATATTATATATTCTCTCATTCATTAATTTCATGATGTCAAGTCTATTATTTTTTATAGTTGCAAGAAGGAGGAAAAAAGATTAGCTGGTAGATTTGCAGTTATGTTAGACATTATTTGGAAAAAAAAAGGAATGATTTTATATTGCATAATGAAAAAGAAGAAGCAACTAAATTAGATTTATGTGTAGTACATAGGTGGAACGATTGGTTCCAATCTCAATAAGACACAAAGAACAAAGCTCAATCTCATCATGCTCTGGAGTGGAGTCCTCCATCAGCGGGCCACTTAAAATGTAATGTGGACACGACTTTTAATAATAACTGTAATACGGTGGGAGAACTGACTTGTTTTGCATTTTATCGCAAATGTGCGAATAGCAAGAGTCGCCACTGACTTTTATTTTATCCAATAAGGAAAGGGTTAAAAGAACAAGAAAGACCCTCAAGATTTTCTTGAGTTCGGGGGGTAGGTTTTGAAAAGGGAAGGTGTTAGCACCTTTTTCATCCGTAGTTATCTACGGGCTCTTAATCGCTTAACTCACTTTGAAAATTTTCCTTTTGTGTGTGTTTGAAAAATATTTTGAAATTTGCCAATGTAAGGAAAAACTTTGTAATGATTCTTGTATCGGTCCTCAAGAATGCGTACAAAGTGTTTTAAAAATATCTTTGAAAGTGTTTGTGTAAAATGTTTTGTTTTTTTGAGAAATTAGTGAGCAAGCGATTAACAGTTCTACCCACTCAAGATCATTCTTGTACTTTTTATTCTCCTTTAGAGATAGTTTCATCCATACCATTAGTTGGTAGGTAGCCCTATCTATTGGATGTGGGGACAAGCGTAGGGTCATTGTATGGTCATCGAAGGCAACATGTTAGGATACTTTAGCAATTTCGTAAGGGACTATCGTCATATTATTCGTAGGAAACTCGAGGGACTAGATCATTTTTCTGTAGGCAACTCGAGGGACATTAAGGGACTATGATCTTTTGTATGTTGATAATTTGATCGAGGGTCTTTTACTAAAGTATCCCTACTTTCGAGGGACGTGACCAATATTTCGTAAGGAAACAAGAGAGGGTACCTTAGAGGTGCAAGTGTGAAGAGTGTATTGATTCAGTTATTTTATCTTGAGATTAGGGTTTTCTAGATTATTTTTAGTCTTTCCATACAGATCCTAATTACTAGCAGTTAAATAATATGTACAAAAAAATAAAATGCAGAATGTAAAGTCTTAAGCTATTACATGACTTTGGGAGAGGTACATAAGTATAAAAATGCGGAATAGTAAACTCTAAAACTATTACATCCTGGGAGCAGATACATAAGAGAGAAAAAGTGCGAGAAAATAAATCTAAGCTATTACAATTAAAGATTGCAACCTATACACTTTTCTAAGAAAATAAAATAAAAAATAAGAAAATGTTTAGAAAAATGTCTGAATATTATAAAATTTAAGTTTGTATTTTTGTATTTTTATATAAAATAATTTAAATGATAATAGTAATTAAAACCTAAATTAAAATTGATTTTAATATTTAAGAAAATGTTAATTAGCCTAATTAATTAGTAAATAAAAATATGTCAAAAATAGATTATTGATTAAAAGAACTCTAATTTTAATTAATTTTAATATTAAGAAAAATATTGATTAATTTAATATATCATGAAAATTAAATATTAGTTAAAAAAATATAATCTTAATTTATTAATAAAAAATTTAGGTTAGTTTAATAATTGGTTAATTAAAAAAATAGGGTCAGAAAAGAGAAAAAGGAAAGAAATTAGGTTAAGACAAAAATAGGAAGAAAAAACTGCATGGGATGGGTTTTGAACCCACACCCTCCTGGATTTTTACTACGTCGTTTTCCATTAAGCCAGGCGCTCGTTGGTTTTTGAGAATAGGCAATGCATAATATATATGTGAAACCTGCATTAATTCATCTCAGGAACACATTAGAATTGTTAGTTTCAATCAAAGCATCATGAATATTAAAATATGAATTTAACAAAAAAATAAGAGACCGACAATGCATGGAGTGTAAGCTTCAAGCACTTTTTATCATCAAGAATGATCTCAACTTACTCTATGGTACCTCAGGAATTGATTTGAATGGTCGCTTGGCCTTGAAGATGGCTGAATCTTTGATTTCAAGTTTGCCCTAGTTTTGACAAAAGTTGAGATTTTGAGATTTTTTTAGGGTTCTTCTTGAGATTTTCTTTGGAGGAAATTTTGTGATCCCCTTGTATGAATGTGTTCTCTATTTATAGGCCATGAATTAGATCAACAAGTATGAATCAAATCTTTGTATTTCATGACAAAATATTTAATTTGATTTTTTTGCATGGAAACATATCTTTTTGAGCATAATCTTGTGCCAAATCCAGTCTTCATGATCCCTCACGATTTTTTTAGCATGAATATGTGATATTGGACTCATGATTTGATTCAAAATAGATCCCCACACCTTGTATCATTTATTTGATTTTTTATTTGATTTTTTTTTTTGCTTTTAAATGAATAAAAATCAAAATAAAAAGAAATAAAACCATAAAAATAAATGACTAGATTTAGGAGTCTATTATGAGGTCAGGAACACGTTTGGACCTTAAAAGATAAGCCCATTAGCCCAAAAAATCAAATTTTCTCAAATTAGATTTCACGCATTTTCTCAAAATTTCCCAACTTGCAAAAATCATCTCTCTCTCAATATTTATCTTTTGAAGGTGATCTATGACTTTTTTGAAAGCTCAAGATGTCCTATAAAATTTGTATTTTGATTATTTTTTCATTTGAAGAATTTATCTTGATGTAAGTTGCCTTGACAAAAAGTGTCTTTTTGTTGACTTTTGAAATGACCTATAATGTATTGGACCATATCTCTCAAATAAAGTATTTTTTGGAGTTGAGATTAGATAAACCAAGTTTTATAGAATTGAATTTCCTTCACAATGAGCTTCCTTTGAGGAAAATATGATGAAGCATGTGAAAGTTATGCTTGGTTAAATTTCAGTTGACTTCTCTTTAAGAAAACCTAATTTGGCAACTTTTGACTTTTGATGATTTGAGAGTTTCCTGGATGATTTATGATTAAACCTTGATCAAATGATGAATATGACTTCAAAATACTGATGTTGACCAAAAATATTGAAGTCTGACTATATGTTGACCACAATTGACTTTTTGTTCAATACAGTTTATTTTGAGTCATCTGAGCGATTGACTGAACAAACATGTGATACAAGGCATGAAGCTTAGTATGAGCATTCTTAGAGAATTATAAGGAACCGTGGAAACCAATTGATGCCTTAGAATCCCAAACTTCCTTGAGAAAAATGAAACCCTAGTTGTAAGTCCATTGCTTAGGAGGAGAATTTGTCTGATCAATTCTTGAGCAACCTTGAGCATTTGAGAACCCTAGGAGAATGTATTGAAGAAAGTGGGAGGGAAAATTTTGGGATACAACAGCTTCCCCTGTTCAATCTTCTTAAACCTAAAGAGTTAGATTGGTATGTCTGTCATTCGTGGTCTGAAGGTGGAAGAGGATTGAACACTTATAAGTGCCAAGAAATTTGCACTCACATGTGCACGAAGTAACACTGTTGGTTGATTATACTGCTTGAATGGTCTTAAATATGTCATTCAGAGAGGTGGTAGAGTGTCGCCAGAGATGGGCTTATAGATGCCATCCAAGGTAATTGTTGATAGAATGAAGCCTTGGGGAAGGTGCTTAAGTAGCTGCTTGTCAGATTTAGTCTCTGAGGGAAATGCTTGTAAGATTCAGTCTCTGAGGGAAATGTTGTCATGTAGATAGTCGCCCCGTCTTGTTTCGAGAATTGATCCATAATCTGTTTTTTGTTGGTAAACTCGTCCTGTTTCGGGAATTCATACCACCTGGTCATGTTGATAGTTTCCCCGTCCTGTTTTATGAGTTAATCTTTGCCTGGTTATAAAGATAGTTTCCTCGTCCTGTTTCATGAGTTAATCTTTGTCTGGTCACATTTGTAGTTGCCCCGTCTTGTTTCAGGAATTAATCTTTGACCTATTATACAGATAGTTTCCCCGTCTTATTTCGGGAATTAATCTATGACCCGATCACATAGATAGTTGCCCCTTCTTGTTTCAGGAATTAATCTTGGACCTGCTTGCTATTGGTAAACCTGTCCTGTTTCGTGAATTCATACTGTCTGGTCATATAGATAGTTTCCTCGTCCTATTTTGGGAATTAATCTACGACCTAGTCATATAGATAGCTGCCCCGTCTTGTTTCGGGAATTAATCCTGGACCTATTATACAGATAATTACCCCGTCTTGTTTAGGGAATTAATTTGTGACCTGGTCACATAGATAGTTGCCCCATCTTGTTTCGGGAATTAATCTGGGACTTGCTTGTTGTTGGTAAACCCGTCTTGTTTCGGAAATTCATACTGTCTGGTCGTATAGATAGTTTCCCCGTCTTGTTTCGAGAATTAATCTTCGACTTGGTAATATAGATAGTTGCCCCATCTTGTTTCGGGAATTAATCTTCGACTGTTTGAGAATTGCTGATGATATTCGTCTGTTTGTGAACTTTACCTGAAAAGATAAAATTAGCCTTTATGCAATGTCATGAAGTATGTGATGCATTGTGTAATGATGTTCTCAAAGTAAATGAGATTATTATATGCATTTCTTATGCATATTTTATGATTTTTTGTAAATGATGTATGGATGTAAGATGTTGCTGACAGCAATGATAGCTTCGTGTAACATCTTCGGCTGGGGAAAATAAATCCTTAACTGTTGCTGGGGATGAAGGATATGAATCTTCAATCTTGTTTAGAATATCTCTACTAGGGACTCTTGCTTTATGTTTTTTAGGATACTCCACTGGGAATGTTTGACTTCTGCTTGGGGAATAGAGAAGTTCCAGGAAAATTGGTCGTTCATCGCTCTACTGAGGAATTTAGTTCTTATATACCTTGACTGGGGATAAATGAGATGGATAATCTTATGAGGTGTTGGATAAAAGAGATGGATGCCAACTCTTCTAGGGGAAGAGAAAGTTAAATGACATTTGGCCCAGTTTCAGATTCCATAGAAACTCTCTAGGGATATTAGCCTGGAGTATCCTTTACTGGAGAGGGGAATTTTGTCGGAGATTTGCAGTAGTCGGAGAAAGGAACTCAGCTGGGGAAATTGAATTTCGTTGGGGAAATAAACCATGTTGGGGAAATAAACCCTAATGAATAAGTAAACCCTGCTGGATAAGTAAACCCTGCTGGAGAAGAGAATTTTGCAGTGTTAGAGAAAGAAACTCACCTAGAGAATTAAATTCCTATGAACTGTGTTGAGGACGTAATCTCTGATGGAGATTGGAATTCTGTAGGCTGTGCGAAGGAAGTTTCCACTACATGTTGGAGAAATGATCAAACTCCTTTATTCGCTAGGGGGATCTGTTGAGGGGTATGATTATGTGAACTGATGGAGGTGCCCCAATTTTTGTCTCGAAGGCATATTGGACTTGCGGGGGAATGTATCTTCGTCGGGGATGATCTTGTGAAGGTAGCTCTGTGAGGATTTCTCTGCGGAGATTGCACTATGGGAATTTTGTGGATGACTTGAACATTATCCCAACTCTTTAGTGAATGCTGATCAGAGTGATAAACAAGTGATGAGATAACAGGACATAGTTGTATGCCTTAATCCCTAACTTTTGCCTGGATTGTCTTTTCAGATTTTTAATCCACCGGTATACCCTTTTTTGCCCAAGCCGCCTTCTCAAGTTTTTGACTTGCCGGGTGTATATATATATATATATATATATATATATATATATATATATATATATATATATATATATATATATATATATATATATATATATATATATATATATATATATATATATATATATCCCTAATTTTTGCCTGAACCCTTTTGGTTCGTCGGGATGCCCTTACTTTTTCCTAGGCCTGTCAACCTAGCGAGTCTCTTTTACGCGTAGTATTTTTTACTGTGTCCGCGTTCACAGGGTGCGGTGAATTTTCACTGTCCATGGTAGTAAGTGTTATAGCACTGCCAGAAAACATTTTCTTGATCATACGTTACCCTTCGTATACAAGAGTCCATTTTTACCATAGGATTATTTAGGTGCACCTGATGTTTGAAGTTATTGATCAACCTTTGATTACCAGGTTTCTGATAGTCTTGACCTTCCTCAGTATTTTTCTAAGAACTGTCACAGAAGAATGACACCATCTGATACTGCTGACATAGACAAGCAATTTGGTGATACCTAAGATTCAATTTTCATAGTGGCTTTTGCTGAAACTCATGATCAATGTAACATACCCCAAGTGATTGAGATGGAGATCTGCCCCTGGCTATTCAGCACTTTTGAGAGATTCTTTGAATTTTGACTTGACTGCCATAAATGAGTTGGACAATAACATGTCATGCCTTTTGATTTATAACCAATTGTGTCCAAGAAAGTCTTGTTACTGGAAGTGTATTTCTCTTTGACCCATCCTCTGATGTAATTCTGTCAATTGGGAGGATTTTCATTCATTGAATATTCTTCATGTGAATTTCTCTGTTGTCAAACACTTAGTCATATGCAAACAGTGGTATTAAAACACAAAGGTTATATGTGTCTTGAAGTTTAAAAAATGCATTTTTTAGTAAAACAAAATTTGTAAGAATGTGATATCAACTCAGGATTATATAGTAAGCCTTATAGGAGTCGCGATACCTTTTTGTAACAGTATGTTTTCGAAACAAAGGGTTGTAACGTGGCTTGGTTCACGGTTTAAGAAACAAAGGATAAAGGCTCAACGTTTATTTGTACCCAACCCGTTCTCTATGATGTCCTTTAGTCATATACTCAGTTAATTATGCATTTAAATTCCAATAGAGTTTAGAATTATAGCACTGATACTTGGTGATGGTTCAGAAACTGGAAGTTTATTTGAGAAGACAATCATTTTTTCTTGTAACATCTTTCTTTTGTTGAGGATTTGTAGTGACCTCCTTTTGACTTTATTATCCCTAGCTTTTTCCTGACTATTTTGTTTGAGATTACAGTCAGCAGGATGCCCCAGTTTTTCCTAAGTCTCCTTCATAGGTTTTGACTTAGCGGGCTTTTCTTTTGAAAGATAATGACTGCTCGATTTAATGATTACGGGGAACCACCATCGACTTTTGATTTGGAAGGAAGTCTTCGATACTACTTGTCGTGTATGAAGGAGAAGCTTGTGATTGAATGCACAATTGAATTAACTGAGAAACTACCTGCCCCAAGTTATGATTAAGGGTTTCAATTTGAGTGTGTTGTACCCCAATTTTTCCCCCTAAGATTCCTCGATCATCTCATACTATCACAATGCAATCAAATCACAAATTAGGGTTTGGGGGTTTTCTCCTACTGCATCTTGTCTTAGGGTTTGCCTATAAGAATCACCAAGCACCTTGAAGCACTTTTATTTTTATATCTTGTACTTTTATGCTTCTAACTAACCTCAAAGTTTGTATATTTTGTCCCTTGGAATATCATCTTGTAGGTCATGGCACAATTGCAGTCTTCTCACCATCTCCTAGCACAGATGATCAAAACTAGGGTTTGGAGTTTAATCAGGAGATCTCTAGATTTTTGGGCAATTCTTTATCCCATACTTCTCTACATAGTCATAAGCATCTATCATTGGAAGTTTGATCATCAATTTTGGCTTGAAAGGGTTCAGTTGATGAAAAGAGGTAAAATGATCATTTTCTCATAAGACAGTCAAAATCAGTTGTTGACAAAGTGAACTTTGTGTCAACCATCAATTCAATATCCCTATTCTCATATTTCATGGTTAATAGTTCAAAAATATCAATAGGAAGTGTGAATTGGAGTTAACTTGTCAAGGAAGTTATTTGAAGTTTTGAAATTTTTTCAAAGTATCCATAGGGATGAATTTTGACTGGCTATAACTTTCTCAATTTTTATTGAAAATGTGCAAACTTTATATGCCTAGAAATAGGATGAAAATTTATCCAACTTTGTAAGAGTGTCCACAAGTCCAAAAAATGAAAGGAAAAAAAGTTATGAAACTTGGAAGATTTTTGACACTTAGTGAAATTTTGGCTAAAAATGCAAAAAATTGACTTCTTCATGTCCATTTTTTAATGACCATTTGGACTCAAATCAAAAATTTGGCAACATGAAAGTTGTAGATTGGAGTTTTCTCTTAATTTTTTATTCAAGAATCATCTCAAATGGTTAAGTGTAGAGAAAGATATGGTGACTAGGATTTTGAGTTGAAAACTAAATTTTTGCCCAGCACAAGGCAAGTCGTGCGCGCTAGGAAGTCATTTCATCAAATATGTTGTGGGCGCGCATTTATCAATACTTTTCTATGTGAAATATTCATTATTTTGAGAAATGTCCAACATCAGAGTTGAATCCCTAAATGTGAGGAACAACTTTGCTTCAGAAAGTTTTTCCAAATTCTCCATAAATTTTGAGATACAATTGAAAGAAGAAGGCATCATGCAAAGCTGAAATGTTTTTCCCAGCAAGGCCTCACGCACGCGCAGAATGCCCAGTCAGGCTTGGCATTCCATCAAGCAGTTTATAAGCACACATTCATATCCAATTATCTCATTGATTCAAGCTTCATTATGAAAAAATTTGAACATCAAAGTTGGAGTATGTAATGTCCTCTCCATTTTTTATTCAAACTTTGTGACATTTCATGCACCATAGAGGAAGATATAAGGAGGTAAAGACATGGTCATGAAATAGCATATTTGCATGAAAATGCATGGTAATTTTTTGTGCCAACCAAGCCCACTTTCCAGCTCACACGCCCCAGCCCTGTTTCACTTACTCCAAAACGCATGTTCTTGCACTCTCAAACAACATAAAACGCGCAGCACCTCACACCTCACTCTCACTTCCCATTTTCTCTCATTTTCCTCACTCTCTCATTCTTTCCTCTATAAAAGGCAATGTGATTCAACAATTGAAAGGAGGTTAGTAGCAAGCTCTCACTCTTTTTCTCTCTTCCTCACAAAGTCAGCAACACACTTCTCTTAGGGTTTTTTCATCATTCTTCTTGATAAAATAAAATCATGTGAATAATTAGGGTTTTAATTTTTCTTTTAAACCTTGAATTTTATTTTCCTATTTTTATTAAGTAAAAAAATCCATAAAAAATATTTTTGGACTCCTCCCCGAGCTTATTACTTGAAAATATTTTTTGTCAATTTTATAAAAATTTTGGTTACATTTTGAAAATCATTTGGACATAATATCTTTTATTTGCATTAATTTTGTTAGTTTGTGTAAATAATTTTCTATTTCTTTTTTTATTTTCAGGTAAAATTTAAGAAAAGTATGTTTTCTGATCCTTTTAATTTTCTTGACATTTAGGTTATTTTACATCAAATTTATTTGTCCTTTGGATCTAATTGATTAATTTGTGAACTTAATTTCCTCTTTTAGGGTTTTTGCTTGATCATGCACATTAATTGATTTCAAGTTCTAACTTCCCATGCCTATGAAATCATATATGAAGTTGTTTGGAGTGCTTGAACATGTTGAGCCATAAAAACAATTTTTCTGGAATTTTACAATGTGATTTCATATTTTTCACAAATTATTTCTCAAAACCATCTAGTTTAAGGCTTAAACTTGCTAGTTTCCAAGTTTGCATTTCTAAAGCAAACTTCCACCTCAATCCAGGGACTCTAAATTTTATTTTTGACTTTTATAGGACTTTACGAAGTTAGGGTTTTAATTTCATATTTTTTTCAAGTCATTTTCATATTTTAAAACTATTCTTGTCTTAGATGTGCATCTAGGGTTTTACCTTTGACTAATGTTTGTAAATTGAAAACTTTTGTACATGATTCTTGTTTGATTCTTAAAATATCATGTGGTACTGACTTGGAGCATATATTGAGGCAAATTCTTCAACATAATTGGATCTTGGGTGTTGATAGTTTGATAAACCAAATCCATTAAAATGGACGAATGATGTTGATGATATTTGAAACTCTAATCCCTTCCCTCTTCATCTTATTCCCCTTTCTTATTGTATTACATGTTATGGGATAATAATCTCTAAATCATTTATCCAAACATGAAATACATAGATTTCTATTGACCAGCCTCAAAATAGGTGTGACTTCTACATAAATTCACTTACGATTGCTTAACATAACACTAAATTTTGTCTGGATTCGAATAAATGGTCATTTGTGGCCCAAACCTACGTTTGCAAGCCCAAGTATGTTAATTTGATCCATTTGATCCAATAACCTTGAGATTAATTGTGTGGAGGCTTTGGTTCTACCAATCCTCTAATGGATCTTCATAAAATTTTGGTCAACGCGGATCACTTAAACATCATTGATTGTTAAATGTTGCCTTGAGAATTCTTAAATGCATGATATACTTGACAAAAAGAAAATGCAACTTGTTGTTAAGAGGCTTTGGTTTTACCAATCCTCTAATGAGTTCCAAATGCAAGTTTCAAGATGGTTATCCAACTAGCCACTAATTCTTAACAATTGATTTTACTTTATGCTTTTATTTTTATGTTTTTACTTTATGTACTATTTACTTTAGCATTTACATTTCATGCTATTTTCATATTTGCTCCATTGAGCATTTACTTTTATGTCAATTTTATTTTGCTCACTTGAGATTTTCTTTTCTTTTTGAAGATACTTAATAATCAACATAAACCATAAAAAAAAACTTTAATGATACTTGGACTATTTGGTTACTATCCTTGGCATTATGGAGTTTTGGACTTCTTGGACTTAGGAATAGAAACCTTGGCCTATGTTGGAGACCTTATGACCTTAATTTATATTTTGTCTGGAGTTCTTGAGGCTTACCTCAAGACATTGGATTGTTTGTTTGTTTTGTGTGCAGGTTATTGTGATTACATACTTAGTTTGTAATCTGGAATTCACCCATATACGGTCGTTACTCTGACCAATTTTTGTGAAGACTTAATACACTTGAAGTTTGGTTCTCTCAAGAGGTCTAGTATCTTTGCTTCCTTGGTTTCTATCCAAAGAATGGGAATTCTATCTTGACTCTTAATGTCAAGTATTAGCTTCTTGTTGGTTAGATGGTTCTTTTCCCTAGCTTTTACCTTATGCTTTAGGATCGTCTCTTCTTCTCCTCTCATCTTCTTTAATTTCAAAATCTTCTCTCTCCTTTTGAAAACACTTCTTGTTTTTTAAACTTGAACCACTTTCATAATAAACTTGGACCTAGATCCATGCATTTTCAAAAACCTTTTCATAAATAAAATTCAATCAACTTAATAACACCTTGACATTTTTTGTGAGAAGACTAAAAGTCAATCAATCTCATTTCAAACATTTTGCCACTTTGGATTTTTACTTTAAAACTTTTCTCAAAAGATTAGAGTTTTGTCAATCCTTGTAGTGATGCAAACAACTATACTTCTACAATATGTAATGAAGTGAGATATTTTCCACTTAGGTGTTGAGTGAGGAATTATGGATTATAAAATCCAAGCCATATCCTCCACTTTGAGATGATGCAAATTCTCCTTTCTCATGATTGTTGGTAGTAAGTATGTTTTCCACACGGACAATGACAATGATGTCTTATCTCTTAAAATCAACCAACACAATTGTGTTGTTTTAAAACTTTTAAAGGTGAACTACGTGTACCCTGATCCCCTATTTCACGAAAGGTGGTACGTAGGCACTAAAGGTTCGCAACCACGGCGGGTGCAAAAATCATAAAAAATATATTTCTTTTCTCACCTCCACCATCTATTTTACATACAACATTTTATAGCCAAAATATACAGATTTTACAAAGAGGTTCCTGTAGAGTACCATAGATGTTTAGGGTGCTAATATCTTCCCTTTGCATAACTAACCCCCTTACCTTGAATCTTTCCCCCTCTTTTGGGTTACTCTCTCTTTTCCGATTCCTTTGGAAACAATAAAGTGTGGTGGCTATTTTTATTTTTGATTTGTATAAGTCTAGTTAATCCAATGGCTTAGTCTTAAACATTTCTACCGCTACAGAAAAATGGCGACTTCACTGGGGATAGATTTACCTATTTCTGGTCCATCCCTAAATGGGTTAAGCCTATCTTTGTTTATATATGTAAATGTGTTGTTGCTGTTTATGTGTTATATGTTGTATATATGTTTATCTGGATTTTCGTGGTTTTCAGGGTACTTGGTGATTACTTATAAGTCTTGTACCCGGACTTGGGCAAACTTTAAGATAGTACGAGCGATATAGTCATGCTAACTTTGAGGGAGTAATGCCAAAAAAGGAGGCATGAAATCCCACACTCAGTGGAGGCCCCTATGACTGTAGTGTTGTTTACCGAGTAATTGGGAAGACGTGCTGCTTTCGACCTGGGAGCCTGCTGAAGCTGAGGACCGTAGAATACCTAACCCATCTTGGCCTTTTAGGTGTAGTGCGGAAGCTATGACAGAGTAATCTGGAAATAGTTTTCACGCGATACTACGCTCGGATGAGTTTTTCTTGAGAATATTACTAATTACCTAGTTAATCGGGAAGTTGGTAATATCCGAAGGAAGGATGTAGACTTTGGGAACCTCTAGAACCTTGTTCGGCAGGTGATAACTTTAAGACCATACCTTACGGGTAGTACCTTCGACCTCATGCTCTTGACGTTGAACCTATGAACCCTATGTTTGTGATCTTGTGTGTGATTGTTGCATCATGCATCCATACACTCATAAGCATCTTTTGAAGAAATTTTATTCCAATGGACTTGAAAGTTGACCATTTATGAATATCTCACGTACCTTTTGACCATGGATTCTGGAAAAATAAAGACCGGAAAATACAGTTTCAAAGATACTAAGATAGATAAGTTGATCAGTCTAATTCCCGAGATTGAGTGTTATGCAGATTTTCGGAAGAAGTATGGATCCATCATTCCTCTCATAAAGCTTAGGATGAAGGAGGGTATTCTCTCGACCTTGGTCCAGTTCTATGATCCACTGTATCATTGCTTTACTTTCCCTGACTATCAGTTTATGCCTACACTAGAGGAGTATTCTTATCTGTTGGACTTACCTATTATCGATCGTGTTCCTTTTACTGGTTTGGAGGGTGAGCCAAAACCACACGAGATTTCTGCTTTAATTCATCTGGGGAAGTCTGGGGTTGAAGCCCATATGAAAACTAAAGGAGGAATTAGAGGATTACCAGCTCAATTTTTATTGGAGAAAGCTCGTTACTTTTCCAGGACGAAGAGTACAGTCGCTTTTGAGGCCATCTTTGCTCTACTTGCTTACAGGTTGTTTTTATTTCCTAATATGGACAAGTTTGTTGACATTAATGCTATTTGATCTTCATGATTGGAAACCCAGTTCCTACATTGTTGGGTGATTCTTATTAATCTATTCATCTTCGGAATTCTTGTCATGGGGGGATGATTATCTGTTGCACGCTTCTGTTGTACCAGTGGTTTATTTCTCATATACCTCAGTCTGATGCTTTCTGGGATGCCAGGAAGGAACCCCATTGGGCTCCTAAGATCATGGCACTTACTCACTAAGATATTGATTGGTATCATCGGGCTTACCATGATGTATATATTGTTGATAGATGTGGTAGTTTCCCCAATGTACCTCTTCTTGGTACAAAGGGAGGAATTAACTACAACCCTGTTCTTGCATGACGACAACTTAGTTATCCGATGAGGGATAAACCAAATAGTATTCATTTGAGTAGTTTCTTCCTGAAGGAGGGATAAGACCATAAGGAAGCTAGGGAGAAAATTGCAAAGGCCTGACGTCACATTCATAGGTAGAGTAGGAAAGACTTGGGACCTAGGGGGCTATTTCTTTGGAGCCTTATCTTCAGTGGGTCCAAACGAGAGCTATTCATTTGAAGATGTCGTATTCTCGGGAAGCACCTATGCCTAATTTGTTTGTGAAGACCACTCCTCCTTTATTGGATGATGTGGAAGAGCTACAACTTTCTTTAGTCAGGATGCAGCAAGAAAAGGAAGCTTGAAAGAATAAGTGCCAAACTTTAGAGAATTCCTATAGAGCAGACTTGAAGGAGAAAAACGACTTGATTATGATTCTTGAGAGTCGGGCTGTAGAGACAATGGAGAGGCAAGGGGATTTTTTTCCTCTAAGCCTTAGTCAGACGCTAGTTTCTCACTTCCTGATTCAGGTGATTGGAAGGAGGTTGCCACCAGATATGCGGAAGAAAACCAGAGGTTGAAGGCTCAGATTGCCAAGTTTACAGGGAAGCGCCAGCTTATAGAGTGATCTCCATCAGCTTTACTTCTCAGGGTTTTAGACTTTATTTTCATATTGTACTTGGGATTATTGAAACTTGTAACCCATTTTGAAGTTATTATAATAAAAATTTTCAGTATTTCAAATTGTGTTATTACTTTGATATTTGCAATGTGTCTATAAATCTTTAAAGTCCCTTAAAATATTAATAATAAAATAAATCATGTGCATTGCATATCATGCATCATATTTCACATATTTCTTTCATTTATTATGCATATCCAAGTGTCTTACCAAGCTTCTTTACTTCGTTCAGCAAGTTGTCTCACCACTATAATACTCAAGCTAATTTCAGAAGGAAGATGGACAACTTATAACAAGAGAATCGCGAGCTGCGCGAGGAAGTTTCTGCTTTGAAGGCCGACATGGCCAATCTCACTACTCTGATGGAATCTCTAGTGGCTGCTCAGAATCAGCCACTGAGTGTTCAACCTCAACGGATAAAGGTTACTACTGAAGCTCTAACTGTTCCTGTGTCTACTACTCCAGCTGTTATTCAGAATATCATGCCTCAAGGTTATCCATGGGGAATTCCAGAGAACTTTGTTCCTGAAGGCTTCAATCTTAGTCCTCAAGTTACTCCAGTTGTTCAGACCATTGTTACTCCTGCACCTCTTATGGTGCATGCTACTTTTGCTGCACCTCCTTCGGTGAATATGGTCCCATTTGCTAATGATGATATGTATCGTCCTTTTCCTCCACCAAGTGAAGGCTTGGGTCTCTATGATAGAATGGATGATTTTCAAGATCAGTTTGACAAGATGCAGAGGGAGATGTAGGACCTCAGGGGAAAGGAATTGTTCGGGCAGAATGTGAATGATTTATGCTTGGGCCCGAATTCAAGATACCTGTGAAATTTAAAGTCCCGGAATTCGAGAAGTACAAGGGCAACACTTGTCCTCGTGCTCATCTTGTGATGTATATAAGAATAATGCTTACCCACACTGATGATCAGCGTCTGTTAATTCACTTTTTTCAAGATAGTTTGACTGGTGCTGTGTTGAAGTGGCACATGATTTTGGACAGCGCCAATATCCATACTTTCAACGACTTGGGAGAAGCATTTATCCAATAATACAAGTATAATATGGACATGGCACCTGACCGTCATCAAATCAGGGACATGGTCCAGAAAGACAGAGAATCATTCAAAGAATATGCAAAGAGATGGCGTGAGATAGCCGCCCAAGTGATTCTTCCCATGGAAGAAAAGGAGATGACAAATAATTTCCTGAAGACTCTGGGTGCTTTCTACTATGAGATGATGGTAGTGAGTGCGCCAAGTGACTTTACTAAAATGGTAGGCATGGGTATCTGTTTGGAAGAGGCTGTAAGAGAGGGTCGTTTAACAAAAAGTGAAAGTTCCGGAAGTACGAAGAAGCCATCCTATGGGTTTGCCAAAAAGAAAGAAGGAGATACAAATGTTGTTATGCAAGAGAGGAGGGTTAATCCTCCTAGAAGAAATTATCAGCGTCACCAATAAGTCGCCTCAGTAACTCCAGTTGTTGGTGTAGCTCCAACCACCGTTTCTTATCAGAGACCATCCCATCAAGGGAATCAAGGGTATAATTAGAGAAGGGAGAGTTATGACCCCATCCCTATGAGCTATGCAGAATTACTCCCGGTACTAATTCAAAAGAAGTTGGTTCAAACTAGACCACCTTCCGATATACCATCACCGTTGCCTTGGTATTACAAGGCAGACCATGCACGTGCTTTTCATCAGGGAGCACCAGGGCACGATGTTGAGAACTGCTATCCTTTGAAAACTAAAGTACAAAAATTGGTGAGGTCTGGTATCTTATCCTTCAAAGATGTTGGACCTAACGTGAAAGATAATCCTTTACCAAAGCATGGAGGAGCAAATGTTGTGAACATGGTGGCTGGTTGTCCAAGCGAATTCTGAATTTTAGATATTAAATTGGTTAGAGGAGATTTGGTAAAAAATGCATGCAGACCTCTGTGAATTTAGCTACTATACGCATGACCATGCTGGTTGTACTATTTGTAGTACGAATATACAGGGTTGTGACAAGATAAAGGCTAATTTGTAGGAGATGATTGATGATGGCCTCATCCACATAATCAGGCCTAGGGCAGAGTATGAAGAGGAAGTAAAAATGGTTTCTAGATGTCCTGGAGATTTCAGAATCTTTAATGTGGAACATATGAATGAGGATCTTGTACAATTGCATGCTACTTTCTGCCACATGGCTGGTCAGGTAGAACATCAATATGGATCTTGCCGAATTTGCTGTCGGGACTCCCGAGGATGTTCAATTGTAAGGAAAGGTATTCAATTGTTATTGGATAATGAAACTATCAAATTTACAGGCCAAAGGGATGATTACCATGAGGTTAATGAGATTGAGGTTTGTTTGGCTGAAGGAGAGTCAGATGATGAGTATGCCTCTGCAGATAAGTTCTTCTCCTCTGATGAAGATATGTTTTCCAAAGATGACTCTGTAATGACTGAATATGTTGAAGAGGGAGTAAATGTTATTGTGCCTTGTTTTTGTGCACCTGCCTCTTTTGAAGTTGAATATCATGGAAAGCCAGCTATTACTCCATTGGTGATTACCCTACTGGGTCCTGTCCCCTACAAGCCAAACAAGGCTATACCCTATAAATATAATTCTACAATTGTAGAGGATGGTGTGGAAGTTCCCATCCAGCCAATGCCTAATGTTGGAAATATTGCTGAGACTAGCAGAGTGACCCGCAGCAGTCATGTATTCGCACCAATTGTTCGTGGAAATGATAATGCTGGAAAGAAAATTGTTGAAGATGTTGAACCCAAGAAGGCTGCAGGTGA
Organism: Vicia faba; assembly: GCA_948472305.1. NCBI lineage: Eukaryota > Viridiplantae > Streptophyta > Magnoliopsida > Fabales > Fabaceae > Vicia > Vicia faba. The sequence continues at coordinate 205,150,848 of OX451738.1, forward strand.
ATCTAGTGGAGCTACACTAGAAAAAGAGGTGGATGATATTTTGAATATAATCAAGATGAGCGACTACAGAATTGTAGATCAGCTAGTGCAGATTCCTTCAAAAATATCTATCTTGGCTTTATTGATGAACTCTGCTGCTCACAGAGAATCATTGATGAGGGTATTGGACCAAGCTTTCATGGAAAGTGATATGCCGGTAGACCAATTCAGCAGTGTGGTAGGGAACATTACATTATGCAATAACCTGAGTTTCTGCAATGATGAACTGCCTGATGAAGGAAGGAATCACAATCTAGCCTTCCACATGTCTATGAACTGCAAGAACGATTCATTATCCAATGTGCTAATTGATAATGGATTCGCATTTAACGTTATACCAAGGATCACACTACGAAGTTGAAATATCAAGGAACGCCCATGCGCCCAAGTGGCATTATTATGAAAGCGTTTGATGGATCAAGGAAATCTGTTATTCGTGAGGTGGACCTGCCTATTCATATAGGCCCACATTTGTTTCAGATTACTTTCTAGGTTATGGATATTATACCCGCTTACAACTGTTTGTTAGGACGGTCGTGGATACATGAGGCAAGGGCTGTCACTTCGACTTTACACCAAAAGTTGAAGTTTGTGCGTGAAGGAAAAGTGGTAATTATAAATGGAGAACAAGCATTATTGATATCTCATTTGTCCTCTTTCAGCATTGTGGAGGCGAATGAAGCTGCTGTTGGAACCCAGTTCCAAGCTTTATTCATTGATAATATAAAAGGAAATGAGAATTCTATGGCTTCGTTTAAGGATGCTCAGCAGATTGTGCGTAATGGCCATAGTGAAGTATGGGGACAGATTGTTGATCTACCTGTAAACAAGAATAGAGTTGGCTTAGGGTTCTCTGTGAAGAATGATAAAGGTAAGAGCATGAATCTGAAGTCTGCTGCAGGCAAGTATCAGGACATCTTTCGTAGCGGGGGTTATCTTCATCCAACTATTTCCGAGATTAATGCCATTGTGGAAGATGAAGCAGAGCCAGAAATTCCAAATTATGTGAGCACGGAGTTAGGGTTCAGAACTGGATCACCATTGATGTTCCCTCTTACATACATGTTTCAAAGTATTTTTTTTTTGTTAATCTTTTTGAAAAGCTTTCACTTTTCCCAAGGTGAAAGTACTGATATTGTATGGGCTTATCTGTTTACTTTGATTTTTAAAATCAATAATAAAAGTTGTCTTTGTTTCCCAAATTGTGTTTTTATTTTTTTATTTTTTCTTGGAAAATGGTAATCAGAAAAAACCTTTCAAAATAAATAATAACTGCAATTCAATATGCATGATCACTTGTTATATGTGTCAGTTTCTAAAAGCAATTATAAATCATATATGCAGATTAATTAAAAAACCCGTTGAACACAATGACCTTGCACCCTCTCCCAACTTTGAATGTCCTGTGTATGGGGCCGAAGAAGAAGACTGTGATGAGATTCCAGAAGAGGTCGCACGGTTGCTTGAGTGCGAGGAGAATGTCATTCAGCCATATAGAGAGCCATTAGAAGTAATCAATTTGGGTTCAGAAGAAGATCTGTAAGAAGTCAAAATTGGAGCATTGTGACATCCTGATGTGAAAAGCAGGTTGATTGGGATATTGAAAGAGTATGTGGATATTTTTTCTTGGTATTACCAAGATATGCCTGGTTTAGATACAGATATTGTAGAACACCACTTGTCGCTGAAGCCGGAGTGCCCGCCAATCAAACAGAAGTTGCGCAGAACTCACCCAGACATGGCAGTGAAGATCAAATAAGAAGTTCTAAAGCAGATTAATGTCGGTTTTCTTGTGACATCAGTGTACCCTCGGTGGATTGCCAATATTGTTCCAGTACCGAAGAAATATGGAAAAGTTTGCATGTGCATAGATTACAGAGATCTAAATAAAGCTAGTCCAAAAGATGGTTTTCCATTGCCACACATTGATATGTTAGTGGATAGCACAGAAAAATTCAAAGTTTTCTCGTTCATGGACGGATTTTCCGGGTATAATCAAATAAGGATGGCTCCTGAGGACATGGAAAAAACAACGTTTATCACACCCTGGGGAACATTCTGTTACAGAGTGATTCCCTTCGGGTTGAAGAACGCTGGTGCAACGTACCCGAGGGCTATGACAACCCTATTCCATGATCTGATGCACAAGGAAATTGAGGTGTATGTTGATGATATGATTGCTAAATCCCAGACTGAAGAAGGGCATGTGGATGATTTGTTGAAGTTGTTTCAGCGTTTGAGGAATTATCGTCTCCGCTTGAATCCAAATAAATGTACCTTCGGTGTTCGGTCAGGGAAATTGTTGGGTTTCATTGTTAGCCAGAGAGGGATTGAAGTTGACCTTGATAAAGTCAAAGGAATTCAAGAAATTCCTGTGCCAAAGACTGAGAAGCAAGTCAGAGGTTTCCTCGTGCGTGTGAATTATATTTCCAGATTCATTTCCCACATGACTCCAACGTGTGAACCGATCTTTAAGTTGTTAAAGAAAGATCAAGGTTGTGTGTGGACAGATGACTGCTAAAGGGCATTTGAAAGTATTAAAGAATATCTGCTTGAACCTCCTATCTTGCTCCCTCCTGTTGAAGGAAGACCATTTATTATGTATCTGACAGTGTTAGATAATTCCATGGGCTATATTCTGGGACAACAAGATAAAGCAGGGAAGAAAGAGTACGCCATTTATTATCTCAAGAAAAAGTTTACTGATTGTGAGTCACGGTATTCCATCCTGGAAAAGACATGTTGTGCTCTGGCCTGGGCGGCAAAACGTTTGCGGAAGTATATGTTGAATCACACAACTTGGTTGATCTCCAAAATGGATCCAATCAAGTACATTTTTGAAAATCCTGCTCTTACTGGGAGAATTTCCCGCTGGAAGATGTTGTTATCTGAATATGACATCGAATACCGCACTCAAAAAGCTATTAAAAGCAACATGTTGGGAGATTATCTTGCTCACCAACCAGTTGATGATTATCAATCTGTGATGTATGATTTCCCCGATGAGAATGTAATGTTTCTGAAAATGAAAGATTGTGATGAACTGTTGCCTGAGGAAGGTCCTAATCCTGAATCTCGCTGGAGCATGATATTTGATGGAGTTGTGAATGCTTATGGTAAAGGAATTGGCGATGTGATTGTCACTCCACATGGATCACACATTCCTTTTACGGCAAGGTTGACATTTGATTGTACTAATAATATGGCAGAATATGAGGCTTGCATTATGGGTCTCGAGGAAGTTATTGATCTCAGAATTAAAATTCTAGATGTGTATGGCGATTCAGCTTTGGTAATAAATCAGATTAAAGGAGAGTAGGATACTCGTCACCCCGGCTTGATCCTTTACAAAGATTATTCTAGAAGATTGTTACCCTTCTTTAATAAAGTTGAATTCCATCACATCCCTAGAGACGAAAATCAAATGGAAGATGCTCTGGAAACTCTAGCTTCTATGTATCAAGTGAATACTTGGAATGACATACCTCGAATTATAGTTTCGCGACTGGATAGGCCGACTCATGTGTTTACAATAGAAGAGGTAGAAGATGAGAAACATTGGTATTATGATATCAAGCATTTTCTCCAGACTCCGGAATACCCAATTGGTGCATCGAATAAAGATAGAAAGACATTGAGAAGATTGGTTGGCAGCTTCTTCCTCAGTGAAAATGTGTTGTACAAGAGAAATTATGACATGGTCTTGCTCAGATTCGTGGATAGACACGAAGCAGACATGTTGATGCATGAGATTCATGAAGGTTCATTTGGAACTCATGTCAATGGACATTCGATGGCTAAAAAGATGCTAAGGGCATGTTACTATTGGCTGATAATGGAATCTAACTGTTACAGATTTGTAAAGAATTGCCATAAATGCCAGATTTATACGGACAAGATTCATGTGCCTCCGACACTCCTAAATGTTATTTCTTCCCCGTGGCCTTTCTCTATGTGGGGGTATCGACATGATTGGAATGATAGAACCCAAAGCTTCGAATGGACACCTTTTTATCTTGGTAGCAATTTATTACTTCACCAAATGGGTGGAAGTTGCTTCATATGCTAATGTTACTAAGCAAGTGGTAGTGCGTTTCATTAATAATAATATTATATGTTGGTATGGTGTGTCGAGCAGAATCATCACCGATAATGGCACGAATCTGAACAACAAGATGATGACAGAACTTTGTGAAGAATTCAAGATAGTCCATCACAATTCATCTTCGTACAGGCCGAAGATGAATAGGGTTGTTGAAGCTGCTAATAAGAATATCAAGAAGATCATCCAGAAGATGGTTGTTACTTATAAAGATTGGCATGAAATGCTCCCTTTTGCTTTACATAGATATCGGACATATGTCCGCACTTCAACAGGAGCAACCCCGTTCTCCCTTGTGTATGGAATGGAAGCGGTGCTCCCAATCGAGGTTGAGATTCCATCTTTGCGTGTGATAATGGAAACTAAGTTGTCAAATGTTGAATGGATCCAGAATAGCTTTGACTAATTGAATTTGATCGAAGAGAAGAGAATGACGACTTTGTTTCATGGGCATTTATATCATAAGAGAATGAAGAAAGCTTTTGATAAGAAGGTCAAACCTCATGAATTCAGAGAAGGAGACCTCGTGCTCAGGAAGATCATGTCTTTTAACGCTGATTCTAAGGGCAAGCGGACTCCCAATTTTGAAGGCTCATATGTTTTCAAGAAAGCCTTCTCTAGTGGTGCATTAATTCTTGAAACTATGGATGGCGAGGAGTTCCCACGTCCCATGAATGTTGATGCAGTCAAGAAATACTTCAACTAAAGAAATAAAAGAATAGCTCACTAAGTTGAAAACCCGAAAGGGCGGTCTAGGCAAAAATTAGAGACATAAACAGAGTAAAATTTCCCGCTAAGTCGAAAAACCGCAAGGGCAACTTAAGCAAAAGTTAGGGACTTTCTTGGCAAGTAACTGCATCAGACAAGAGTTGATCATTGAAGCAACAATCTTCTTGGATCCTCACCATACTTCAACAGAAGCTGCTACTCAGAATTTCAAAGTTGCTAGAGGGAATATTGGTCATTGTATCTCAATGTATCTTTTCCATTATATATTACCATTTTTCAAAATTTGTAATCATCCGTGGAGTCACGCCATTCACAGACTACCATTCTATCAATAAAATTTGAGCTTTTACCTAATTCTTTATAATTCTTATTTTATTCAACTTACAAAGACTCCATTTATTATTGATAATAATTTTCAAAGCAAAAAGATTAAATAACAAAATTATTTTTCAAAAAGAATTTACAAATTACTTTTACTTTAGATTTTGTGATTCAAGAGGAAAACAAAAGTGGTGATCCCAGGAATGGACGACCTCCAATAATTTTAGGAAGTTTTATTTCCCCCCAGGAAGGTTTCCTCAGGTCGTTTTTGTTGGTATGCGCATGATTTTTGTATATTGAAGACAATACCAATTGGCGTGAGGTGCAGTAGTGGGTGTGTGATCCCATTGTCCCCAGGAAGGCTATCCCAGGGCATCTTTTGTTGGAGTAAGTTTGCATGATATGAAGACTCAATCCAAGATTCCCCAGTGAAGGCTTCACTTATTTGATAAAAGTCTTTTCTCCCCGTGCATGCTGAGTTGGACTCATTTGCGAAGTATCTCCCTTTCGGAAGTACTTGCATTTTGTTTGACTGCTCGATAATCAGGCAAGGGCAATGTTTTATTTAAGAAGTGTTAAGACATTTGTCAACTTTTTTGGTTTTCACCCTTCAGGTGCTGGTTTTGATTTAAAATCCCCATAATTTTGATTTCTTACTGTTATGTTTGACTTCTTAACTCTCCAAGTTGTTATCCCCGTGAGGTTTCATACTTTCTCCCCAGAGAAGTTGGTGCAATACTTACTCTTAATATTGAAGAACGTATCTTGGTTTCCCCTATTCAATGTGGTGTTGGCCTCCCCAATGAAGTCAGCACGAGGTCCCTAGTTGATATCTCGATGATGAGGCACTATCTCCCCTAGTGAAGTCTGTATGATATTTCCCCAATGAAGTCAGCACGAGATCCTCAGTTGATGTTTTGATGATATAGTTTTCATTTGCCTTATTGAGATCAGTATTGCAATCCCCAGTAGGAGTACGGACCGTGAAACATATGTTTTCCCCAGTGAATTTTGTGTGTTATTCCTCGGTGAAGCCTGGAGGAGGATGTTATATTCCCGTACTTGTACTGATGTATTGATATGATGTGATTATTTTCGGATTATGTTCTTTCCCAGTGAAGTTAATTGGTGCTTATTTTCTTAGGTAATTTTTCATCTTGGATGTGATTTAGCCGAGTATTGACGTTACCTGAGTTGATTTTGTCTGGTTATTCTCAGTGTAATATGTTTGTTTTGTCACCATATACATAATAACACTCATACATTCATACATACATCATACATAGTTGAATTTAGAAAATCATTGCTCATTCACATTCGTTAATATTTTGTTGACATATTACTTTGTTTTGCAGAGTTGTGTTATCCTATCTCCAATAGAGTGTCAGCCTTAAGCAGAAAGTGTATATTCTTTCAATTTCCCCACTGAGATATCCCTCGTGGAAAGTTTTTTTTTCTGTACAGCTCTTCGTCTGGATGATTTAGATTTCCCTCTTGAGTTTATTTCTTAAAGGATGTATTTTGGTTGACTGTTTTACTCCAGTTTATTTCTGGTTTGAATCTTTGTTTCCCAACAATTTTATTACTTTGGATTTCTACACGCTTCGAGCCTTGGTTTGAGAATGAGCATTAATTTTGCATGAGAAGACTTTATCTCCTCAGCAGGAATATATTTCATTCCCCAGGAAGTCATATTTCATTCCCCAGAAAGTCATATTTCTTTCCCCAGGAAGCCATATTGCTTTCCCCAGGAAGTCATTTTTATAATCCTTCACAACAGCAAGTAGCATGTCTCTTTATTTGAGCAATTTGTACTTCCCCGTAAAAGTCGACGTTACTTTTTTTTCCTACCTTCTCTATGAGTGGATAGTTTGCAGTTCGTTGTCAAATTACTCTAGTGAATGGAAAGTCTTTTCAATATGACAGAGACAATTCATTGTGAAATCTTTGTAAGTGGTAGTCTCTTTATTTGAGACATCTTATATATTACCCTTTCCAGGAGGAATGCCTCAGTTAAAGAAGAAGTTGAGACTTGTTCTAGGTGAAACGCCAGAATTTTGGTGAAACTTGTTATTGTTATTTTCTCTTACTACCTTCAGTAAACATCGGTAGTTCACCATCAGTGAACGTTGGTGATTGTTATCTTTTTGCTACCTTCAGTGAACGTTGGTAGTTCACCGTCAGTGAACTTCAGTGCTATGATATTTTCTCTCTACCTTCAGTGAAAGTTGGTAGTTTATCGTCATTAAACGTTGATGTTATTCTCTTACTACCTTCAGTAAACATTGGTAGTTCACCATCAGTGAACGTTGGTGATTGTTATCTTTTTGCTACCTCCAGTCAACGTTGGTAGTTTACCGTCAGTGAACGTTGGTGATATGATATTTTCTCTCTACCTTCAGTGAAAGTTGGTAGTTCATCGTCAATGAATGTCGATGTTATTCTCTTACTACCATCAGTGAGAGTTGGTAGTTCACCATCAGTGAATGTTGGTGATTGTTATATTTTTGCTACCTTCAATGAACGTTGGTAGTTCACCGTCAGTGAACGTCGGTGCTATGATAGTTTCTCTCTCTACCTTCAGTAAACGTTGGTAGTTCACCACCAGTGAACGTTGGTGATTGCTATCTTTTTACTACCTTCAGTGAACGTTGGTAGTTCATTGTTAGTAAACATCGGTGCTATGATATTTTCTCTCTACCTTCAGTGAAAGTTGGTAGTTCATCGCCAGTGAGCGTCGATGTTATTCTCTTACTACCTTCAGTGAAAGTTGGTAGTTCACCATCAGTGAACATTGGTGATTGTTATCTTTTTGCTACCTTCAGTGAACGTTGGTGTTCACCTTCAGTGAATGTTGGGGCTATGATTTTTTCGCTCTACCTTCAGTGAAAGTTGGTAGTTCATCGTCATTGAACATCGGTGTTGTTATTCTTTTCTCTTTCTACCTTCAGTGAACGTTGGTAGTTTCGCCTTCAGTGGAAGTTGGTGTATCCTTTTATTTTTTACCATCATCTATGAATCAATATCTTTTTTCTCTTCTACCTTCGACTATTGAGTTGGTAGTTCACAGTTGGTTGTCAATCACTTTTATCCTGTATTATCTCCTCTTTAGCTGAGTTGATGCTACTTTTTCTCTTTTTTATGTGTTACTCCAATAAGAGTCGGGTATTTTGTTCACCAGTGATTTACTTTCCTGGTTGGGTTTATTTTTTATTCTTTTTTCCTTTGCTACATCCCCATTGGTGCTTTGTGTATCTTTAGATTTTTCCATTTGTATTCATAATCATAAGCACTGCATGGCATCTTATGGCCAAAAATAGGGTTTATTTTATATTTAAGTATCTTTGATCACGTCGACATGAAGATTTTTAACCTTCGTATCTCCGGATAGAAGAAACTTAAATAAGGACAGCTGTTGTACCCCATTTTTTGCCCCTAAGATTCCTCTATCATCTCATACCATCACAATGCAATCAAATCACAAATTAGGGTTTGAGGTTTTTCTCCTACTGCATCCTGCCTTAGGGTTTTCCTATGAGAATCACCAAGCACCTTGAAGCACTTTTATTTATATATCCTGTACTTGTATGGTTCTAACTAACCTCAAAGTGTGTATATTTTGTCCCTTAGAATATCATCTTGTAGGTCATGGCACAATTGCAGTCATCTCACAGTCTCTTGCATACATGTTATTAGTCGGCCAGACAATAGGTCTGATGTATTTGATTGATTTGATTCGAGCTCCATTGATGTTTTGAAGTTTTCTGCAAATCATGCTCAAGTGAGTTTTCAGTGACTTTGAGCTCCAATTTCTTTCTGATCCGGCCTTATTTTTAAAATCTAAAAGATGTGTGATGTTCTTAGAAGTTTGGTGATCATGTTTGCTTTTAGAATTATCTCAAATGGTTGAATAATAAGAGAGAAATTGAAGCTGGAAGTTGCCTTGATGAAAACTATTGTACACGCGTTTTGGGTTTTGATATGTTTGTAGGGACGGTGACGTGTCCCTTCCTGATTGAACATGGATTTATTTTATCTTTTACAGCGCATTTTGTCAAGAAAGGGTATAAAAAGCTTCATATGTTAATTTTTCTTTTGTTTTCTTAAATTTTATTTTAATATTTTCTTCGTTTCAAAAATTATCAAAAATATATTTTAAACTCCTTTTTCAGTATATTTTCATATTTTGATTTTTTTTCATCATTTTTCTTGATTAAATAAAATCATGTGAATAATTAGGGTTTTAATTTTTCTTTTAAACCTTGAATTTTATTTTCTTATTTTTATTAAGTAAAAAAATCCATAAAAAATATTTTTGGACTCCTCTCTTAGTTTATTACTTGAAAATATTTTTTGTCCAATTTTATAAAAAATTTGGTTACATTTTGAAAATCATTTGGACATAATATATTTTATTTGCATTAATTTTGTTAGTTTGTGTAAATAATTTTCTATTTCTTTTTTCCTTTTGAGGTAAAATTCAAGAAAAGTATGCTTTCTGATCCTTTTAATTTTCTCGACATTTAGGTTATTTTACATCAACTTTATTTGGCCTTTGGATCAAATTGATTAATTTGTGAACTTAATTTCCTCTTTTAGGGTTTTTGCTTGATCATGCACATTAATTGATTTCAAGTTCTAACTTTCCATGCCTATAAAATTAGAGATGAAGTTGTTTGGAATGCTTGAACATATTGATGCCATAAAAATCATTTTTCTGGAATTTTACAATGTGATTTCATATTTTTCACAAATTATTTCTCAAAACCATCTAGTTTAAGGCTTAAACTTGCTAGTTTCCAAGTTTGCATTTCTAAAGCAAATTTCCGCCACAATCCAGGGACTCCAAATTTTATTTCTGAATTTTATAGGACTTTAGGAAGTTAGGGTTTTAGTTTCATATTTTTTCAAGTCATTTTCTTATTTTAAAACCATTCTTGCCTTAGGTGTGCATCTAGGGTTTTACCTTTGACTAATGTTTGTAAATTGAAAACTTTTGTACATGATTCTTGTTAGATTATTGAAATAGCATGTGGTATTGACTTGGAGCATATCTTAAGGAAAATTCTTCAACATCATTGGGTCTTGGGTGTTGATAGGTTGATAAACCAAATCCATTAAAATGGACGAATGGTGTTGATGATATTTGAAACTCTAATCCCTTCCCTCTTCATCTTATTCCCCTTTATTATTGTATTACATGTTATGGGATAATGATCTCTATATCATTTATCCAAACATGAAATACATAGATTTCTATTGACCGGCCTCAAAATAGGTGCGACTTCTACATAAGTCCACTTACGATTGCTTAACATAGCACTAAATTTTGTCCCAATTCGAATAAATGATCATTCGTGGCCCAAACCTATGTTTGCAAGCCCAAGTATGTTAATTTGATCCCTTTGATCTAATAACCTTGAGATTCATTGTATGAAGGCTTTGTTTCTACCAATCCTCTAATGGATCTTCATAAATTTTGGTCAACGCGGATCACTTAAACATCATTGATCATTAAATGTTTCCTTGAGAATTCTTAAATGGATGATATAATTGACAAAAAGCAAATGCAACTTTTTGTTGAGAGGCTTTGGTTCTACCAATCCTCTAATGAGTTCCAAATGCAAGTTTCAATATGGTCATCCAACTAACCACTAATTCTTAACAATTGATTTTACTTTATGTTTTTATTTTTATGCTTTTACTTTATGTACTATTTACTTTAGCATTTAAATTTCATGTTATTTTCATCTTTGCTCACTTGAGCATTTACTTTTATGTCATTTTTATTTTGCTTACTTGAGCTTTTCTTTTCTTTTTGAAGATACTTAATAATCAACATAAACCATAAAAAAACTTTAATGATACTTGGACTATTTGGTTACTATCCTTGGCATTATGGAGTTTTAGACTTCTTGGACTTAGGAATAGAAACCTTGGCCTATGTTGGAGACCTTATGACCTTAATTGATATTTTGTCTGGAGTTATTGAGGCTTACCTCAAGACATTGGGTTGTTTGTTTGTTTTGTGTGCAGGTTATTGTGATTACATACTTTGTTTATAATCTAGAATTTACCCATATACGGCTGTTACTCTGCTCAATTTTTGTGAAGACTTAATACACTTGAAGTTTGGTTCTATTAAGAGGTCTAGTATCTTTGCTTCCTTGGTTTAAATCCAAAGAATTAGAATTCTATCTTGACTCATAATGTCAAGTATTGGCTTCTTGTTGGTTAGATGGTTATTTTCCCTAGCTTTTACCTTATGCTTTAGGATAGTCTCTTCTTCTCCTCCCATCTTCTTTAATTTCAAAAATCTTCTCTCTCATTTTGAAAATACTTCTTGTTTTTTAAACTTGAACCACTATCATAATAAACTTGGACCCAGGTCCATGCATTTTCAAAAACCTTTTCATAAATAAACTTCAATCAACTTAATAATACCTTGACATTTTGTGAGAAGACTAAAAGTGAATCAATCTTATTTCAAACATTTTGCCACTTTGGCTTTTTACTTTATAACTTTTCTCAAAAGATTAGACTTTTGTTAATCCTTGTAGTGATGCAAACAACTATACTTCTACAATATGTAAGAATTGAGATATTTTCCACTTGGGTGTTGAGTAAGGCATTGTTGATTTTAAAATCCAATCCATATCCTCTACTTTGAGATGATGCAAATTCTCCTTTCTCGTGATTTTAGGTAGTAAGTATGTTTTCCACACGGACAATGACGATGATGTCTTATCTCTTAAAATTAACCAACACACTTGTGTTGTTTTAAATTTTTTAAAGGTGAACTACGTGTACCCTGATCCCCTATTGCATTAAAGGTGGTACATAGGCACTAAAGGTTTACAACCGCGGCATGTGCAAAAATCATAAAAAAATATATTTCTTTTCTCACCTCCACCATCTATTTTACATACAATATTTTATAGGCAAAATATATAGATTTTACAAAGAGGTTCCTGCGGAGTACCGTAGATGTTTAGGGTGTTAATACCTTCCCTTTGCATAAACAACCCCCTTACCTTGAATCTTTCCCCATCTTTTGGGTTACTCTCTCTTTTCCCATTCCTTTGGAAACAATAAAGTGCAGTGGCGATTTTTATTTTTGATCTGTATAATTCTAGTTAATCCAATGACTTAGTCTTAAACATTTCTACCGTTATAGTGTGAAAAAGAAAACTCTTACTTCTTAGGCTCAAAGGGGTTTACTAGGGATTAACTTTATTATATCTCCATTGTTTAGGAATGGAAGCAACGTATGCACATCGTCAGCAAGGTCTGTTCAAAAACATATTGTATGAGATTATGGTGTCGTTTTCGTCATCCTTCCTCTAAAGACTGATAACTTTTAACGAGAGTTGAATATCATGAAAAGTAAGTAAAAAAGCATAGTTTTAATATAGTTAAAATTAATGGATTAACTCAAGACAAACATATGCAATGCATTAATGGGAAAAACCAAAATTTGACATGACAATCATTATTTGAACCAACCAAAGAAATTGCAAATAAAAATTCAAATGATCTTAAATCTCCTCCACCTGAACTTGTCACTTCAGATGGTGTGCCTTGTAGTTGAGATATTTGGGGGATGATAGAAAAACTCAATCTGACCATGTTGTGTGAACTCGAAAACTCCTTCGTCAATCAAGTTCTAAATCTTATGTTTCAAAGTCCAACAGTTATTAGTGTCATGTCCAGGACTGTTGGAGTGGTACGCGCACCTTACATTAGGATTGTGATGGGGAGTGGAATTATTGGGGTTATGAGGAGGATCCTTCAATGTAACCAGCTTGGCCTTCAACATGTGTTGCAATGCTTGAGCCAATGACATGTTGATTTCAGTCAATTATCTTTGGGTGTATTTTGCTTATGCTGATTACCCTGTTGTTGTTGTTACACTGGTGCAGGATTAGAGATCCGCACTGCCTCCAAAAATTGGTTGAGATCACTCTTATTATGACCCTTCTGGCCGTACACAATACTGGACTCCTTCTTCTCGTTGTATGACCTCTTCTGAGTACTTGAAGATGCAATCACCTGAATTTTACCGCTTTTGATTCCATTTTCAACATGTTCCCTTATGAACATGTCAACCAATTCCCTGTCATCCAAGAGAGGTTGATTATTGATTAGACCCCCAATTCTAGAAGATTGTCCCATACGGTCGTATCTATCCTGATGAAGCTTGTTGATGAGGATTCTCAACTCTTCTTGCCCCCGAGCTAAATTTTGGATAAGAGTCGTCTGAATATTCATCTGGATTCTCATCTTTTCCATTTCAGCTTGCAGTTGTTCAGACTGGTCATCCTTGTTCTCTTTAGGATTCTTCTTGGTCATGTTCTCAGTGAGGAGTGCTTCCAATTCCTCTTGCCCCTTGCTAGAAATCTGGATCATGATAAACCTGCACTAAATTTCCTTAAGATCCTTGAAACGGTTAGTAAAAATGCCATGTTATGATGATATGATGTCATGATATCATGTTTAAACAAATAGCAAACACAAACAAATCACACAAGAGCCTTAGGTTTGAAGGCTTGAATGAGGTCCATAGGTAAGTACCCTTCTATATTAAAGTTAAGCTGGCTCAACCTGTCCTAAAAATAGTAACCGGGTTCTAGGAATCTCGTATTACCGATCTTTCTCGCAGGTTTTATTTTAGCACAGAAACTGACTTGCCACCAAAATATCACGAAATTCGAATCTCAATGAGCATAGCATCAATTATCAACCAACCTTGGACTTCACCAAAGTCGACTATCTCGCTACCTTCTAATGGCCAAGATGGGTCAATTAAGGTTCAAAAAGTTAGTTAGTGCTTATGACACCACGCAGCAGCCCAATGTTATCCTTGACTGACTCAAGGAAGATCACTACAAACCAAAGTGTCACACTAATGTAGCCATCAATTCAACCATATCGGTCTATACCGTACAATTTCCATGATCTATTTCTACTTACCTAAGGTATCCCTAGATCTAGGTGTAAGACCTTTGCAAGAAATTAAACCCAAGCATCCCTTAAATTTAAAGGAAACAAGGAAAATAATAAAAACAAGTAACAAGTGATCTAAACTCTAAGGTAACCCATCTTTTTTAAGTATATCCCTAGCAGAGTCTCCAGTTTTGTAATACGGTGGGAGAACTGACTTCTTTTGCATTTTATCGCAAATATGCGGATAGCAAGAGTCACCATTGACTTTTCTTTTATCCAATAAGGAAAGGGTGAAAAGAACAGGAAAGACCTTTGAGATTTTCTTGAGTTCGGGGGGTAGGTTATGAAAAGGGAAGGTGTTAGTACCCTTTTCATCCGTAGTTATCTATGGGCTTTTAATCGTTTTGCTCACTTTGAAAATTTTCCTTTTGTTTGTGTTTGAAAAATATTTTGAAATTTTCCAATGTAAGGTGAACTTTGTAATGATTCTTGTATCGATCCTCAAGAATGCGTACAAAGTGTTTTAGAAATATCTTTGAAAGTGTTTGTGTAAAATGTTTTGTTTTTTTGAGAAATTTGTGAACAAGCGATCAACAGTTTTACCCACTCAAGATCGTTCTTGTATTTTACCTTCTACTTTAGAGATAATGCCATACATACCATTAGTTGGTAGGTATCCCTATCTATTAGATGTGAAGGGACAGGTGTAGGGTCATCGTATGGTCATCGAAGGCAACATATAAGGATGCTTTAGCAATTTCATAAGGGACTATCATCATATTATTCGTAGGAAACTCGGGGGACTAGATCATTTTTCCGTAGGAAACTCCAGGGACATTAAGGGACTATGATCTTTTCTATGATGATGATATGATCGAGAGTCTTTTGCTAAAGTATCCCTATTTTTTAGGGATGTGACCAATATTTCATAAGGCAACAAGAAAGGGTACCCTAAAGGTGCAAGTGTGAAGAGTGTATTGATTCAGTTATTTTATATTGAGATTAGGGTTTTCTAGATTGTTTTTAGTCTTTCCATACAAACGCTAATTACTAACAGCTAAATAATATGTACAGAAAAATAAAGTGTAGAATGTAAAGTCCTAAGTTATTACATGGATTTGGGAGAGGTACATCAGTATAAAAATGTTGGAAAGTATACCCTAAAACTATTATATCCTGGGAGCAGATACATAATAGAGAAAAAGTGCGAGAAAATAAATCTAAGCTATTACAATTAAAGAGTGCAACCTATACACTTTTCTAAGAAAATAAATAGCAAAAAGAAATAAGAAAATATTTAGAAAAATGTTTGAATGTTATAAAACCTAAGTTTGTATTTTTGTATTTTTATAGAAAATAATTTAAATGATAATAGTAATTAAAACCTAAATTCTAATTGATTTTAATATTTAAGAAAATATTAATTAGCCTAATTAATTAGTAAATAAAAAATATGTCAAAATTGATTATTGATTAAAAGAACTCTAATTCTAATTAATTTTAATATTAAGAAAAATATTAATTAATTTAATATATCATTAAAATTAAATATTAGTTAAAAAAACTTAATCCTAATTTATTAGTAAAAAATTTAGGTTAGTTTAATAATTGGTTAATTAAAAAAATAGGGTTAGAAAAGAGAAAAATGAAAGAAATTAGGTTAAGACAAAATAGGAAGAAAAACCTGCACGGGATGGGTGTTGAACCCACGCCCTCCTGGCTTTTTACGGCATAGCTTGCCACTAAGTCAGGCGCTCATTGGTGTTTGAGAATAGTTGCTACATAATTTATGTGTAACCTGCATTAATTCATCTCAGAAACACATTATAATTGTTAGTTTTAATCAAAGCATCATTAATATTAAAATACGAATTTCACAAAAAACATGAGACATGCAATGCATGGAATGTAGGTTTCAAGCACTTTTGATCATCAAGAATGATCTCAACTTCTCTATGCTACCTCAGAAATTGATTTGAATGGTCGTTTGACCTTGAAGATGGTTGAATCTTTGATTTCAAATTTGTCCTATTTTTGACAAAAGTTGAGATTTTGAGATTTTTTAGAGTTCTTCTTGAGACTTTCTTTGGAGGAATTTTCGTGATCCCCTTGTATAAATGTGTTCTCTATTTATAGGTCATGAATTAGGTCAACAAACATGAATCAAATCTTTGTATATCATGACAAAATATTTGATTTGATTTTTTTTTTTGCATGGAAACATATCTTTTTGAGCATAATCTTGTGCCAAATCCAATCTTCATGACCCCTCACGATTTTTTAGCATGATTATGTGATATTGGACTCATGATTTGATTCAAAATAGATCCCCGCACCTTGTATCATTTATTTGATATTTTATTTGATTTATTTTGCTTTTAAATGAATAAAAATCAAATTAAAAAGAAATAAAAACCATAAAAATAAATGAATAGATTTAGGAGTCTATTATAAGGTCAGAAACATGTTTGGACCTTAAAAGATAATCTCATTTGCTCAAAAATTCAAATTTGCTCAAATTGGATTTCACGCATTTTCGCAAAATTGCCCAACTTGCACAAATCACATCTCTTTCAATTTTTATAATTTGAAGGTGATCTATGACTTTTTGGAAATCTCATAGTGTCTTCTACAATCTGTATTTTGATCATGTTTGCATTTAAAGACATTATCTTGATGTAAGTTGCCTTGACAAAAAGTGTCTTTTTATTGACTTTGGAAATGACCTATAATGTATTGGTCAATATCTCTCAAATGAAGCATTTTTTAGACTTTAGCTTAGAGAGAAAAAGTTGTAGAGAATTTAATTTTCTTCATAATAAGCTTTAGTTATGGAAAATTTGATGAAGCATGTGAAAGTTATGCTTGGTCAAAGTTCAGTTGACTTCCCCTTAAGAAAACCCTAATTTGGCAACTTTTGACTTTTGATGATTTGAGAGTTTCCTTGATGAGTCATGATCAAATCTTGATCAAGTGATGAAAATGACTTCAAATTATTGATGTTGACCAAAAATCATGAAGTTTGATTGTATGTTGACCACAATTGACTTTTTATTCAATATACTTGATTTTCAGTCATCTGAGCGATTGCCTGAGCAAACTTGTGATACAAGGCATGATGCTTAGTATGATAATTATTAGAGACATATAAGGAACCATGGAAATTACTCGAGGTCTTAGAAACCCAAACTTCCTTGAGAAAAATGAAACTCTAGTTGTAAGTCGATTGTTTATGAGGAGAATTTGTCTGATCAATTCTTGAGCAACCTTGAGCATTTGAAAATCCTAGGAGAATGTCTTGAAGAAAATAGGAGGAAAAATTTTAGGGTACAACAATAACAATGGAACTACTAATAGAGGGTGGTATATGCCAGATCATCTTGGCCATTTTATTTATGAAGGTGTCGCTTGGGATCCTGGAATTCTTTCAATCATTGAAGTTAAAGCCTTAGCTCTTAAAGAGTCAATCCTTGAAGCTATTTCATCTCATTTGGAGTTTGTTACTTTTGAGAGTGATTCTCAAATGATAGTTCAAGCTATACATGCTAACAACAAGGTTGATTCTCAGCTTAGTCTTATTATTGAATCTAGTTCTATCTTACGACATAATTTTTCAAAATTCAAAGTTAAGTTTGTTAAACGTCAAACGAATATGGTTGCTCACTCTTTTGTGAGGGCGGCCAATTCTTGGGTTCGACGTAGCTTTTTAACTATGTCTCTTCATTGTATTGAATATTTTCTAATTAATGAAATGCATTGATTTTGTTGTAATAAAAAACATAAATATTACTAATAAGAAAAAAAAACATTTTATAACTTATATGCAATAAATTTGAATAGTGATATATAAAATATCTTTTACATAGAGGAAGTGAATCTTTTACTCTAAAGACTTATGCTTGATATGTTGTATTTTCGGATTTGGATCCAATCCATTTATATTATTTTCAATCTCTCTATTTTACGTCTTAATTATAAATACAATTACATGCTAAGAAAAGTATATTTTAAAAAAATTAGTATAAAACTTTTTCTTATATATCATTCCGAAGGGAGTGTTAAATTGTGATAAAAATAAATATAAGAATTTAAATTTGTTGCAGAAAAAATAAGTAGTAGACTATAAGTAGGGAAAGTCTTCATTCAAATATAAAAATATGTTACTAATTTTAATTTTAGATTATTTGCATGCCGATTTTCATGTGTCACGAAATGATATTATAAAAATAAACATGGTAGGAATGGAATCAATCAGTTGAGGAAACATGATAAAAGGACGCTATTTTCTATAAAAGAAATTAAAGATCCAGTGCAAGCATCACATCACATGCTATTAATGATATTTTAACTACATTTCACCAGCTAAATATTATTTCTCTTTTTAAAATAATATGTTTAAAAAATATTTGTTTAAGTCAGTTTAAAATTTTCAATTTAATTTTAATTTTTATCATCAATTTTATTAAGAGGTAAGGGTTGTGAATTGGACTCTCATTCTAGTTGAGCTATCTTCCTTATCTATTAATTATTAGATGTAATCCAAATTCTACATTTGTATTTAATTAGTATTTGAGTTTCATTTAGTTAGCATTTATTTTTGCGTGTTAGTATATAAATTTATTGATAGTTGTATTTATAACAGAATTCAATTTTTACATTTACAGATAGAAAGTTAACTACAACTTCTCTCTCTCTCTCTCTCTCTCTCTCTCTCTCTCTCTCTCTCTCTCTCTCTCTCTCTCTCTCTCTGCATATTCTTTCATCTTCATCTTCTTCATCATGTGCTTCAACAGAGGGTTTCCATTGTTAATTCCAACAAATTGGTATTAAGAGCCCCAA
Source organism: Vicia faba (assembly GCA_948472305.1). Classification (NCBI taxonomy): domain Eukaryota; kingdom Viridiplantae; phylum Streptophyta; class Magnoliopsida; order Fabales; family Fabaceae; genus Vicia; species Vicia faba. Next base: position 205,169,824 of record OX451738.1, read on the forward strand.
TTCTGGTTTAGGAAAATACGAATGTATGCGAGGTGTGTGATTGATCTCATTCTTCAAATTCACACATATTTGAGATCAAAATCAAAGAAGAATCACATTTCTTGATTCTGTAGTTTGAACATAAAACTTCTGATATCGGACACAAATATTTTGAATCGGTGGTCGATTCTGATGTGTGTGCTGGTTATAGCTTAAGATGTTCTTGATCTCGTCAATGACAATTACATGATGGTTACAGCAGATACAACAAAATCCCAAAGAAAGGTGCAACCTGAAACAAGGAAGAAGGATCAGAAGAATATATGCGAAAGCTCCCGGAATCTCCAATCGTCTAAACGATCCTCTATTGAAAAGATCTGATATTCGTAACCGTATGGGATAGGATGACAAAGTAAGAATCAATACATTTTACTCAATTGGTCAATCACTTATACACCCTTAATGAGTATGAATTTACTTCCAATGAGTTGATTAAGATAAAGCTAAACACAATGAATAATTTGTGGATGAGTCAATTTGTCAAACACCTTAAGTGCAAAGCACCTTAGGCTTGGTTTTACTAAATTGTAGTGGTAAGTTTTCTTAGGTATCAATCAAATGGATTATTACCAATGTTGTGAAATGATCTCAACACACTACAATTTTAGTACAATCAAATTTAACAAGTTAATTTCCATAAATTATAGTAGTCAAGTATGGAAATAAAGAAAAAGAAGAATAACACACAATTTGTCAAGGCAGTCCCCTTATCGTCCTCGCTTAGGGTACGCCTGCCCCCAATTCTAGAATCTAGAATTGAGATATTTGATAATAAGTTGTAAATGTTACAAGAGAAGAGATAGCTCACAATACAAACAAACCAATGTCTCTGATGTAACAGTCTTCTTCCCTTTCCTTGATTTGAGCCAAACCAAATGCCAAATTCTTGGAATAAACCTCCGGTTACCGCTACTTGATTAAGCAAACCCATCGTTTCTTAATCCTTTCACTCGGCTGATTTCGATCACAAGTAATTTGAACCCAAATCTATCTTCAAAATCCTCCGGTTACCGCTACTTGATTAAGCAAACCCACCATTTCTTAATCCTTTCACTCAGCTAAATTCAATGAAGCAAAGACTTGTGCAAAAACCCCCACACCAATTGGAATCTTGGAGGACAAAATCCAAACAATTTTATTCAAGAACAACCCACAATTGCTCAACCCGAATCAGAATTGAATCCTTGATTTGAACATATCACCACATCACTTTTCTTGAATCAACAACCATGATTATGTGTAGATGTTGATTTTTAAGAAGAGAGGATGAAGATGATGAGCACTATGTGTATCTTTCACTAGTTCTTGTTAACTGCTCAAAAGGAATCTAAAATCTATTTATATGTGTTAGTGAAAATCCAATAATATATGAGGAAGAAGGAAAATAAGACAAACTGAATTGCGAGTGTGTTAAGTGAGCGGTCGACCGCTCCAAAGCCTTGGGTTAGTGCAACATAACCTACGCCAAGGAGATGAGCCAAACATATTGAATGTGTCGATTGCACCAGAGCCTTGGGTCGGTGCAACATAACCCGCGCCAAGGAGATGAACCAAACAGATTGAATGCGTTGACTGCACCAGGGGCTTGCATCGACGCATCCTTCAATTTTCTTGACTATCGAGTTGAGTCGACCAAGGGGTCGGTGCAACACAACCAGGGAGAAGCACAAAGATTTGAGTCGGCCGAAACTAGTTTGCGTCGATGCAATCTTTGTTTTTCTTTCCAAAAAGGTTATTTTCATCCAAGCTTGCATCTTATACTTTATCCCAAGTATATTTTATGTACCACACATGTCATTGAGGATAGGAGATGTTTTGACATCATGAAAACATGAATCTTGCCCTCACATACTCCCCCTTTTTGATGATGACAAAACCTACACAATATTGTCAAATTAAGAATACAGCACATGACATAAGAAGAGGGAACCCCCCCTGAGTTTATGCACATCTTCAGAACTCAGAAATTGTAAGTCTATTTCACTCTCATAGCACTTCTCCCCCTTTGACAACATCAAAAAGACAAAAGCATTTGATTAATAGCAGCAATAAAAAGAAGAGTAGAGATCATAAATTTGCATCTTAACGCACTAAAGGCCATTCACATAAAATGAGAAATAGTGTAAATGAGATAATTAGACAGTCATCACAAAGTATTATATATACCAAATGAAGAATGTACTTAAACAAACACAAAGTAAGTTTAAGGAAAGCAAATAAAGTTAGGCAAAACATTAAAAAATTGTAGCAAAATGAAATTTAGGTAGAGATAAAACAAGACACAAAGCAGGTTCAATTTTCATTGACTTGGTTTTGGTCTTGGTTTTGGGTTAAAGGACCTTGTTGAGAAGGATGCTGAAAGTGTTGCATGAAGGTGGATTGGAAGAAGGCTAAGTTGTCAGCTTGTGTTTGAATCATTCCATGCAAGGTTGAATACCTTTGAGCTTGGACAGCCGAGTAAGAAGCAAAGTTTTCACTTTGGACCTTGATAATATTGTAGAGGTTAGAGATTCGTTCATTTTGGAGGGAAGCATATTCATTTTGCTGGAGTTGCATCCTTTCCAATTGAGCTAACACACTAGAGTTGTCGCTTTGAGTAGTAGGAGTATCCGCTTCCAAATATTTAGCATTTTCATCACTTATTTCTTCTTCACTCCCAATATCAATTTCCTCATCCACTTCATCATTACTATTCTGGAATTGTACACGGTTACTTCTTACGATGTGTCTGTATCTTTACCTTTGGGAATCCCACAGAAAACCCATTAAGGTGAGTGATTTGCTGGAGAATTCTTGGTTCATACCCAAACTTACGTAAGAGATATTGGGCACCTGAATACTTTCTCTGTTGAGAGCTTGTTGGATAAATGATGGGTAGCATAGTGCAGTCCCTCTCTCAGACTTGTGTAGATCGAAGATCCTGCTAGCAAAGTAGTATGGCCAATGAATCTTAATTTTGTTCTTGAGTACATACATGAGCTGAACCTATGGCTTGTCCATGCGAGAGTACCCACCCTTTTTGGGTCGAATGATGTGGCAAACGATCCCAAATAAAATCCTATCAATAGGAGCTAGAGCACCCGTGGTCACGGGTTTGGGAAATAGATCATTATTCATAATCCACTCAGTGTAGGGTTTCTTGAGCATAGAGTTCAAGGCATACTTAAATTCATACCCAGGAGCAATACTAGAGTCAGAAATTTTAATAGAGTCAGAGTCAACAGGGCACATCTGAACCAAATCTTTCTAAACATGTGAATTGGTCATATAATTTTTGTTATTCATTCTATACCTAAACTCAAAATCTTCAAAATTTCCTTGAACACCCACAAAAAATATCCTAACCAAATCTTCATGATACTTATCCTTACATTCAAGAAAGTTGTGAAGTTTATGAAATCTAATAAGATCAATGATCTCAGGAAGGTGTAAATGACCCAAAGTCGTCATTTCCAAAAATAATTGCTTAACAACTTTTCTATTTCTAAACTTAGCTTCATAAGATTCAACTATGTCATCAGAGATAAGAGAAAGAGCATTTACCGAAGATTCGGAAGGAGCATTGGAATACCTCTGATGGTTCTCTTCTTTGCAACCCTAGATATGTCCATGATAAAGTTTTATTGAAGAGTTTGGAGTGGATGGAATTTCGTTTTTGGTTTAGAGGAGTTTAGGGTTTTTGGGGTTTGGAAGAAATAAGGATAAATGAATTAATACAAACCACTCAGCATACAAATAAAATTCTGAAAATTCGAGAGATGCGTCGACAGAAACAGGTCGTGCATCGAAGTAATATTTGAAAAAATGATACTTAATAGTTTATATAAGAGTACATCGACGCAATCTTGTTGTGGGCCGACTCATCCTGCGAAATTTTGAGATTTACTACATTTTTGAAGGAAGTTCATGTAATAGGGAAAGTAACAATAAATCACACATGCATATCAACAGTATAATGAATGTAGAGCAAGAAGATGACTTAAATAAACACATATATATGATCAAGAAAGGGAGATAGATAGGATGAATATTACCTTTATGAATATTGATGAGAGTTTTCACTAAACTATTAATAAGTACATCAAACATTAAGGGAATATATGCAATAAAATAAGGACAATGCAACTTAATTTAGTTACAACCTATCCAAGATATCGATAAAACCAAGTTCCCTATGGATGTGAAAGAAGGGTTCCGTAGTGAGTGGTTTAGTAAAAATGTCGGCAAGTTGACTTTTGCTATCAACATGCTCGAAAATAACATCACCCTTTTCCACATGGTCCCTTAGGAAATGATGCCTTATCTCAATATATTTAGTGAAAGAGTGCAAAATGATATTTTTGGTTAGGTTGATGTCACTTGTATTGTCACAAAAAATAGGAATTATATCAAGTCGAGCAATTGTTGTTTGAGCCACAAGATCCGGGAACAACAATTATCGACTGCAACGTATTTTGCTTCGGCGGTTGACAAAGCAACCGAAACTTTCTTTTTGCTATGCCAACTGACTAAAGAATTTGAAAAGAAATGACAAGTACCACTAGTGCTTTTCCTATCCTATTTGCAACCGAAAAAGTGGGAATCGGAATAGCCAACAAAAGAACAATCACTACCCTTGGAGACCTAAAGTCCATACTTAGTTGTACCACTAAGATACCTAAGTATGCGCTTTACAACTTTTAAATGTGACTCCTTAGGACATGATTGAAACCGAGCACACATGCAAACACTAAACATGATATCTGGATGAGAAGCCATAAGATATATAAGGGAACCAATCATACCTATATACCTTTTTATATCGGCGGGTTTTCCATTTTCATCTCGGTCTAAGTTCACGACCGTATGCATAGGAGTATCGATTGCTTTTGAGTTTGTTATGTTGAATCACTTGAGTAGGTCAAGATAATATTTCATTTGACTCACGAATGTCCCTTCATTTAGTTTCTTGATTTGAAGTCCAAGGAAGTAGTTTAACTCCCCCGTCATGCTCATCTCAAATTCTCCCTGCATTAGCTTAGAGAATTTTTTGACCAAAGATATGTTAGAAGAACCAAAAATAATGTCATCTACATAAACTTGAACTAAAATAAAAAGTTTTGCTTTATAATTAATAAAAAGGTTTGTGTCAACCTTTCCTCTTGAGAATCATTGATCTAGTAAGAATTTTCTAAGACGTTCGTACCAAGCCCTACGGGCTTTCTTAAGACCGTATAGCAGACGCTTAAGTTTGTAAACATAGTTAGGATTCTCAAAATTCTCAAAGCCGGGAGGTTGGGACACATAAACCTCTTCATTAATGTATCCATTTAAGAAAGCACTCTTTACATCCATCTGAAATAATTTAAAGTTTTGTGAGCATGCATATGCAAGCAAAAGGCGTATAGCCTCGAGTCGGGCCACCGGAGCATAAGTTTCCTAATCGATGCCTTCCTCTTGGTTATACCCTTGGGTAAAAAGATGAGCCTTGTTGCGAGTTATAATTCCGTTTTCGTCTAGTTTAATCCTAAAAACCCATTTATTTCCAATAACTCAATGATCTCGCGGAGGAGGGATGAGGTTCTGAACCTCATTTCTTTTAAACTGATTTATTTCCCCTTGCATGGATAAAAACCAATTTTCATCGAGTAAGGCGTCTTTAGAGTTTTTAGGTTCAATTTGAGAGATGAAATAAAAATGATCACAAAAGTTACTTAACTTAGAGCAAGTGATGACTCCCTTTGATATATCTCCTAGGATGTTGTCGATGGGATGATCCTTAGAGGTTTTCCATTCCAAAGGAAAATCATTTTTATTACTTGGATGATCCTCCCCTCTTTCTTTGGATACTTGATCCAACTCTTCTTTAATTTTAGTAGATTCTGAGTCCTTTTCTTTGGGATCTTGTAGTATGCTTTCCGAAGATACACCTGCACCATCATAAACACTACACTACCTTTACCGAGTATTGCTCCCTTATTATTGTCGGCATATGTTACAAATCCTTTCTTTTTCGCCACAAAGTTAAAAAATAGGGAGACGTCGCCTGTCATATGTCTTGAGCACCCACTATCGAGAAACCATCTTTTCTCTGTAGTCTCAAGATATTCCACCTACAAATTTAAACAAGGGAAATATGTACCCAATTTTTATTAGGTCCTTGTGTGTGAGTGATACTTGAGTTGCATTTTGGCAACCATATGAAGATTCCTCGAGGAACCAAAAACCTCCTAAATCGACATTTGCCAATGGTGTGCTCCCTTTTGCAACAATATAAACAAGTTAGAGTTTTGGGTAAGTTACTTTTTCTTGGAGGGTCTCTTATTTCATAAGTATATTTTTTATAAGGACTAATCATACTACTTCTGAAATTTGATCTATCAATGCTAAAAGTAATTTTAGGTTGTAAAGCCTTATCAAGTTTGGCTTTAAGAGATTTTACCTCTCTTTGCCAAATATAAAAAGTTTCACATCCAACCCAATCATGCCAAGAAAACTTATCATTTTTGCTGTCAGTTTTGATTTTCTCTACCATGGATGCCTTGAGAGCTTCCAACTCTTTTTGGGAATTGGACACTTTTTGCTCAAGATATGAAAATATTTTCTTGTTTGAGGTTAATCGTTTAAATGCTTCTTTAGCCTCATTTTGTAGAGTATCAAAAGCTCTTTGCAATTCTATGTGAGACATTTTATCAATATGACCATATTTAGAGAGACTTATATTGCTTTTCTTCTTTTTATGAGCCATGAGACAAAGGTCGACCGTTTCTTCTTCGTCACTAGTCTCACTTTTGCTTGAAGCTTCACTATCACTATCCCAAGCAATGTATGCTCTTCTAGCTTTGTTAGGTCTCTTTTGGAATTTGTATTTTCCTTTGTCTTTCTTGAGCAATGGGCAATTCGGTTTGTAGTGACCGGGTTTTCCACAGTTGAAACATGATCCTCTTGATTTAGATTTCTTACCTTCATCTTGTCTTGAAGTTTTTGATTGGCTTCTATAATTGATAAGATTTTTGTCTGAGTGTTGGACTTCATTCTTTCAGAGATATCTATGACATTTTCTCATAAACAACCCCATGTCTTCACTTGAGCTTTCATCATCATCACTAGAATCACTCACACGTGAGTTATTGGTGGAGGATTTTGAGCTTGAAGCCTTTAATGCAATAGACTTATTTTCCGTGTCTTTTGGTTTTTCTCTATTTTCCTTTTTCTCGTGCTTATTGAGATTTATGAGCTCTTGCTCATGCTCTTGAAGCTTCCCAAACAATATTGTTATGTCGAGTGTAGCTAGATTGTTGGCTTCCTTGATTGCTGTAACTTTAGGTTGCCATTCCATATTAAGACATCTCAAATTTTGTTAGTAACAACAACATTGGGAGTAACATGACCAAGAGTGTGTAAGAGATTGATTATATGAGAAAATCTCTTTTGCATATCAGCAATGGTTTCACCATGCTTCATGTGAAAGAGATCAAACTCTTGAGTCAATATATTGATTCTAGC